>JAENPR010000265.1:0-743626 GCA_018135685.1 Themeda triandra | reverse complement strand
ACGCACACACATTCCCACATTTTCCACATCCTCGTTCACGGCTAAGTTCCGCTTGTATTCACCTCTCGTAAAGCACCCTATGCAAGATAATACAAATCTCTCCCCACCGCCGGACGTAGGGCATTCTTTGCCCAACCCAGATAAACGCTTGTGTCCATCTTGCATCACCATCCGGATTAGGGAGCACGCATAGAAATTTACTCGTTGGTGTTATACCCCGGGTACGAAACACCGATAGCTTGGCGCGCTGTAGGGGTGATCAAGAGCCACCCGATTCCCGCCATTTTCCCTACATCACCCACTCCTTCGTTTCCGCTCGCCACGGTGATTGTTGACGGTTGCTAATGATCGATTTTATATGTCAATCGAGAGAGAAAGAGGGGTATAACTGCTCACCATCATAGACTTAGGTTTAAACTCGACAGATTCCACAAGTTTTGGTGAATATGTGTTTTCAAGTAGGGGATTATCAGAAAGCTCCAAGGAGGCCCACATGTCATGATTACATAGAGAGAAAGACCGAACGGGTAAAATTGTATACTCTAGAAGACCCGTGAAGGCGAACCCGGAAGCGAGACCCACTCCGGGCAGGTGGCGGGGTGAGGCCGACTCCCCCTTGGGCTCTGCCGGGACCACCTCCACCAATCGTGAGGCTCGCGATCTCGCGCCTCCACCGACCTTGAGGAGCAATAATTATCGTCCGTTTAGGTCGGTTTGATCCGATGGCCGGGTGCATCCTAGGGGGCTATATATTGAGCCCCCGGCCCCGGGCCGAAACTCTAATTCATTCTAGAATTCATTATTCGGAGGTAGCCATCAGCAAAGCCAGGGTTTAGAGAGATCTCCACTGCAGAATTAGAATAGCTACTCTAGATCTTCAAGTTCTACATAGGTTTAGACTAGATAGAGGAAGAATCTATACCGTGCTCGGAATTCGGATCTTCATCATCTCGAATTGGTATTATCTTGTATCTATTCTTGTGACTTTATTCTAAATATCATTATGTTTCTATTTATTATGTTCCTAGTTTATTCTAGTTCTACATTTGATATGGTTATGATTGGTAATAAGTTTATGTATATGTTTGCAAAGCGTTAGCTTCTTCCTGGGTTAGTAGATTTCATGTAAGCATGGTGCTTAGATGCCGTTTACTCCGCAAATGCACCCTATTGGCCGGTCGTGTGGTAGATCGCGGAAGTGACAGCCTGCTGGAGTCCTTTGTATTCCATCCCCGTTGGTAGGTCTAGCGTAACCAAAGTTGCGTAGTAAGTCCCGCTATGCCTTGGCTTGTTATAGCAATGATCCTTATACATAGATGAAGAGTCTTTTGTGCTGTATATGATAGTGTAGAGTTGGAGTAGATGAATGACTTAGTAGATTAGAACCTACATAGGATTTATATTTCTTGCACTAATCGATGTCAACCTACCTTTGTGAGTAGTCTATATCTAATCTCTGTGTGATTTATACCCCGAGCTTATTACTTTATATTCCCTTATTTATCATGGTTTACCCTCTCGCCAAAGTATGTGATCGTGTAATCAATCACTCATAAGTAGTCGTGGTGTTTAGCAAGTTCATCTCATAGTTTAAGTCCGTAGTTCTTTCCTTTGAGCTAAATATAAATAACGATACCCGGAATATTTCCGGTAAAATGCTACGATGGTGTATTATCTCGTTCGCTTAAGTGATCTCATATTTTTCTTGATTAGAGGAGCAGCTTCTATACCAACACTTCGGCGCCATGCTAGGGATGACAACTTAGCGTGAGTGGTGTTAGAGGTGTCAACAAGCATTTTTGGCGCGTTGCCGGAACGGAATAAACTTTTAGAGAAAAATTGCTGCGTATACTTAGAAAATGAGTGATTGTCACTAGTCACCTCTACTTTTAAGGTGTTCACCCCCGTTATTTTTCTTTGTCTATATTTTATACAATGGTATTAGTGATTGAATCTCGATTCATTCAAAACTCTCGATCATCGTAGTCACTCAATCAAGAAGAAAGCTCGTCACCAATCAAGATGGATGAGAAGGCCTTACTCGGAGTTCTCTCGCTCCAACAATAGAGAACATCCGCACCGGTCCAAAGAATACACAATAATATGGAGTCTCGAGCTCAAGCCAAGTCTCATCAACATGGTGCAAGCTATCCAATTCAGTGGAAAGGTACATGAAGATGCAAGTACACATCTACAGACTTCATGGAGATTGGGAACACCATCGCCATAGATGGAGTTAAAGAAGACCTCATACTTCTTCGCCTCTTTCCATTCTCACTAGTGGGAAGAGCGGCAAGGTTCTATGCAAATAAAGAAGATATCAATACATGGGCGAAGTGTTCAAGGCCTTTTCTTAGCAAAATTCTTCCCAATAGGCAAAACCAATGCCTTAAGAGGAAAGATTACCAATTTCCAACAAAGAAGATTGGAGACCATGTCGAAGCATGGGAGCGTTTGCAAGGATACATTCAAGATTGTCCCCATCATGGAATGGAGGAATGGTTACTCATGCAAGGGTTCTATCACGGATTAACTCCGAAGACGCGTGAGCACCTAGATGCAACCGTCAAGGGTCATTCTTATCACTCACTCTTGGGAGAGCTAAAAGACTTATGGAGAAGATAGCAGATAATCAAAGTCTGGTCCCAAGACAAGATTCAAGATTGTCACCAGAGTGAAGAAGCAATTGAAGAAGTGAATGCATTATCAACCAAGATGGATACCTTACTCCATTGGCTTGACCGTAGGGCCAAGTACAAGGAAGATCAAAGAGCAATTGAAGCAACATATAAGCAGAATTCAAGTCCCATCATGAGAAAGGTTCCACATTGGGTGCAACCATCCATTAATCAAGGTACTCGGCCAAATAATTATGCAAAGCAACCTACTTTAAGAGAGTTGGTTCTACAACAGTCCAAGATCAACTCATCTATGGAGGATAGGTTTGCCGCTAATAACAAAATCTTGGAAAACTTAAGTATTAAAATGGATAGTTTCTCCGCCATTAATGATCAACTAGAGTTCAATAAAAAGATAGAAGAAAAGATAGCCAAGTTGGCCGTTGCATTGTCTCCGTTGCCACTAACCCCGAGTAGGTGAGATCTATTACTACAAGAAGAGGGAGTTCCACCGTAGATCCTCCCTATCCAAAAGGAGCAAAAAGGCTAACCATGCTACCACCAAGGGGCGTAGAAGAAGACTTCCAACCCGAGCTAGAAGTATTACCACAAGAATCAAGACAGCCAAGTCGCATAAGATCAGAAGCAAGACAACAATTTCGAGATACAAACTACCTACCATTCCCTAGGAGGAAGAGAGGACCACAACATGACAGACATGAGCAAACTTGGTAAGTTTGTGGAGGTAATTCAAAAGTTATATGTCAATATACCTCTACCGGATGCTATACAGTCCCCACTTATGCCAAGTACATAAGAGATATTCTTAACAAGAAGAGACCACTGCCATCCAATGAAGTGATCAAGCTAACCGAAGAATGTAGTGCGCCATCCTCAACCAACTACCGTAAAAGAAGAAAGATCCAGATGTCCCACTATCGACTCGCACAATTGGAGATCAACATTTCAATAACGCACTCGTGATCTTGAGCAAGTGTCAGGTGATGCCCGCAAAGACAGCCTACTACAAGCTCAACCACACCGCACTTGAGCCAACATCAATGTGTCTACAACTAGCCGACCAATCTGGTCCCATTATCCGTTGGGCATTGCTGAAAACATCCTACCAAGATAAGAGAGTTCTTCGTGCCGCAGACTTTGTAGTACTGATATGCATCCGTACTCAAAGGTGTCACTTATACTTGGAAGACCCTTCTTAAGCACCGCCAATGCACACATTGATGTCTGAAGGGAGAAATCAAGTTCACTATAAATGGGCAAGAAGAGCAATTCGCATTCAAGTCGAAACAAGAGCTCAACAAATCCGCGAAGATGGTAGAAGAAGATCGATAAAGAGCAAATCCACCGCAGACAGAGGATGCATCTCCGGGATCATCAATGAATAAATATTTTGAAGGTCCAATTTGAGGACTTTAAAAATCCGAATCTCGCCGGAAGGTAACTCGGTATTTATCCGCGTTTTAAATTGCATCTCTTATAATTTTCTTAGACATATTTATTCCTAGCATTACATTATAAAATTTACGCCCCATATAAATAATTTTACGGTGTGTAACAACCCGTCAAAAATATTTTATCGTGGTGGCACAAAAATCTATCATTTCATGCATTTAAATTAGTTTACCTTCATTTAAATTTCTGCATTGTTTATAATTTTTATCATGGCATTTAGTGCTTGGTGGGTCCCCCACCATGGGTCCCACATGTCATAGACTACACCTCACATACATCAAATCACATAATTTCATCCACTTCCACTCACCTCCACTATCCCTCTCTTTTCCACCGCCAAAACCACTCAACCGACCAAAATTTCGGATTGACAAAAGATCACGCAATAGCATGTGAAGTGGCAGCCACATTGGCCAACCTTTAGGGGGCGGCCGACCCACCATTGGGTCGGCCGACTCCCCCTTCCTCCTCTATAAATAGGCCTCCTCCCATGGCTTCCATGCACCACCCACACTCCAGAATTTTAGCCAAACCTTCTGCTCTCGACTTCGTGTTTCCTGGAGAAAAGTTAGAGAGAAGAAGTGAGAGAGTAAGCAAGAGTTCAGTAGCAAGTGAAGGGAAGGGATAGTGCTGAGTAGATGATCACAAAATTAGTGGAGATGCTGTCCAAATAGGATAAAGAAAATCTAAAATCAAGGGGAGGTTCTCAAAATCAAGACCTGAAGTTTAGAACTTTTTGTCACGAAGAACGACTAACCCCCGGACCGGGACTGGACGGCTAACCACTAACCTTGTGCTAATCCTTCTCTCCACTAGTGTTTGTTTTTGTTTGTTTTGAGATACTTGGCAGGATGAAGGGCGTTTTACAAGGGGATCTCGAACCTTCGTAAAAATCGGACAAGAAGTGCATCCCGCCGAACTCCCGTTGGCCGGTTCCGACATGAGTGTCGACCCACCACCAAGCACCAAGCACCAGAAGACTCGCACCACCACCAAGATCTCGCAGAGTCCTAATGAGAACATCCGACCTCGCCCCGAGAACTGCCCGAGAAGGAGGTATACAAGAAGCTCAAGAACAAGCGTTTCATCCACACGCCGCCATCGATCCGACACTTCGCTAGCGACATGTGTATGGCTCAAGAATTCGACACAATTTTTCCACTAGTTGGTTGGACTTCCTTTGCAAACCTCACTAAGAAAGGGATTAGGCTCTTGACCATAGAATTCCTTAGCACCCTTCGATACACCTGGACAATGGAGTTTATTTTAGAATGTTTGCCTGAATATTTCGTCTCTTGGAGAAACCTTAGTGACCTCCTAGGTTTCCCTCAAGATGCCCTCATAGATTTAAATGCAAAGACTAGGTGATTTTGATGCACATAGGTTTTGGAGCAAAGATTTCTAGAGCACCGTACCACTTAGCACACCGCACCGCAGCCATAGAGCATCCTACGCTAGATTTTTGCACCGCTGGATAGGAGCCACCTTTTTCCCACGATTTGATGAAAGCAAGATCGCAGTAGCCGACTCTTGCAATTGCTATACGCGGCCGTCAAGAAACAAAGTGTCTCCCGTCCATCTCCTAGTGAATCATTGGATGAGTGTCCTCTGGTACAAAGTAGGAAGTGTGGCCATTTGATCGCTTATCACTCGCATTGCCACAAGCTTGAAGTTATTAGAGGGAGCTACTTTTGAGTACATTGAACATCATAGAGAATTTTATGACCTCTACACTTTTGGCCAAGGTCACTTACCGAAGAAAGTGAATGATGTTTATTATGCAAAATATGGTGATGTCATGATCCGCTTACCTAACCCGAACCGGCTTTGTATCATGTGCAAAACTATCATGTTGAGTTGTAGGCGTAATCCGTTGAATGAGAGAGCACCTCGAAGAGTTCGCTCGAGAGGGTGACAGAAATCGTGAACCAAGCTTTGGCGTGGTGCCAAACCGCCTGAGAAGAACCAAAGACATGCCGCTTTCAATGAGTGGAATGTACCTCAGCACCACTCACTAAACTCATGGGTGTACCCACCACAAAGCCAACCACATCAACCATTCTATGGTTACTACCCACCATACAACACCCCAGGAACATCAGAGCCAGGACCATCCGAGCCAAGACCCTCACAAACAAAGATACTCTTATGACCCTTTGGTACCACCGATGAAGAAGAAGAACCCCACCATGACTTTGAGCCACGCCGCCACTCCGATGCCACCGCCATTTTCACCCAAGAAAGACTATGATGAACAAGTAGCCTTCCAAAGACAATACCACCGCCACTCGACCGCCATGATCGAGGTGGAATGACTAGCTCCAGTGGAACCGCAACACCACCCGCACACTAGGCACCATTCAAGAGAGCTGTGAAGAAGCAGCCTTCCATGCCGCATGGCTTGGTGGACCCGTTGCACATCCACTATCCACCACCACCGCCGCAAGGCTAGCTTGGGGAGGACCCCATTATCAAGATAAGTATTTCTTTCCTTTTGTTTCAGTTTGTTTGTTTTCAATTTATTTATTTTTCTTTGGTTTGTTTTATGCATTGAAAAAAATCGAAAAAAACTAGAAAAACCCAATAAAAATTTGCTTGCTCAAGTTTTAAGAAGTTTGCTTTCTAAGTGTGTTTACATTTCGAGTTTGCCCTAAGATGAAAACCAAATAAAAAGAGTGTGTAAGTTTGTTTTCAATTCAGTTTGCTATAAATAAAAATGTGTAGACTTGAGGATTGCGTGATGGAAATGATGAATAGTTGCTCCGCTCTAATTCTTTGCAAGTACCTAGCTTTAAATTTGAGTTCTCCCAAGATTTGGATACACCGTTTGACAACCGGATTTACTCTATACCTGAAATCTGTGGGAGCATATGCTTAAACTAAGTCTAGGTAATTGACGGACATGATATGATAATAGTCCGAGCCGTCGCTCATTGTGTTCCAAAATGCCACTAAATTCTGAGATTTGTTTGTGAAAATTATAAATGATTCATGATGAGTTCCTTATATAATAGAGAGTTAAAATTCCTACCACAAACCCAAACTTGATCATTAGAATAGGAAGCCTCCTCATTTGTTTAGGGCTCGTGTCTGTCGGCCGTGTTGTATCCTTATGAACTCATCATACAGCTAAATCTTGGTTTCACACACTCACATGCACCCCCGCTACTTCTACTCCGGAAGTACGCACCACAAAAAGCCTATTATTATCCATTGAAATTGTTCTACTCTTACACCGAGAGTGAACACCCAAAAATATTCCCCGTTCATTTCTCGCTAGCCACTTATCCAAAATCAATGCTCCAAGTGTTCCATTTGTTCCCAATGTGAAGTTGTCAAGATTGAGAAGTGTTCCATTCAAGAAGTATTTCATTCCTTTTTGGGCTGCAAAGAATTGTAAAAAAAAAAAAAAGAAGAAGAAGAAAAAGAGAAAATAAAGAAAAATTTATGAGCCCAGCCTTTTGTCAAGTTTTCAAGTTCAATTTCCAAGAAGATTCAAGTGTTGAAGTGTTTCCAAGTTTCATCCAAATAAAGGAGCATTGATAATTCCTTTGTGCACCCCTTCTCCTCCCACAAATATTTCTCTATTATATCATCCACATATAAAACCACACATGCACACACCGATTGGTTGTATGTTGAGTTCCTTCGGATCCATGGTTCGATCATGCCAATGCATTAGTTCTCCACACCTATAAGCTCCACATAAGCCTTTATTAGAGTAGGATGAGAAAGAGAAAGAGTGAAGGCTCATCTATAAATGCCTTGAACCACAAATACCACATATTCTGAGGGTAAGAGAGAAAGCATATCTCCTTTCAATGCCTTAAGAGAGGATCCAAAAATACCACATATTGAGAGACTTGAAAGGGTTGTATTAAGGAACTCGAGTTTTATTGAAAATCTTGTAAAAAACTCCGCAATCGAGGTGGAACAACAAAGCATGAGACAACAAGGCTTGACTTAATTGTTCCGTCTTTCAACTACTCAAGACCCAAGTGCAGTAAAAGCCCCATGGTTGAAAGAAACATGAGTAAGTTTGGGAGTTATGATAGTTCACTCTAGTCTCGGGATGAATTCTTGTTTAGAGCATGTGTGTTTGTTAAGCATGAAAGCATTGCAACAACTCCCGATCCATCTTCGTAGCTATTTGCTCAGTGGACGAGCAAAGGGCAAGCTTGGGGAGTTTGTTGACGGTTGTTAATGATCGATTTTATATGTCAATCGGGAGAGAAAGAGGGGGTATAACTGCTCACCATCATAGACTTAGGGTTTAAAAACCGACATTCCACAAGTTTTGGTGAATATGTGTTTTCGCAGGGGATTATCAGAAAACCTCCAAGGAGGCCCACATGTCATGATTACATAGAGAAAAAGACCGAACGGGTAAAATTGTATACTCTAGAAGACCTGCATAGGCGAACCCCGAAGCGAGACCCACCCGGGTTGTGGTGGGGCCGACTTTGGGTCGGCCGATCGGCCACCTCCACCAATCAGTGGAGGCTCGCGGATCCCGCGCTCCACCGACCTCGAGGAGCAATAATTATCGTCCGTTTAGGTCGGTTTGATCCGATGGCCGTGGTGCATCCTAGGGGCTATATATTCGTAGCCCCGGCCCCCGGGCCGAAACCCTAATTCATTCTAGAATTCATTATTCGAGGTAGCCATCAAGAAAGCCAGGTTTAGAGAGAGATCTCCACCCGAGAATTAGAATAGCTACTCTAGATCTTCAAGTTCTACATAGGTTTAGACTAGATAGAGGAAGAATCGGGCGCCGTGTCTAATTCCGATCTTCATCATCTCGAATTGGTATTATCTTGTATCTATTCTTGTGACTTTATTCTAAATATCATTATGTTTCTATTTATTATGTTCCTAGTTTATTCTAGTTCTACATTTGATATGGTTATGATTGGTAATAAGTTTATGTATATGTTTGCAAAGCGCTTAGCTCTCTTCCCGGGGGTTAGGTGGTAGTTTTCATGTAAGCATGGTGCTTAGATGCCGTTTACTCGCAAATGCACCCTATTGGCGGTCGTGTGGTAGATCGCGGAAGTGACAGCCTGCTGAGTCCTTTGTATTCCATCCCCGTTGGTAGGTCTAGCGTAACCAAAGTTGCGTAGTAAGTCCCGCTATGTCTTGGCTTGTTATAGCAATGATCCTTATACATAGATGAAGAGTCTTTTGTGCATATATGATAGTGTAGAGTTGGAGTAGATGAATGACTTAGTAGATTAGAACCTACATAGGATTTATATTTCTTGCACTAATCGATGTCAACCTACCTTTGTGAGTAGTCTATATCTAATCTCTCGTGTGATTTATACCCCGAGCTTATTACTTTATATTCCCTTATTTATCATGGTTTACCCTCTCACAAAGTATGTGATCGTGTAATCAATCACTCATAAGTAGTCGTGTTTAGCAAGTTCATCTCATAGTTTAAGTCCGTAGTTCTTTCCTTTGAGCTAAATATAAATAACGATACCCGAATACTTCCCGGTAAAATGCTACGATGGTGTATTATCTGTTCGCTTGCGGATCTCATATTTTTCTTGATTAGAGGAGCAGTTTCTATACCAACACTTCTGGCGCCATGCTAGGGATGACAACTTAGCGTGAGTGGTGTTAGAGGTGTCAACAGTGATCTGGTTTGGGAGTCTAGAGTTCGTGTCGCTCGGCCCAGGCCACGACATGGCTCTACTCTCAATCGGTGAACCAGGAGGGGGACGCACGTCACCCCCACGTGCTGGTGGGATCGCGCGCCGACCGCGCCACCACGGCTCGCCACCACGTCGCCGACGCCACCAGCATCAGCATCACCACCAGCAGGCACAGGGCCTTGAGCACCCTGCTCGTGTGCCCTCCCGGCCAGACGCCACGATGCACCCAGCCGGGGTGCCAAGTGTACGGCAGGGGGTGGCACGTGGACAGGGAGTCCCTGACGTGGACCCCGGCTTCACGCCGCCATGCGCGCCGAGAGAGCCCGGCGTGGCGCCCTCGAGCGCGCACGGCCGACGCCGCCCAACCCGTTGCCACACGGGCTATACCGAGCTCGGGCGCAGCTCCCGCTTGGGCTCACCAACGCGGCCACCACGTATGCCAATGAGATCCGGCACCATGGGACCGCGGGAGGAGAGCCCCGGCCCCCTCCCGCGTGCCACCATAGACTTGGAGATTGTATGGCCGGCGCGTAGACCGCGGGTTTGACAGAGCACTGCTCGCAATGCCGCAACACGGCCGGCGATATGCGCCGCCGGATCGAGGAGGAGAGCACGGGAGGCCCCGGACGCCGCCCGCCGCTAACCCGCACTCCGATAACTCGACTTAGGGTGCTATGACCCGGCTCGCGAGTGTTTTCATCTCAACGACGACGTCCCGTCTGGATGAGGAGACCGAGATGGCGCCGCCATGGCCGTCCCGCAACCTAACCGGCGTACGTGACCCCAGCCGGGCCGGACATCGGGTACCGGGAGCCCCGCAGTGATCGAGCCGCGTGGACCGCCACCACAAGCCCAAGACAATCGACGACTCGAAGACGACGCCCCGGGCAGCCAATGGGCCCAGATCCGGGAAATCGAGACCAAGATGGAGGCGGAGCGCGCGAACTTGGACTTGCTCAAGAGGACTCTTTGAGCTAAGCCGCCCTCCCACCTTGACCTCTTGGTGCTCGGGAAAGGCCCGAGACGTCTTCAACCGCATCGTCAACGACGGACGACCGAAGCGCCACCCGAGCGCCCCACTTCCCCTCGAGCAAGCCGTAATGTACTTGCGGCAGCTATGCCGGGCCAAGGACATGCCGGCGCCCTCGAATCCGCATGCGTTGGGATACGAGATGAGATCCAGGGCTCCTCCAAGTCGCGGCGTCCAGCCAGGCCGAGAGCTCGGCCTCGAGACCGCGTGAGGCAGCCCCTGTAACCACCACAAAGACGAGCGGGAGGGTTCCGTCCACCAAGAGGCACCCCCTCGAGGTGGTAGAGCCCCGCCGAGAACGCATCCTCGACAACCGTGCACCTCAAGATGCGCGTCATGACATCAACGACAACCGACGACGCAAGGCAGCGGGTGCCGAGGACCGTGGCTACAAGGCCCATCGAGGGGGCGCTTACGACAAAGAATGAGGACCGCAGCTCCCGAGCCGCCGGCCCTCGAGTCTTCGGGCCGAGCTATCCGCAACACGCCGCTGCCAAACCCGCTTTCGACCCCCACGAGCGTGGCCAAGGGCACAACGGGGAGACCAAGCCAGAGCTCTGGCTGGCCTCGCTAGCCGGGGGGCTCGAGAGGATAAGGCGATCATACGCCGCCCCTCTCGTTTCTCTCGACACCGCCGACGGTGGCTCGAGGAGCTTCCATCGATCTACGATTGGGCCGACCCGGTCCATTTTGAGGGAACTTCAAGGGCACCTACATCCGACCCGCAACTCGTGGGATCTCCGTAACCGCAAGCAAAATACCTCGGAATCTCTCTGACTTTGCTCGACGTTTCAAAGCCGCGCACCGAGCCGCCACACATTCCAGATCACGACGTCATCCCGGCATTCGTCTCGTGCACCACTTGCAAAGAGCTCGTGCGGGAGCTCGGGCGCAATCGCCCAAAGACGGTGAATGAGCTCATGGACGTCGCCGCCGACTATGCCGCCGGCGACGAGGCCGGAGCCTTCTTTGGCGGAGCCGGGAACAAGCCCGCGCCGCCCCCTGGGACGGTGAGGGCTCGAGCAAGGCCCAAAGAAGAACGGAAAGAAGAAGAAGGGCAACCACAAGAAGGCAAGCCGCGCGGTCGTGGAAGGCGAGGTGGCCGCAGCTCGAGCGCAAGAAGCCTAGACCCTCCTCCGACGGGGGCGTCTTCGACAAAATGCTTAAGCAGCCCCGCCCATACCACAAGGAACCGGTCAAGCACAACCTCGAGGACTGTCGAATGCTTCGAGGCTACTTCAAGCGGCTCAGGATCGATAAGGACGACGACAAGAAGGACAAGGGTGGAAACGATCGAGCCAACGATAACGACGACGATGGGTACCCGCCCATCACCGAGTGCTTCATGATCTACGGCGGCCCAACCACCCAGATGACACGCCGAGAGCGGAAGGCCGAGCGCAGGGAGGTTTTCGCCCTGAAACCCGCCACGCCTCGCTTCCGACCGGTCGGATGCTCCCATCACGTTCGACCGTGATGATCATCCACAGAAGCACGGCCACCAATCCCGCGCATACCCTCTCGTCGTCGACCCGATCATCCTCAACGCCCGCTTCACCAAAGTTCTCATGGATGGAGGCAGCAGCCTCAACATCATCTACATGAAGACCCTCACGCGCCTCGGGCCACAAGAGCTCACCTCCACCCGAGCGCGGGGCTTCCACGGAGTGGTCCCCGGCAAGAAAGCGTCACGATCGGCCGCACGACCTCCCCGTCGTCTTTGGGACACGCCGAACTTCCGTCGAGAGGTCATAACTTTCGACGTGCCCAGCTGAGGGGACCTACCATGCCATCCCCGGGCAGCCGTGCTACACCCGGTTCATGGCGATCCCCAACTATGCCTACCTCAAGCTCAAAATGCCGGACCGAAGGGAGTCATCACCATCGACTCCACGTACGAGCACGCCTACCACCGCGATGTGGAGTGCGTCGAGTACGGGAATCACCGAAGAGTGTGATGGGAGCTGCCTCGAAGACTTAGCCATGATGCTCGATCACATGGCGGCCGAGCCCGCTCGCTCCAACACCCAAGCGACAGCCGGCAACTTAGAGCCCGCCGAAGACACCAAGAAGATCCCGCCGATCCGAGCTCCTCGGGGAGAAGACACTCGGTCATCGCCTCCTCGACAGGCCAAATAGGAAGCAACGTGCTCGTCGACTTTCTCCGCGCAAACGCCGACATGTTTGCGTGAGTCCTCGGACATGCCCGGCATACCGAGGGATGTCGCCGAGCACGCCTTGAGATCCGTCCCGGGTCGAGACCTCGTCAAGCAACGCCGCGCCGCTCGATGAGGAGAAGCGCAGATCATCCGCGAGGAGGTCGAGAAGCTCGAGAAAGCCGGATTCATCAAGGAGGTACATCATCCCGAGTGGTTAGCTAATCCTGTATTGGTAGAGAAAAAGAATGGGAAATGAGGATGTGTGTAGATTACACTAGTTTAAATAAAGCATGTCCCAAAGTCCCATTTTCTTTACCTCGAATAGATCAAATCGTTGATTCCACCGCGGGTTGCGAAGTACTTTCCTTTCGACGCCTACTCGGCTACCACCAAATCAAAATGAAGGAGTCCGACCAGCTCGCGACTTCATTCATCACCCCCATGGGCATGTATTGTTATGTCACAATGCCTTTCGGCCTTCAAACGCCGGGCAACATATCACTGCATGCTCCATGTCTTCGAGAAACACATAGGAGAGACCGTCGAGGCCTACGTCGATGACATCGTTGTCAAGACTCGAAAAGTAGAAAACCTTGTCGCACTCAAGTTGACGCTTGGATGCCTCCGGGCTAAAAACATCAAGTTGAATCCCGAGAAATGTGTCTTTGGTGTGCCTCGAGGCATGTTGTTAGGGTATATCGTCTCCCAAACCGTGGGCATCGAGGCCAATCCCGAGAAGGTCGCGGCCATCATGAGAATGGGGCCAATTCGAGACCCGAAAGGGGTGCAAAAGATCACCGGATGCCTAGCCGCACTCGCCGGGTTCATTGCGCGCCGGGAGAAAAGCCTTGCCTCCGTACCGGCTCGAAAAATCCGAGCACTTTGCATGGACACCCGCGTGAGGCCCTCTCAAAGCCGAAGAGCATGCTCACATCTCCTCCCGTGCTCGTGCCGCCGGCCGGGCTCGAGACGGCGTACCCGCCGAATCCCTCCTCCTCCTATGTTGCCGCAACCACTGTGTGGTCGCCACCATAGTGATCGAGAGGCAGGAAGAGGGGCACGCGCTCCCCGTCCAAATGACCGGTGTATTTCATCGCGAGGTGCTCTCGTATGCCAAAACTCGATACCCCCATATCCAAAAGCTGCTCTACGCAATCGTGCTCACCCGTCGAAAACTCCAAAGACTACTTTCTTAGCCATCCGGTGACGGTGGTAACGTCATTCCCACTTGGGGAAATTATCCAACCGGAAGTCGTGGGCCGGATCGCTCCCGGCCGAGCTCATGGGCGAGACCATCACGACGCCCCACGAAAGGCTATCAAATCCTGGGCACGGGCTGACTTTGTCGCCGAGTGGACCGACGTCCAACTCCCCTGACCCGCATCCAGCCGAGCCGTGGACCATGTATTTCGACGGGTCACTTATGAAGACAGGAGCAGCGCGGGCTTGCTCTTCATCTCACCCTCGAGTACACATGCGTACGTGGTGCGCATCCACTTCGCCGCCTCAAACAACATGGCGTAGTATGAGGCGCTCGTTACCGGTTGCGCATTGCCATCGAGCTTGGGTCCGACGCCGATGCTCGAGGCGACTCGCAGCCGTTATCGACCAAGCGATGAAAGCCTCGAGCCGCCATGATGAAAAAATGGAAGCGTACCGCAATGAGGTGCGCGCAAGTTGGAAGCCGCCTTCCATGGTCTCGAGCTCAACCACATCCCAAGGCGCTTCAACGAGGCCGCGACGAACCGGCCAAAATCGCTTCATCTCGAGCGCCGCTACCCTCGACGTCTTCTCGAAAGATCTTCACGAGCCATCCGTGAAGGGGACTCGGGGGCAAGCAGACCAGCCGTTGAGCTCGCTCCTACGACCGAACCCTCGACGGGGGCCACAACCATGGAGATCGACTGTGTTACGAGCCCACCAACCGACTGGCGTGCACCATTCCTCGAGTATCTCATTCGAGGGGAGTTGCCAGAGGAAAAAACAGAGGCAAGACGACTGGCACGACGAGCCAAGACGATTTGCCTGAACGAAACAACCAAACATTTAACGAAACGACGAGCTCGAGACGATGACGCAAACCGCTCGAGCGAGCAACCGCTCGAGCGGGACGGAGAACGCTCGAGCGAGCAACCGCTCGAGTCTGCCCTCAATCATTGCCTGTCCAGAGCACGCACGTGGCTACAGGGCTCGAACAGCGCCAAAGTACTGACGCCGCCTAACCCCATGGCTACAGGGCCGCAATAGTGGAACTTGCGCCGGCCGCTCCGCCATTACGCCGCCCATCCCCCGGATTCAAGGATGGCAGGGCCATCGCGGGAGCCGTGCTACGCACCGTGCCACGCGTGACGTCCCTTTAGGCGCCGTAGTCAAGCCCCCGCACCGTCAAACACGTCGTGCCGTCCCATCGCCGGGTCGACGACCCTCGAGCCGGCACCAAGGCGCTCAAGGAAATGATGGCGACGCGATTGGCGCACGGAGCAAGCAAAGGCCCCGTCTTTCCCACCTCGACGGCCATACAACCGGGGTTCCCGGACGCACGTGCTCGCCTACGCCGGCACCATACCTCGACTACGTCAGCCCACGACCAAGAAGGACGAGCAGGCCATTATTGACCATACCGCTACAGCTCGAGCCGGACCACAGTGGAGCGCTCTACGCCTCGATGACTTGACATGGCGCATGTACCTCGACGTCACGCTCACGACAGCCCTATCTACTCTGTACTCCTGAGCCTCCTCTTGGCCTATAAAAGGGGATGCCAGGGCCTAACCTAGGGCAGGTTTTTTTTGGACGCACACACATTCCCACATTTTCCACATCCTCGTTCACGGCTAAGTTCCGCTTGTATTCACCCCTGTACAAGCACCCCGGTGCAAGATAATACAAATCTCTCCCCACCGCTGGACGTAGGGCATTCTTTTGCCCGAACCGTGATAAACGCACATGTCCATCTTGCATCACCATCCGGATTAGTGAGCACGCATGAAATTTACTCGTTGGTGTTATACCCCCCGGGGTACGAAACACCGACACGTTGCCACGACCGCGGGGCGCATGCGTAAACTTGGCGTCGTCAACGTGGCTTGGCTGCAAGGACATCACCATGATCAGTCAAGCTCTGCTCCAGCTTGTGACCGGAGAGGAACATATATGGGCGCGCAATTTTTTTTTTCTTTTTTTCCTCTCTCTTCACGTTACTACAGTTTGCACATAATAAGGGCTGTATAAATAAATCGTTATAATTTTTGTTAAGTTCTGAGGATGGGCCTGCCCTTCGTCTTTAGCTATTAATTATGAATCCCCGTTGAACCCTCTAAATTTGGCAGCATTGCAACTTGTATTCAGGTTCTGATGGCCAAAGATTTGGCATCGATCGGTGATTACATAAGGCCTCGTTCGTTTCGGCCTGGAATGGCCCGGAACGTGGTATATTCCGCCCGGATCAGTTTGGCCCGTTTTGAAATCAGGTTGAAAAACAAAGCCCGTTCGGTTAGGTCTGGAATGTTATAGCCCGGGATTGAAAACGGACCGTCGTAGGGCCTTTGCTCTCTTAGGCCCGAATGGAAACAGACCATCATAGGTCCGGAATGAAACAGGCCAGGTTTGAGCGATCGCACGGATTCACTCAATCCGCCCAGGAAGAAAACTGGGTCTGTTTTGAATCCTGCACAACCGAACGAGGCCTAATGGCGATTACTTCCATGTTAAAAAAATAACCATGTTCATGCATGCTCTCATAAGCCATGCATATAATAAATCTCAGCTAGCATACACGCACACAAAAAGAACACATGGTTCCGGCAGCGAGAGCAAAATTTGAACATAGCCGTATACTACAATTAAGCAGGTAGATAATTATGAGCTCGGTATGTGCGGTGAAGCCAGAGCCACAAGGCGAGGAGGCTGGCGAGTGCGACGGCGACAACGCAGGCAAAGGCGATAGCTGCTGAAGCATGGCCATAGAAGTAGACAGCCAAGGATATCAGCATCAGAGGGCCGCAGCCAACACAGATGACGACGATGAGAGCATTGCGCACGCCGAGGGGCGCAAGCGGCAGGAACAGGTCCATGTAGCTCCCTATCACATCGCCCAGAACAGGTCCACGGCAAGAGCACCAGCAGACGCCAGGGGTCGCGGGCTACCCGGACGGTGTCCGCCCTGTAGACGACGTAGAGCATACCAATGGCCAAGGCGAAAAGAAACAATGGCAGCATGACTGCCCGTGCCCACAGACATCCACGCGGTCGCGCCGCCTCCGCCATCGCTTCCCCGACCGTCGTCGACGACGAGAACATGATAGATGATGGCTGCGGCCGGGCGACAGTTGGGGGAAAACGCGGTGGTAAGTGCGGTGGATTTTAGATTCAGAACCTACGATATACCTTTGTATTTTATTGGACGGACGGATGGGGGGAGTATTTCCTTACTTATTGGCGCGTGATATAACCAGAAGGGAAGGTGAGGAAGTATATCATGGCAAGCAAGGATCAACTTGGATGGTTACGTTGAATATGCATGTAAAAAGGAAGTCGTCGATCAAGATGCCATATATACGTGCATGTACATGTTTGAATCGAAATAACACACAGTTATAAGACCATATGTAAATGTACGAATCCTCCGACTGATTTGCGTTGCGAAGAACACAAACAACACATCGACTGCATCAGAAATTTACGCTGATGGGTGTGCGCCGCACCAACATCGCCGTTACGCCGTCGACGACGGCCAGGGAGGCGAACTCGGAGCCGGAGCGACGATCCCGTAGAGATCTCTGGGCACAGGCAGTCTCCATGCCGTTGCTTTTCTTCGCTGCAGCCTTGGCATTGGCCACTACCGGAGAGCGAGTTTTTGCCGATGGCCCAGAAATTTGCCGATGGCCAAGGAATAAGCCATCGGCAAACATCCCGGTTTGCCGATGGCAAAGTCAAGCCATTGGCAAACATATTGTTGCCGATGGCCGCGCCATCGGCGAACAATGGCCATCGGGAAAGAGCCTGTTTGCCGATGGCCGGGCCATCGGCGAACGAAAGCCATCGGCCAAGAAATTGTTTGCCGATGGCCGGGCCATCGGCATACCGTCCCCATCGGCAAACTTTGCCAGCAGCGGACGGCGACCGACGCCGTCTGGTTTACCGTCCCCATCGGCAAACTTTGCCAGCAGCGGATGGCGACCGACGCCGTCTGGTTTGCCGATGGCTGGCGCCGTTAGGCCATCGGCAAATTGCCGCATTTGCCGATGGCCACGGCCAACGGCAAACCGTGGCCACGTGGCAGCCTGGGAGCGCCCTGGCCCACCTTGTTTGCCGATGGCCGGCCATCGGCAAAATCCCTTTGCCGATGGCTTTCCAAGGCCATCGGCAAACAATCCTTTTTTTTTTTGTTTTTTTCTTCCCATTTTTTTTCTGGTGTATTGTTACACCAAATACAAGCCACCTCCAAAATTTGGGACGATTTTGAACTTTTGAGCTATATTTTGTTAATTATTTTGGTTTTTTTGAATTTTTCCCGCAACTCAAAATTTGAACCGCAGTACATGAAATAATGCACAGCTTTTGATTCGAAAAATGATATTCATGATTCTCGGAGTATGTTGAGGCCATATCCAGGACCTCGCCTGAAATTATGACCCTATTGGCCTCGTAACATGGGGAGTGACGTGCGCGGGAAGTGTTTTTAAATTCTATAAAATCCAAACGAAGTACGAAATTGACGAAACTTGACGAGTTGTGTTGTCATGGCATGTGTAGTGTGTGGTAAAAATTTCAAAAAGTTTCGAGCAAGTTGTGACGTCGGATGGTCAAAACCCAGACCTTGGAAAGCCATCGGCAAATAGGTTTTGCCGATGGCCGGCCATCGGCAAAGTCTGTGGCCCAGGCCACGTGGCACGGTTTTGCCGATGGCCATGGCCATCGGCAAACATCCCGACCCGAATAACGGGCCGGCCCACTCCTCTCTCTCTCTCACTTCTCTCACTTCTCTCCCCTCTCTCGCCCCGACCGCCGCGCCGCCGCCCGCCCCGCCGCGCCCACCACCGCGCCGCCACTTCCTCCGTGAGCAGCCGGCCGGTGGCCGGATCTCCCCCGATCTCCGCCGCCCGTCCCGTACTTCGGCCCGTCCCAAGGCCCGCCACCGCGCCCGCCCGCCTCGGCGGCGCGTCGCCGCGCCCGCAGCCACACGCTGCGGCCGCCCCACCCCGTCCGCGGGGCGCGCTCCGCCAGATCCCGCTTCCGCCCGTCCCCGTGCTCCCGCGCGGCGCCGCCGCCCGCTTCCGCTGGGCGCGCCGCCGCCCTCCCGGGCGCGCCGCCGGACTGAGATTCCGCGGGAGAAGCTGGGCCGCGGCCTTGGCCGGGCCCCCGCAGAAGGAAGGAAGAAGAAGGAGGCAGAGGAAGGGAAGGGAAGGGAATAGGAGGAAGAAAAGAAGGAGGAGAAGGAGGAGAAGAGAAGGGGAGGAGGAAGAAGGAGGAGGAGAGGAAGGAGAAGGGAGGAGGAAGGAGAAGGGGAGGAGGAAGGAGAAGGGGAGGAGGAAGGGAAGAGAGGAAGAGAGGAGCCGGGAGAAGGTCCGCTTCGTTCGTCCACCGTCCGTCCACGTCCGCCGACGCCGTTCGTCCACGCTCGTCCGTCCACGCGTCGCCGGAGGAGAAGGTAAAGCTCTAGGGTTGTCGGCCATCGCGCCGTTTACGTGTTGACGGCCTTCGTGCCGGGTTTGTGGTTGTGTGGGCCATCGTGCCGCAAATGTGGACGCCGGCCTTCGAGCCGGCGGTTTTCTTGCGTCTTGGAACCTCCCGTATAGGGAGGTTCCGCACGAAATTTTCAACAAATATTGATATCTTTATTGCTTTGCGAGCAGACTTGCCTGGAGGGGACCTTGACCGTGTTCGTGCACCTACCCGCCTCGCGCCACCCTAGGTATAATTCACCTCTTTCCTTATAGTTGTTGTAAGTACATTGCGTAACCGAGTTAGGCGTCTCCCGTCCGAAAGGGATTCGCGGTCGTTGGTATGCGGATCATTGCATATCTGCGACGGTTTCTCTTTCGGATTGTCCACGTTTTTTGGACAGCCTGAGGATGCATAGATGGGT
The DNA here is from genome assembly GCA_018135685.1 of Themeda triandra. Classification (NCBI taxonomy): domain Eukaryota; kingdom Viridiplantae; phylum Streptophyta; class Magnoliopsida; order Poales; family Poaceae; genus Themeda; species Themeda triandra. The sequence continues at coordinate 723,596 of JAENPR010000265.1, read as the reverse complement.
TAGCTTCCATGTTCCGCCCCGTCCGGAGCCTCGAGTTTGTCGGCCCCTCCCCGTTGTTCTCCGATACACACTCTCCCCGTCGGGACGTGTATCGGGAGAACAAATGGGAGCACCGAAATTCCGTCTCGGATGGGAGCGGAGCATGGAAGCTAACCTCATCTACGCATCCTCGGGTGGGATTAGGACCTATCCTTCACCTAGTAGATGGTAGGAACGCCTTGTAGATGCGTATGTTGGTCTTATTACTCGCTTATGTTGGCGCATGACAGAGGATGGCTGACCGTGAGTGGATGTACACGGGATTCAAAGACAAGACCAATGAATGGGTTAAGGGGACCGGGGACTTCCTGGAGAAGGCATTTGGCCCAGCTTCTAAAGGGGCGATTTGGGTATTTTGTCCCTGTAGCAAGTGCAAGAACCAGACAAGGAAAGAGCAACGACAGATGAGGAATGATATTTGGGTGAACGGGTATGTTCCAAACTATACCTGCTGGATCCTCCATGGGGAACCCCAACGGGTTACGGAGGCGGTGGTGAGACCGGACCTCGAGGGGTTTGATCAAGATGCCGGAATGGCAGACTTGCTTGAAGACGTTGAAGCCGTTCAAGGATTGAAGGTGGAGGAAGAAGATCCAGAGGCGACCGCAAAGGCGTACTACGACATGATGGAGGCGGCAAAGGAGCCCCTTCACGAGAAGACCCGCATTTCTAAACTGGATGGCATTTCACGCCTAATAGGGTTGAAGTCATCACTGGGCATCAATCGGGAAGGTTTTGATCTCGTGTTGGCAACTGTTGGTGGGCTGCTTCAGGAGGAGCACTGCCTGCCGAAAAACACGACCGAGTCACAGAAGCTCCTTCGTGCACTCAAGATGCCTTATCACCCGATCCAAGCTTGTAAGAATGGGTGTGTCCTGCTCCTCGGGAGACCACGAGGCAGCAACGCACCGTCCGGAGTGCAAAGCCTCTAGGTACGTGGAGGTAGAAGGCGATGGCATTAAGAAACATCCTAAGATCGCCGAGATGGTCATACGACACCTTCCAAGATACCGAGGCTGCAACGGCAAGATACATGACAGAGGAGTCCGCGAAACAAATGACTTGGCACAAGAATGGCAAAAGATACGGTGACAAGATGCAAGACCCGGCGGATGGTGATGCATGGAAGCACTTCGATGCCATGAATCCTCGCATGGCCGAGGAGGCTCGAAATGTACGCGTAGCGCTAGCAACGATGGGTTCAACCCGTTTGGAATGATGGCGGCCCCGTACACTTGTTGGCCCGTGTTTGTGATCCCTCAATCTTCCCCCGGCGTCATATTCGACCCCAAGAACGTGTTCTTGACGCCGATAATACCTGACACCCGGCAACAAAATGGGTGTGTTTATGTAGCCGTGTAGGATGAATTGCGTAAAGCTTGGGATGAGGGGTGCCGACGTATGACCGAGCTACGAAGACGAACTTCACGATGCATGTGTGGTACCAGTACTCAATGCATGACTTCCTGGCGTATGGCTTGTTCAGCGCGTGGTGTGTTCACGGGAAGTTCCCTTGCCCAACATGCAAGGCAGATGTGATGTTCACCTGGGCCGGCCAAGGGTGGGAAGTATTCTTCTTTCGACAAACATCGTCAATTCCTAAAGGAGGACGATCCACCGAGACGAGATAAAAAGCACTTCACGAAAGGTGTTCAAGTCACCGGCCCCATCCCTAAGGAAAAGAGCCACCACATCCTTGCACGTATAGAGGCTCTCGAAATTGATGACAATGGTGGTTTCAAAGGATATGGTACCGACCACATGTGGACTCATATATCGGGCTTGACTAGGCTCCCCTACTACAAGCACCTTCTTCTTCCACACAACATCGATGTAATGCACACAGAAAAGAATATCACCGCGGCACTTTGGGCAACACTCCTGGACATTGGCAAGAAGTCAAAGGACAATGTTAAGGCTAGACTGGACATTGAAATGATTTGTGATAGACCAAATCTAGTGATGAAGACCCCTGCGCCAGGCAAGAGATGGAAGAAGAGCCCGGCCGATTACATCCTGAAAAGGCCGCATAGGAAGGAAGCACTGGAGTGGTTGTCGAAGCTAAGGTTCCCTGATGGGTATGCGGCGAATTTGAGCAGGGGAGTGAACTTGCTAACTGGCAAAATCTTAGGGATGAAGAGTCATGACTTCCACATCTGGATTGAGCGGCTCCTTCCCCGCGATGACCCGGGATACCTACCCGAGCCGGTGTGGCGCGTCCTGGCAGAGTTGAGCTTTTTCTTCCGCCAGCTTTGTTCCAAGGAGTTGTCACGGGACGTTTGTCTTAAACTGGAGGAGGTTGCACCTAAGTTGCTCAAGTTGGAGATGATATTTCCACCGGGCTTCTTCCCCGTCCATGCAGCATATGATTTTGCACCTACCAAGGGAGGCACGGTTGGGGCCTGCAGCACCATTGGTGCTATCCAATCGAGAGGTGTCTAAAGCTTCTTCGGAAAAAGTGTAAAAATAAAGCCAAAATTGAGGCTTCGTGGCGAGGCATTCATTCCGAGGAGGTGTCCACATGCTCACAAAAGCGTACTATACCGTGAAACTTACGAGACCACGAGATCCAATCCCTCGTTACAACATCGACGAGAATTCATGCACTCTCACCTTTTCGGAGGGGATCTCGGAAGAGCAGAGCAAAAACCCTCTCGTTATTTGCGGCATGATGAGTGGCACACTATCATGATGTACTTGTTGTTGAACCTTGAGAAAATGATTGATTATCAAGAGTAAGTTCTCGATGAGCTTGTTCCATACTACGCCACTATCCTCCACCTATTGATCCGACCCCCCTTGTCTATTGTTTCTCCAGGGACTTTATTAATGAACACCGGAACTGCAGTAGGGCTCCTACCGAGGATGAGAAAGACCATCTTCTCGCATAATACGCCCGATTACGTCAATTGGTTCAGCAAAAAGGTAACTATCTACCTAACCTCGATTCCACTTTGCTCCTATGAGCGAGTAACTTAACTATCCACCTGTCCTAACCGTGCAGGCTAATTGTGATGCGGAAATGAGCCCTGCATTGAGATGTGTGGGCCAAACCTTCGATTGACATGTCAAGTCATTCGACGTTTATGATGTGAATGGCTATCGCTTTCGCACGAGAAGCTACGAAGAGAAACGGGGCAACCTAAAAACCACGTGCACCGGAGTTCGGACTCCCGGCATGGATGGGAAGGACTATTACGGCATAGTCGAACAGATATTGGAGCTTGACTTTGGCAAGTTCCTAGGTTGTAAGCCTGTGATGTTCAAATGCCATTGGTTCGATCCCCAGGTCACAAAAAAGGACCTTAAGATTGGGCAAGTCGAAATCCGACAGGATTCCAAATATGGAGGAGACGATGTCTATATTGTGGCTAACCGAGACGCCAAGCAAGTTTATTACCTTCCATGGGCAAACCAGAATGACAAGCGCCTTGCGGGTTGGAGCCTTGTGCAGTTCATATCGCCACGCGGTAAAGCGGCGGTCCCGAACGATGATGATTACAACTTTGACCCAAGGACAGATGAGTTCTATCAACCTGATGGGCTAGAAGGTAGGTTGGAGATAGACATTGATTCGTTGATGAGTATGGAAGTAAACAACGACATCGATGAGGACGAGGGTGATGAGGTGCACGATGCTGAGGACATACGAATCCTAGATGCCTGGAAGCTTGAAAGGATCAAGATGCCCAAGAGGGGGTGAATTGGGCTACTTCTAAAAATTCTTGCGGAATTAAACCTACTAGCCCATGATTCACCCCTCTCGTGCCTATGTGTGTTCCTAGACAATCGATCAACTAAAGTTTTGCACCCTAAGTTCCAATCCTATTCTAGCATGGCAATTCTATGAAAGTAATTGCAAGAATGTAAGTGCTAGAAAGTAAATGCAGAAATTAAGGGGACAAGGAACACGGCGATCTTTTTCCCGAGGTATCGGAGAGTCGCCACTCTCCACTAGTCCTCGTTGGAGCACCCGCGCAAGGGTGTAGCTCCCCTTGATCCTCGCAAGGACCAAGTGCTCTCTAGGGCTGATTCTTCGTGGCTCCGACGCGGTGAATCGCCAAGAACCGCTCACAAGATGAGTTGGGTCATCCACAAGCACCGCCGGATGATCACCAAGCTCCAATCACCACCAAGCCGTCTAGGTGATGGCGATCACCAAGAGTAACAAGCACAAACTCTCACTTGACCTCGCAAAGCCTAGGGAGAAGAGTGGATGCACACTAGCTACTCTCGATTGCTCATGAACTCATGGATTCTCAAATCTCTTCAAGTCATGAGTCTCTTGCAACTCTCCTGCTCTCACAAGGTGGCTGTCAGCTGAACAAATGAGCAAGAGTGCTAAAATGGAGGGGGTGTGGTCGTATTTATAGCCAAGACCGAAATCCAACCGTTACCCCGCATTTTAGCTCAGACGTGAGCGCGTCCGGTGCTTAGAAGATTTCAAAACGGCCAGTTAGCCGTTGGGCTACAGTGCACACGCCGGACGCGTCCGGCGCCTGCGTCCGGGGCGCGTCCGGAGCGCGACTTGTACCCAAGGCTGAACTCCCAGAAAGTTTTTGGTCCGCGTCAGGCGCGACTTGTACCCAAGGCTGAACTCCCAGAAAGTTTTTGGTCCGCGTCCGGCGGAGCGCCGGACATGGGATCGAGCGTCCGTCCCACAGGGCAGAACAGAGGACGACTTTACCGTGCGCCGGACGTGTCCGGCGCCCACGGCTGGTGCGTCCGGCTCCTGTTGAAGCTCCCGTTTTCACTTAATCAACGATTCTTTGAAAACAGCGACGACTTCAACAACTCTCAGGGCTTACAAGCAACTCCCTAGCGCTATTCCTCACAAAGTGTGCACCACACCTAATCCAATAGACTTAACTAGGTCAAGCTACCCATTTGCACCCCCTTAATAGTACGGCCAAAAGAGAAAACAAAGTCCTAACGACTAGTCCGATGTCTCTCAACACCATCGACAATCGGAACTAACCGTCCTTAACCTTGTCGTCCATCCTTTGAAAACCGAAAACGATTTCCATCGATAAGAGGGTATGCCAACCAAATTGCCTGAGATTCCATTACCATGACCTAACTCACATTGTTTCTGCAAAACACACGTTAGTCATAGTAATCTATATTGTCATCAATCATCGAAACCCACATCAAAGGGCCTAGATGCTTTCAATCTCCCTCTTTTTGGTGATTGATGACAACCTCTGGAGTATGAAGATTTTAGTTGAGGTTTTCAAGCATGCTTGGTTCACATGAGCCTTTGACAATAAGAACAAAGGTTAGAATAGCTCATGTGACACCAAGCCAAAATATTTGTGCTCATATAATCTGCAAAAACGAGTTAGCACAATACAAAACACATAGCTCATATGGAATCAGAGTAAGCCGCGGAAGCCAAGCACATATGAGCAAATAACCAAGTGACATAGAAGGTGATACCAAACCGAAGATCATATGTCATTGTGATTGAAAGTACCTCACACAAATCATACAATGCATAAAGTAAACATGATGCATGCAAATGTATCAATCAAAAGAACCAAATCCCAAGCTAAGAGCTCCCCCTAAGTCTACATACTCCCAACTCTCCCCCTTTGGCATCAAGGACCAAAACCTAAGGCTGAGGAGGGGAAGGGGCAGACGAGCCGGTCTCACGAGCATGAGGAGCGAGGACGAACGTTGTAGCATCATCTCGGGCCGTCGTCGAACTCGCTGACCGAGTGACAGAGCCTCGCCGACCTCCGGGCGTGACGCCGGCGGTGAAGCGGTCCGGGTCTCTCAACCGACACCGTGATCGCCGCCGTCTCCGTAGTCGGCACTGTGATTGGAGCTATCTCTGGCTGACCCTGTGGCTCGGACGGTGCAGCAAGTGGAAGAGTAGGAGCCACATGAGGTAGAGTATCTGTGACAGTAAGTGGATCGGTAGAAGCCACTGAGGACGGAATAGTGCCTGAAGTACCAGTCCCTGTCACCGGGGGTATCTCAGTCTGAATCTGCTGCTGCTGGGTCTGCGGGTCCTGCTGAATAGGCTGCCTCATGTACTCAGGTGTTGCCTCTCCTGTGAGTGAACTGTAAGAAGCATGATGACGGGCTCCGCCTGAGTCTGGAGTGAACAACAAGTGAGAGCCAACAGGTGAAAAACCTGTAGAGATCTGAGGAAAGCCTGGTGACACCTGAACTGCTGGAGACGAAGGTGCTATGCCTGAAGCTGGTAAGCCTGTACTCGTCACTGGCACCTGAGAAGGTCCTACTCCCAAAATCTGTCCTGCTGGCTGACTCGGAGCAGAGGGAATGACACCAGGAGGTATTGTGGCACCTGTCTGCTGAAACAATGAGGCAATGAGGGTCATAGTCTGTAGGTGCTGCTGCTGCTGTAGCTGATGCTGAGCATCCTGACGAGCCCATATCTCAGCCATAGCAATCTCATGCCGCTCCTCGGCACGCTCCTGGTTTGTAGCTAATCTGTCAAGTACCTGAGCCATGCGCTCAATAGCTGCTCCTGAGCTCCCTGCCTCTGTATCATGCTGACGAGGTGGAGGACGAACTGGAATGTAGTACTCCTCATCATCCTCAGAGTCTGAGGTAGTAATCTCATATCCCGCGCCTCGCCTTCGCAAGCTCGCTTCTTCATCTGGCCGCTACCGCTCAACTCTAGCATCCCGCTCGCCCCGTCTCAGAATCGGATCTCCATGTCGAGGAATGACTCGGAGGAATATCTCGCAGATGACTCGACAACTGAGAAGCATCATAAGAGCCAAACACCTCATAATTCATCGGATCTTCATATTCCTTTCTGATCGAGTTTGGAAGATCACCATTTCTATAAATGAGCCAGGTAATCCAATGAGCATAGTGCATCAGGCGGTGTTTGGTGAAGCTCCCATAGATAACATCCTCCATATCACAAAGAATCAAGTCCCAGATGTCAAAAGGAATCTTCCTCACAAGATGTGACACTACCCACCGCTTGGAGCCTAGTGAACCCGTTTCGAAACCGGCCTAGCAAGAATGGTGTACCTCTCGAATCGATCAAGGACTCGAGCAAGACGAAGCTCATCCCGTGGTGTTCGCGTCGACCCTGCACCAAAGTTAGGTCCAAAGACCTCTCTCATGATCTCGGAGGTGGCACTACTCCTCCCCGTGCACGACGGGGTGGCTCAATCCCCGGAAAGCACAACATGCAGCTTGATGGGCCGCTTCCGAAATCCCCAAGAAGTTCCTGGCTTCCTCACTGGACAAGTTCTGTCTCTGACCACGAATGGTGTATGAAATGAGTGAATGATTTGGAGCAATCCATAGTGTAGCATAGAACTCTAACACCCATTCTGGAATATATTTGCCAGATCTTCCAATCAGATCAATCATGCCTGGCTGAGCACCCAAATACTCCCTGAAAGCCTGGCCCAACACATGTGAGAAAGTGTCAGCTATCACTGTTCTCTGCTTGGTGATCTTTGACTTCTGCCTGTAAGCCTCAACCAGGGACTTGTGCAAAGCCGTGTAATAAGGTGCACCAGCCCTCTCTCTCGGAAGCGAGAAACCAGGTGTTGATGTCCACCCGTCTGATAGCCTCGTATCTTCTTTTGCACCGGCCTTCGCGCTCCTCCGTACTCAATCTGGTCCCGCAGCCCCTGCTGGGCTGCCTCTGTGGAGTAGAAGAAGGACCTGACTCCTGTGACTGCTGAGCTGCCTGCTGCTGGAGTGTTCTGACACGGGAGGACCGTCGTCGAGGAGAAAGCTCCTGCTGCTCAAGTGTGGCCTCCTCTGCTCCTGCGGCCTCTGCCTCGGCCTCCTGTGCTACTGCTGATCCAGGCTCTTGGATCACTATACCTGCACCTCTGCGAGCTCTCCTCTCAGCACGCTCTGCTGCTGCCTGAGCATCTAGTGGCTGCCTCTTCCTCTTTCTAATAGCCAGAACTTTCTTGCCCTTTGCTTTCTCAATCATCTTCGGAAGATTTGGTCTTCTATTTGGATCATCATCTCCCCCTGAACCCCTGCCTGAATTCTTGCACCTTGGCATGTTTCACACTGCAGTAGATCAAGCAAACCACACACTAAGAGATGATGAACTGACGTCTTAAGAGGCTTGGCCTCAATCCATACCCGCAAGCTTGGCTTAGGGTTTAAACTTCCACTGACACTGCCAACTGACAAGTCAACCAAGTAACCAGCTCGCTGTAAGAGATAGAATAGAGAGACATATATAACCAGTAAGCATGAGTCTAGAGGTAAGGAACCCTAGTCGGAAGCATAGCAATTGGATAAGACATAGAGGAATTGGATTGTACCTAGGACACGACAAACTCCTGTGAAAAGATGAGAAGATGACAATGTAGGGCACCCACGAGGACAAAGAATCACTGCACAAAGAAATCTGATCAAAATTTGACCAAGAAGGTGAGTGGGAATTGGTTTTGGCATTTCACCGAACACCTGGCGTGCATGGTGGCAACTCACCAAGGATTGACCTCCCCTGCTCATGAATGGCGCCGGCCGACGAACAATCACAAGAAGAAGAGGATCAAAGAGAAATACGCCGCGGACGGAGCACGAAAGCTTGCCGGAGAGGCAGGAATCCGGGCGGCGGTGGTGAGCACCACGGTGATGCGAGGCGAGCCGGGGTGTGTGCTGTGGCCGGAGTGGCGCACGGCGGTGAAGGAGTAAGGCTCGGGCGCGGGCTCGAGGATGAGCAGGGCGGCGCAGATGGTTGGGCGGCGCGGACGACCGGGCGGCGCGGACGGCTGGGCGGCGCGGTGGTTAGGGCACGGGCGGTCGGCGCGGCGCTCGGGTGAGAAAGAAGGTAACGGGCCGCGGGCCAATTCAATTTGGAAGAAAAGAAGAAGGTGGCCCCACACGTCAGATTTAATCACTTGCACTTGTCCTCATTGCGCCGAACGTGTCCGGGATGAGTTTGGAGGATCGCCGGACGTGGACCAGAAACTACAGAAATCCTTCTGCTCAGGTTGACACCGCCGGACGCGCTGCAGACGCGGTCGCCGGACGCGGGTGAAACACTGTTGAGCGTTCGGCCCGTCTTGAACGTCTGATCTCTTCTGCGCCGACTTTTCATAAGGCGCCAGACGCGTCCGCCGAGACTTGAAGGTGCGTCCGGCGCTCTATGAAGAGCTGAAATGAAACCATTCTTCGCGGCACCTGCTCCCACTTGGTTTCCAAACTTTTTAAGATTCGAATAAACACAGTTTGGAGCCAATATGAGATCCTCACTCTCAAACCCTCAATTTTCATAATAGTTTGCCATAGGCTACACATAATTTTCAAAAATAGGCAATAAACGCGAGCGAGGAACAACGTATGGCCATGAGCTTGAGTTTCTAAACCAATAGAAGCATCAAAAGCTTTCTCAATTCATGGACGAACACAGAGGTTGCTCAAGAAATAAACAAAAAGAAACGAAGAGCAACACACAAGCACATAAAATTACTGGAATTTGAATCTAGGTGGCTTGTCAGGTTTGAACCAAGGGTAAGCTTCTTCACACCTCCAAAGAGTGTTATCTTAACCATGTTAGACAAGCCCTATATGCATTACGTAAATTTAGACGTGCTCTATAAACAATGCAATGCAACCGACAACACCTTTCATCTCTTCCTTGTGAAGTTGCTTAGGTCAAGGATATTGAGCTCATTCCTTAACCTACAAAAGGTTGATTCATCCAATGGCTTTGTGAAGATATCCGCTAATTGATCCTCACTTCTCACACCTTCTAGAGATATATCCTTTTTAGAGACATGATCTCTAAGAAAGTGGTGGCGGATATCTATATGCTTTGTGCGAGAGTGTTGAACCGGGTTGTTGGCAATCTTTACCGCACTCTCATTGTCGCACAATAGAGTCACTTGACCAAGATTCACACCGTAGTCAAGGAGGGTTTGTTTCATGTACAAGATTTGTGCACAACAAGCCCCCGCCGCTATATACTCGCCTTAGGCCGTGGATAGAGCAACACTCTGCTCGCTTCTTTGATGACCAAGAGACAAGTGACCTCCCAAGCAAATGGCACCCTCTCGGATGTGCTTTTTCTATCAATTTTGCAACCGGCATAATCCGAATCGGAATAGCCAACAAGTTGGAATCTTGCTCCTTTGGGATACCATAGGCCAATGCTTGGGGTGAGCCGCAAGTACCTAAGGATCCTCTTGACAAAGACTCAAGTGAGCTTCCTTAGGATCGGCTTGAAAGCGAGCACACATACACACACTAAACATGATGTCGGGCCTAGATGCAAGTGAGGTACAACAAGCTACCGATCATAGAGCGGTAAAGAGTTTGATCCACGAGTTACCTTCCACATCAAGGTCGAGATGCCCATTAGATGCCATGGGAGTATTGATTGGCTTGCAATCCTTCATATCAAACCTCTTGAGGAGATCCTTGGTGTACTTCTCTTGAGATATGAAGGTCCCTTCCTTCATTTGCTTGATTTGAAAACCAAGGAAGAAGTTGAGCTCGCCAATCATAGACATCTCGAACTCTTTTGACATCATGTCACCAAACTTCTTGCATTCTTCTTCATTTGTTGAGCCGAAGATGATATCATCAACATATACTTGACAAATGAAGATCTCTCCATTAAGCTTCTTGGTGAAGAGTGTGGTGTCAACCTTCCCGATGGTGAACCCTTTCTCAATGAGGAAGTCCCTAAGGCACTCATACCATGCTCTAGGGGCTTGCTTGAGCCCATAAAGTGCCTTGGACAACCTGAAAACATGATTAGGACAGCTAGGGTCTTCGAACCCGGAGGTTGATCAACATAAACAAGCTCATTAATGAAACCATTAAGAAATGCACTCTTCACATCCATTTGAAATAGTTTCATTTCATGGTGTGAAGCATATGCAAGGAGGATACGATGGCTTCAAGTCTTGCAACCGGTGCAAAGGTCTCTCCAAAATCTAGGCCTTCAACTTGAGAGAACCCTTTGCCACGAGCCTTGCCTTGTTTCTCACAACATTGCCTTGGTCATCTTGCTTGTTGCGGAACACCCACTTGGTACCTATGATTCTTGCATTCTTGGGACGCTCTTCAAGTGTCCAAACCTTGTTGCGGGTGAAGTTGTTCAATTCTTCATGCATGGCATTCACCCAATCCGGATCTTGAAGAGCTTCACCTACATCTTTTGGTTCAACACAAGAAACAAACGAGTGATGTTTAGCAAAACTAGCAAGTCTTTGAGATCGAGTCATTACACCCCTTGATGGACTCCCTATGATTTGATCTTGTGGATGATCATGGAGTTTGGGAATTCTCTTTTCAACCACTTGAGGAGTAGGTTGAGGAGCATCAACATCTTGAGCTTGTGCCTCTCTTTGTTCATGGGAAACATGAGTGTCTTCATTTTCAGTCATTCCATCTTTTTCCTTGTCATCTTGAGGCACACTTGAAGAAGAGGAAAGCTTGTCAATGGCTTGCACTTCATCATCATCTTCTTTAGGCTTGATGTCTCCCACCGGCATGTTCTTCATTGCTTCCCTCAATGGTTCATCACCTACATCATCAAGATTCTCAATTGCTCCTTGGGAGCCATTAGATTCATCAAACTCCACATCATATGTTTCTTCTACCAAACCGGTGGCATGGTTGAATACTCGATATGCTTTGGATTTTGATGAGTAACCAACAAGAAAACCAATATCACAACGTCTTTGAAAATTCCCTAGGTGTTGCCTTTTCTTGTAGATGTAGCATTTGCAACCAAACACCCTAAGTAGGAGACGTCCGGCTTCTTCCCATTAAGCAACTCATAGGGGGTCTTGCCATGGAACTTGTGAAGATATAGCCGATTGGATGCATAGCATGCTGTGTTGATAGCTTCACCCACAAGTTCTCTCGGGGGTGTTGTACTCATCAAGCATTGTTCTTGCTAGAGTGATCAAGGTCCGGTTCTTCCTCTCTACTATGCCATTTTGCTGAGGTGTGTAGGTGGATGAGACTTCATGTTTAATCCCAACTTCATCACAATAAGCTTCAATGTTGGTGTTGTCAAATTCTTTGCCATTGTCACTTCTAATTTTTTTGATCTTGACATCAAATTCATTTTGAGCTCTCTTTGCAAACTTCTTGAAGCAAGGGGTGGCTTCGGATTTGTCATGAAGAAAGAAGGTCCATGTGTATCTTGAGAAGTCATCAACAATCACTAGACAATGGAGTTTCTCACAAGGCTCTTGTATGTGGTTGGTCCAAATAAGTCCATGTGCAGCAGCTCTAGCACTCTTGAAGTTGACAGAAAAGCTTTGGTTGGATGAGTGTTTGCAACTTGCTTGGCAGCTTGACATGCACTACAAGGTTTGTCCTTTTCAAACTTGACATCTTTCAAGCCCCTCACTAACTCTTTCTTCAAAAGCTTCTTGAGTGTACTCATCCCAACATGTGCTAGCCTCCTATGCCACAACCACCCAAGTGATGTCTTGGACAGCAAACACACATTCAGATTTGCATCTTCGGAGGTGAAATCCACTAGATGAAGATTGTTGTATCTAAAGCCTTTGAATATCATAGTTGAATCTTCTTTCTTTGACACTATTACTTCCTTCTCATGAAACAAGCATTTGAAACCAAGATCACATAGTTGACCTACTGACAGCAAGTTGAAGCTCAATGGTTTAACATAAAGCACATTTGACAAAGAGTGATCATTTGATATTGCAACTTTGCCCAAACCCTTGACTTTGCCCTTTGAATTATCACCAAATGTGATCCTATCTTGATTTTGCTCCCCTTCATCTAGTGAGGCAAACATACGAGGTTCACCGGTCATATGTTGAGTGCAACCACTATCAATAACCCAATGACTTCCACCGGTCCCGTAGTTCACCTACACACAAGAGATCAAGCTTGAGGTTTAGGGACCCAAACTTGTTGAGGGCCCTTGACTTTCTCTACTAGAGACTTTGCAACCCAAATTTGCTTAGGCCTATTCTTATTGGGGGGACCTAAGAAGGTGACATTCACTTGTCCTTTTGAATCCTTTCTAACCACATAATGAGCATTGTATGCAAAGGGTCTAGCATGCTTGGGCAAGGGTTGTGGTGGTGGAGTTTCACACTCATGAGCAAAGTGACCTTCTTGTCCACACTCAAAACATCTCTTTGGCTTTTGCTTTTGTTGACTTGCTTGCTTTGCTTGATGTTGCTTCTCTTGATGTGCCTTGAACCCAATGCCGCTTCTATCGGTCTTCATCACGGTGTTCATCAAGAGCTCACTTTGAAGTGACTTTCCTTTTGCAAACTTGCTCAATCCAATCTTGAGGTGTTCTTTCTCTTGCTTGAGCTTCTTGTTCTCTTCTAGAAGTGACTCATTTATTGATTGCTTCAAGCATGACATCTCAAAGTGGAGTCTTTTGTTCTCTTCTTTGAGCTTCTCATTCTCAAGTGCTAGTCCCTCATCTTCAATAGTGACGGTGTGACTGATTTTTGCTTGTTCAAGATCCTTCTTGAGCTGTTCATTTTCATTCTTTATCTTGACATAGTCATCATAATGCTCAGTCACCACCACTGACTTGCCTTTGCTGCTAGCACCTTGCTCAATGATCTCATCACATGATGTAGCTACATCATTCTTAGCAACATTGTTAGTAGCCTCATGTGTTTCGGCAAGAAGCTCATAAGCCATCGCTAGATTCCCATGATCAACTTTAATAGTTGTGTACTCCTCTTTTAAGAGCTATAACTAGATTTGAGCTCATCATGCTTCTTCTCAAGGTTCTCTTTTTCAACTTTAAGCTCTTTTGAAGAAGCTTTGAGTTCCTTGAGTTTAGAGGACATGATTTCATTTTGATCTCTAAGCTCATCACTAGTTTTCTGCATAGCTTCCATCTTTTCTAGAAGAGAAGTATTTTCACTATCAAGCTCATCACATCTTCCTCTAGTCTTAATGATGGTTTTTGAGTACTTTCTAAGCAATTTGATAAGCTCATCATAGGTAGGTGACTCATACTCATCATCACTATCACTTTCACTACCACTATCATCACTATCCCCATGTTTAGAATGTACCTTCTTTTCACTTTTAGCCATAAGACAAAAGTGGGATGGAGTAGATGATGATGGCAAGATTTGTGGAAGTGGTGAAGATCCAATGCCGATGGCAGCAACACCTTCATCATCACTTTCCTCATTGGATGACCCACAAGAGGATTCAATATCGGTGAGCCAATCACCAACAATATAGGCCTTGCCATCCTTCTTCTTGTGATGCTCTTTCTTTTCTTCCTTCTTCTTGTGATGCTTGTCTTTCTTCTTCTTTTCTTTTTCTTCATCATCACTTGAGTCATCCTTCTTGTCCTTGCCCTTCTTCTTCTTGTACTTCTTGTCTTTTGGGGGCTCCGGACATTGATGAGCTAGATGTCCAGTCTTGCGGCAGTTGAAACACTCCATTTCAGAGATGGGCTTCCTCTTGCTACTTGTGAAGAACTTCTTCTTCTTGCCATCAAACTTGACACCATTCTTGTTGAGCTTCTTCAACATCTTGGTGGTCTTCTTCACCATGAGAGCAAGACTCACGTCATCAATTTCAGCATCGCTTGAATCATCATAAGTAGCCTTGGCCTTGTCCTTTCTAGAGTGACTTGCATTGAGGGCCAAGTCTTTCTTCTTGGATGATGAGCCATCCTCGGGGGTGAGGTGCATGTACATCTCATGAGCATTGATCTTTCCCAATATTTGCGTTGGTGTAGCATTGGAAAGATCACCTTGGTGAAGCACGGTGACAATATGCCCATATTTCTCAATGGGAAGGACACACAAGATCTTCCTTGCAACATTGGATGGCGACATTTGATTGAGTCCAAGCCCATTGAGTTCCTCTACAATAGTGTTCAAACGGGAATACATCTCATTAGCACTTTTATTAGCTTTCATCTCAAAAGAATTTAACTTGCGCATAACAAGATGATAGCGTTCCTCACGCTCACTCTTAGTTCCCTCATGGAGCTCACAAAGGTCGGACCATAGTGCATGGGCATCTTTGTGGTTCCTAACGCGGTTGAACACATCCTTGCAAAGGCCGCGGAATATAGCGTTCCTTGCCTTTGCATTCCACTTCTCATAGTTAGCCTCTTCACCGACAAGGTTAGCCGAATCCTTGGGTTTTGGAAGTCCTTGAGAAGCGGCACGGAAGCATCCAACATCTATCGCTTCTAAATGTGCTTCCATGCGAATTTTCCAATAAGGAAAATCATCTCCCTCGAACATGGGAGGAGGTCCATCCCCATGGGACATCTTTACTCTAGGCGGTTAAGCCTAATTTAGAGCAAACCGGCTCCGATACCACTTGAAAGGATCAAGATGCCCAAGAGGAGGGGTGAATTGGGCTACTTCTAAAAATTCTTGCGGAATTAAACCTACTAGCCCATGATTCACCCCTCTGTGCCTATGTGTGTTCCTAGACAATCGATCAACTAAAGTTTTGCACCCTAAGTTCCAATACTATTCTAGCATGGCAATTCTATGAAAGTAATTGTAAGAATGTAAGTGCTAGAAAGTAAATGCAGAAATTAAGGGGACAAGGAACACGGCGATCTTTTTTCCCGAGGTATCGGAGAGTCGCCACTCTCCACTAGTCCTTGTTGGAGCACCCGCGCAAGGGTGTAGCTCCCCCTTGATCCTCGCA
Organism: Themeda triandra; assembly: GCA_018135685.1. Classification (NCBI taxonomy): domain Eukaryota; kingdom Viridiplantae; phylum Streptophyta; class Magnoliopsida; order Poales; family Poaceae; genus Themeda; species Themeda triandra. The sequence continues at coordinate 707,930 of JAENPR010000265.1, read as the reverse complement.
AGGACCAAGTGCTCTCTAGGGCTGATTCTTCGTCGCTCCGACGCGGTGAATCGCCAAGAACCGCTCACAAGATGAGTTGGGTCATCCACAAGCACCGCCGGATGATCACCAAGCTCCAATCACCACCAAGCCGTCTAGGTGATGGCGATCACCAAGAGTAACAAGCACAAACTCTCACTTGACCTCGCAAAGCCTAGGGAGAAGAGTGGATGCACACTAGCTACTCTCGATTGCTCATGAACTCATGGATTCTCAAATCTCTTCAAGTCATGAGTCTCTTGCAACTCTCCTGCTCTCACAAGGTGGCTGTCAGCTGAACAAATGAGCAAGAGTGCTAAAATGGAGGGGGTGTGGTCGTATTTATAGCCAAGACCGAAATCCAACCGTTACCCCGCATTTTAGCTCAGACGTGAGCGCCGGACGCGTCTGGGCACCCACCGCCGGACGCGTCCAGCGCTTAGAAGATTTCAAAATGGCCAGTTAGCCGTTGGGCTACAGTGCACACGCCGGACGCGTCCGGCGCCTGCGTCCGGGGCGCGTCCGGAGCGCGACTTGTACCCAAGGCTGAACTCCCAGAAAGTTTCTGGTCCGCGTCCGGCGGAGCGCCGGACGCGGGATCGAGCGTCCGTCCCACAGGGCAGAACAGAGGACGACTTTACCGTGCGCCGGATTGAAGCTCCCGTTTTCACTTAATCAACGATTCTTTGAAAACGGCGACGACTTCAACAACTCTCAGGGCTTACAAGCAACTCCCTAGCGCTATTCCTCACAGTGTGCACCACACCTAATCCAATAGACTTAACTAGGTCAAGCTACCCATTTGCACCCACCTTAATAGTACGGCCAAAAGAGAAAACAAAGTCCTAACGACTAGTCCGATGTCTCTCAACACCATCGACAATCGGAACTAACCGTCCTTAACCTTGTCGTCCATCCTTTGAAAACCGAAAACGATTTCCATCGATAAGAGGGTATGCCAACCAAATTGCCTGAGATTCCATTACCATGACCTAACTCACATTGTTTCTGCAAAACACACGTTAGTCATAGTAATCTATATTGTCATCAATCATCGAAACCCACATCAAAGGGCCTAGATGTTCTGGGTGAGTCTTTCAATTGCAACGCATATCTCAATACTACGCATTTGTTGGACTTTTCTCAAACAATGGAATGATGTTTGATGCCTGTGTGCAGTTGTACTATAGGTTGGCGGAGGGGCAGGACCCCGTGCTGGCGGACCGGCATCAGGACAAGGTGTGCGAGTTGCGGATCAAGGACATGTTCTACGAGGCGCACACCCAGGCCGTCATCTCCTACTACGCCAACTTCGGGGAAATGAAGGTGGATAAGACCCGTGCCGGGAGCCGATATGTGAACCGGAGACCGACCTCACCGAGGAGCAAGACATGCAGTAAATAAGTAGGAAAACATCCGTTGTGATTCTTTATGTGACACATTCAACTCATTATCTCGGGAGATCTAATACATGAATGTCATGCAAACACCTCCGGCCGGTGCAGCAAGTACGCCGACCGGGGCGTGAGATTGTCGAGGGTGGCAAACGCCGGAGGCGTACGAGCAAAGATAGAGCACGTCGGGCGAAGCGCTTGGAAGAGATGGCGAGGTCCGGGGTCTCACACTACCAGGGGAGCCAGAACCTCAATGAGTTCATGGAAACATGGGTATGCTTGTGTTCAACCATTTCTTATAGCGCTAGATTTCTTATATAGCAAGTTGTAACCATGTTTTCTGTTTTCCTCGCAGAGGGAGCACCACGACGGGCAGCCCATCAACGAGTACATGGGGTGGGCCCTTGCTCACAAGGGCCCAGCAAAATCGGCCTCCACCACGCATGCTCTTCGGACGGGCCCGAGAAGTACACCAGCCCGGTCGTTTACGAGAAGCTCACCAAGTACGCCGCCGCGGCCTCGAGAGGCCCATGGCGACACCTACGACGTCACCTCCGAGCCCATAGACCCCGAGCTCTTGATGAGGTTGGGTGGAGGAAGCAAAGACGCCGGTTCTATATGGCCCACGGCGCCATTGAGCCGTCCTTCCGTCCCGACGCCGACCGAGATCCGCAAAGAAGACCGGCGAAGGGTGCGCGCGCGGTCCCCATAGCGCCTCTACGGCCGAGCAAAGGCGCAGTGATCGCGGGTCTTCGTGTAAGAGGAGTTTCATTCGTCGTTCGACCGTTTCACAAATAATGTACCTTGCCTTCAAATACAATCAACCATGCTTTGGTATAATATTGCAGTCCACGGTCCAGAGGTGCTAGCCAACCGAAGCGAGATGGCGCTTGCCTATCGAGCACGCGGCCGCAGGTTGTCGCGGACTACCGCCAGCGTGGTCACGGATGGCCCAAGACATGCGTGCCATGGGAATGAGTCGGCCTCCACCCGCCTTCGCTCCACCACCGCACCTCCAATGCCTTTTCTTGCACCTCGTCCGGTGAGTCCCAACATTGCCTAGTGCTTTAGCTTGTGATGCCAGCTGTACTAATTCCATCACTTGGTCTTTGTGCAGACACAGTCGGCGGGTTCGAACCCAACTCCAGGTGCTAGCCCTCCAGCGGGTGCTTCTCCACAGGGTCCTTCTCCACAGCACGGCTTGGGTCCTTTCCAGAGCCTCCTCACGCAGCCGTTCGCCTGGGGTCCTCCACCGACGCAGGGGTACTCGTGGCCGCCGCAGGGGCAGCCCGGGCCGTCTCAGTTCCCCACGCAGCCGGGGTACTCGTGGCCGCCGTAGCGAGGCGACGAGCTCGGCCACCGGCAAGATTTCGTGGCAGCGCGCAGACAGCGCGGGGAGTTGGCCTGCGTGGGAGGATGGTCCTGGGGGCTCGGGGACCCAAGGGGACCAAGGGGACGGCGCCACGAGCTAGGTAGCTTCTATTCCTGCTTTTGGACCTTGTTGTGCCACGGCGGACATGTTTTGCCCATGTCGGCCTTGTATGGATGCATTTGGACTTGTATGCATGAATTGGAACTTGTATGAGGCCATTTCGACTTGTATGGATGATTTCAGACATGCTATATGGATTCGATGCTATATTATGGTTGAAATGGTGTATTATTGTAAATATATGTGATGAATGTTGTATATGATGCTTGTGATATTATTGCTTGTGATTAAATGTGGTAGAAATGGAAGAAAACAGAAAAAAAGGAAAAAAAATTTTCCCCGGTTTGCCGATGGCCGCCATCGGCAAACCCGGGGGAAATTTTCCCAAAGCCCGGTTTGCCGATGGCCGTGGCCATCGGCAACCGACCATATGTTTGCCGATGGCCGTCGCCATCGGCAAAAAATCCGGCAAATCTTTTCAAAACAAAAAAAGGCCGCCGACGGCAAAGCGTGGCCATCGGCAAAAAGACCGTTTGCCGATGGCCACATGGCGTCGCCCATCGGCAAACCCGCCGTCAGCCTGATGGCGGGGAGGCTGACGTGGAGTGTTCGCCGATGGGGGCCGCGGCCATCGGCGAACACTTTTCCGATGGCATATACTTTTCCCATCGGCAAAAATATCTTTTCCGATGAAGATGTTGCCGATGGGGGGTTGCCGATGGCAACGCCACTTTGCCATCGGCAATCTCTTTTCCGATGGCATCCTGGTGTTTGCTGATGGCATCAAGCCATCGGCAAACACTCTGGATCCGGTAGTGGGCCTACGCCATCTACAGAGTCGACACCGTCCAGACAGGCAGCGGGGCCTGGAGGCTGCTGATCATCGAGTCGTGGTGGCCCTACGTGACGCTGGCTGATGTCATCCTAAGCTACATGGACATGTCCCTGCCGCTTGCGCCCGTTGCCACGCGCAATGCTCTCTTCGGCGTCTACCTCGCCGGACTCGTCCTTTTCATGGCGATGGGGTGCTGCTATCTTCGTCTATGGCCATGCTTCGGCGATTATGGCCTTGGGCTTCTCTCTCACCGCAGCTCTGGCTGGGCTCCTGGCCTTCTGGCTTTGGCTTGATCGTACGTATCGTACTGTTGATTATCTACCGCACTAGTTCCACCTCCCTTTTGTATACGAGTTATATGTATCAACCTAAATAATACTTCGCTTTACGAGCGTGCACACTCTCGCGTGCGCCATACACAATTCACACCGTTGCTACCGTCCGATCTCTTTTTCCATCTGATCATAGGCCGGCGAGGTAAAAAAAAAAAACTCTGCTCTAATATGGCTTCTACTTGAGCCCCAAAATTTGGATGGGCATCAAAATCCTCCCTCTCGCACCCATTCTTGGGGCTCTAGGGCAAGCCCCGAAACGTTCAATCCATTTTCCTCACACCAAGCTCTCCATCCCTCGCAATGCCTGCTCCGATTCTCTACTCCCCGATGTCTCGATCTCCTCTCAAGGCACTCGATTTGCTCCCCGGCGGCTCCTCCGACCACTCCAGCGTCGAGCAGAGAACGAAGACGTTAGAGGCCTTGACCGGGCAAAGGCCAAAGAGAGCAGAGAGGCCGTTGCTGCTGGGAGTAAGGGGTGGACATGGAGACAGAGGCGGGGGAGCGCGCCATAGTGGTGGAGGAGGAATGCACCAAGACAAAGGTCCTAGGCCGTCCGCCTTTGTCGTGTCACCCTGTTCAATGTGGACGGCCAGGGAGCGAGGGATGGCGGTGGAGACAGAGGCGAGGAAGCATACCATGGTGGTGGATGAGACGTGCGCTAGGTCAGAGAGGCACCGATTATCCGCCTGTGCCACGCCGCCCTACTCAATGGGGACGACCAAGGAGTGAGGGTCGGTGGTGAGACAAAGGCAGGGAACGCGCCATGGTGTTGGAGGATGGGCGCGCCAGGCCAAAAAGCTCTCGATCGTTTGCCTTTTCATCACCACCCTGCTCGATGTGGACGGCCATGGCATGAGGAACCGCGGTGGGAACCTACTTGCACGGAGCTAGTGGTGGAGGACGAAGAATGAGGGAATGATGAGCAAATCTCATTCATCATTGATTAATAAAATAGATTCGGGGCTTAAATTTAGGTGTTGTTACTGGAGTAAAAAGCAAATAATTAAACCAACACAAGTAGGTGACAACACCCAAATCGAAAGTGGAGGCTCTGATTTAGGTGACCCTACTGTAGTTGCTCTCTTAGCATTGTCGTCGATAGTTGGCACTGTTGTCCGTGCAGAAAAGTCACGACGCGCCAGCGGTGAATCAAGTATTTTAGGTCAAGGTGTGCCTCAAAAATTCATACACAATTCGGTAAATCCATTTACCAATTTCTTGATTAGGCTTAAATTTTTTGATTAAATGGAAACCATATCCTCTGAATACGATATAAATAGTTTCAAAAGCCATACCAGCAATTCAAATATGTACATAATAGAGTACCAGAGACTTACAATATTATTTTGCTATTCGACGCTTTCAAAGGGACGTAAATGTCTCAATTACATCAACTCCAAAGAAAATATCCCGCTCAATGAAAGTGATTGGACAATCATCCAAAAGACTATCTGCCATCTTATTTCATAACTTTATTTTCACTAAAACCATTGCAGAGAAGCTCATAAATCATATCAAACATTTTATGCCTCTTTGTTTGAACAAGCTCAGAGATAATAATATTTTCTAGACCTCTGAATCTATCATCTTGCCTGATGTCATCAATATAATTATCTAGCTACAATTTAAGTAGCAAATTATTACTTGAGAAGTCTTTTGGGTAAAACTTAGCTAGTTTGCGTAGCTTCTGTTGCTCTTCGTTGAAAACTTGATTTCCCGGTGTGTAAAACACTTTATTTTACTTTCTTAAAAGCAGAGTTAATCTCCTTTATAAAAAAAAAAGCTTCTGGCGCAGGATTCACCGTACGTACCGTTGTGCTCATGACTGTCTACCTGTTTAATAATTGTACTATATATAGTTCGCTATGTTTAGTTAATCTTGCTCTCATCTCGCCGAAACCATGTGTGTTTGTATGCTAGCTGAGTTATATATTATCGGGTTGTTCGGGCTGATAATTAGTTCAAACGAACAGAGAGCATATAAGCTTGTATTGTTCTCTCTTATCTGTGGTGTCAAGTTTCTAGATTGGTGGTTCCTAGGTTTCCTTTTATTAGCAACAATCAATCATGCATGAGCCTATCCCGACTCAAGCGATTTTTGTAAATTTTTAACAAGATATATCTTTTTTTTTTATGAAAACTGGAGGGGTTTGCACCCCTACAGCATTTATTAAAACAGCAATAAAAGGTTCGTTACAGGAAGAAAACAGAAACAAAAAACAAACTGCCCTCACCATGGAGCGCTCAGGACACAAGAAAAGAAATAAGTAAAATGACCCTTAGAACCGCTATAAGCCTAGCTACACTAGATTTGCAATCCATAAATCAATCTGAGGTATGAGGTCTCTCTTGGCCCTAAAAAGGAGCAGCCTCATTTCCTGCTTGAAAGTAACCAAAGCATGCTGGACAGTGGGATTAACTTGCTTGAAGATGAGATCATTTCTAGCCATCCAAATCGCCCAGGCCATCAGGATGATTATCTCCATGTAGAATTGAACACCAAGCTGATCCTTGAAGCTCTGAAGAATCTGGAATGGGTCAGCATCTAAGTCAATTTGGATGCTAATGCGTGCCCAGCATTGCTGAGCAAAAGGGCATTCTAGGAGTAAGTGAGCCAAAGATTCATCAGCATTCCCATTGCACAGCACACAAGTGTAACTGGGAAGGTGCATTCTCTTCCTTCTCAAAAGCTCTCTGGTACTTAACCTGTCCTTTAAAACAAGCCAAAAGAAAACTTTGTGCTTGGATTGACATGAAGATTTCCATATCCACAAGAAGGCCGGGTGAATGTCTTGATGCCCTTTTAAGCTTCTGTAAGCTTTCTTGACCGAGAACTTACTGGAGTTCCAAATGTAAGACCAGGAATCTGGATTCTCAAGGATGTTTATCTGCTGCAAATCTGTTGTGAGCGTTAAGAACTGATCATAGGCCTGCTGTGATAAAGGCAGGTGAAACAAGGACTGCAATTGGTTTTGATTCATTGCATCATGGAGGGAGATGTTCCTGTTTTTAGCAAAAGAGTGAAGCTCAGGAAACCTAGTGCTCAGGAGCTCCTCTCCCCAAAAGATCATCCCAGCGGAAACAAGACTGACCATCTGCAACATTGGGTCTTGCAATTCCTTTGAACTTAGCTAGCAATTTTAGGATAGATCTCCACCAAAAGGAGCCTCTCTTCTGTGGCCCTGGCAAATTAGAATTGCTATAATACTTTTCCCAAACCAGAGAGACCCAGGGTATTTTCTCCTTATTGAAGAATTTATGAAGGAATTTGAGAAGCAGAGCTTTATTTTGTGACTGTAGGTCCAGAACCCCTAAACCTCCTTCCTTTTTATCTATGCAAACCATGGGCCAGGCTGCCTTTGGCCTTTTCTTTGCATTGATATCAGCTCCTCTCCAAAGACAAAGTTTTCTGAACTTGTCTATTTGTTTAATCACCCCTTTCTGTAACAGGAAAGTACTCATGCAGAATGCAGGCATTGCAGTCAATATTGAATTAGTCACCTCCAGTCTGCCTGCCTGATTTAGAAAGATGGAAGTAGCAGCTAGCCTCCTTTCACATTTGTTAACTAGAGGAGAGAAATCAATTGCCCTTGGCTTGTTCAAGCTTAGGGGCAGCCCCAGATAAGTGAATGGCAATTTGCCAATCTCACACCCAAAAGTTCTAGCCAGGTGCTGAACTTTATCATGTGGAGTGTTTATTGGCACCATGTTTGATTTCTGATAATTTACTTTCAGCCCTGTTGACTCTCCAAAGGAGTGTAGCAAGGCTTTCAGGGCCAACAACTGTCTTGGACAAGCCTCCATGATAATAAGAGTATCATCAGCGTACTGAATTATTGGAAAGTCCTCTGTATATCACACTAGGATTGGCAGCTTGATCACATCCCTCTCCCTGGCCTTGTTTATTATTGACTGAAGCAAATCAGCAGTGATGACAAATAGCAAGGGGGATAGAGGGTCTCCTTGCCTAACACCCCTTTTACAGTGAAATGTCTTTCCTGCTATTCCATTTAGAAGGACTGAGGAGGTCCCAGACTCTAATAAATTGGAGATCCACTGCAACCATCTTTCTCCAAACCCTTTTGCTCTTAGCACCTCTAATATTGAATTGTGCTCAATCTTATCAAAAGCCTTCTCGAAGTCGAGCTTCAGGATCACTAACTGCTTTCTTGACTTGTGGCAATTGTAGATGAACTCTAAGGCCCAGGCCAAACAATCTTGGATTGTTCTTGACTTTATGAATCCATATTGGTTTTGGTGGACCAACTTCTTGATTGGCCCTTGCAGTCGATTTGCTAGCAGTTTTGTTATAAGCTTGACTGAACAGTTGAGGGAGAGTCTTTTTTTGGGATCAGGGTAATGAAGGAATTGTTGATACTTCTCAAGCAGACAGAGCTATTGAAAAAGCCCTTACACAATTCTATAATATCTCGTGTCAATCAATGTCCAAATGCCCTTGATAAATTCATTTGTAAAACCATCTCGGCCGGAGATTTATTGTTTGGTAAATTTTGAACAATGGACTGAATCTCCTCCCTAGAGAAAGGCTGCTCCAAAGCTTCCAGGTTCTGTGCTAGTTAGATTAGTTGTGGCAGATCAAACAACATTTGTGTATGTTCTGACTCCCCTAACCTTTGCTTGAAAGAATTCCACAGCAATTCAGCCTTTTGCTCATGACCATTCAAAGAGATTCCCCCCTCATTCTGCAGAAATGGAATCCTATTACTCCTGTGTCTAATGGTAGCATGTGCATGAAAATATCTGGTGGCAGCATCTCCTTCCCTAACCCACCTTATCTTTCCTCTATGAATCCAATATGTTTTCTCGTCGCTTTAGCATCCGAACCAACCTATCGACCACCGTGTTCTTGAAGTTCCACTCCAAGAGAGAAAGATCCCTACACATTTCAATAGTCTCTAGGAAGTGCAACACAAGCTTTATTCTATCAATTGCAATTGCCAAGGAGGGTAAAGTTTTTCTCCATTCTTTCAACCCTTTTCGAGGTTTTTAAATTTGGCGAGACCCTTCATCGGGGTCGATTCGCTTTACGGGACGGTTCCAACCATCTACCGGCTTGTACAAACTCGGTATTTGTAACCAATGATTTTCAAATCTAAAAAGGTTCCCACTGGAATAGAAGTAGAGATTTCTACCACACAAGGCCAATGATCTGAGGTTTCCATGACTAGAGCTTTAACTATTGAATCGGGGAACTTAACTTCCCAAGAATTTGTAGTGAAAAACCAATCTAGTCTCTCCAATAGAGGGGGAACCGTTTGTTAGTCCAAGTATACTTCCTCCCATGCGGTGGCAACTCGATCGACTCGGCTTTGCAATAGCCTCATTGAACAGAATATTTCATTTAAGTCTTTCAAATTTGACCCTATTTCTATCCTCCGGCCTCCTCATAAGATTGAAATCCCCAACAAAAATCCAGTCTTGATCATCTTGGATTGACAGCCTTTGAACCAATCTAAGAAATCTCTTTTCCCCTGAGGGGTGCATGGAGCATAAACAGAGGTAAGTCTCTAGTTCTCATTGTTCGAGGTTGAGGAGAAGTCCAGGGTTATAGCATAAGCACTAGTTGAGACTAAAGTTGCTGAAAAAGCACTTCCTTTCCAGGCAACTAAAATCCCCCCGAAGCACCAACCGATGGCAAAAATCGAAACATATCATAATCTCGGGGCATATTTTCCCGATGAATGCAAGATCAAAATGATCCCTTTTAGTTTCTTGCAAACAAATGACTTCACTTCGCTTTCAGAATTTTGTCCTTGATGGAGTTCCACTTTGTTTCACTATTCACTCCTCTCACATTCCAAATTTCTCAAAATCTTCCAGTTCTTCTATGATTCATTAAATCGTGACGAGACACCAAAGTTCCCCACAGGAGCTTGGGTGTCCAGGCACGGCAATGCCGAGCAAGATGCAAAGAGAGCCGGTTTTCATCATAGACGAAAAAAGCCGCTTAAGAAGAAAGAACACGAATGATAAAAGCACCCCGAATAAACAAACCAACCACAAATGTTAAGCAGTAACAATAAGTCTGATACATCATGGGCACAACCCAAGTTCGAAGGGACACAAACGAAACTAAACAAGAGATAACACAAGATAAAAACAAAAGAACAAAGACTTCCATCCAGGAGGGTTTGGCCATCTTCAGGTACTGGACTTCACTTTTCAGTGTCCTCCTGAGTGCAGTCACCATTTTTACTGCACTCCCCATCCTCAGCATTTGTTTTGTTCTTCTTTGGCTTTCGACCCACTGGTTCCAGCTTCTTCTTCCCCATGAGGGTGGCAGCATTCACATTTTCTTCTTTGAGCCCACACAGCTCCACTCCAATCCTGGCAATGGAGTTGGCAGAGAGAGTTGGTATTCCAGCAGAACAAGCTGGGCAATTTTTGTTGCAAGAGGTTTTGAAGCCATTTGCATTTGCTCTAACTCGGGTGCTCCTTCTCAGGGCAGAATCCTCAATTGGAGCCTTTGCTTTTCCCTTTCTTCCTCTCTTCTTGGTGACTGGAGTTTCCTGGGTCTCCTCCAATGCTGCAGCTTCTTCAATCTGATCAGCCAACTGCGGTTCCTCAGCTAGAAGGTGGCATGTGTGCTGGAGCTGATCCCTGTTTAAGCTCAATGGGCTGAGGCCTAGTGGGCCTGTAGGCAAGTACTGAGGCAGCCCAGCAGTAATTAAGTTCTTGGCCTAGGCATGGTGGGCCGGTGCATCTATGAGAGCCTTAAGGAATGGGCTCCATTCCTTTGGCACTGCCATCAATTCCATATCAGATGGCCCAGCCCCTTCCTTCAGGTTCAAAACATTTGGCGCCAAACTGGAGGCATTGGGTAACGATGAGGAAGGCGAATTGAAGAAGAAGGTTTTGACCATGCCAAGTTGGATTCTGTCATTGAAAATAGTCTGAGTATCATTTGGATTTTCAGGTGCCTGAGGGAGGACAAACCCATCGACTGCAAGTTGCTGCTGGCTGCTAGTATCAGCAATTCGGCTGACAGCATCCTGCTCCCCAGAGGAGCTATTGTTGCCTTTCTCAAGCTGGTCCTGCTGAACCAGAGGCACTTCCTGCTGCTGTCCCTGTGGCTGATCCTCCTGCAAATCATTCGAGTGTTGTCCCGAGCTTGTATAGCCTCGCTCCTCGCTTTGGACAACCCGCAACATCCGACCGTTCGATCGGCCGCACCCCGCCCTCTTGGTTTAGAGGCTGGACACTCGAGGCACTTGCGCATGCTCGGGTTACGCCACATCTTCCCGACGGCTTCACACTTTTCGCTGCACATGCTCCGCTCCATACCCAAGTTCACCGGGATTTGTTGGTCGGGTTCGGATCCGTTGGGTTGCTTCTTCCCCCTCGCCCCCGAGGATGGACTTGTTGATCAAGGTTATGAGGTCATTGAAGCCGAACCTCATTCTCGCAACCGTAGGCCGAATAGCCTCCCCGTGCCGAGCCCGGTCCTGAATCTCATCAAGGTCCATCAAGGCTTCCTCCTCAACTTGCATGACAGGGAATTCTGCTGGCATCTGAATCTCATCTTCCATAGGCTGGGGAAGTACAACTTGCTGTTGTACCTGAATTGGCCGGGCAATCCGCAACACAACTTCGGGGCCCTCTCCGGAGCCGGGTCAATAACCATCTCCATAGGGTCATCATTAGGAGGAGCATTCGGATCAAGGAATGGCCGAGGGTCTGGCCTCTACCGGTGCCGGATTGAGGTTCAGGTTTTGTTGATCAAAGTTCTGTTGATTCGGGCCGTGGCCAAGCACCCCAACCAGAAGCCGTTGCCCATCATCATTCTCGTTCATGCTCGCCCAGCTTCTCATCCCGGGCTCGTTGCCGCTCATTCTCGCTCCCCGCTGAACATCCATCTAACCACCATGCCGTGCGACAGAGCAAGAACCCGCGACCCGGACCAAAGAAATCAAATAGCATTGGTCCTCCATCCTCGTGCAATTGGGGGACCGGTTCCTCATCCGGTGGTCATTGGCCAAGTAACTCACTCGCAGGATTTCCAGTGCGAGAGACCAAGAGTGGCCATTGATTCCAGGTGAATCAGTAAACACTGAGAAGTGTGGAATATCCTCTAGATCCACAACTCTGGCTTTCACAATCAGTCGGGTCACAACCACAGTGTCAATGACAGTTCTCTCTTTATACCAACAGATCATACGAGCGAAAGGGCCTAGTGCCACATCAATAAAGTCATCATCATAATAATCCTCCCAAGACCCCATGACTAAGATCCAAAGATTCATGGTTAAACACAACTGCCCTACAATTTCTAGCCCGGTTGTGCTTGACAAAGTTAAAGTACGATCCACCAAACAAATGAGGGCTATTGAGGACAAATCTATCACGGTCAAAATCATGCTGGAACCTCACAAAAGCCTGACCCATATGACAACGTTGCACTTCCTTGATCTCTACTCTCCTATTTGCACAGAAATCCTGGATGACCTCTTCAACTGTCGGAAAGAACAGGGGATTACCAGGTATGGGATGGATCGTGACGACCGCCAGTCCTCGTTCCTCGCCACCGGCCTCCTCGGTGCCATCGTCCGCACCATGATCGGACGATTGGGGATGTCAAGGATGTTCATCCCCCTTGGCTTGAACGGGTTGGGGTCGGACGTTGGAATGCCATGTTTTCTCGCTCAGAATGGCTTGGAGCTTGGCACTGCGACAATGGTGTTTGGGGTTTTCTCTGGTCACTGTTCTTGATGGTGATGAGTGAGCTCGAGGAAAGTGGAGGCGCTGCAGTAAATACTGGCTGGCGGCGAGGAGAGTTAATCTGCGTAACAAAAAAATCACCCTCCTGATCAGCTGAAGAGTGGGCCTGGAGCCTGTTTGCCCCACTTGACATACAGAGGTCCACCTCGACTGGATTAACCATTGGCTGGCGCGGCGGTGGAACCTGAGCGGTCACTCCCTCCTGCCTGACACAGTGCACGAAGCGGTTTGATGGGCCGCAATCCGGCCCAGTCCGCTGCCCAAAACTCTCAGAGGGCCCAGAACCCCTAAATTTAAGTCGGGCGGCAAGATCGGCGCTCGCCCACCGCCGCTTTCCTTTTTCCCTCCAAAACCGGCCACCTCTGCAACTAGTAGCCACATGCCCCTCTTCCAAGCAAGAATAGCATCTAATGGCCGATTTGCAAGCGTGTCTAGCGTGTCCCCGAGACAGACACCGGGAGCAAATCCCGGACTGCTGAACAGATGAAAGATTTTCTGCAGGCTCTCTTTGACTAACCATCCCATTTCTGCCCAAATTCAAATCCAGATTCAAGCTACCACTTTCACTACTCCCCACGTTAACAGACTGACCAATAGCCGGCTCCCTGCTGTCAGAGGCTTGAACAGCTTCCAATCTATGGCGGCCGTTGCTTGCAATGGGGATCCGATTGGCTCCGGTTAAGGGAGGATCAATCTCAATTGCAGAACGAGCAAAACGAACACCGATCGGGACAGCATTGGCTCCAGTGACAAGGTGATTCCTAGCCTGTACCACAACAGGCCGAGTAGGAGCCACTGCCCGGCGATTCAGAACGTGATTTCTGCCCACAACGAGACCAGGAAGCAGCTTCTTCCTTGCAGAACAATCTCCATTCCCGAACCCAATTAGGGCCACCGAACCCCCAAAGATGGAAGAAAATTTTGAATTGCGCGCATTCGAAAGAACGAAGGTTAACAATATGAAACCCGACTCACTTTGAGGAGACCGAGAAACGAAAAACTCTATCGGCAAGCTGAGAAACATCAAAATCAAGAGCGACCCCGCCAATGGTGGCCTGAAGAATGACTCCAACCGAAGCCGAAGAAAGCTTTAACTTGGAATGACCAAAAGAAGCGACTAGGAAAAAAGCATGATCTCTCGAGATCGGAGAGACTGACGAGCGGAACTTGGATCTAATGACTTTCTGGATGCTCTGCCCAGGTAGGAGGCAGAGACCTGGGATCTCCATGGCGCAGCTGCACCGCAGGAGTGGAAGGAGAGGTCACCTTGGGAGCTCAGAGCCCAAGAAGCTTCGCAGCGAGAAGCTCAGGACCAAGATCATCTTCAACGCTAGAGGAGGCGCGTGGAGGCTCCCAGAGCGAGCATCAGCGCAGCCACCGCAGAGGTCGGGGGTGGCTGTAGGGGCCAAGATATATCTTTTAGTATAGCTTGTGTATCCTAAATTTTGGCCACTTGAAATTATTTTATTGTCATGACTAAATTATATACAGGCATAGTGACATAAACTGGCATGTCCCTGGCAAGGAATTCAGTCACTCGCAAGTCGTAAGTCACAACAAATCGGAATTTCTAAACGTCGGCCGGCTGATTTTGCGTTCCAGCATCGGTCAAATTTTATTGCTTTTGTTTTGGGCGCCATGCAAACTGAGTGGGTTTGTCTGTCCACAGAAGCAATCCAGCGGGTCTGCTTTGTGAGTCGTGCTCCTGCCGAGTGATTGAGTGAGCACGTGTTCGGCCACTCCGTGTGTGTTTCTTTTTCTGTTTGTGTGGCTTTTTTTTTTTTGCTTTTTTCTATTTGTTTTCTAGTATTCTTTTCATTTTTTTTTCTCAATTTGAGTTACAGGTTTGAGTATTTTTTCCCATTATGTATATTTTTAGTTTCATTTTTTCATTGTCTTTTAATTTTAGTTTAATAACTTTCTATTTTTCAATATTTTTATTTTCAGTTTTCAATCAAGTTTTTTATTTGATTGAAAATTATTTTAAAAAATGAGAGCTAGTTCTGTTCGTTTCATCACGTAGAATATGCTGAAACAAATGGAATTGAAAATGGATACATTATTTGAATGTTATAGCAATTTGAATAAAATATTCTGTTTTTTTCTTAGTGTCCACTTGCATGCAAGACGTCAGCCACTGCAGCAGCGTGGACTCGGAGTGGTATATGGACATGCGCGTTTTGCGCCTGGGATTAGAAGGTGAAAAGCAAAGATGCATACCATGCATACCGTGATCGGTTGCCGAGTCCACGTGCACACGTGTTATCCTCTAACTGGTTAAGAAAAAGCGATTGATGCATAAATAAAAATCAGCCGGATGATAAGTAGCAACTTCCCAACAAATGGTCGACTTTGGAGCTTTTTTTAATTTTTAATCCTTTTCTAATCAATATTCTAAAAATATACCGCACCAAAACATATTTACATGTCATGTCCCTTTTTGTCGCGCCAAAGGAAATGACGCGTCCAAACCACTGTGTCGCGCCACTGCATGTGGCGCGACAGGGTCGCCACCGTGGCGGGCAGAGTTGACCGAGGCTCATCTTGTCGCGCCACATGCAATGGCGCGACTAGCCTATCGCGCCAATTCATTTGGCGCGACGGAGCCATAGAATCCATGCAACCACACACCCTTACTAATTATAGCACCCAATCGGCATGCAAGAGTAAAGCATGACCATTCTTCTCTATTACCCTATCCTTTTATTGATATTAAAGCACTACTTTAAGATTTTCAATAAAATTATAGTTCATATTATTATGCATACACTATATTGATATACATGGTCTCATTTGATCTTTTATTTACTAGGATATGTTCTTGTTATCCGTTATAATTAGTCTACATTGATGATTCATGCTAAGTAGAAGTTTAAGTGATTTTAAAGATAATACACAAGTGTTATGTAACTATCTTAATATTTATCTCTAGTATGAACACATATGACAACTAGGCCTAAATTAAATTAAAGATGGAATGGCTGGAGCCTTTCCTTTCTAGTTTGGATAGAACGAACAATCCACCTATCTCACTTGTGCCGATCAATCGTATAGGCCTTGCTAGTTAGATATCAATAGATCAAGAAAACACATCATTTTATTGCATATAACATTTTTTGCTTCTTGTTTTTTTTAGATAAAGGAATAAATTTTGCTTCTTGTTTAGAAACAAGAATATGAATTGTTCCCTACATTCTAAACTATATTTAGTATATTTTCATTTGTCGTAAGTCAATCACCCCAATTTTGATCTAATTTATAGGAAAGTACAATAATAGATATCATATAAACTCTACTAGAAATATTATGGTATGCATTTCTCATAACTTACCTTTTTTTATGTGGTATAAGTTAATATGTTTCTCTAAGCAACATCTTTATAAAAATATTTGCAACATGTGTTTCAAACTGATAAAACATTTGAAACATAAACTTACAATATTCGTTTGAAATTGATAAAACCATACACTTGCATACACCGTTCATATAAATTGTCATGCGACAAAGACATCAAGTGGCAAAGAGACCTCCGACGCAAATTTTTAAAATAGTTGATGGCCATACATCCTATGTTTAGGATGGCTTATGTATAACAATTATATGACCGTGCTTTATTCTTGCATGACAATTTGATGCTATAATTAGCAAAAGTGTGTGGTTGCATGGATTGTATAGCGAGAGGCTTGTCGCGCCATTGCATGTGGCGCGACAAGGTGGGGCCTCGGTCAACACTGCCCGCCACGGTGGCGACCTCTCGCGCCATTGCATGTGGCGCGACACGCTGTGGTTTGGTCGCGCCATTTGCTTTGGCGCGACGAAAAGGGATATGACATGCAAATATGTTTTGACGCGGTATATTTTTAGAATTTTGATTAAAAAAGGATTAAAAATATAAAAAAATCCTCGACTTTGAGTCACGACATTGTCACATGACCATGGGCCAAATAGACGGTTGGATCCATTGAGGCCCAGGCCGGCACGACCCAGTTACCGGACCGTAACGTAAATCAGTGGCCCACTCGTCATTTTTCTTGGGCCGAAAGTATTCACCATTTTGTTTCCCGCCACGGCCACACATGCAGTTAGCCGCCGCCGTTTTCGATCATCTCCGCTCGCGTATGCCAGGGGGTACAGTGCCGCCGCCACCCTCTCGAATAGTCCATTGCCAATCACAGCAAAGGGTGAAAGGGAGACGGAGGAGAGCAAGAGTTTCCGCCGATATGGCTCGATGCGGTGCAAGCTTTCGAAGAATTTAGGGAATGATTGGTTTCCCAGATGAGAAATTCTAGATCACATCATCCCGTCCTGGTTGAGATGGAGCAACTTTGCTCCAGCTAGGCTCCACTGAAACGCAGATGAATCTCATATCATGCGAGTCAGTTTTCATTGCCATTTTTGCATCGTCCGAGACAATCTGAGCTAGATATATGCATAAAGATGCTGAATCTTGGAATCGGGCTCAACCTCATACAACCTCATGTAGGATCCTATTCAGGACTTAATTGCTTAGAGGGTATGATCTAGTATATGAATGTGTAATTTGTATCATCCTAAACAAATAATTAATGGAGACTGATCTAGTTCACTACATCTTCTTCTTTTTTATCGACATAAGGACAGAGAACGCAGCCGCCATGGGTGGCTCGGTGGGGAACCTTGAGCCACCCGTGGAGGCTGAGGAGGACCCGGATGCTCAGGGCACGCTAGCGTTGCTCGCCCACTGGGGAGAGGACCTCGCGACCGGACTGTCGGGCTCCGCGTCGCCGCACGACCTCGGCCGCGCCGACCGCGCGGATGCTGAGGAAACGTTAGGTGACGCTGAGCTGCCAGAGGACGACCCGTCTACGCCGGTGCACGGTGGGCACGACAGCACGACGGAGGGCACGCTTGCCCTCCTCGCCCACTGGGGAGCGGACCTCGACGAGGGTCCACCGGGCTTCCCCATCCCGGGTGCCTTCCCGCAGCAGGAGGAGCGGCAGACCACCCCACCCCGGTGGGAGACCCTGTGCGACGCAGACGACGGGTGGACTGCGGCGTTCGCGGGATTTCCCCCACAACGCAGCGTCCACGACGCACTGGGGGACGCTCCGACGGAGGCCGTCGATTCCGACTCGAACGACGAGGAGCAGCATACGACAAGAGGCACGACGACCGGCGGGGTTGACCTAGCGGGGAGCTTGGAGTCACCCGCGGGGCGCCTGGGGGTCCTGGGCCGTGCTGCTGACACACCGCCGGCCCTGGGAAGGGCCCACCTGTGAGGGGCTTCTGGAAGCCAGCCCAGGACCGCGGCAGCCGCCGACGAGGTGCCGCCTGGGTTCTGCACACCCGTCTCCCGGAGGTCCACCGCCGACTCGCCGACCGGAGAGGCGGGAAGCCCGGCCAAAGATGGCTCCTTCACGGGGCGGCTCAAGAACTTCGCCAAGAAAGTCTTCCACAAGGCGGCCACCCCGCTTCTTCCGGCCAAGATGGACGACTCCAGCTCCATCAAGCTGCCAACGCGGAGCAGGCGTATCGCAGCCAACCCCTCTCCAAGTACCCGGTGGCAAAGAGAGGCGAGATCCTCGCCATGCGGAAAATGGGATTGATCGAGTCACAGCCGACGGTGGAGGGACAACTGAAGCTGGACGCGATGTTCGAGGGAAGACCAGGCGATGCCCGAGCCTTGCAGGAGTTGCTCGCAGGCAAGGAGAGTCAACAGCGACCGCGGAGGCGCCGCGGGGCCAGGGGGCACGCATGAGCGCCAGTCCCGTCAAGCGAACTAGAATGTTAGTGCGTGAGTAATCCGTTATGTACGTGTTCTGGGGTGGCGGGCTGTGTTTCAAATGTGTTAACACCCCAGAAAAACTTGTAGAACTCTCTTCTTCTTAATACAATGATGCGCAAATCTTTTGCGTATTCGAGAAAAAAATGTAGATTTTAAATCTATTTGATAGAAAAGCTAATTATTAGCTAGTTAAAAGTAACCTAAATTAGTTGTAGCGTATCTAAACAAGAAGATTAATGGATGAGCTATCTTTCAGCCAAGTCTTTTATTAGGTGTTAACAAATTAACAAAATAATTCTAGCTAATTTAAGCTATTTCTTTTTTTGAGAATTACACGCTACAACGCAGATGTTCACGTCACACACACACTCACACATGTTAACACATATACGCCAACTCTGCCCCTATGAGCACCTCCGAAGAAATGAGTCGACAGATCTATAGATTCTCGAACTCTACCTCTATGAGCACCTCCGAAAAACTAAGCCGACAGATCTACAAATTTCCGGTAAATCCTAGAAAATCTCAGAAAAAGGTGTTAGATGTGAGCACCAGGATTTAAACCCTGACGGTAATGTCCCACTGGACAATCCGATCAACTGATATATGATCAGTTCACAATTTAAGTTTTTTCTTAACTTAATTTATAGCTTCAACTACTAACTACTAGTTCTAGTGACTCAAACATATTTTTACAAATAGAATTTCATCGATTTATAAACGAAATTGATTGAATGTTGATCATGTAAAGCATGGGCATTGAGCCCTGCAAGCATTCGCCAGATCAGCTCTAGGAGCATCCTTGGTTGGGTACCAATTTTTGCCCAATCAAAATAATGATAAGACAAAACTTAGGTCAACCAATTAAGACATGTCAAAGTTAGGAAAAAAAGTATATTATGTATTTAGTTGGTTGACAAAACAAAGGATTGTCGAATTTTTTTTTATATGTAGTTTAAGAACATTCTAAAACTTGTCAAAACTTTGATATAGAAATTGGTAGCGCCAATTCTTTAGCAATTGACCAATTGATGACCATAAATTTGACATGCCATGATTTTGGTTTGGCAAAATTTAGATGCCAACTAAATAGGCTCTAGCTTCAGCATTTTTTTCCTATTTGATTTGAATGGCGTACACGAAATGACTATTATGGCTCAAGCTTTGGTTCCAAACTAAAACTAAAGTTAAAATATTTTAGTTTATTTTTACCACCTTGAGTAGCTAAAGTGAATGCATACAATTAAAGTGTTTTAGTCCCATTTGTTAACTTCGTTTGGGTTTTTTAATCTTAAAGTTTAGTTATTTTAGTTTTAGTAAACCAAACAGACCCTAAATCACCCTTGGCCCAGTCTTGCGCACGTGCTTCTTCTCGATCCTGCCTGCAGAAAACAGGGAGGAAGAAAAACTGCGAAAAAAAAAAAAAGAAACGAAAACGATCGGGGAGCTCGCGGACCCCAAAACCCTAACCCCGCGGACCCACCTGGCGGCGGCGGCGGCGATGGCGGACGGCGGCGGCGGAGGGCCTCCTGCGGCGGCGGCGGCGCTCAAGGACCAGGGGAATGAGCAGTTCAAGGCGGGGAACTACCTCAAGGCCGCCGCGCTCTACACGCAGGCCATCAAGCTCGACCCCGACAACGCCACCCTCTACAGGTTTCCTTCCGCTGCCGCCCGCTCCCCTCTTCCTTCTCGGCCGTGCCGGTGGTAGAACAGAAACCCTAGCTGCGCGTGCGCCGCGCCCGTCCTGCGTTTGGGCTGGGGGAAGCGACGGAGAGCTCCGGCGTGGGTGTGTCAGAGTCAGAGACGCGCGGGGCGGAAGTGATCACTGATCAGTGTTTGAGTGTGCAGCGGTAGTGGGGATTGCGGATTTTGTTTTGGGTTTGGGGTTGAAAAGGGGGTGGCTGAGAAACTGTGTAAGTGAGATTGAGTGTCTAGTTGATTTATTATTTGCCGCGATACAGCGATTACTGCGAATATGGTGTGATGATTTGTCGGCTTATTTCAGTCTGTTGAAATCCAAATTAAGCCGTGAAAGTTTCCGTTTATGGTTTGGATGCTATTGGGAATTAGGATTATGGTTCCTAGTGCTCGAAGATTCTGAATCTAGGCATATTCCTGTGACATAACATCCTGAATCTGATTCTGATGATACGTTACTTGTTGATGATGCCCAATGGGTGTCTACAATACTGCAACTCAAAGATCTGGCCATGTAACGACACGGCCGAATGGGAGAGTATGGGAGAGTATCTGGGATGCCCTTTTGTCGTTCGTATACGGATAAAACCCAGTGATCTCACATTATTCCTGTGTACCTGACGAGAGAGGCGTTACTTTTGGGTGCAAATACAATTAATATTCCCTAACAGGAAAGGAATGAAAAAAACACCTTCCGTTCCAAAATAGCTTCGTCTGTTCTTTTTGTAGAGCTGACATTTATATATGTACCTCCAGAATAAATTAAAAGATGCGACAAAAACTGCGGTCTCTTTTTTTTGTTTGTGACACTATAGTTGTAACGCTAGCTGACTTGGAAGTCCCAAATAAGCATCGAAAGAGTTCTTCTTTTGTGTGTCCAGTTCATTTATGATATGGTCCGTGCACACGACTTGGTATTCTAAACCCAAAACCTTTTACAACATCCTTTGTGAAATGAAGATATGAATGATTAAAGAACCCACATACAGGGGAACAATGGAATCATGAAGTTCCCAGTAATAGTATGGGTAGTGAAACTGTAGAAAGTAGAAACTGTTGATGATCTGTTTTTGAATTAGGATTAGTGGAGCTTCCAGCTGTGTGTCTTATCCAGGAGATGGTAAAAGAAGTTGCAAACTTGGATGGCTTTCTTTGTACCTTACTAGAACAGCCAGTGACTATCTATATCATACTTCTCTTGTTGACAAGCTCTTATGCTGATTTATGTTTGTTTTTTCATTTAAATCCCTGCCAGCAACCGAGCTGCAGCATTCCTGCAGTTGGTTAAGCTTAGCAAAGCACTTGCTGATGCAGAGACCACAGTCAAGCTGAAGCCACAGTGGGAGAAGGTATATAATTTGTCACAGTGCTCTCTGGTTTTGAGTTTACCAATTACTCAGTTGTCAGATTTCACATCCTGTTTCTTGTTGTGATATAGGGTCATTTCAGGAAAGGTTGTGTCTTGGAGGCAATGGAGCGCTATGAAGAGGTGAGCCTAAAAAGAAAGCTACTTGTTCGTTGTTACTTTACCATAGTGAGGGTTTTATGCAATCTTCTCTTTCATCTGTTTCATAAACTTGGACTAAGTCTTCCATGCCCTAGCAAATCAAGAAATGAAATTATAATGCTTTGATATGGATTGCATTTGTTAGTTGCAAAGTTCAGCAAATAGAGCTCAGATGACTTAGTGATGCTCATTGTAAGGGAAAAAACATTGGATGAACACCTGTCCTATACTTTGCTTCATTTTGTTACTTTATGCTGCTATACAATGTACATAGTGTTTCTGCACTCGCTACCAAATAACCTTGACTTGTGTTGCTGCCTTATTTGGGATTTTGTTTTGTAACTGAACCACAGCCTTCCTTTCTTGCTCCTGGTTTCATCTTCCCAAGTGTAATTCTAATTCTTTTATTTCTGGCTAAATTGTTTAAGTGACACTAAATACCCTGTTTCATTCTAGCATCTGAGGCAATATATGTACAAAGAATTTCTTTGATGTTTCCTCCACTAAATGGAGATTTATCTTATTTGTTACTTTCCCCCTATGTAGGCAATAGCTGCATTTCAGATAGCTTTGCAGCACAATTCACAAAATGCAGAAGTCTCAAGAAAAATCAAGAGGCTTTCTCTGTTGGCCAGGGAAAAGAAGCGAGCCCTTGATGTAGAGAACTTGCGCTCAAATGTTGACATTGCAAAGGACTTAGAATCACTGAAGACAGAGTTGGTGAGTTTTACTGTTGTGACTTATGAGTACAAGTTTTACTCCTTTTAATGTTCAATGGTACTGTGTATGAAATTTCCATTACAAGAAGTCAAGAAGCTATATTCAGCATCCTTCTGGACTAATCAAGGGGATATTCTATCTAAAATTTAAGTGTGTATTCTTATGCACCTTCTAGACTATATCAGGTTCATGAAGTCCATTTTTATGCTACCGGTTCGAGTGTTGCAGGAAAAGCCGAGAAAAGAGACTGTTTTAGATGAGATATCTTTAGTCATTTGTGTGTTAAATCTCCTTGTATTTTTTTCAGGCTGCAAAGTATGGAGATGCAGAAACAGGGCAGAGTATCTTTTCTTTCATCGTAAATGTGATAGAATCAGCAGTAAAGGTTTGGCATGACACAGGAAATGTAGATGCAAGGGTCAATTTTCTTCTTGATCAGAAGACTGACACTGAAAAATACCCCCAGTAGTTAACGTTGACAAGGTACTATGCTGCTGCAGAGCACTTCATTTGCAACTTGACAAAGTTGGCATAAACTTTTGTATTGTACAAACAAATGTATATTGTTAAACTTTAGTGTATATATATTCTATTTGTTGAATTTTATGTTATTTGTTCCTCTCCAACTTTCTATATGAACAACCTATATTTCAATCAAGTGCTTAATGCTTTAATGTTTTTCTCCCACTTAGGCATTTGAGTCCCCCAACACTCATGCTGAATGCTTCACATTTTTGCGGCAATATGCGGAGAATTCTTTGGCGAAGGCTGCTTGTATGGTGTCACCTAAGAGCATCATTTCCTACCCACAGGTTCAACTCACCTACTACTGCTCTTTTTGTTGCACTATGTTTTCCTATAATTAGTTGCTACTAGCTTTTGCACTGTTTGTTGCTTTTTCATGACAAGTTGGTGTTGAGCATTGTCATTATTGGCACTTTAGATTGTGTTTTGTGTGTACCAGATTGAAGAGGAAGGCTAACATGTTATATTACATACAGGTCTGGAAAGGGCAAGGATCCAGAAAGTGGAAGCTTGAACAGAGTGATGGGTTCTTTGTACAATTTGAATCACCAGCTCTGAGGAATATATCATTAGTGCCTATCACCAAAGAGACGGGACGAACATTGTGCAGGTAAATCTCTCTTTGCATTACAATCTTTTCTGACAGTTCTAATGTAGTCAATTCAGATTTAGTGTAAACTTCCAAAAGCAGTATCTTGTAAAAATGGCAATGGTTAAAATGTTGTTGAAGTCTGAAGAACCCTCTTCATAGGTGTCTTTGTGTTGCTGAACTATTCACCTTGATGCTAGTTAACCACAAGTAAATTGTGCCTGTAATTGTCAAATGTAAAACAGAGACCCCAAACCAGGCATCCTACAGCCATCAACCATCCACCTTTCCTGAGATGTGTACCAGCTGTTTGCATTATTCGTTTGTCCTATGATGCCCTCCGCTTTCTCTAACCTTAGATTAGATGCACCATCCGTTGCACGGCTGTGTACTTTACAGTTTACACACCCCTTCATCATCCACACGCATTCTGGTTTGCTTTCCTGCTTTCTTAACCTGTTGGATAGGCAGCCCGGCCGTGGGTGCCCCCATCAAAATCTCGGCTGTCCGTCCTCCTCTTTATGGTAGTCACAAGAGTTAGGACAGTGGGATGTACTGACTGCTGTACAATGCGTTTATTGCTCTCGTGCAGGAGCCCTGAGGCCTTGGACATCGGCATCCATGAAGTCCTCCCCCGTATATTCAAGGACGGAGCAGCTTAAGCGAGGGGCAAATGAACAATTGTCTATGGATGGATGCATGGATAGAATTCCTGATCCTGCACAGCCTTGGTTTTCGTCTTCCTGAAACTGAAAATAGCCGGCTGTTTTCTCAGACAGGAATTTAGAGCGTGCCCGCTGTATTGTGAGTGAAAGTTGTAACCAGTGGAAGTGGAATCTGTGTAAGGGCTTCCTCTGCGCCGAGCCGAGGGACTCTGAAATTTTGCTGCTCAATTGTTTTTGCGCTGTTATGCAGTGTGAGCGTGTTGTATTTCGAGTGTATACAACAAAGTTTAGCCTTGGTTGCTGGGGGTATTTATGTTTCATTGTTTTTTTTTTCAGGTAAAGAAAAGTCTATTTACTGAATGTTCCGGGCACAAGTTGTGTTAGTTAAGTTGATTTCGCTGTGCTCTTATGGAAAACATACAGCATTTTCTGAACAATCAGTGCCGTTTTTTATAAACAATTAGTGGGCATATTTCGACCAAGAGAAGACCTCGTACGTACTACATGTGCTCTTGGCGTGTACTCCTACGAGAAAGGTCGCTGTTGATGCCCTGTGGCAAGTGCTACATGAGCGTGCGATGTGATGTAAAGCAGGAGGAACAGCTATATTCCTAGGCGGTTTAGGTGATGAGCAGTGACAAGAAGTCCGTGAAAACACGTAACACAGCTCTTTCATGTACGCCATGCCCATTAGGCTATTCGTTAATTCGTGAATTCGTTGGTTGATGAAGGGTGGCAGCGACTAATCCTCCGTGCAATGCTTGTTGCGTGCTGCGTGCTGCGTGCATGACCAGTCTAGCGTCCGTGACATCCTAGGACTAGGATCGTAGGCATGCCGGCAGGCCACAGGTCTCCATCGGTTCAGTTGCATTGCACGTCGTCATAAGCTCACCACCAGTCCACGGCAATCATATACTCGTACATGTACATCTATCGGCGACACTGTGGCACCGAAGAATAGACGAAAATGTCGACTATCTACTCGATGGCATTTGGCGTGCAACGGTGCGAGAAGTATGGCTTCCGACGGCGAGAGTTTGGAGGTGTCACGTGGCCCGAAAACGATGCAATGCGATGGATGCAGTAGCGGCGGCGGCGATGGCCGGGGTGGTGTGCATGGCGTAATGTGTGGTGGCGCTTGTGCGTCGCCGTCGCGGCCGGCGCCGGCAGCGGGGGCGGTGAGCACGTGAAGGCGCGGCGGCGACGGGACTGGGACTAGTAGTGCGATGCCGCCGTGGATGTGGATGGATGGCCTGACGCCATTAATGGCGCGGGCGGGGCGCGTGGCAGATGCACGAGATAGTATTGAGGAAGGCAGGAACGTATTTACAGCGCCTGAGCGCCCGTCGTGCCTGCTGTTGCTTGCTTTGTTGCATTGCATATGCATTGGTTGGGTACTGGGTCGTCTGCGAGTGCGATCGATGGACGATGCACGCATGCAGCTGCATGCCCAGCCCGGCCACGGCACGGGCATGGGGGGCGGCGAGGAGCTTTCGCCACAGTAATGGCGCAGATGGCTCGTTCCTGGCTCTTGCTCTGCTGGTCGATCTCTGTTGTCAACCTGCCATTGCCCATTGTCATTGTGCATCGATCTGCCGTCTGATGTATGGCGATGCATCGTGGTGGATCGGATGCGCATGTAATGCTGTATCCAACAGGGATCTGCAGCTGCAGGAGTGGTAGGCGACGTAAAGTATTCCTTGATTATTGGCAGGCAGGCAGGCAGGCAGGCACGCATTATATTAACGGGCTAACGGCGATCGACTTGCATTGTGTGTGATGCAGGGCGGGCAGGGGCCGGCAGCAGGGTCCGTGTACCCCGTGCCAAAGGTCGTATATATTTATGCAGAGGTCACAGCATGCACGAGACTGCTAGCTCTGAACTTCTGAAGCAAGAGCAACCAATGCAAGCAGCAGCAGCAGTGAACCTCACTGAACTGACCGCTCGATCGTTCGTCCATCTCTCGCTGTCCGGGTGTGCATCACAGCACGTACGCGCACACATCTGCAGCCGCCAGCCGCGCCCGCTGTCGTAGGCATGCCGCAGCCCGACGGCCAACGTCGCGGCGCCAATGTATACGCCGCCACCGACGACGACGACGACGACGTGTTCTTCGATCGCGTTGCATTGCATGCACACGGATGGAGCTAGTTAGCTGCTGGTAGTGGTAAGAAGTGCGTAGTGCTACGTACGAGCGACTTTGCCAAACCAAACGACAGCGGCCAGCGTGCACCGCCCACCGCCCGGCGCGGCGGAGGACAGGCAGGCAAGCATCATGCTTCATGCATGCACGCGACACGGATTAGCGTGCGTGCTTTGCTTTGACCTCCACGGGTTGGATGGACGGCCGACGACGACGGTGGGTAGGTGTAATAATAATCCATGGGCATTTTTTTTTTTCGAAACCGTGCCTTAGCACGTTTTTCATTAAGGGAAATAATCCATGGGCATCGTCACAGACAACACACACCAAAAAGTCGCACACTTTCACATCCTGTCATAGGGAGACCTTGTTGTGCCATATTAGTGTCAGAAAGAACACAAGTATATATCTTATGCCACAAGAAGTATCGTAGTCGTAGTACCATGTCTCTCTCGATGGCCAATGTGTGTCAAGGAGTCGGTTCATATATTTACCAAAATTGCTAAATGGTGTCCATGTGTTTTAGGGGGAAAATACATGATTTTTTTTAGTCGCTGACATGAGGGGCCTGTGCACCTCCTCCTCCGGTCCTCCCTCTCCACCTTCCCCACCCCGTGCCATGCACTCCGCCCATGCCGGCGCCGGGGGCTCTACCGCCGCCTCCATCACCGCGTTGCGAGCCTGCACCCCCAATCATCTGTGGGGCCATGTGCTCGTGTGGCGCTGCACCAGATCCGGTTGTTCCTTCCCCCTTTTTGTGATTATGAACAAGGGATTGTAAAAAAAACACATAGTTATTAACTAGACAAAGTCCATTTACGAAATATTTAGCAACTTATTAACAGGTCGTTTCCTAGTGCTAGACAAAGTCCATTTACGAAATATTTAGCAACTTATTAACAGGTCGTTTCCTAGTGAAGCTGATGAGGCATTATGGATATTTCGCAATTCTTGTCTACCCTATGGAGTTGTTTTATCAAATGTTTCATCAAAACAATTTCAACAACTCCATCAACAGAACTACTCAAGGACAACTTCTTTAATAAAGTTGCTTAACTAGTGAAGGAGAACTGTACTAAACGAGCCCTATGTCGGAATAAGTATTGTAGTACCATTATCTATGTCGATGGCCAACAACATGTCAAAGAGTCCTTTTATAACTGGTAAGTTGTTAACAAGTTGATCGTTTCCTCTTAACAAAGATGAAAACAAAAGGCTCTCGATGGAAAAAGCTACTACTCCAGCTACTGATCGAGCTCGATATGTCTCAGTCTCACTTTGCTTGTTTGCAACTACTGTGGCTAGGCTACCACCTTATATGGAACGAGGGACCCAGTGCAAAAGGTGGCGGCACCGTCCTCCGGACATTCGGGTGGTACGGTAAGGCCTTGTTTAGATCCTAAACTTGGGAGTCTAAATTCAGGCGTTCATACACTGTAGCGCACTGTAGCAATTTCGTTTGTATTTGTGAAATATTGTCTAAATATTGATAAATTATACTCAAAAGATTCATCTCACAAAGTACAACAAAACTGTGCAATTAGTTTTTAATTTCATCTATATTTAAGATCTATACATTACGTACACAAGTTTGATGTGACGGGAAATTTTCTTTTTGCATAGTACCAAAGTTGGGAGTTTGGGGTGAACTAAACAAGGGCCTAAATATAATCCCTGCCGGTGTGACACGAGCAATTATCCCGTTTGTCGACCAAAGCCACGGCAAAAGGTAAATCAAAGAAAAGGAAACACCAATGCAGTCGGCCACAGTCAAATCAACTGCATCTTCATGCCGGCTTCTCGATCTTCTCTCAAGAACCTACGAAACTGGGAAATCACCTGCATGTCTTGGAAACCCCTATCCACCGTCCATTTTCCATTGACGACGGTCCACGGTCAAGCCTTCTTCTCCTTTTTTTACTCGGAATGCGTGAACACTGCACAGTCAAACACACCAAAGCGGCGGGAAAGGTTAATACATCCTCTTTTGCAGTTGCGCCCCTGTATGTCTTTGCAGATGCGCCCCTGTACGTCTCAGGTTTTGTGCAGATGGGCCTGCCTGTTCCTGGTGTGACAGGTGACAACAGGGCAAATATCATTATCCGGTACACAGACAGATCTATGGACCATTGTTTCTCTTTATCCTCGGTCCAGACATACATACGTACAAGCATGGATTTATCATGTTTTTTTCTTATTAAACAGAAAATCCTTTTTCCATGGTAGTTAGACTGTTACTACCTCCTTTCAGAAACGGGTGTAATTCCAGCTCCATCTCTAGCCAAGCTTTTAATATTCGACCGAATTGATAATAAATGGCCATAATATATAACAGCATATTGTGAAGATACACCTCATGGCAAATCTAATTAATGTTGTTATGACCAATATTAAAGTTGTTTTTTAACAAAAAACTTGATCAAACTCAGAATAGTTTATTTTGTAGATGAACTAACAAAGCTTTGTTCTCTCACAAGACCTTTGATTAGCCAAGCTTTGACGAGAATGAACATATACAGTACAATACACGCGGTCGTAATTCACGGTCGTAATACAAGGGTGCAAATGTAAGATGCACGGACAATTAAACCCATGCATGAGAACTGCGCCAGCAGCCAGAGCATGCATGCAGTAGATGTAGATCTGAGCATGAGCCGCCAGTCGAGTTGGCATTTCATTTCCTATAGTACACAATAGGAGTATGGCCTTGTTTAGATTGTAAATATTTTCAACCTGGTGAATAGTAGCACTTTCGTCTTATTTGATAAATATCATGTCAATCGTGGATCAATTAAGCCAAAAGATTATCTCGTGATTTTCAACTAAACCGTGTAATTGGTTATTTTTTTACCTACATTTAATGCTATACGACGGGTAAAAATTGATGTGATGGAGAGTGAGTGAAAAAACTTGGAATTTGGAGGAAACTAAACAAGGCCTATATTGTTTCATCCAAGCTGTGAATTATAAATTATTGAAGATAGGATTGGATCCAACTAATAAGAACACAGTGGTGAGAAAGAGAGAGAGCAGCAGCAGTAGAGGCCAAGTATACGGGTCGCTGTCTCAGGCACCGATTATATTTATATATTTATACTTTTGGTATCATGAGAGATGATGCATGGATCTAGTTTTGTTTTATTAATAATGGGTGTTTCCGCATTGGATTCCATGCGATCCGGTGCTGCTGCTGCGATTCCATGTGTGAGACCCCCAGCAGGTCGGTCCCCTGTCGGATTTCATTTCATTTCGTATATATCATGCACGTACGCACCATGCATTTAGCCCTTGTCGTCTAGTATATATACTAGCTTTATTATATTACAAATATACGTCGTTTCACTTTTACCAACAATTTTTCTAGCTTCCCCTTACATTAGAGGCTGCGATACACATTTTTATACAGTCATACAGACTATATCCGTGTAACAACATTGTTCCGGTAATCTTATACTTACACTTTATAAAGTGATTGAACACATGCTATTCTAACTTCTATTAACACCGATAGTAAGTTTTGGACAAGTGGACATAGCAAACTACTTGGGACTTTTACTCCAAATTCGTCATGTATTACTTTAGTAAAATCAAATATGGCTCTTATGCTCGAGGGGTGTGGACCGACTCGAGAAAGACCAAAAGAGTGAAGGAAAAAATTGTGAGATACCCTTTTTTTAACAAGTAATTATTGTGAGATAGCATTGTTCGCTCTTTAATATTAACTGTTTTTTATGTCTCTGGTCTTAATAGAGTCGTGGCACATCTTGGTAAACAAAGTATAGAAAGACATGAAGGGTGAAAACAGACGAAAACTCTTTAGACACTTATCCCAAATCCATCGCTACTATTCTTAAATCCATATATGACTGTCATTATGCTTGATGAAGTAGAGGATGAACGGATTCGATCGGGAAACACCGAAAGAGTGAAGGACAAAATTTTAGATAGATATCTTTTTTTTGACCGAAGTTAGCAAGGGAAACCCCAGCCTATTTTTTTAATTTTTTTGATAATGCAAACCTGTTTAAATTCGCTCCCACGGGGAGTCGAACCCAGGTCTGTTGGGTGCTACTTTATGCTCTTTAAAATTAGTTATATATTTCTATGTCTTTGGTATTAATAGAGCGTGTGGCATCTCAACAAAATAAGTATATATAGATATACATGAAGAAGTGAAAAATAAAACGGATGAAAATCCTTTGATGTGTGTTTTTTTACTTCAATCCACCTACCAAATGGGTTGGGAGAAATTGAGATGAAAATTGGTACATCTTTTACCTTAATCCCTCTCAACTACATGAATTATGCTGGAGTTTAGGATCATAGTATCTCTAAACAATCTCTTAATCATCTACGCTTCCTTATTTTAACAATAAAACTAATCTTATTAAGCTATGAGTTTAGGATCATAGTATCTCTAAAGGTTACTAGTTGCACAATATAGGTAATTTGGTCATTTTCCATGCCACTGATTTTTTTCATTTATTTGCACCTAAAAATATCTTCAAACAAAAGAGAATATACATTCAACTCCCTCATATATATACATGCACTGCAGTTCGTGTTACACGCACACAAAAAAAAGGTTGACGCCACCTTTTTCTAACAAATATTTAAGACAGCAAGCTAGGTAGCATGGAAGAATAAGCTAATGCTTGGCTAACTTTATGCAATACAATTCGGTGCGTGCGAAAGCGTTTTTTGGGAACATGTGCTTTCGTATGAACATCGATGACGTACGGCGTCAAGTCATCAAGAGAGTTGGAGGTTAGCCTGTTGCTGGTTAAACACCAGGTCATTTTCCAGGATGATCTCTTTTCAGGGTGATTTTTCCAGGGTGACAGCGACTTAACCACCTGCCTGCTGTAATCTCGAAAACAGCCGGTCGAGGACCCACAAATATATGCACACAAAATAAAATTCAGCTCAAGAATAAATAAAAAATGCATACGAACAAATTCAGGTTGCGTGCCAAAAGTTAGAAAAGAGATGTATACTGTGCAGCTTGAAATGGTTTGCATTTGCCACTGATCTTATCCTATCTTGTTAACTTCTGTTTAAATATTTTTTAAACAAAAAGTCACTTGACAAGAAGTTGCCAAAATAAAGAAAGCCTGCAACCAGTGAGTGGCCTTTTGTGCGTGCATGCATGTAAGAATTTTTGTTTTTTTGTTTAGAAGAGATGACAGATGACTGTACCCTGCCTAGACTAAAATATGTCACAAGTTTGTGATTTGGTTCATGTCATGTGAGTATGTGATATAATACTCCAACTTGTGCTTTTGGTGATTGCACGGGAAATTTTCAGATACTATAGCGTGAGGCCCGCTCTATTTATTTATATGTTTATGCAACTTACTAGTACTAGTATAAAAAAACAAAGGTCAGGCTTTTGTCTTATCATGCATCTAGATAATACTTGATGTAACAAATTAACATGACAGGTTGCTGCCTTTGTTATTTTCAAATTGTAGTGGCATGTCGTGTATACGTCACCAACTTACCAACTAGGTGTGTAGTTCCTATATTCCATACCATCAAGATATTAACACGGTCTTACCTATGAAGATTTACTACTTTTATCTGAGCTAAGTTCTCGTGATAACGAATCTAACTCCTAGTATATATAGGTTTTGTGTTGCCAATTCATATGATATTTTTAGATGCTCAAGGTTAATGTAGAAGATGTTTGACCAACGGTTCTCCTAGCTAACTACACTCACATATAGTCACACTAGTGGTAACAAAAAAAAAAAAATCCTACAAAATTCAAACAGATAGCGATAGTATAGGTCGGCTAATACAACTTTTCACTTCCCAATTTCTAGCATCTAACTAATCTAACACTAGGGCTTCTCTGAAGTTGATACTCTCATATGATTAGCAATACAATCACAATCATATGCTCTCCTCCGTAGAGTACATTATCTCGTTAGTATATTCATTCATTCTCACACACACACACACTGATGCCCTCTCTTTTGTTCTCACATCAAACCTCACCCAAATCCAAAAGCAACAGCAAAAAGAAAAAAAAAAGAAAAGAAAAGGAAGAATATGATAAAAGAAAAAGGACCAATTTGACCACATCACGTGGGGCCCACACAGCCCCCAGTCTCTCTCTCCCTCACTCATCACTCTTCTTCAGTCAGAGCCATCACGGCATCCTCCCCCACCCTTCTCCCTCCTCTCTCTTTCTCTCTCTAGCCGAGCTCCTTTCTCTCTCCTCGGGGAGGCTTCTCCTTCGTCCTCCCTCGCCCCCATTGCCTTTGGGAACCTTTGGGCTATATAGGGCGCGGGATTGGATTGGAAAGTGGAGCTCCCGGCGAGTTTGAACCCACCCAAAACCCGCACCTTTTCTTGCTTCCTCCACTCGCGCTTCCCGCCGCCTGCCCGCCCGCCGGCTGCCGACGCTGCGTCGTCTGCTAGTCTGGAACCAAATGCCGCAAGATCTGCGCGCGTGACGCCGTCCCGCGCCGGAGCCTCCTCCGAGCTCCGGGGCCACGGAGCGCTTCGTCCCGGATCTCTCCGGTGGCTCAGGTGAGCTCTTGCAACTTGCTACTGGGCTCGAGCTCCTGGCGGCTCAGCTTCCGTTTTCTTTGCTCCTCGATCGGTTGGGAATCGGAATGGTGGGATAGATGCCTCTGGCCAGTGCAATGTTGCTCCAGTGGCTTAGGTGTGTGTTCTTGGAGCTGGTGACTCTGCTCCTAGCCCCCTCAAAAAGAAAGATTTGGATTTTGGGTTGCTTGGATTCGGGGATCATACATTCCAAGCATTTCTTGGTGCTGCGTATTGGAGTTGGCATTTCGGATTCGGTCAATCAACTCCCACTGGTAGAACATTTCAGTGAAACGAAAGGTTGGTAGGAGAGCTGGGGCTGCTGATTTTCTCCCATCCCATCCCCTTCAATCACGAACGCACTCCTGAGGCCGACATCTCGGCTCGCAGCTCATTCTTTTTCTATCCCCCCGCTTTGGTTTTCAGAAGTGGTTTCAGGGGTTGTCGGCAGGTTTTGTCACCGAGCGCTTTGTTTGGCGTCCTTCCGTAATTTCAGGCTGCTTGTCCTTTCTTGCATTTTCCCCTCTTCTTTCATGTGGCCTCACGTTTCCGAACCCACACCTTTTCCATTTCATTTTCAACGCGGAGTAGTAGTTTTTACCTGAAATTGTACCGGAACCAAGGTTTAATGGATGGATGCAGTTGCTTGTCTTCTCAGGATAGTCTTGACTCTTGAGATAGGCATGTGCTGACATTGGACTTGTGAGGAGTAGTACTTGAATGCACTTGTTAGTTCAGCTTCACCAATTTCTCAACAACCTGTTTATTGTTCTTCTCCAGGACAGTAGAAGGAAGAAAAAGGAAAAAAGCTTGCTGTGTGTGAGCTGCTGCAGACTCCAAGAGGATGGATCAGTATGAGGTGTTGGAGCAGATTGGAAAAGGAGCATTTGGTTCTGCACTCTTGGTGAGGCACAAGGTGGAGAAGAAGAAGTGAGGCTAACCTGCTCTGTTTTTCATCAATATGGGCTAAACTGTTCTTGTTCAGTAGTTTTTACCGTGCTGAGTCTATCTTGCAGGTATGTGCTCAAGAAGATACGGCTTGCAAGGCAAACGGACCGCACACGCCGGTCTGCCCACCAGGAGGTTAGCATCTTCAGCTTCATCCATGCTACCTTTTTCCGCATTTGGTACATAGGCAGGATTCCTAGGAATGAAATGCCCTTTTTCACAATACTTGGCTTTTGATACCATTCTCCATGGTACAGAATCATTAGTGGTGCCAATAGTTGCTGGACAAATCACTGTGTATCCATACCCTCTTAAAAGATGATGTTATTCCTAGTTTAGCAAGTCAAGAACTGATCTGATACGAGTTATGTGGGAATGTTCTTGCAGATGCAGCTCATTGCGACAGTCCGGAATCCATTCATTGTGGAATACAAAGATTCATGGGTGGAAAAGGTAGGCAATGGGGCCAAATAAAGTTCTGCTTTAAATAATTCGGTGAAAATCTTTTCTTGCTATGCATCTCATCCACTTCTCAAATTTCAGGGTTGCTACGTTTGCATTGTTATTGGTTACTGTGAGGGAGGAGACATGTATGTATTTCTTGGAGGTTAAATAGTTTGTTCACAAACCTTTACTTCCTAGCTAACACAACCTTTACTGGTTCAGGGCTGAGGCTATCAAAAGAGCCAATGGAAACCATTTTACTGAGGAGGTGCAGTTCTTGACCTTGTTTCCATTCTTGTGTTCAGTTGCTCTGCTGCAACCAAAGGATTCACTCTTCACTTTTTTTTCCATCTCTAGAAACTTTGCAAGTGGCTTGTGCAACTTCTCATGGCTCTTGATTATCTGCATGCAAATCACATTCTTCATCGAGATGTGAAGGTCAGTAGCGGTGCTTGATTGATTTGGAGTACATGATGATATTCCCCCTCTTCCTAAGGCATGTAATTAATGCCAACTAAAACTTCTCGATTTGTTTCAGTGCTCCAATATATTTATTGCCAGAGATCAAAGCATACGTCTTGGTAAGTGACTTAAGTTCAAGAAAAGCACAGTACTTTATGTATGGATTCAGCAATCCCGGCGATGATTAATTCTGAATCTGTACAAATGCAGGTGACTTTGGTCTTGCAAAGATATTGACTTCAGATGATCTCGCATCTTCTGTAAGCATACTTGAAACTTTTTGAGTTTTCTTGCATTTATTTGATGGTGTTGCTTATTACTGTATTTGCTCCAATAAAGGTGGTAGGAACACCAAGTTATATGTGCCCAGAACTTCTCGCTGATATACCATATGGTACTAAATCTGATATTTGGTCCCTAGGTGTGTATCACTACAGTGTCTTAAACTATGTTTCTGCACCTAGATAGTACAAGCTTGTGATCTAATACTTGAACTGTTCTTTTACAGGATGTTGCATTTATGAAATGGCTGCTCTCAGGCCTGCATTTAAAGCTTTTGTAAGTCCTTGGCTTACTTTATTTTTGGAGATTGTATGTAATTTGTTTTTATGTTGGTGCAATCTGGTGGTTAAGCTAAAAGCGCCATTCATACTTTTATACTTAACACTCCACATGCTTAGTGCTTATGAGGTTAGATGATGTTTAGTTGTTTACATTAGTAAATTAGGAATTCTTATGAACATATTGCTCTTGATAGACACCCACTGTATTGCGTGTATGCTAACACTTAGTCATTTTATATATTCATAATTACATATATAACTGGATTACTATCTCAGTCTTAATAATCATGCAACTCTATGATTTCTTGGCAGGACATGCAAGCTCTTATTAGCAAGATCACAAAGTCGATAGTATCGCCATTGCCCACGAGATATTCTGGTTCCTTGTAAGTTTGTTATTGAGTTATGCTGTCTTTTATTTACATCTTGTCCATTGTCTTACCTGAAAGGAGCATGTTTCTGAAATATTTGACTTCATGCAGTAGGGGTCTTATCAAGAGCATGCTACGGAAAAGTCCAGAGCACCGACCAAGCGTAATTCCTTAGTGCCTTTTTTTTTTTTACTAATGTACTATTTATGTTTATGTAGATTTGTTTACTCTAATAAAAACATTTCACATAACTGGCATATGCAGGCTGCAGAACTACTAAAACATCCATGTCTTCAGCCATATGTGCTTCAGGTCCAGTTAAAGTCCAGTCCCTCTCGCAACATGTCTCCAATCTATCAAGCTCTGACAGACAAGGTTAAGAAGATGACATGTCCTAGTGATATGACTGATTCTGTGAGAAGAAGGGTGGCAAGAAGGAACTCTCTGGGAAATGAGAGGACTGTAACATTCTGCAAACCCTCTCCTGAGCGGAACTCTGTTAGCTCTACACGGAGCATCAAAGAATATACAACTACTCAGAGTGTCAAAGAGCTATCTATTGACAGCAGTCAAATTGATGATGAGGTCACAAGTAAAGCCATTATAACAAAGACATCAAGCATTCTAAGGACGCCCAAGAGTACTCCAGCCAAGACATTGACAACTAGAAATCGGTTGGATCCTTCAAAGACATCTTATACCAGAGCAAACCATGCTGAGGTATTTTGATAAGCTTGTTCTATGTTCATGCTTTTATTAATATTGACAAACATGTGCTCTCAGTTTGTTTAATATACTTCCTTGATTCTCAGTTACAAGATGCACATGCTCGTACTGCTTTGATGTTAATCTTAATTCGCTTATCTTTTAGTTTAGTTTTGGTGGTCCTCACAGTTAGATATTCCCCATAAGCTTAGCATAAGTCCCCATCATGATGCATTTATTTAGCAAGTATAAATTATGCTGATTTTTGGCTGTATCATGAGTTTGCATTTACATGGCCATGTTACCTATTTTGTTCTTATATGTTGAAGAAAACATATAGTCATCAACTCATTGAACTTATTTCCCTCTGTACAGTTGACCTCAAGAACACCTCTGAACAAAAGCGCTCGGACAGCAAGAAGAGCATCCCTCCCGCTGCCAACATACAGAGCACCCACCAGCCGCACTGCTAGCATCCTCGACCAGCTGGACTCCCCAGACGTGTCCGTCAACGCGCCTCGGATCGACAGGATCGCAGAATTCCCTCTAGCCTCATCCGAGGACCCCCTGACGCCCATGAACAACAAACTCTCCTCAGCACCCGGCCACGGCCACGGCTCGTGCTTCACGCCTCCTTCCATCAACCGGTCCATCACAAAGGACAAGTACACGGTGCAGGTGCTGCACACGGGCGACGGGGACAACGTGAGCGACTCATCGGGGCGCAACGCCACCGCAGCGTCGAGCCGAGGGTCCAACGACTCGCGGCAGCAGCGGTTCGACACCTCGTCGTACCAGCAGCGCGCCGAGGCCCTGGAGGGCCTGCTGGAGTTCAGCGCGCAGCTACTGCAGCAGGAGCGGTACGATGAGCTCAACATCCTGCTGAAGCCGTTCGGCCCTGAGAAGGCGTCTCCCAGGGAGACCGCCATCTGGCTCACCAAGAGCTTCAAGGAGACGACGTCATAGCCTCCGGTCCTCTCTCTGTCTCTATGTAGCTGCCAGTTTTGTAACGTTTAATTTAATGTAGCCCAGGTAGTTTTAAGTTATGCTAGGACTTAGGACCCCCCAAGCCTAGGTACTGTAAGGCAACACCAGCTCAGTGTTGCCCTAACTTAATTCTCATCTGTTTAGCAATTCTCCGGTTTCCAGTAGGAAATTGAGCAATCAGTGGTAGCATTAGGACTACAAGCTGAGCCCAGGATCTGGCAAAGATCTTGAAACCTTGCTGTAACATAATCATGTGTCACTTGCAATGATGTAGTAGTAATCTGGAGGGCTTCGAGATCCAGTTGTCAGCAGGTTGGTTGGTTGGGTGTCCATCCTCATCTTGAACAGAGGCTGAAGAATCCTATGCTAGCTAGGATTCCCATCCCTTGATCCCAGCTTGCCCCCCTTGTGCTGACTAAAAAACATAAGGGCGTGTTTGGTTGTTGGATGAGGCTTGTATCGTATATGCTGGCTGAAGGGATATAGGTTGAGTGGAATGATATTTCAGAGGAAGGTGTTTAAAGAGGTTATATGAGTGGATGCAGAAGTACCTGAGAAAGGTGTTTATGAGTGGATGTAGAACCTGAGAAAGGTGTTTGATGAGGCTCACGCCGCGCATGCCTGGCCGTGTGGGCAACCATACACGTCCTAATTTGAAACCTGTACTCAAATAAAGCCACACCAGTTAGGAGAGGTCTCTGTCTACCAGTCTGACTTTCAGACCGATGTTGAATTTCTGACCAATGTGCACATACATGGGACGGTATGTATCAGAATTCAGATACACGTCACGTTTTCACATGCCGTGTACCTAGACCTCGTGTATGCTATGCAGTGTAGTGCACCCTTGTCTTGGACGTGCAGCTGGATTCAGCCACGTCGCGTGGTCTCTCGCGGCCGGCTGCCGGCCACGGCTAGCTACTGGCATATACTAGCCGACGGCACGGTACAGCGGCCATGTGCGAGGGCAGCGGCGGCCGGACGAATCTCCCCATGTGCCCTGCCGCCGCGCCGTCCGTCTCCTCTCCCGTATTGGTCTCGGGTATATGTGACTCGCGTGCCAGACGGGGGAGAGAATTCAGAGAAAACAATGGCTGCCGCGGCCTCGGGAGACTGCCGACTATCGAGCACGGGGCATGTCTTGGCTCCTTGCAGGCGTCCCGGAGGCAACGCCATGTACGCAACAGTGCCCTCTCCTGTCCTCTGCACTGCGTCGCGTCGCATCTCCATCTGGATTCGGGACACCAAAAGAGTAGTATTTCCAGGTGTTGATCCTAGCAAAAAGAAGAAAAAACTTTTCTCGAGAGCCTAGAAGTAAATAAATTACTGATAGCTATACAGGAAGGAATAATACATGGAGGAATAAGTCTCAGCAGATTTTGACAGTTGTAGACATTCGAGTAGGGTAGCGTTTCAACATTACTGTACGATATTAGCATAGAAAAAGAACTGAACGTGGGTGAGTCATTTCTAGCACACATTAAACAAATCCTAGGACATTGAAATGGGTGGCTCCTCTATGAAAAATGGATTATCATCTGTGGTGTCAGGTAGCAATTGTCCATCTATGGATTATCCCTCCTTGCAAAAATTAAAGGGCCCTCAATTATTTCTGTCTTGATATCTACTGAAGCATGATGATAATCACAATCACTATACATATATACCTTGTACTACTTCTAGTGCCACACATTCTATATACCAGTCAAACGCCACACCATGGTTGATGGATCACACTATCGAGTCAGCGACGGTGGACTCTGGTCTTGGCTTCTGATCCTCGCCAACGTGCCTAGGCGACGATACGGCAGACGAAGACGACGACGAGGATGGCACTGGCGACGACGCCTTGCGCGGGCTTGATGGCATATGCAGCCTCCGCAGCTCGTTCATGGGGCTTCTCGGGCTCAGCAGCAGCGGCGGCGGCTGCATCTGTGGCGGTTGGGGGTCTGCGGCCTGAGGGTGAGGGTGAGGGTGAGGGTGCGGGTGCGGGTGCTCTGCTTGCTGCTCGGCTGCCACTTTGTTCACCAGGTTCTGTATCGTCGGTAGGAGCTTCGCTGACACAGAGATTATCCCAGGAACCTGCACACAATAACATTCGTTTAGCTTGTCATGAGCTTAACTACAAAATGGACAGAGCTGAGGCAACTCAACTACTGATATAACATTCTCTTTTTTTTTTTCGAAAACGTGCGCTCCACGTACCTCATTAAGAAGAAGTTAGAATAGTTTTTAGATATAACATTCTCTTATTACAACAAGAAAGAATATGCTGCCATTATGACGTAAAAGATGTACTGTTAGTACTAAGAAGTATAGGTGAGCTTCAGTTTCAGTGCAAACTATTTCGGGAGTTTAACCTAGTGCAATTGTTAAGCTGAACGTTATATCAAGTGTTCAGATCATACCACGCCATTTTGGAACTCTCTGCTGACATCTAGCTGCACCGCCAAAGCTTTGAAAATCAAGTAGCCCACAAATAGCAAGAACAGATAAATGGGATTCCTGCAGAGAATAAGAACAACACTGTCATGCAATTGTTCAGATGAAGGTGAAGAACCACAGAGCATAGTTCTACCAAGTACCTAAGAAGCGTCATGATCTCATTGAAACCAAGAATAGCGATGGCCACAATTGCCCAAGGAGGAGGCAGTTTACTATTACCGCGCCTGTGAGCTTGCTGGGGTGAAAGCCAAAAAAGGTAAAGTCAAACATCGAAAAGAGATGTAGATAAAGTTTTTACCCATAAGGGAAAAATATCATGATAGCTGTATCAGAAATCAAAGCTCTGTTATATGAAATGCATACCTGTGTGGATACTGCTTGTGTAATCGTGAACTCTGTTTCTGATTTAAATTGCTTCCACAGTGACTTGCACTGCGAAGGAGTAATCATCGTATGCTTTGGAGGAATCTGTTTCGAGTTTCATAAAGTAGTGTTACATGCACAGATACACTTCCGTTTTGCTTGTGCAAGAACAGACCAACACAAAAATTACCTCTTCCCAAGTGGTAGAAGCAAGCGGATCAGCAGAAGCAGCATGTGCAATCTTTGATACAACAGAGCCTTCCAGAAGTGTTGAAGTGAGGATGCTTTCAATGCTATCTGGCTCGTCATCCCAGCGAATGGCCGCCATTACAGACAGGAGTTTGAGAGCCTGCAACATAAGCATAAGTGCATCTTACAAACAGAAAACATAAGAGCTGACGATTGTTGGAAGTGTGTGGTTATTGTACCGCAGATCGAGCTTCCTTTGCTATCGCACGAACATCTTCCTTTCCTGTCCAGACCCTTGGAATTGAATCCTTGTCATGGCTAAACACTGTTGTGAACCTGGCAACAAGAGGAAACAATCTCAGCATTTCCCCCTCAAAAATATGGATAAATAGTTCAATACTTCATATTGTTGAAGAAGTAGAGAATTTTACCAACCTCTCCTTCATATGGATCATTACTTTGCTAGATTCCTCTTTGGCTTTACTTTCCACAACACTCTGGGCATAATCCCTTAATTTGGATACCATTTCTTCTGCTGGACCGTATTCCATTTCAAACCCACAAAGGGTTTTCAGAAACTCCGGCAGGATGGCCTCTGTCTCACGTTTGTAAACGTTTCTTATTGATTGCCATGTTGTTTGGTCTGCAGCATCAAATAGAGATTCCACAGGTTCAGCAAGTGCTTTTCTTAGTTTCTCCTGCAAGTACAAAATAACTGCAATTATAACCTTATGGTAACCAGATAATATCAGATATGAAAATAGATCCAGAAGAAAATTGTGCATTGATAAGCTAGTAATTAAACTCTCTTTCAGTTTGCCATACATAACCTTAGCATGGGTTGTCAATTCTGATAGCTTGTTTTCACGAATTGAAAATGCATGATCTTCAATATCACGCCGAACTTTCTCTAGCATTTTAGAGCAATCCCAATTCGCCTGCTTGATTATAGCATCTAGAATACAAGTGTGCTTGTCAGATTGATGCATCAATTTCATATGAGGCGGTTTGCAGTACCAACTTAAAAGGATTATAAGCCGAAAGAAACAAGTGAGATATGGATACACAAATAGCATAAATTAAGTAAATGAATGGATAAAAGAGATGTTACACAATAGAA
Source organism: Themeda triandra (assembly GCA_018135685.1). Classification (NCBI taxonomy): domain Eukaryota; kingdom Viridiplantae; phylum Streptophyta; class Magnoliopsida; order Poales; family Poaceae; genus Themeda; species Themeda triandra. The sequence goes on along the minus strand of JAENPR010000265.1, from coordinate 666,410 downwards.
TATAGAAAATCTGTTATTCTTTGGATTACATCAGTCTTCTTTAGTAAATTTCAATGTCCAGTACACTACTTTTGGAACAAATTACTATTTTAAGTGTTTTTAGTAAGGGTTAAATTTTTCCGGTGCTTGAGAAGAAATTATCATTAGTGTATGATGTTTACCTGCAGAGCCTTGTTCAAAGTCTTTGAGAGAGCATTCAGTATTCTCTCGAGCAGATACCGCGAATCCTTTTCCACTCTCCAAAGAGGAATTAAGACCAGTTTTAAATTTTTCTAGAGCCTTCACGCGTAGATGAGTCAACATTTTCTGGAATGCAGGTTGGACAAGCTGCAACAAAATTTTAGATTAAATTAGAGGGAGAATAGTAAATGACACTGCAAGAAACATAATGAAAAAAACTACTAATGCATAAGAAGATTTCAGCGTGCACTTTTTAATGCTACAAGTAAAAGGACCTCAGTAGCTACAGAAATTTTATTTCACAAGGACACATAATATTTCAGTTTTAAAAAAGCATAAGATATATTAATCTTGAGTGAGGAAAGACTTTTAAATGTACAAGAAGGCCTTACATTTAGTATTCTGGACTCCAAATGCTGTCGTTTTCCTTTCCTAACAGCTTCATCAAAATAGATAGCTTCTTTGTCATACCTAAAAAATTATGATTCACACCTCTCAGTTCTATTCATGAACATAAATTTCCTGTCATAGCTAAATAATGGATATCTTGGATGCCAAAAGAACAAGTTGACCAACTTCTAGCCTCACTGCCATTACTTTGGTCACAGAGCAAATAAGCATGTAAGAATTTCCAAATGTGGACTTAAGGAAACAGATAGACATAGTAGTATTGATGTAATATCAAATGCAAGCGTTAGCTTTCTGTTGAATACAGTTGAGACAGAAAAATTGGTAGTTTAGAGAATTCTTGTATTAAGTGCAAGGGTACCAGTCTATTGGCAGATGTATAGAACATAAAAGGCATATACTTGATAGCTTGCAAAGTTGGAAGCACTGGTAATCACGGTTTACATCCATCAGGCTGTCAATGACTCAATCACTCAAGGGCTTACTCTTGCAAGTGAACTTTCACGATATTGCCAAGTTTTTTCCCAAAACCAGGTACTGGACCAGATTGTACAGCATTCTCCACATCTAACCATTCCTAAAGAAGATAGAAACACATTAGTAAAACCTAAAACCTGTACAAAAGTTGCATAGTCAATAAGTGGCAAGATCTTACCGTGTCCGAGGTTACGCATCCAAACTTCTCATTTGCAATTTCATCACACCGAACTGTAGCAACCATCACCTTGCATTGTATAGAAAATGGAAGTAAATTGTCAATAAACCGGTTTGGGTATTTTCTTTTAAAAAAATTGGTAATATTTATTAAGCAAAAAACTACTATTTTAACTGCTTAAATATGATAATTTTCATGTGATTTATTGTTTTGTGTTGCATCCGTGATAATTAACCCTAATATTGATTCCTTGGAGACGCACTGCCAGCGCCATCCCATCTGTTTGCCAGAAGATTCTATGACTGTTACGTAATACCCAGTCCGTTCCAAATTGTAAGCTACATTGGCTTTTCTAGGTACATAGCTTTGCTGTGCGCCTAGCAAAAGCTATATATCTAAAAAAGCCAAAATGACAATTTGGAATAGAAAGAGCAAGAGGACCCCTTCAAAGTGAATCGGTGTAGTGATTTAGCATGGGTCTTAGTGCAAGCAGGAAAGAGAAGTACCTTGTGAGCAGGAAGATCAAGATCCTTGTTCTCTCGGATAACTTTCCAAATCTGTTGTGAACTAAACAAAAAACCTGAAGCAGGAACTACTCCTCTTCTATCACCTGCAAGACCTCCTGGTGCAATTGAATTTGAAAATCTCTGCCTAAGTTGTTGAACCTGGTCAAGGTAAAAGTAAGGTTCTTGAAAATAATTGCTTAGAAATAGAAACATTCTGCATCACTTCCCCTACAGAAATTCTACACAGTACGAGTTTCAACTTTCAAGTGATCTTTGAACTACCTGTTCTCTAAACTGGTCCTCTTTTTCTTCAAAACTGGACAATGCAGTAACTTGCACCTTCAAATTGACAAATGATGTTCTAGTAAAAATCATAATCTTCTTTTTAAAGATTGTACAACAAAACTATATAGCTTACATTGAAAAATTCACTGATAGGGGTGTCTTTGTGTGCCTCTGGCTTGGCAACAGAGTTCCATATCTGATCAAATCTGTGACAATATTAGAACTGGAGGAAGCCAACAAGCTAGTAAGCAGATACGAAAGAAAAAAAAAAGGATGCCAGCACCTTTTGAATATCCTCCCTTAGAACTGGTTCTAGATGTTCAAGTGGAGTCTACATGGAAACAATGATGCGTCTGAGATTTGCTAAAGTGAATGCAACAATTATTGTATTCTGAATATATTTCATATTTTTGTGAATTCATTTAATAACGCAATATAATAAAGGAGAGGCAAACCCTGGTTTTATCACGTATAACAAATAGTAGCGTTGTCTTCCGAGGACTAAACAAACGCATCATGACCTACAAACTCAGATGTCCAAGTGTTATTATACATCAGATGATCAGGACTATATGTATATTCATCTGTGCATAAGGTAGCCTGGAAGACAAAGAGATTTAACCTCGGTACCTGAAATACTGTCTTTAGAAGTGGTTTATTGGCAGCTTGTTCACGGCCAATATCATGGCACCACCTATACACATACACATAGGGATAATATTAATTCTGTAGTGTGAGAACTAAATGTTCGAAAAATAAGTCCATAAGAGGAAATCATAACAAATATCATACAGGGTGACTTACATGTTAATTAGAACTATATCTGAAATTGCAAGAGCAAATAACGAACTTTGCTTCTCAAATGCAGTATCATCCTAAATATGGCAGAAAATATATACAGAGAGAGGTGTCAGAAAACAAAGTTTACAAATAACATCCTAAAAGAAACATGCATAAAAGTCTCATCCACATGCCATTCTCAACTCGCTTGAACTCATCGCTCATGTAAGGGTGACTTTTAAAAACATTAGTACTAATGAAGAAGGTTAAATTCACTGGAAGATCAAGAGTATCATTCTCTTTTCATTTCTTATTACCTCAATACGAGAAATTCATGCAGCAATGCCATGTTCAAGGAATCACAACAGATGGACAGAAAGTACTAATGCAAGACCTTATCACAATTTCCATCAAATAAAAAATCTTCACAATTAGAATTATCTGATGACTGTTATGTACATTAGCAAAAAGATAAAGAGGAATCTCTTATGTTAATATCAAAGTGTAGGCCAGTTTTAAACTTGTATTGTATAATCTAAATTCCAGATTGGTAGGCTGGGAACTAAATCAAATCAAAGAAGAAACAAAAAATTGGAAAAAAAAAAAGTTAACTGCCATGCACTAGATCAAGGAACGGAAAAAATGTTAACTGATGCAAAACAACATTGACTTCCAGAAGCATTCTAGTAGTGCACACAAGGGTTTGCTAACTCATACTAAACATTATAATTGACCTGTGTACAGAGCCTTACCTCTCCTCTCTCTCTTCCATCTGTACCCTCCAGATCCAATACAACAGTACAAGGCTCAACACCAACACAACGTGCTATCCAGATACCTTTAGTAGTTTGACTCCTAATAACAAAAATAGAACAGCAATAACTTTTCTATCAATATAAATAAAAAGTAGAAGCTACATGTGTTTTCATGATATGGTTAGGGGTGATGATGGATATAAAAAATGCCTAGCAAATGACAAGGAATTAGTTAATAAATTACTTTACATATATGAATATGAAATAAGTAAAAAAATGTTAATCTAAAATCATGTGGAGAGGACAAGGAAATGTTATATACCTTCCCCTGAATGCATCCATCTCCCTAAAATTGGTTCCAAATAGTTGGTTCAACAAGGTACTCTTTCCTGCTCAAAGTAATGAAGGTACAATGAAAATATATCCTTAACTAAACATATATGCTCCCTCCATTCCAAATTGTAAGACATTTTGGCTTTTCTAGATTGATATGTACTTATTAGATATACACTATGTCTACATACATAAAGAGCAATATATCTAAAAAAGCCTAAATTTCTTAGAATTTGGAACAGAGGGAGTACATTACTTGCTCAAAAAGTACCAAAAACATATAGTGCCCTTTTTGTGCAAAAGAGCAGAGATCCCACTATATAAGGGCCTGAGCCAGGCAAAGGACATGAATTGAAGCAAAATTTACAGTTCGGTATCAGAAAAGATAAAGTTGTTCCAGGCTGATTAAGTTGAAAGACAACAGCTCTTAGTGCGAAGTCAGGTTACTTGGGTAAAACACTGCCCTCAGTCAAACTAAATCATGATGTACTTAATGCTACTAATTTGTTGCTCTTTTCTGTAATTTTGTTCAAAGTTAAAATAATTTGACTTAGGACAACTTATAAGTTGATTTAATTTGGTAAGGAGGGAGTATAACATATGCATGGCAGTGAATCGACAGCTTCAACCAGTAACGCCATGTAAAGGAACCGTACTTTCAAGTCAAACAACTGTCAAAATTAATTTTCCATGTCACCCACAGTTAGCAAATCAACAATAATGAACAATCGACTACCCAAAATACTGTAAAAAAACATCGATAGATCAGAACAATAAGGCTTAATTAGTTCCACATTGTCGCTTGATGAAGTAGCAAAGTACTGCATAGTGCATACTATGCGTTAGAAGGGCCGTCACTAGTAGCAAATTAAGTTGCTAGAACAAAGCGATCAACTGGTAAGACGTTTATGTTCAAGAAGTCCCGTTCTAGCTAGCTACAGGTTTCTAATGGACAAAATATCTTCCAGTCCTACCTCAGTTTGAGGATGCACTTATTCATTCTCCATTACGAACTAAAGCAGAGTACTACGAGCAGCACATAGTCACATACTACAGACACGGGCACACCACTGAATAAGTGCACCGTTGTGCCACAGATCAACTGAGCAACCGCCCGTTACCAACATCAATCCATGCGACGCCAAAGAAAAACACTCGAGCAATGTCTAACGCGCGCCCAAGCCCTACTCGATCGCCGAATGGTTCTTCGACGACAGTCATTTAGGATTTAGCCCGGCTGATGATTAGAGTGGCATGATCACCCGCGCATGCATGCACGCAGCATTTCGTCGAACAGGTGGGCAGCGCGCGCGCGCACGCAGGCGGCACTGTCAGGCGATCGACCGAGCTCGGGATCGGAGTACCGGACGGACCAACCAAGCAACCAACACAACCGCCGTAATGCATGCATGGATGGTCGGGTGCGGGACGGGAACGGAGGCGCGAGCAAAGCGTACCGCTGCTCTGAGGCCCCATGATGGCGACGACGGCGTAGGAGAGGCCGCAGCCGGCGACGCCCGCGGCCGCCATGAAGCGCTCGGCCCCCTCGGCCGCGAACTCGCCCTCGCCGTCGATCAGCTGCACCGCCACCCCGGCCTCCGCCGCGTCGCTGCTCTCCTCCGCCATCTCCGCCGATCCGCGTCACGGGCGGGCTCGTGGGGGGAATGGGATGGATGGGACGCGACGATGGGGGTGCCACTGCCGGGGCCGGTCGATCGTGGCCGCGCTTCACTTGTCCGGCCGCTCGGCTTTCGCGGACCACCATGCGCGCGCGGGCGCGGCGAAAGCACCCGCTTCCTCGTTTTTACGCTTCCCACCCGCGGCTCCTAACCGGCAACCGCCCCGTCATTTTGTTTTTGTTTTTGTTTTTGTTTTTTAGCCCTCTTTATAAAAAAAAACTAAAATATTCTCTCAAAAACGTCCCGTAAATATTTTTAAAAATAAGCCCTTAGCTTGACGCCGCCCATGACGGCGTTGAGCTAACACGTCTTGTGTGGTCGCAAATGTGGTGTCGACGAGACAGAAGGCTCGACGCCATTGTTGCTGGCACCGAACTCGACGCAGTAGGTCTAGGCGGCGAGCTGGTACCTTATAGATAGATTTCAATGTTTAAAATAACACGTACAATGTTGCGAGCAACATACAACATTTTGTGGCAGACCAACCGCTTAGGGCGGCGCCCTAAGCCTATGTGCGTGTTTGGTTCGAACCTTTGCCTGTGTGCTCCGGCTAGGCAGGTCCATCTGATCCCACGTGGTCAGAATCGAATGACTGAGATGGATGCCTGGGCAAGACAACATTGCCGGTCCATGAAGCAAACAAGCCATATGGGCTTGGGTTTGAAGCTCAACCTCAACGTCGATGAATGTCTTTTTCCTATATTTTTATAACAAGCTAACAAGAAAAAAAAACTGTTTTGAGAAATATACTACGTTTTTTTAATCCTAAAAGGGATATAACCAAATCAATGAAAGGCAAAAGTAGGGATATGAGATCTTACGAAATCCGAGGATGAGGTATCCTCGGGATTAGTGAATCACTATTGGAGGAGGAATCTAATGGGTAGCATTGCCTGCCCATTAGCCCATCCACCCGTTAACCGTTAACCGGCTCTATAAATAGAGGGTTGTTGCCTCCTTGTAAGGTTAATCACCAGAAGTGTGAATAAAATAAGAACTCCCTCCTCCCATTTCTCTATGTTCCAGTTTTATTTGTGTTCTTGTGCCCGTGATTTTGAGTGTGTAAGAGTTCTAATAATTTTGGTTGTAATCTAGTTGGTTAGGATGTTTGGCTTGGAAATGAGTGACAAAGGTTCAAATCCATCGATCAGTTTTTTCCTATATTTATTAACCATTTTTTTTGCTTACTTGGTTATTGAGTCATGGGTTCCACCACTCTTGATTGTTATTATTAACAAGAGAGAGCATTATTCACTAATGTGCCATTTATTTTAGATGAAGGATGCATCTCAAGGTGCATTTATTTATACTAGTAGAAATATACATGCGGCACACATGTCCTAAAAACTATTAATATATGCTACAAGTATATTTAAAAACAATTTAGTACGAAATGAACAGAAAATAGTGTATCATCTCATCCTCCTAGCGAGCTGGGCGCTGAGACGTGAGTCCATTTTTTGAAATTTTCCAACAAAGTCGTATTCGAGCAAATCTTTAAAAAATGTCCGAAAAACAAAAAAGACAGGCAACTGTCGTGTGCGACCATGCTTTGGCCTTGCTAACAGTTTTCCGTTTTTGCCCCTCGATAAGAATTTTTAACTTAGGTTTGGAGCCTACTGATTACGCGTCCTTGCATCAGTTAAGCATCTGTGGTAGTACGCCTTTACCTGAAAACGACTGTACAGGTTGTTATAATCAAAAATTGAAAAATGTGATTATAAGTAACTTTTTAAAATATTGGTCGTTGGTCACTTTCTGCTAATTTTCATCCAATTTTGAATCAATCATCCTTCTACCATGTTACTTTGCATATTAATCATGGATATCATATCACAGTTATTTTAGAACTATATATTATTGATTCATGGTTTATGTCACAATTAACAGTTAAGTATGATGTATCATTGACTCGTAGTTCCATGTTATGATTTTAGTGTTCAAATCAAGACTCCTGTTTTTTATTTGAGAGCTCTCCTACTTTTGAAGAGCTTTTTTTATATGAATCCTTAAATTTAGAGCCATCAAATCAATTCTAGTAGATACTGGCATATCGAAATCGGAGCCATAGCAGTATAGAGGAGAGGACCCACATTGAATGAGCCTCGTTTGGGTGGGATTATCGGCACCGAAGAGCCAAGGATAGGACGAATGCTATGCTAAGGGGTTTCACTTATTAAGCCGCACTGAGTTAGGGGAATAGAATGGCAGCAAATGAGAGTGGAGACAAATGGAAGCTGCAAGATTGAATTGTTATGGTAAACATTTCTTAAGAAGGAAGAAGCTCCCTGCGGACCCTTGATCGATGGGACCGATGAGAGATTTAGATATCTCCATAAAATAGGAACTTCAGATTTCCCAAAAAAAAAAATAGGAACTTGAGTTGGGACCTTATTGAATTAAGTTTTTTTTTGTTGTTGTGATACTAAAAAGTAACCTGTTTAGGGTCTATGTTGGAGATGTTCTTGCTGCCCTAAATATATTTCAAAGCTATGAAAAGATACTACTATTAGTTCAATGCTTGAATTGAGTGAGTAAAATAGAAAAAGGAAAGGAAAATATGAAGATTGTCAACATAGAGTCATCCTGGCTCTCCACATATGGCTAGCGAGAAATTTGGATATTCAATTACCGAGGCTATTGGAGGCGTTTTTTTTTCTTTTACAAAAATCTTTAGTCCTATAAAATTAGGAAGAATATAAAGTCCCTTGAACTTCCTCTTAGAGCATTTCCAAGAGTTCCCTATTTGCCTTCCTAATACGATTTTTAGGAAAATGAGAAAAAGAATCCTCTCTAACCGTTCCTAAGAGCATCTCTAGTGGTTTATTAAAACTTTCTCCTAAAAACTACATGTTTCCCAACTCTTAAAAAGTTAATAGAAGAGAAAAAGGCCATCTCCAATAGTACCCAATATTCTCACTTATAAAAAAACCAAAATTTGGCCCCAACATTTTTTTTGCGGTTCTTTTTTCGCGCACAAGTCTTCACGGTCAATTGCTATTTAAGGGCTGTGGTGTAGGGTGACCTAGGACGCCGCCGCCGCCGCCGCCTCCACCTCCTTCCGTCCTGTCTCGTGTTGCCGTAGCTAGCTCTGCGGTTCCCAGCCGGTGGTGGCCTCTTCACAGCCGGACGTGGCCACCTCCCAGTAGGCCTGCACCATCTCCCAGCCACCGGCCGGCGGCAGCACCTCCCAGTACCTCCCGATCGGCCTCCCAGACGACCAGGTAAGTGAACGTAATACTAGTACTTGCACTTACATATTTTGGCTTGATCAATTGTTCAAAATAGATGTGTTTATGCCTTGATGATCAATTGTTCAACGAGATTGATAGTACTGTTCCTAGGCTAGACGTCATGGCTCGTCGTGCGAAATCATTGCTGCGAAGAGAATTGGAAGATTCATCGTCAGACGACGATGACTATTTCATCTTGTCGGCGGCTGCAATTGTTGAAGCATATTCAAAAGGAGAAGGAAGATGTGGTGATTCTGTCCAAGGCCATGAAGTTAATCATCGAGATAGAGGAGACGGGGGCAAAAGGAAGTTTCAAGATTATTTGGCAAAAGGAGCTCCAAGGCGAGGAGGCGGCGAAGCTTGCATGGAGGCTTTGGACAAAATATGGGCTAAGAAGGAGGCTTTTGACAAGGAAAAGGAGAGGAAGAAAGAGGAGAGGTTCATGGTTTCACTTGAGCTAGAGAAGAAGCGACTGTCATTAGAAGAAAAAAGAGTTGAAAAGGACTTGATCACAGAGGAAGACAAAATAATGTCGATGGACATGACCTCGCTCACCCCGCATCAGCAGCAGTACTACTTGACGATGCAGGAAAAGATCGTTGCTCGTCGTTTGGCAAACTAGAATTAGTTAGTTCATGTCGTTTAATTTCTATTGCCAAATCAGTGAACCTTTGTTTTACTTTGTGATCAGTGAACCTCTTAGTCCTAAAGAGAATGTGTGTGTTACTTTTGAGAAGTCAATTTTTCTAAGCTTATTTTGATTTATAGAAAGCAGTATAAACATCTACATCTCCAAACACATTTATATAAAAATGTATTGCAGAACTAATTTAATTTGGTTACATGTCATAAATGTTAGAATATTTTTATTTATATGTATGTATATATTTGATTAACTTTTAATTAAAAGTTTCATAAAACGGAGAGGAGGGAGTGTCTTGTCTGTTTTAGGAAGCCTTGCGTCCGCTGTCAAACTTTGGTGAAGACTTCTTCAATCAAATCTATTCCAAATGAGATTGGCCAAAAACCAGCTGGTTGACAGTACATGCAGTTGCATGTGAAGAAGATGACGCTGAAAAATTCAGCTGTCTGTTGTAAGCCCCATGCAATGGCCATGGCAATTCTTTGCTAAACAATTGACTGTTGCATTCTACACTTTGCAAGTATATCAGGTTCTCAACTGAAAACAACACGGCATCACTCTCACTCCATTTCTCCCAAATAATCACCCCAAGAAACACAAAAGGCACAAAATCGTCGCTTACATCCACACTGACAAAAGCCGACACTCAAAACACACCATGATCCAAGGTTCCATACCCAGCTGCTTCTACTGCCAAACACACTGCAGCACCTGACACCTTGAGTCTCTCACTCGCCTCGCCAAGAGTGTAGACTGATGAAGAGACACGACAAGTGTCAGTAGTCACCCGTGCCATGGCTATGGCCCATGCGTGATTTGCCACGGTGCCCGACGGTGCTGGAGGACCCGCACTCGCTGCCGGGGACCGACGACATCGTCGTGCTCGCGCGCGCCCGCGACGCGCACCGCTCCACGCGCCGGGACGGTGGCGCGCCGCCGCCGGGCAGGTCCATCGGGTCCAGCGACGCTCTGCGCGGCACGCCGCTCCCTCCCCCGCCCCGGCTAGGCGGGCGCTCCCAGCACGACGGCGACGGCGAGGCTGCGGCCGGCTCGGACACCGACGAGAGGTGCTGCCTCGGCGCGCTCTGCGACCGCGCCTTGGCGCGCGACGACTCTGTGTTGGCCATGTAGCTCGGAAACGACTGTGGGTCCGGGCGCCACGCCCTGCGCCGGCCCGGCGGCACCGGCGTCGGCGTCGGCTCCGACGCGGAGGTGAAGGACGCGTCGTCGACGTCGAACCGCCCGCTCGCGTCCGTCCGCGCCGACGACGGCGTCGTCGGCGAGACATGCCTCTGGCACGGATCCTCGGCCTTCGCCGGCGTGATGCGGCTCGGCGTCGTCGCCGACGTCGAGTAGTGGAGGCAGCTGTTGCTGTTCCGCCTCGTGGCCGCCCTCGCCGCGCTGTCGTCCACCTCAACGATCCGGACGTCGTGCTCCTCCGAACCCCTCTCCGCCGCCTCCTGCACAGCACAGAGCATCCAACCGCGCGCATTTGCCAATTGCTCCCATGATTTAAATAGAGCAACTAAGTCAGTGCTCTGCTCACCGGTGGCTTCCGTGACCGCGCGGGGTGCTGCGGCGAGCGCCGGCTCGGCGCCGGCCGCGGCGTGGCGGCAGAAGGCTGATGCCTGGAGGAGGCGCCGTCCTCAACGTCGAGGAGCCGGAGCCGCTCGGCGCGCGCGCGGCGCTGGGCGTGGACGAGCGCCTGCATGCGCCGGAGCGTGAGGTTGGCCTGGCGCCGCACCAGCTGGCCCCTCACCATCGCCTGCAGCCTCACCATCCCCCGCAGCGCGCACAACGCCTTCCTCGCCTGCGCAGCACAACAATGGCGTCGCAAACTGTCACGAGCTGAGCTCGCCGGAGCACGGAGTTCGGCCGGCGTACACGCACGGCGATGGAGCTCGGCGGCGCCGACTCGCAGAGAGATAGAGGAGCACGAAGGCTCAACAGTTAGAAGAGAAAAGTAATTTGGTTTCTTTATTTGATGATCCTCCCAACCTCCCACGCAACAGTCTTATACACTATTACAACCAAATCGAAAATAGTAAAAGTATAAATGTAAACGGGCCAAGCCCAACATCTCAGCCCAGCGGCCTACGGGCCGGCTTGCAGACCTTCCTTTATTCACTAAGCCCAGCTGGCGTAGAAACACAGGCCCAGCTGAACAGAGCCCAGTAGTCTTGTGTTGGCCCAATGGCCCAGGTCGTGACATGCCCCCCTCCTTAAGAAGCAGCGCGTCCTCGCGCTGACGCCGAAGATGAGGCAGGTATCAGCAGCTTGGACACAGATGATGCTGGAGCCCAAGCCGCCCAATGAACAGGACAGGCTTCATACTGCACCAAGACAGAAGGAATAATGCGCCCACCATGCCATTGATAGCGATGATCAAGTACCTGAGCTGGAGGCAGTGTTTCCAGTTGAAGAAGGAGGTGCAAATCATCATCACTGGAGAGTGTTGCAGATGGAGGAAGGGCCTTCTTCAACTGAGAAACATGCAGCACTGGGTGAATTTGGCTTGATGCTGGAAGTTGAAGTTTATAAGCAACCTTGCCAACCACTTGAAGCACCAAATATGGTCCAAAATATTTGAATCCCAGCTTATGATTTGGTCTTCTAACAACAGATTGTTGAATATGGGGCTGTAACTTGACATACACCCAATCTCCCACCTGAAATGATCTTTCCTGTCGATGTTTATCAGCTTGATGCTGCATTCTCTGCTGAGCCCGATTGAGGTTATACTGAATATGCTGCATCACAGTAGCTCTGGATTGCATCCAGTCGTCCAGGTCAGTCACAGAACAGGCATCATCCAATTTGATCCCAAAATGCTTAGGTGGGTGGCCATACAGGGCCTCAAAAGGTGTATGACCATGAGCAGAGTGGTATGTTGTGTTGTACCAAAACTCTGCCAAATGTATCCATTGGGCCCACTTGGCAGGGCAAGCATGAACCATACATCTCAGATAAGTTTCTAAACATTGATTAAGCCTTTCTGTTTGCCCATCAGTTTGAGGGTGGTAAGAGGAACTCATATGAATAGCTCTTGCCAAAAAGCACTAGTGAAAATTCTATCCCTATCAGAGATGATGATAGAAGGTAGCCCATGCAGCTTGTAAACATTGGCAAGGAAGGCAGTAGCAACAGACATGGCTGTGTATGGGTGAGAAAGGCAGATAAAATGGGCATACTTTGTTAACTTGTCTATGACCACTAGGATTGTGTCAAAGCCTTTAGACTTAGGAAGACCTTCAATAAAGTCTAAGCTAATAGTATGCCAGGCATGAGGTGGAACAGGAAGTGGTTGTAAAAGGCCAGGAAGTTTGCAATGTTCAGGCTTAGCTTGGGCACATACCTCACACTTAGCAACATAATCCTTGACAAATTGCTTCATATGAGGCCAAGCAAAGAGAGCTTTAACCTTATTATAGGTTGCAGTAACTCCACTATGGCCACCCAAACCACTGGAGTGCAGGGCCAACAGGATAGCCTGATGAGCTTCTTCATGGTTGCCAAGCCAGATTCTATTCTTGTATTTGATAAGGCCATCTGTCAGTGTAAAGCCTTTATCATTAGACCCAGTGAGACTGAGTTCTGTCAACAGCTGCTTGGAGTTTTCATCTTTGCTGTAACCCTCCATTATGATTTCCAACCATTTCGGAGTGACTGAAGAAATAGAGTGGCACTGCTGGAACTCAGGAATTCTGGATAAAGCATCAGCAACTGTGTTTTCTTGCCCTTTCTTATATATGATTTTGTACTGCAGGCCCAATAACTTGATGAAGGCCTTTTGCTGACTTCCCTCATGTAATTTCTGTTCACTCAAATGAGTCAAACTTTTATGATCTGTGGCAATTACAAATTCCTTATGTTGTAAGTACTGCTTCCATTTAGTGACTGCCATAATCAGTGCCAGACATTCTTTCTCATAAGTAGAAAGTGCTTGAGCTCTCTTGCCCAGGGCTTTGCTTAGGAAAGCTACAGGATGACCATTCTGGGAGAGGACAGCACCAATTCCCACATTAGAAGCATCAGTCTCAACTGTAAAAGACTGAGAGAAGTCAGGTAGGCTGAGTACTGGGGCATTGATCAAAGCCTGTTTCACATTATCAAAACATGCCTGCAGGTCTGGTGTCCAGTGAAAGAGAGTGTCCTTCTTCAACAAATCTGTCAATGGCCGACTGATAACACCATAACCTTTGATGAATTTTCTGTAATAGCCAGAGAGGCCCAAGAAACCTCTTAACTGCTTTGTTGTAGTTGGTGGAGGCCAATTAGCCACCGCTGTGACTTTTTGAGGTTCAGTAGCCACTCCTTGAGCACTGATAATGTGGCCTAGATAGCTGAGCTGAGTTTGCCCAAAGGAACACTTAGATTGTTTCAGGAACAGATTGTGCTCTTGGAGTATCGAGAATACCAGTTTCAGATGCTCCAAATGCTCTTCCAAACTTGAGCTATATATCAATATATCATCCACAAACACCAAAACACATTTCCTCAGTAACTTGTGAAAGATGGTGTTCATCAGAGCTTGAAATGAAGCTGGAGCATTAGTAAGGCCAAAGGGCATTACTCTGAACTCCCAGTGACCATGATGGGTCCTAAAGGCTGTCTTGGGTTCATCTGCAGGAACCAATCTGATTTGATGATACCCAGACCTCATATCCAATTTTGTGAACCAAGTGGCACCTTTCAATTCATCCAGTAACTCATCAATGATTGGCAAGGGATACTTATTCTTCACTGTGATATTGTTGAGTTGCCTGTAATCCACACAAAATCGCCAGGTGCCATCCTTTTTCTTGACCAGAATAACAGGGGATGCAAAGGGGCTTTGACTTGGCTTGATGATGCCCTTGTTAAGCATCTCAGTGACCTGTTTTTCAATCTCATCTTTCTGAGATGGAGCATATCTGTAGGGCTTAACATTGACTGGCTTGACTCCAGGAATTAATGGAATGTTATGATCAAATTCCCTTTGGGGTGGCAACTGCTCAGGAGCTTTAAAGAGATGATCATGTTCCTGTACCACCTGTTGCACTGTATCAGGTACTGGACTGGCAGAAGAGTCAGACTGCACTTGACAGAGATAAACCATTTGAGCAAGACCACCCTTCCTGATCAAACCCTGAAGCTTCTTGGCCTTTATTGGAGTACAAGTGGACACACTGTCCTTGACACCCTTGAGACAGATCTTGTTGCCCATATGAGTGAATCTGAGAAGCTTCCTCTTCCAATGAATCCACATGGGACTGTATTGCTCTAACCAATCCATGCCTAGCACCATATCATAGCAACTCAATGGCAAAATTCTAGCATCAACAGAGAATATATGGCCTTGTGTCCACCAAGTGAAATTAGTGACCTGCTGAGTACTCAGCAATTTTGAGCCATTAGCAACAGATACCTGAATAGCATCAACCTGTTGGACAGGGCATTTGAGAAGAGCAGCAGTGCTTTCACTGAGAAAAGTTCCAGAGCTACCAGAATCCAATAAGATCAGCAATTCCCTGTCATTTACTCGGCCCATGAGCCTGATAGTCTTCCTTCCTTGAACTCCCACAACAGCACAATGTGATAGTGCATAAGCTTCAGCATCACTAGAAGAATCAGAAGCACTGTCTGCAGTCACTTCAGGTTCACTTGTAGGCAAGATTTTCAAGTACTCATCCAGAACATGCAGTGAGATTTTGTCAGGGCATCTATGAGCTTTACCCCATGGCTCACCACATTTCATACAAAGGCCTTGAGCTTTCCTCTGAGACCGAAGAGCCGACAATTTATCCTCCCACTTGACCTTAGTGTCAACAGGATTGTTGCCCAGAACACCTTGCTGAAGAGGTGGAGCATACTTGGAAGGATATCTGTTGTGATCCTTATAAGAACGCCTCGGATATTGTTTGGACTGATGCTCCAGCACATTTTCCTGCAACAAGGCCAAAGACAAGGCCGAATCAACAGTTCTCGGTTTGTGTAATGACAATGCAGAGCGTATGTCCTCAGTTAACCCTTGCAGGAACTGTCTAGTGAAGAAAACATCATCTAACTGGTTGTTATGCACTAGGACTTTATGCATCATGAGATTGAACCTATCGAAGTACTCCTGGACAGTAGATGTCATCCTAATGGTGAGTAAGTTTTGCATTTCATTGTCATACAAATCCTTCCCAAACTTAGCATCTACAGCAATGCATAATTCGACCCAAGTGTCTATTCTATGCTGAGCCTCATAAGTCTGCAACCATAATCTAGCAATTCCCTTAAAATGCAAGGTAGCAAAAGCAGCCCAACGATGAACAGGGACACTAAACATGTCAAAGTACTTCTCAGCCTCCTCTTTCCAAATTCGTGGGTTCGAACCATCGAATTTTGGAAAATCTGCCTTAGGAAGACGAATCTCACGCTGATATGGGCCCTGATAGTAGTTGCCAGATGCAGGATGAACATAGGCATGATGATGGGAAGCGGTGAACTGACCATTGGCCAGGGAAGGATGGGGAAAAGTGATTCCACCATCGGTTCCCTGTGGAGTCGTTGCAACGCCGTGGCCAACAACAGCCCGCCCCTCTTCCTCGCGCGTCGGGGCCTGCGACGACGTCGGAGCAGACGTCTCCAGGGTCGCCACGCGCGATGTGAGCTCTTTGATATCCTTGCTGAGGGCGGTGGTGAGGTCGTCGAACTCGGTACGCCAGGAAGTAGATCCCTCGAGCAACTTCATCAGCGCCGTCAACTTGTTGTCGAGCGCCTCCAACTTCGTCTCCGCCGTAGCCATGCGTGCGGTGAGGTTGGGTCCGCGCGCCAGTGATCTAGGTTTTGGAAGTGGGGAATCGGGGTGGTGGTGGGTTGTACCGACGAATGGATCGACGGATCTGGGGCTCGGAGGTGGATTGTGGCAAGGAACCAAGGCGGAGCGCCGGCGTGGGTAGGTGGATTTTGGGGTGAACGGAGCGGCGAGCGGTGGAGCGATGGATGCGGGTAAGGAGCTGATACCAATGTCACGAGCTAAGCTCGCCGGAGCACGGAGTTCGGCCGGCGTACACGCACGGCGATGGAGCTCGGCGGCGCCGACTCGCAGAGAGATAGAGGAGCACGAAGGCTCAACAGTTAGAAGAGAAAAGTAATTTGGTTTCTTTATTTGATGATCCTCCCAACCTCCCACGCAACAGTCTTATACACTATTACAACCAAATCGAAAATAGTAAAAGTATAAATGTAAACGGGCCAAGCCCAACATCTCAGCCCAGCGGCCTACGGGCCGGCTTACAGACCTTCCTTTATTCACTAAGCCCAGCTGGCGTAGAAACACAGGCCCAGCTGAACAGAGCCCAGTAGTCTTGTGTTGGCCCAATGGCCCAGGTCGTGACACAAACCCGTTTCACATTTGACAATTCACTCCGGCATGTGGAGTGGAGAATCGCCGGAGCCGAGAACCGCGTGAGGCCGGTCCAAGAACGAACGAATGTACGTACCAGGTAGGATCGGAAGGCGGCCTGGATCTTGACCGCGGCTGTGGCGGCCACACCGTCACGATCGCGGGCGCCGGCGCCGCTCCTCCTCCCCGACGACGCCGGAAGCGGGACGACGATCGAGACCTCGTTGGACGACGCAGCCTCAGGAACAACGGCGGCTGCGACCTGCTGCTGGTGGTCCTGCTCCTGCTCCTGCGCGACGACGACGACATGCACCTCGGCCTCGGAGAAGCAGTGCGACGACGAGGACGCGAGCGGGCCCTGTCCCTGCGCGCCACCCGACGCGCCCGCGCCCGGACGGCGGAAGCTCCACCGCCTCTTCTCCCTCCCGGCCGGTGTCGCTGTCGGCAGCGGCGCCGACAGCACCGACTGGCAGTCGGCGTCAGTCGCTCCCCTGTCCTTGGCCTTCCGGGACTTCCAGCCGGGCAGGAACAAGTTCCTGAGCCACCGGCTCGCCTTGCCCATCTGCGCAAGACGCCAAGGCGCAATGCTCAGCCCTGCAACCGGCGTCGCTGCTGCTGCTGCTCCTCCGCCGCCATTACGCATCTGCACCGGTGGTCACCGGCAGATGCAGAGGGATTCTGAGTGACGACGCAGCAGAGGCGGCTCTGTGATCAATCATTGCTCTCTGGATTGTGGTTCTGGAACTGGACTGCGACTGCTCTCACCTCACCTGACCTCACTGCAAGTTATTACTCTTTGAAGATTGTTCCATTGCCTCAGTCACACGTCTGTGATCTGCTCCCCTGCTCCGGCCATGTGAGGAACTATTTACAGTCCTTCCAGCAACAGCTAGCACCTTCAATTTCTGTACCCGCCAGGCCACCACCACAAATGACTGTCATGCTCAATTGCATGAACACACACAGGCATGGCTACCTCATTGGCTTATGATTTATTTTGTTGATTGATCTCAAGGTAGGCTCTACGGCCTGCATTGGTTCATGATTTATGAAACACAAGGATGGAAAAGCTGAGCGATCATATCAGTGTGACTGTGTGAGTATCCTAGCTAACTGCCAGTTTATGGTCTCCTATCATATACGAGGTGGTGAGATGAAATGACAATGTAATCAAAAGCGGTTAGTGGGAGTGACCACGGAGGGGTGTAGGGTTTAAGGGACGGTCGTCCATGGATCCCTACTGGTCAGAGCTTTGCATGTGGCGAGTGATGAGTGAGTAGTTGAGTACCTCGTCCTGGAGGGACCGATGCCCCGAGTCCCCGACGTGAGCGATCAATGTGGGGGCCGTGGGGGCACTGCTGCTGCCGCTACAGTTGTCTTTTGCATCCATGGTCCACAGCGTGCATCAATGGCAACCAGTACCGGCGTCAGTCTATCGTCTTCCAGAACCTGAAGGCACACACATGGCAATATGACATGGGGAGCAGGGGCAGCAGCTCGATCTGCGCCTCTGCTTCTGCACAGCACGATGATATCTTCTCCATTGGATTTTTAATCAATGACCAAATAAACGGTCTCAATCATCAGGAGAGGGGAAAAAGGCAACAGGAGCATTATATTGGGCGCGTGATCCAATGCAAACCGCCTGGTCCAACCCAACTCCCGTATATATGCACATGTGTGTTTGCATTGCATCCTTGTGTATTGTCAGTACAAGGCAAGGAGGAAACGGACGGACACAGTTTGTGTGGGCGGTTAATGTGCTAGCCTGGACGCTGGAACGGACATTACTGTCACTGTGAGGGCACGGTCGTTGGGAGCCTGGCACACACACACAAGGAGGCAGGGACCGTGGTGGCGATGATGTTCCACGTCGAAGCTGAGGAGGGCAATGGCAACGAGGAAATGCTGCTATATGTATCCAGAGCTCTGAATCTCGGATACGGTGTAGTACGCGATGGAGGCGATGCCTTTGGTCCTCCGAATCTTCCGGCCGGGTCCGTACACGCGGCGTCCTCCGCTCCGGCCCCGTTCCGTCGGGGGAGGTGCGTGCGCGGGAATGTCCTTGTCGTCCTCCATCCCGGAGCGTCCTGTCCCGGACCATTGGTCGGTCAGGCGGCCGGAAAGAGAACGGAGAGTGTTGGTTGGATCAGAAATCAGAAGAGACGACATGCATGCATGGCCTGTGGGTGCAGGGCGCTCTGCAGCTGCTGGCCTACGTACACTGCTATGTGCTTGATATGTACGTCGCCGCGTACACATGTGTTTGGTTGTTCACTGTTCAAATATACCATTTGCAAATTCATTCAACTAACCAACCTCTCCTTACTCCTTCTCGCCTTCGTTCCAAACTGATATAGCATACCATTTCCGCTTGTCAGGGCGGCAGCAGGCAGGGAAGGCCGCGGCGGTGAGCCCCCGCGCGCTCCATCCATCGGCGACGGCGGTGGTGACCTACGGGTCCGGGACCGTACGAGAGCGTTCCTGGCTTCTTGCCTTTGTGGAGGATTCCTTTTCACCGAGTCCTTGTGGGCATGCTCGGGTGCAGGTTGGATCGATAGATCCAACCTTATATATCGATCCAACCTTATGGTGGTGGGCTGGTGGCGATATGATGCGGTGACAGACCAGGTGTGGCACTTGGTGTCGATCCGAGCAATGCTGGAACAAGTATAGCAGGCCAACTCAAGGAGCAAAGTAGCATACCATGGCACCGAATCAGAATTCTAGCAGGGAGCACTCAATTGGGCTCTAATGACAGCCCATCTACTGATAATAATGGGCTCAGCTCATAGATTGGGCTGTAATAACATGATTCAACCCATGCTCACTCATGGAGCAGGCCTCCATGCCCAAAAAGTGGACATGGATCTCCAAACTGAATCTGCATTTGCCTCCGGAAAAAGTCTACTTAACCTCTCAACTATCAAGGGTGGTTTACTTTATCGCCCAACCAAACTGCGAAACGATCTATTTTACCCTCCAAACCTTCAGTTGATGAAATGACATTCAAGGGCGGATAAGGCTAAAAAAAGAAAAAGCAGGGCTTAGAGGGAGGACTGCATTTATTATTTATTTATTAGTCTTAGCCTAGGCCCAACTATGGGTTTGTCTATTTTACAGCCGAGATGGTTTTTGCCAATTGTCTTGCTACAGTAACAGTGGTTTTGTCTTTTTAGATTTATTTTTACTAATTTTTTTTTTTAAAATCATAGTAAATTACAAAAAAAATGATAAATAGAAAAACAGAAAATCTAATTACGTTGGACTCTACATGAGTAGATCTACACAATGAACATATGATAGATCTACTCACGTGGAGTCCAACAACATTAGACTTCCCATTTTATGATTTTTCTGTGATTTACTTTGATTTTTTCTAAGATTCAGCGAAAATAAGTAAGAAAAAAACAAGACTGCTGTTAGTGTAGCAAAACCACGGTGAAAAAGACGTCTGGGAGTAAAATAGAAAGTTTTGGAAAGTTCGGAGGGTAAAATAGACCGATTCATAGTTCGGGGGTGAAGTAGACCACCCTTGATAAACAAGGGGTTAAGTAGACTTTTTCCTTTGCCTCCAAGGCCCTTGCAATCATATACTCCTATAAAGCACAACCCAACTAGCAATTCTTCTAAATGCAAGGCGTCCACCTCTCTAACCCATTATTACTTGCAATTAATCTTCACTAGCAACAAATTTCTCGACATACAAGGTGTCCACCTTAGTCCACTATCAGTTGCGATTAAAGTTCACTGGCACAAGCAATTATGATATCCATGTTAGCAATACACATCATCCACTAATACACATTTAGTTATTCACGTCAACATGCCACACTATCCACTAATTAGTTTATAATGGTTAATCTCTTCCTAAGAATTGTATGAATAGTTAAATTTCATTCTAAAGCAGTAGTTCCCGCAGCAACGCGTGGGGTATTCTCATAGTTATTAGTTAATATTGATTTATGGACCTGCCAATCGAAATGAATTTAATGTTTTATCAATTAATAACCCAACCTTAGTGATAGAACTTGGCCAATATTTCTATAGTCAGTCCTTATGGTCTCCTTGTCTGTATCCCTACCCAGTTTTCTTCGTAATATAATGATGCATTTGTAATACCTTGTCAAAAAATGATGGACTATTATGCATATTCAGGATTCACATCCGCCAAGTGAAGAGATTACTGTGGTTAGTTCAGGCGGCAACGGTGGTGAGGGCCTGCGTGAGGAGACATTCAAATACAGTGGTAGGGGAGGAGGGAGGCCCTGCGTGATATCCTAGATGATGAGGTCGACCACATAGTGGCACCCACCAAACTGTTCCATTTCCACCGTGGCGGCCATGGAAGAGCCCTCATTTCTGATAGGTAAGTCAGATTGGTTCTGAGTTGTTTAATGTTTAAACATTCTATTGTTTTCGTTCGAGTTTTTAAGAAAAATTGGATCCTTACCCTCAAAAGACAAGATTCACGCTAAGCTGACTTGTTCTGTTAACTCCTAAGTTATCTTTGACCATTTTCCCCTACATATTAGGTCCCATTATAACTATATTCTAGGAGAGCATGTGTAAACATAATTTAGTAGGATACAAACACAACATTTCAACAACATATAATCACAAATTCTAAGTGGTATTAATAAAAGGTCATTATCTCAGATTATATGGCTGCCATTTGTTGTTGGCTAGTTGGATAAAGAGAAATTCTTTTTGTTACACTCAGCTTTAGACTTGGATTTCCTAGGAGGCACAACATAGGTTAGGCTGGGAACACACTGCATGTATGAACCATTTATGTTGCACATTTACAATACCTTTTCTTTTTTGAAAATTTTTGGATGAGATGGTGGAAGCTCTTGTTCTTATTCAATTTGAGTAGCTTTATTATAATGATACATATTTTCTTGTTCTAGAATTGCGAATTGTCAAAGATTTACCAACTCTACAAGGATATTCACAATACCGTGACAAGATTCTTTGGATATCTTCGAGAGCTCTTTGGACATATTTGGGCTCAAATTCCTATATCCATATCGTTTATCATTGGGTTTGTTGCTGCCTCAAGGTCCACCATTTGCATTTGGTGTGGTAGAAATGAGTCATGTGTGGTAAACTTTACTCACCCTAGAAGAAAAAATAGTGTTAGTCACTGATGATATATTT
This sequence comes from Themeda triandra, assembly GCA_018135685.1. Classification (NCBI taxonomy): domain Eukaryota; kingdom Viridiplantae; phylum Streptophyta; class Magnoliopsida; order Poales; family Poaceae; genus Themeda; species Themeda triandra. Next base: position 644,418 of record JAENPR010000265.1, on the reverse strand, counting down.
GGATGGCAAAGGCCATATAGTGATTTCAAGCTCAGGTGGGTGAGAGTATTCATGCGATACCTATTTTCTTGAATTTTTTTATAAATAGTTGTGCTGATAATATAATTGCTTGTTGTTTGTAGCCATTCATTCTAGAAAATAGGTATGTCGGAATTCAATCCTTGAAAACTACTCCGGCTCTGCATTTGATAGAGGATCTCAAAGAAGTTGGCAAGGTCAGAATATCCTATGAACTCAGATTATAAGCAAAATATCCTCACCATTGTTCTTATTCTAAAGCTTATGTATCCTGGAGCTGATGTTACAGTTGCAACCAATAATATGTTTCTTAGAAGGTAGAAGTTGCATGCACATATGTAGTTTTGAATTCTGAGCAGTATGTTAATATTTGTATTTTTTGTGAACAATATGTTAATATTTGTATGGCGGAAGCCCCTCATGACTTCTATCCTGTGACCGAGTCAGCTCTTAAACTTAATAGCGGACAAACATGTTTCTAAAAAAATAGCAGATAGACATGGAGCATTTTTTGTATATAAACAGAAACTCTTTTATATGGTCCAATAGTGTGGTAAAATGAGATGGATACCCTTCCATCATTTCCTTACAATGTTGTTTTTTCGTCGAAGATCTCAAGGACGGCCTATTGGAACACGGTCCCGAACACGAGAGAGAGAGAGAGAGAGAGAGAGGTGGAGCGAGGTAGTTAGGGTTTCGTTAACTCATTCACTAGCTACCCTTTACACGGGGCTCACACTCCCCTTTTATAGGACGTTGTATATGAGGATGTTCTTTTACATCTTTACCCCTTGCAGGTACAAGAACATTCTCGGGATATCCAAGATCCTTAGCTAAATTCCTAAGAGTAGACTCGACTTTCTTCTTAGCAACCGCCTTACATCATAGGCCTGAGCCGAAGCCCATCAGTGGCCCATTAGTAGACATCTTGGAGAACCCCTTCCAAGATATTGAGAACCTCCCCCATCATGAGGTTCCTCCATCTCCATCATCTTGGGGAACCTCCGCTGTCTTCGGGGACCTCCGCTGTCGTGGTGAACCTCCGTCGTCTTGGCAGACCTCTACCATATTGGGAAAACCTCCTCCGAGATATTGGAAACCTCCTCCATCTTGAGGAGGTTCCTCCCTCTCCATTGTCTTGGGGAACCTCCGCCGTCTTGGGGGCCGCAATGGCACGATTGATCCCAACTGCCTTTTGCTTTAAGACCCAACCCAACAGTCCACTTCTACCGTTTCAATCCGCTCAAAAAAATCTACCGTTCAAAAAAAAATCCACTTCTTCTGTGAGCTACTGAGCTGCACCAGCTCCAGTTCCATCCCCGCCCGTATCTACTTCTACGCCCTGTTCGTTTAGTCGTTTTTGGCTGGTTGATTTTGGCTGATGCTAATTTGTTCTGAGAGAAAAACACTGCTGAATCGCTGGCATAAGCGCTGATAAAAGCAAACAAACAGGACACTGGTGACTCGTGAGCGCACAACACATAAAACGAGCAACGAAAAGATGCATCAGAGTGACAAATGTGAAGCTCAAGCTGTCAAGCATACACTAAATATATTTCCGCATCATAAATTACTAAAGCAATGAACACTGTAGATAAACAATGTGCAACTCCCTCATGCCTTGTTTCGATATAGTCGGATTCATAGCAATCCACCTATGTTGGGGTGGATCGAAGTGGAACCTCAACTCCACCCCCAACGCATATATATTGAGACGAATCCGACATCAAACAAGGCCTCCATATTGGACTGTAAATTCACAAAGGTGGGATTTAGCCTTCCGCTAACTACAGGATTACCGCTGCAGGATTACCACTGGTACTCCATGCAGAGTGTATCTTCTGCGTCGCCTTGGGAATTCTGGTTCAAAGACTGAGCCATACCACCCAAGTGCTATGCTGGCTCCTAATGTCGAAACACCCGTAAAAAACGCTATTAGCAGTGCAATTTCAGCTCCAAGACTCGTTTCAATATCAGCTCCAAGACTCGCTTCATTGATTGCTCGTTGAGAATAAATTCCTGTTACGACAGAAGTAAAATATCCAAGTTTAACAGCTCTCTGAACCCACCGATAAGCTGCATGTGGATCCTCTTGAGTTTGAGTTAGACCCTCGATGGGAGGCATCCGAAATCTGATAGTGTTTGACCGAGGCATCCTGCATTAAGTTAAAAGAAACAACAAATTTTGTCAGAAGTCTATACTACTGTATGACATGGCGCTACAAATGGATAAATCAAATCAGCTTGCATACTTCGCATAACAAATAGGCAAATGACAGTACAGGGTGCAGGTTATTTATATGTGGGCTACTGATTGAAACATGGATATATGAGCGTAACCCCTAGGAAGTTTTTTTTTCTTTAACCACACCAATTTGTCAATGTGAACATATAGAACGTGCCTACAATCCCTTTTTCCGTTGCTGGTTTGAATAAGCTCACTGCAAATGATGATTGTGATCGACATAGAGCAAGAGCATTAGTTTTATAAGACATTTATACAAATCATGCAAACAAATTAAGAAAGATCTTTATGATACAAATTCTTCTTGTACCCATTTGCTAGCCAGAAACCAATTCTACTGTACCATTCAATTAATATGTTTTATGGTGTACATGACTTTGGGTGTGTTTGGTTGGGCTTTTGGCTGTGGCTTTTACCCCTAAAAGCCAAAAGTCCAACCAAAGGGATAAAAAGGTAAAGCTGCTTTTGGCAAAAGCCAGCTTTCACCATAGTACAAACTCAAAAGCACCTCCATCCCCTGCATTTACTGGCTTTTGGAACAAAAAATTACCCACCTGCCACTGGTTACACATATACCGTTTCGTTTTTTTCTTTTCCCCTTCGTGCGCGTGAGAGAACTGCCCGAACTTGGCTCCCTCCCCAGTGCCCGGGCCCCTACCCTACGCAGCGACGCCCGGCGCGGCCCCCTCCCACGCGCGGCGGCGCCCGGCGCGGCCTCTCCCACGCGCGGAGGTGCCTGGCGGCGCTCCTCCCCGGCGCGGCTCCCTCCCAGGCGCGGCGGCGCCCGGCACGGCTTCTCCCACGTGCGGAGATGCCCGGCGGCGCTCTTCCCCGACGTGGCCCCCTCCCACACGCGGCGGTGCCCGGCGCGGCTTCTCCCACACTCGGAGGTGCCCGACGGCGCTCCTCCCCGACGCGGCCCCCTCCCACGTGCGGCGGCGCCCGGCGCGGCTTCTCCCACGCGCGGAGGCACCCGGCGGCGCTCCTCTCCGGGGCGGCCTCTCCCACGCGCAAAGGTGCCCGGCGGCTCTCCTCCCCGGCGCGGCGGCGACCGACGCGGAGGCCCTAGCACGGCCCCTCCCATGCGCCGGATCTGGGGGAAGACGAGGTGGAGCGGCGCTGCCCCTACTTCTGTCTTCACGGGAGGAAGAAGATGGGCTAACTACCGGGACCCACTAGTCAGTTAGAGAGCGAAAGAATTGAGTGTGTTTCACAGTGAATGACATGTGGGGTCTGTTCCTGGCAAAGGCACAACAGTTACACGAAAGGGACTTCCAGCTTCGCCACAGCAGCTTTACCACAACTGCTTTTCCCACAGCCACAGCCCACAACCACAGCTCAACCAAACACACCATTTATACCACAAAGTGGAAGTTTGTTTTACGGCAATGACTAGTCAACATGAAAACTAAACAGACGGCCTCTTTTGTTTCTGTTCGGAGAATTGGAATTTAGTTTTGAAACTGTTTAGTCTTGCATAAAACCAATAGTTCAAGATGACTATACCTCTCTACAAATATAGATATATAGTATCGATTCTAGAAGCACTAACCAATAAAAGGAGGAGAGCACATGGATTGTGCTACAGGATGTAAAAAAGATATTAATAGCAACAAATTTGTAAACGGATTCCCCCAAACAATCCAAGTTAGCAGCCAAAGTACAGTCGTAATTAGGTCAGATCCGAACACAAACAGTTAGTCAGGGTTTGGGCTTCGCACAACAGGAAGGGGAGACCAAGGAGAGGGTGCACCTGTGTGGTGCTCGTCGCCGGCGAAGGGGCGGAAGAAAACCTGGGCACCCTGCAGGCGTAGGCAGCACGATGTCTGCTCAGGCGTCGCCGAGAGACAGAAAAGCTCACGCTGGCGTGCGCCGGTGAACTGGTGATTTGGAAGCTAAATAAAAGGCAGCCCAGGTCCGTGTTGGGCCGGCCTGTGATACTTAAGAGAGGCAAGCTGGATACGTAACGGAACCGTATTCATGTATTGGGCTGCATACCCGTAGCAGATGCGGCTAGGCCATGCTAGATACGGCCCAAGAACGTGAAATCATCGTTCATGCCCGGAAATCTTCCTCACCGACCAGGTCGGAGAGAATCCCTTCTTCGACCACCCCAGGCGACGACGCGCGGCCCATGGAGCGCGGCCCACGCGGACTTCCGATCCCACGTTCGCATGTGCCTGCTGTGGGCATATTGCTTAATTATTCGGCCCACCTGCTGTAATAAAGAGCTAGCACGGCCCAATATTGTCACTAGCAAAAGCCCACACGATTCCATTTTTTTTTCCTATTCTTCAGTGCCATCGTCGCTCCTTTTCCGATGCATCCATCGATTTTTTTCTATTTCTTTTTTCGTGTTTCTTTTTCTTTCATTTCTTCTATTTCTTTTCCTTATTCTCTTATTATTTATAGTTCTATTACTTTGGACATATTTTATTATTTTATATTTTTTTCTTTGTTTTCCTTTATTCTATTTATTTTTCTTTTCTTTTCTTCTAATTCTTTTTCATTTTCCTTTTTTATTTTTTTGTGGTATTTTATTATTCTTTTTTCTATTTCTGATTTTACTTTCTTTGTTTTCTATTTATAGTTTTATGTTTCATTTTTCATTTCACAAATGTACGTATGTTTTGTCATGTAATTTTTCATGTCCACGAGTAAATATGTGATGATCAATTTTATTTTTTGTGGACGTTCATGTAGTGTTACTGTGATGTTCTACAATGTATATTTTTTTATATTCGCATAGTATTAATGTGATGTTCAAATAATGTTAATGCGATGCTCTACAATGTATTTGTGATGTTCGATAGCATTTGTTTTCTTCTTTTTATTTATAATTAATTACTTCACTTTATTTATTTTTTATTTTTATTTTATATTTCATGGTATATATGTGATGTTCACATTGTATAGATTTGATGTTCTATGCTTATTTTTGTGATGTGCGTGTAGTGTTAATGTGATGTTGGTGATTATCTTTAAATACAATGAGATAATGTTCGCTATTTTTTATTAAAATATATCCATATGGGTCTTTTTTTAAGAGTTTATTGTGCTTCATGAAGTTTTTTATTTCAAAATACACACTATGGTCTATTTTTTTATGTATGCGAGTAAAAATGCGATGTTCTATTCTATATTTTATGCTGTCCATGTAGTGTTAATGTGATGTTCGACGATGTATATTTAATTATTTTTACAATGTTCATACAGTGTTAATGCGATGTTCTACAATGTATTTGTAATATTCGGTAGCATTTGTTTTCTTCTTTTTATTCAATTATAATTAATTACTTCACACAATTTATTTTTTATTTTTTATATGTTACGGTATATATATATGATGTTCGTGTAGTATAAATATGATGTTCTATGCTTCTTTCGGTGATGTTCATGTAGTGTTAATGTGATGTTTAATAAGTATCTTTAAATATAATGAGGTAATGTATGTTGATTTTTATTTAAATATATCCATATGAGATTTTGTTTTAAAGAGTTTTTTGCACTTCTAAAGACACTATATATATTTTATTTATTTATATTTTTTATTATCTATTATTTATTTTTATTATTTTCATGACACAAATGATATTTTTTTGCCTACAAAACTATTCTTGTAATGCTGAATTTTTTTTAGTTAAATGGTATAGCACACGTCTAATATTAATACTTTTTTTGAGTAACGTCTAATATTAATATTTAGTAAGTTGTACAAATCGTATGCATGGTGTACGAATATATAAGATGCTATATTCGTAAACAAACAAAATATTTGAATCGTGTAGCGATAGGGACTGGCCATGACAAGCCAAGGTTCCTGTTCAAATCCTTCACACGCTACATTTTTTTTAGTTTCTTATTGCATTCACGAACCTGGGCTGCAGCGTTCCAGCGCCAGGTGGGCTGGAGCTAAAGCGACCTGGGCTAGAGCGCGCGAACACGAGGTGGGCTGGAGCGCTGGGCCGAAAGCGCACAGGATGGCCGAAAGCGAGATTCTCTCTGGGCTTGGCATGTGTCCGAAAACGGTCCAATTCAACACAGCGCGCGACGGGAATTATCGTGGGGTGGTCGAAGAGGTGCCTGGTGCCGACCAGGTCGGACACCAGCACGACCCGTTCATGCCCACCATGGACGTCACCTGCACTCTCTGTCCATCGTTCCCGTGAAGATGCGACCCAATGGGCTCAACGCCTAACCCCTCTCGTGGCTGTTGGAAAGGCTTACCGTGTAATGGGCCTGTTGAGTCCTGCCAACATGGGACTTGGGTTGGACTATTGAACTTGGGTTTGGATTTGCATAATTGTATTCATAGGGGTGAGTGTGCGTGTTATGAGTGTCTGCGTTGTACTGTGTAATTAATTCTTAAAAAAATCTAGTTTAGGATCTGTCGGATTTAGGATTATTGGATATGCTCCAAGATTCGTGCTAGTCTTTCAAGTGCAAATTAGTTAGTAAAAAATTCTGACAGATCTCTTTATAAAAAAATTGTCAACAGACAGCTAAAGGCTCCCATTGAACTTTTTCTGCCCACCTTTTAATGATGTGAAATGAAACAAGGAAAAAAAATATCATTTTTCCTCCCCTAACCCGCTATGAATGAAGTTCTGAATCGTAAAAAAAATTGTGAAAGTTTAATTTTCCTTCCTGAACAATAAAACTGGCCAAACCACCTCCCTCAACTTTGCAAACCATGCATTTTATCTCTGTAAAAAGATATTGAAGGCAGTTTTGTTTTTTCTTTTTATTTATTATGGTTGAAAATCTAAAAAAATCATAGTAAATCATAAAAAAAAGATAAAATAAAAATTCAGTTTTGTGGGACTCGATATGAGTATATCCATACAATGAATATATAATATGGTATGCTTTAGTACAGTTTTTTTTGTTGTAGATTTAGATCTATTTTTTTATAATTAATTGGAATAATTCATAACTGTATTTTCTATGATCCAATTGTGGTGAAATTTCTATGGTGGCCTTATTATTGTATGCTTGAACTACAGTAAAAAAATTTGTACTTATTGGATTGTGTATAAATCAGTTATAGATTTATTTATATTTAACAACCACAAACCCTAAATAAATCTATAACTAAGTTAAGCATCATCCATTGAGTAACAAATTTTTACTCACAGTAGATCAAAAATAGAATAATTAGTCCGCCATAAAAAGTTTACCATAACTGGACCATAGAAAACTGTTGTTATGAATTATTCAAATTATTTACAAAAAAACATAGATATATATAAAAAAACTTTATCTCTTCTCTTCTCTATCTCTCTCTCTCTCTCTCTCTCTCTCTCTATATATATATATATATATATATATATATATATATATATATATATATATATATATATATATATATATATATATATATATATATATACAAACTAAAACATACGAAATGTCAACATCTACCAGGCAGGATCAAACGCTCCCAACATTGGTCTACCCGGCAGTGCAAAAACTTCCCATATGGTCACTTCCCCACCAGCGCAGTTAAAGGAAATAAACCCAGGATTAGTGTTATGATTTTGCATGAATGCTGCAGTGGGGAGTGGGGATGGAGTTACGTACACCTTCCATCCATCTCTCACGCAACTTTAAGCGCCTAAGATTTGCAGGGATGCATGCAGCAGGATATGGCGTTTTTGTGTTGAATAAAAAGGAAAGAAAAATAAATGTCACATCTCTCATTCCTAAATACATGCTAGCTAGGAAATTGCTTTTGTTCTTTTTCTCCTGGCGTGACCTTCTTAACATGTGTCCAATAACCGCACAAAAGCAAGGAGGACAAGATCATCCTCAGGATTGTCGTCAGAATCTTACCAAAACATGGTCAGACGCCATGGCTTCCTCAACCCCACCTCCATGACACCATCATCGATCGTTCAAGTTGTCGTCTACATTGACGATCATATTGGACCATCGTGCAAGCCCTTTCCTGGCCGTTGAAGAAAGGAAAGAAAGGGTGTGCAGTGGCCAGCGTGCGTATCTGCCAGCTGGCCCTTGAGCTTCATGCCACTGGTGCATTTGTACCCATTGTCTACCTATATTATCGTGAAGATCAGATGTATTAAACCTTTCATGAGGAGCAATTATACCATACCATCTTCAGATTAGTAGTGGAAATCATGGATTTGGTTGTTTAATGTTAACACGATTCATGAACAATGTGCAACAAATATCTTTTGGGGGTAACAATATTATACACGCTTACATACACATATTATTGTGGTATTTTGTTTACCCGTTGCAACGCACGAGCATTTATCTAGTATACTAAAATATATCATATTATATATTTACGGTCCAGATCTACTTATGTGGAGTCCAACAAATTATGATTTTCCATTTTATAATTCTTCTCTCATTTATTATATTTTTAAAAATTCAATCAAAATAAATAAAAAAAATAAAAACTGCCTTCAAAACCACTGCAGGGAGGTAAAACACACGGTTGAAAATTTGAGGGAGGTGGTATGACCGGTTTTATGGTTCATGGAGGAAAGGCAGTCTTTCGTAAAACATAAGGGAGAAAAGGTGGACTGTTTCCATAAAACAACAAACTAACATATGCTCCCTCGTACCGGCAAGGAAAAGAAAAGGCTGAGGGTTGTCCTCATGAACACTCGTAGGCACCCACTGTGGATTCTCGACATGTCTATTCACATGCATCCAATGCATGAAATTGTGTGTTTTCTTCTTCTAATTATTTTTTCCTCAAAATAAGCAATAGCCCATGCATTAGCCGTATGTGCATGAACACGTAACGTGATCCATGGTGGGTGCCCATGGTTGTTTGGGACTGTTCTCACTAAATCCACCCCTCCCCAAAACTAAGAACGGTGCAAGTCCTATGTTCATCCACTGAAATTTGTTTCTATAGATAGAGTGAGCAGATATGGGTGCGCTAGTGGTTCCATTCTGCTCTGTTGCAACTATATGTGCTTGCATAATGGAGGGGTTCACATGATAGTTTTCTACATAATAATAAATAGATAACCTACTACATTGGCGTACGTAGGCAGCACACCTGGCTGTTAATGGTTTTAGTTCTATATATATGGTGAAGCCCGCGCTCAGCTCCTATCTACTTGTTTAGAGAAAGGGAAGCCATTGTGGATTAGTTAGATGATTGGTTCCTTTAATAAATCAGCTTCACTTTGGTGAGGGTAAGGTGAGAGGGGCATAGGCCCCCACCCCCGATTTCAGCACCTTTGCTACCATTAAGGGTCTAGAGTATTATGTTTCAACACCAAAAAAAGGAGACTAGGGATAAATAAAAATTTTCACCTCACAAACATGGTTTATTGCTAGCTTGTGACTAGAGAGAAATGAAAATTTTCACCTCACAAACATGGTTTATTGCTAGCTTGTTATTATTCCTAACATATTTTGCATAGCGATATTGATGTACGTTAAGAGTTGTAGTGAGTGTGGGAGCACCCACAACAAAATTAGAATATGGTTTATAATTAAATTTGCACCATATATGCGGACTCAAAGTTAAAATCTAGACATCCACAAGAACACATAACCCTCTCAAATTTTATCTAGCCCCGCCCCGCCCCTAATTCTGCAATTCTCAAAAATAGTAGTAAAGTTGGCATAGGGATTATGGAGGGCAACCGCTAGCTACGTAATTGTATCTAATTGTCCATGGTGAAGGAAGTCATTGAGGTCATTTGTGGCTCCTTTGACAAACCATCTTCATTTTTTTGGTGTGTGTGCGGGCCCCCAACCCCCACACTCGCTAACCATTAAACCTTTACCACTGTTGCATTTCAACACCGAAATCAAAGACTAGGGACCAATGAATTTGTTCACCTCACATTGCAAGGATTTCCTTTCGCATATTCAGGTACTATATCTATATTTTACTTTCCGCTTTATTATTTATTAATATATACATATATATAAACATGAAGCTCGATCCCATGCTAGTTTCATTTTTACTTCAATGAGTCCTTTATTGAATAATAAAGGCACTCTCCATGTGCCAACAACACAAGAAATTGATGAAGTATCGAAAGCTAGGTATGGATGATAGAAACAAATCTAAAGTCCCGGTTGACAAGTGAGAAAATCGGAATATGATTGGAGAAAAATGGAAAATAAAGAGATTGAGAAATTCGCTAGAGAGATGCGCAAATCGTGCCCTGTCCTACGACCAAGTTACCTGAATAAGAACGTATGCAGGGTGTTCGAGTCTTTCCACCAATGTATACAATAAGTTTGCATGTTCGCCGCCGTCAAGTAAGGTACGTAGTATGTTGATGAAGAGATTCTTTACTCGGCAAAAGCTGATGAAGTGCGAAAAATGGAGCACACCTTTGGATGCCGATGAATGAAGTTTTCATAACTTGGGCCGGCGAAGTTACGTCGGCAAGAATCACACAGTTTCGCCCACGGGCCTCCATGCTGCATCTTTCCCCGCTTGTGCGGGGCCTCTCTCTACCATGCATGTCAGCATGCATGCATGCATGCATACACCGTAAGAAATGGCTCGCGATTTCTCTTTTTAATTTAAATTAAAATAGAATCTATCTAAATATATATAATCTGCTCAAGAAAATCTAAATATATATAAAAATAAATAGTACTATTATGGTAGAAAATAAATATTATTATATTATTTCCTAAAGTACATTTTTATAGTTCATCTATTCATTCAAAGATATAAATATTGATATTATTTTTGTAACTTTAGTTAATAAACTAAATAAAATCTAGATTTGTACTCTCTTTTTTTTTGGTTTTGCGAGCTAGAACAGGCCACCGGACCGGAGGACCGACGGTGGTGATGTCAATGTCAGGTACGACGACATTTATTCATACACGGAGGAGAATGCTGTCAACACTAGGTCGTCGTCACATACTGTTGGGAATTAAAAGTACGTACAGGACTCGTACGTGTCAACATTTAGATCAGATCAGAAAGAAAGAAAAGAAAATGAAAGGCTTATTTTGGAATATAAGAGGACTAGGAAAAATTGATAGATTACCTGCTCTTAGAAGAAATATCGTAGAGAATAGAGTAGATTTTGTGGGTGTGATGGAAACCAAGAAGAATTTCCTGTCTGAGGGCCATCTTAGGACTTTAACTAACAATGTGCCCTTCTCTTGGTTTCATAAAGAGGCTGTTGGCTCAGCAGGAGGAATCTTGCTGGGAGTGAACAGTGATCTTTTTAACATGGTTATTGGGGAAGTGTTAGATTTTTCTGTTAGCTCTTTGATTACTTGTAAGAAGTCTGGTTTTGTTTGAAAACTTATAGTAGTTTATGGTCCTGCTGTTGATGAGCATAGACAAGCTTTCCTGGAAGAATTAGATCATGTGCTTGGAACATGGCAGGGGCCAATTATGGTTGGTGGAGACTTTAATCTGATTAGATTTGCCAAAGATAAAAATAATAGTGTCATTAATCATAGATGGGCTGATGGTTTTAATAACTGGGTAGATAAATGGGCTTTGGTGGAGCTGGTTCCAAATAATAGAAAGTACACCTGGACAAATAATCAGGATTACCCTGTGAAATCCAGAATTGATAGGATTTTTGTGTCTACAGAATGGGAATCTGCTTTTCCTATGTCTAGAGTAGTGGCTTTAGATAGACTACCCAGTGACCACAATCCCCTGGTTTTGGAGACTGGGGATAACACCTTTTTTGGAAAGAAAAGGTTTAGATTTGAGAAATGGTGGCTTTATAAAGAGTCTTTTAGAGGGGTAGTAGAGAAAGCTTGGAATTCTCCCTGTAACTCTAACAGTAGCATAGAAAGGTGGCAACACAAAGTGAGAACTTTGAGAAGGATGACTAGAGGTTGGGTAGCAAATGAAGTAGCTCTGATGAATAAGACTAAAAATGACTTAGCTGGTAGATTCCATGTCTTAGAAAGCATTGCAGAAGAGAGGGATTTAGATGCTACAGAGTTACAGGACTATAGGGATATAGAGAGGGAGCTAGAACAGATTTGGAGGTTAGATGAAATTAAGGTTAGGCAGAGATCAAGAGAGAGGAACTTGCTTGAAGGAGATAGGAATACCTCCTATTTTCAAGGAATTGCTAATCATAGAAGTAGAGCAAAAAGAATTGACTATTTAGAAGGTCCTTCTGGTTTAGTTGGGGATCAGAATGGAATGATGCAAATAGCTTTAGATTACTACAAAAATTTGTTTGCTAAAGATCCAGAAAGTAATGTTAAGTTAGGTGCTAATTTCTGGAATGATAGTGATATGGTGACTCAGGAAGAAAATGAGTTGTTAGCTGCTCCTTTCACTGAGGAGGAAGTTAAAGAAGCTTTGTTTAGTAGTTATGCAGAAGGATCCCCAGGCCCAGATGGGCTATCTTTTTTGTTTTATCAGCAATTTTGGTCTTTGATTAAAGGAGATTTGATGCATATGATTCATGATTTATTTGATGGTAGATTAGACCTTTATAGATTGAATTGTGCCTTGATTACTTTGATACCTAAAGTTGGGGATGCTACAAATATTAAGCAGTATAGGCCTATCAGTCTTTTGAATTGTAGCTTTAAATTGTTTTCTAAGATCTTGACCACTAGACTTACCCTTGTCATTCAAAGGATTGTAGATAAGAGTCAATCTGCTTTTATTAAAGGTAGGTATATACTAGAAAGTGTGGTGGTAGCTCATGAATTAGTTCATAGTATTGCTAAGGGAGGTGAAAAGGGTGTGGTGTTGAAATTAGATTATGAAAAGGCTTATGATAGGGTGAGTTGGTCTTTCTTATTTGATCTGTTGGTAGATAGAAATTTCTGTCCTAAGATGGTTGGATGGATCAAACAAATAGTTATGGGAGGATCAATAGGTATTACTCTGAATGGTGAGGATAGTTCTTACTTCAAAGCAGGAAAGGGGTTGAGACAAGGAGACCCTCTGTCTCCTTTCCTGTTTAATTTGGTGAGAGATGGGTTAACTAGGATGCTTAGTAAAGCTACTGAGGGTGGGTTAATAGAAGGGTTGCTTAAGGATTTTAGACCAAGGGGAATTGTGTCACTGCAATATGCAGATGACACAATCCTGTTCTCCAAGGCAGAGGAATCTGTCCTGCAGAACTTGAAGTATGTTCTGATGTGGTTTGAGCAAGTGTCAGGAATGAGGATCAATTTTCATAAGAGTGAATTAGTACCTCTAAATTTAGATCCTTTTGAGTCACATAAATTTGCACACATTTTGTCTTGTCCTTTAGGGTCTTTTCCCATTAAGTATCTAGGAATCCCTTTGCACCATGAGAAGTTGACTAGAGAAGATTTACAACCTTTGGTAGATAAGATGATGAAAAGAATAGGTGGCTGGAGAGGCAAACTCTTGTCTCTGGCTGCTAGAGTGATGCTAATCAAGTCCTGTCTTGCAAGTATTCCTGTGTATCTGCTTTCTTTTATTAAATTCCCTAAATGGGCTGTTAGAATGTTAAACTCTCACCTTAGTAATTGTTTGTGGAATGACTCTGCTGAGAGTCATAAGTATCATCTAGCTAATTGGGAATTGGTCTCAATGAGGAAAGAGGATGGGGGTTTAGGTTTAACTAGTATTAGGGACCTCAATATCAGTCTGCTAGGCTCTTGGTTGAGGAGGTATAATGAGGATGAAAATAAAATTTGGAAAGAGCTGATTGATTATAAGTATAGAACTACCAATCCAAACATTTTTCATACAAACTTGGTAGGGTCTTCCAATTTCTTCAAAGGGTTCATGTGGGCTGCTCAAGCAGCAAAAATGGGGTATAAATGGAAGGTAGGCAATGGCAAAAAGATTAGACTGTGGGAGGATAACTGGTTAGGCTCTACTAGTTTAGCAGTAATGTTCTATCCTTTGTATAGAATAGTTAATGAAAAGGGTAAAACCATAGCAGAGTTGTGGGATGGAAGAGATGTCAAGTGTACTTTTGGAAGGTGTGTGTCTAATGAGCTGTTTCAATCTTGGTTGGAGGTAGTGCAACTAATTTCGACCATCTCTTTTACTGATGAAGAAGATGAAATGATTTGGCAGTTTACTTCTTCAGGTGTTTATACTTCTCAATCTTTGTACAAGATAATCAATTTTAGGGGGGTAAAACCAGTTCATGTTCCTGCAGTTTGGGGGCTTAAAATACCTCCCAGGGTTCAATGCTTCTTATGGCTAGTAATGAACAATAAAGTCTTGACTAGAGATAATTTAGCCAAAAGAAGAGATTTAGATGACAAATCCTGCTTGTTTTGTGCAGAAGTTGAGTCTATTCAGCACCTTTTTTTGACTGTGTAGTAGTTCAGAGGTGTTGGGAAGTTGTTTCTAGCTGTTTTGGGTTTCAGGTTGGAAAAGATTTAGTTTGTATTGGAAAATTTTGGCTAAGTAACAAAAAGCATGTTGTGCTGAATATGTGTACTTCTGCTGTTTTTTGGGCCGTGTGGAAACTTAGAAACAATCTATGCTTTCAGAGTACAGGTTGGAAGAGCATGGAAATGCTTTTTCATGCAGTGGCTGGGCTGCTACAAAATTGGGAGATACTTTGTCCCTCCGACAAGCGGGACTTGTTGGAGCAAAGTATTTCCAGCTTCAGGACGGCGGCAAGAGAAGCCCTCTGGCTACCATTTGGGGCCCTGATGATGAGCTGATGTCCAAGAGCCCAGGCGACATTTCTGAAGGAGGTGCTACTGTGAAGATGATGAAGGTGGCCCAAGCGCCATGGTGGTTTGATCTGGATGCTGAAATGAGCTGAACTCTTATGTAAACCATATGAGTCTCTGAAAAAACTGTAATAAGTAGATGTGGAGTGTGAGCTAGTTGATAGCTAGGAATTTTCTGGTGAAGGGAGAGGTTCTGCTTAGCCCAAGTTGGATAGCTTGGTGAAAATTTTAAACTGTGCTGTAAAACTTTGGTGGTCTTGTTGCAATATATAAGGCCGGAGCTGAGGCTCTTTTATTCAAAAAAAAAGATCAGATTAGAAAGCTCTGCTAATAACTGCATGCAGCAGCATGCATTCAGCATGGTCCATGGTTCCATTGCATCGGTCGTTTGATCGGCTCTATTATTACCATATGATTATATGAACGGATAGATTGTTTGGTCGTTGGATGTACGTGTCGTGCATGCATGGGCATGGGAGCGTCCCACACGTGAGCGTGAGAGAGACCGAGCCAGCCAATCATCATGCACAAATATCATCATCCTTCGAATCATTATGAGTTATTAGGTAATAATGGCCGGACGGCACATTATACTAAGTAGAGAAGCTATAGCAAATTAGAGAGGAATGTGTGCTTGATTTACATGTGTGAAAATTTGATCTGCGGTTTTGCAACGATGGTGAAATTTTGACCTTAGTATTAGTTTTTCAAATTTTTGTGGGTACATCCTACAAGCTACAATATATGTACCTTCACCTATGCTGATCACTATGTTTGGCTCACAAAACTTGTTGTCTTAAACTTAAATTTGAAGTCTCTAAAACTAGAAAAAAGGATCTTGCCATGGTCCTATCCCATTTGGTCACCCAGTGACACAATTTAAATGCTCCTTTGGATCAACCATCCTCCCAGTCTCTTCCAATCTCTAAAGAGAACAGGTGTAACCAAACGATCCCTTGGGGGGGGGTAACTGCCCACATATCTGGTTTTCTCTACTCTCCACTAAACATCTCCTCAAAACTTGAGGGTTTTGTTCCCAAAGAGTCGTCTGCCGGTAAAGGAAACAAGAAAAACTAGGAACAAAAATCGGAAACAAGCAAATGTAACCAAAATTTT
The DNA here is from genome assembly GCA_018135685.1 of Themeda triandra. Taxonomy (NCBI): domain Eukaryota; kingdom Viridiplantae; phylum Streptophyta; class Magnoliopsida; order Poales; family Poaceae; genus Themeda; species Themeda triandra. The sequence continues at coordinate 628,409 of JAENPR010000265.1, read as the reverse complement.
CTATACATGGCAACAAACACAACCTTGTCCCTGTTCCACAAACATTAGCCTAGGAGTCAGCAATCAATTTAAACCAGAAGTCTGGTTTGTTCTGTTCGATTTTCATAAACTTCGATTTACATAAATGAAAAGAGCCGCTCGTTTTAGTTGCAAATTAATGGAAAACCCAACGAATTTGGTGTCAGTTTCTTCGGTTAGGAGACAAGACAACCATATGGTTATTCTTGTAAAAAATAACCAATATGGTAACCTAAAACACGCACTAGTCAAAAGAAGAATTTGTATTCATCAATCAATCGTCAAAACATTAATAAAACCAAAATTAAGGCGCTCCAAGGCAGGTCGATCTCAAGGACGGTCGGCAGGTGTCAGCGTTTGACGTTTGGTGCACCTCGCCGGCTGGTGGGCCCACAGGATGCCGTGCAATCTAGGTCGTCTCGTCATCATGTACTGTTGGCACGTCTCGCATTGTGGCAACATTTAGAGCAGAAAGCTCTGCTTGCATGCAGCATGGCTCCGTTCCATATCCATGAACAGAATTATTGGTCGTCACTGCTGGACGTGTCCTGCATGGCACACGTGCGCACGAGAGCGACGGCCGGCCGGCGCGGCCGTACGATCGAACGGCCGGCAACCACCGAATTCGAACCCTGGTGCTACGTACAGGCACACGATATTAATAAGAGAATGCGATTAAGGACGACGATCGTCAAGTCCAAATCATCGTGCATGCACAAAACATCATCGGTCGACCGACCAAATTACTGGTAAATCCTTGGGAGTTAAGGGCCGGATCGGACGCCGCACATTGTGCTGAAACCCGGCCAGCTAGTTGGTCTTGAGGGCAGGTATATTGGTGTTGCCTCATAGCCTGTCTCATAGAGTGCCACGCAATTTAAGGCGACTTAATGTATTACATGTACAATGGTTGTCTTTTTAGGTTGTCTCATAGCAATTCGCAATTCCTTAATTTATGGAGAGAGTAAAAATAGAATTGTGAGGTGTATGACAACAACAACTCATACAATGGTAAAATAGTTGTCTCAAAGTTTTAAATTTTAGCTCATGAGGTGGTTGTTTCGCGAAACAACTACCTCATTCTCTCTCACCTCTCTCTTTCCTCCACACCATCAAAAATTCTACATGGCAATGCATGAGACGACGTATGAGACCGCTTATGTGTAGCAATGTACCTGCCCTGACAAAGCTGGCTAGGGCTAGTCAGGGAGTTTATAAGCAGGCTATATGACTTACTTTATGTGACATGGCATATCTACCTCGCTGGCAGTAGGCTAAATCATTAAACTTGCTCTAATAAGTCCCTTGTTTAGAAGCTTATGGCATGACAACTTTTGCTTCTTCACAAATCTTAAAAAGCTAGAAGTTCTCCCAAGCAAGGTTGCTTCTTCGAGCTAATAAAAGCTCCAAAAGCTACACTTTATACTAAAAGCATTCGAGCTCAGCAGAGTAGCTTAACGGGCTTATTTTCTAAAAAGTTTTCTAGTTGTTTTTTTTTTTTGGAAAAGCTACAACTCTTCCTATTAGAACCTAGCCGTTTTTTTGAAATAAAACAACGTATAGCATACATGACTCTAGTGGCAATTTTGTAATAATGTACGTTGAATTTGCAAGGAGGGAGGAATGAAGTGAAGCCAGCTTTTCGCTTCTTCGCCTACCCTCTCTTTGGTTTTTTTTCGTCGGAATCATTTTTTTGGATGGTCTTTTTTGTAGCTGGAGCCGAGCCGCTCTGACAGAACGCCAAATGATACCGTAGTCGATCACGAATGCACTTTCCTGCAGCCACATGCATTGCATGTATACGCACGGTTCTCCGGTTGGGGCAGAGCAACGGGCCCATGGTCTCATGGAATGATCATTGCGGTTGCAGGGCACGCGACTTGCAATGTACCAGTACAGAGTACTTACATCGTTCCCCTGTCCCCTCACGCACCTTCATCCCTTGAGATGGTAGATGGCAGTAGCTAATGATCGAGGAATTAATGTAATTAGCACCTTTTTTTCGCGACCGGGACTTCACCCGTTTTTCAATGTAATTAGCACCTAGCGCAGGCACACGCATGACGCATGCCTGGCCGGCTCTAGCCTCTAGCTCTCGGTTAATCAAGCGACCGATAGAGCGTGCTTCACGCCTGGGCTTCCTATCTGCTATCATCATTGTCGTCAGCTTGTCCATCCCTCCCATGACCATCGTACGTCTCTCGTCGTCCTCGCAGCCGCAGCCGTGCAGGAGTTCGGTTCTGACGGCCGGCCGGTTCAAGATATTAAATTAGAGATTCTTGTTCTTGTGCGATCAGTTAAGCAACGCTCGCTAATCACGTGCAGGATGAGCACGAAGGATGCATGCGTGCTCTGCGGCCTGCGCCCCTGCCTTGTTGTATGATTGATTATTACCGGACATTCCCATCGTCATCAGCGACGAGCAGACGACTACTATAACTAATGTCCCTCGTGCTTACGCCGTCAGTCGCCATGCGCCTACAGTCTCCGCCGTGCAGATGCGACTCGTACGGACAACTCAATCCGCGCGCCGCCTGGCTATGTGTTCCGTGACCGTAACTCCGTAAGAGCCACCGACGGCGGCAGCCAATCCGCTTCATGTCGTATAGCGCAGTGGCATCGACCCAACGTCGTCCCTTCGCCGTCGTGGCCGGAAGAGCCACCGGCGGCGGCGGCCACTCATCCGCTTCGTGTCGAGCGCAGCGGCATCGACCCACAACGTCCCTTCGCCGCCGTGGCCGGCCGGTGTCGAGCGTCACCGGCGCGCGGCCCGGATGCAGTCGAGCACGCGTTGAGCTGAGGGAGGCTCTGGATCGATTGAAGCAGCGGGAAGTGCAGACAGCAGTGGCTACTGTAGTCCGTAGTGGTACGTGCAGGCGTAGGACGAATCTCGCTCGTCAGACTGGTCAGGAGCCACCAATGCAAGTGCACGCAAGCAGGGCACTCCTACGCGTCGTCTACAGTAGCCGCGATCTCCAGCTGTACTGCTAGCTGTGCTATTCCATGACCGTGGGGGCCTCCCTGAGCAGCACCACTCAGGCTTCCCCAACGCTCCAACCTGTCGTGCTGCTCTAGCGTCCACGTCCGTAGTATGTCTCCATGTCATATCCCCTTGTTGCCTCGCAGAGTCGAGACTCCTGCAGAGGAGCCAACAGCCTCGGCCGACAAAAACACGAAGCAGCCGAACTAAAGCGCTGTAGAATTGAGGCAAGACTTGCGGACCACAAGAGAGAGAGAAACACATGCAAAAGAATAAAGGTACGGGGGACCGTAGAGATAGTGGTAGGACCACAAGCGTACGGCCTCGATTGGAAATTTTTTGGTCTCTCGTGTAGCTCTCCGACGTGGAGTAGTACGATTTTGCTAGGGCTACCAGTGCGTGCTGCCAGCGTTGTAGTTGCCCATGGCCTGCTCCAACTGCAGGCTGCAATGGCTGCAACGCAGGTGCGGAGCCTACGAGACGAGACCCACATCACAGCCCTCGGCTAGCTACAGGCACTCGACGACGACGATTTACATTTTTAGATTGAAGGACCGGTAAGAGCGACCAAAGGGGGGTGTGAATGGGAGCTTCAAAAATTTCTTTTGAAATCCGAGCCTATGTCCAAGATTCACACCCCAAGAACTGAAACACAAAGCGGTAGTGATCACGACCCCGGAGACGGGTGGATGTTCCCTTGGAACACGGATCACTACAAAACAAACCGGAAGCAAATCGGAGACTAAACGAACACGCAGCGAACGAGAAACAACAACTCGAGTGTGTCTTGTCGGTAGTACCGGTACTACCGTCGGTAGTACGGTAGAGAGCCACGGTAGTACCGGTGCTATAGTCGGTAGTACCGAGGTACAAACGAAAAACAGCAACTCGGGTGCACGTCGGTAGTACCGATACTACGTCGGTAGTACCGACCGGGTGCCACCGGTAGTACCGGTGCTATTGTCGGTAGTACCGGTAGTACAAAAATCTGCACGAACGGAATGCTCGAAAATCGCCTCCTCCAAGATTCAGCCCAAACTATCTCAAATCGAAACCTCTTGCAACCAAATCTAGGAATGTTGTTGCTTATGCGAGGAGAGCCTATCTTCAAAAGATCATCGGCCAATTCGAAGTGAGGAGGAGAAATCAAGAAGGAGATGAAGAAAAGCCGTTCTTGGACAACCGGAGATAAATCCGCATGGATCTTTGATCTCAAGAGGAACTAGCATGATTCCTTCGGTGGAAACATCACTCTTGTGTCATAGATCGATCCAAGGGAGAAAGAACGAGCCAAAACGATCCCAAAAACGAAGAAATCACGCGATGAACACAAGGACCTCAAGTCAACTCGGGAAGAACACAAATTCCATCACGGAAAACACGGGCACAAGCAATTACTCCCGGAGGAAACGGCGAATACTCGGCGATCCGCTTGCCACACACTTGGTTCGAGTACAAATCGAAAGATTTGCGAGACCTCTCTCTCACACAGCAACTAAAGGAAGGGAAAAACCTAAAGGAAAATGGAAATGGCGAGGGTGAGGGGAAGGAGAACCCTCATCCCTTATTTATAGAGGGGCAAGTCTATTTTACATTCCTTCTTTGCCCTTGGATACATGAAGAGCCACACCACTTAGCCGGGGCATAAGGGTCCAACTCGGGCTTCACTTGATCCGACGGCCACCGCGCCTTCTCACCGGTAGCCTTGCTTCCAAGCAATCTCCCCGATGTCGCCACGTGTCGTCCGTCCGCACCGGACCTCCGCCCCGGTTTTGAGGCGCAAACCGGAAACCCGCCGCCGATGGTTTTGAGGCGAAACCACCAAACCCTCCACGAGTAGCGTAGCCCGTACGCGTCCCCGCCGTGTACACTTGCGCTCGTCGATGTCCCAGTGTCGGCCACCATGGCTGGCCGCCCGGTCCTCAGGTCCCTCGATCCAAGCCTCACGTCCGCCCTTCACCGCACCCGGTCCGTCAGCACGGCACGCCCTACTTGATCTTCACCGACCGTCGACCACCGTCTCCGAGCTCGACACCTGCAGACAACATGAGCCAAGAGACACCATTGTTTGACACGTATCCGCGTGCCATCGGTTAGTAAGAACACACACACGCCTTGTGTTGGCATGTTGACAATCACTCAACACACAAAGGTCCACACAATGGTTATGGTAAAAGCCATGTGTCCTCAATCTCCCCCTTGATGAGTGCATTGTCAACACCAACACAAACCGTAGACAACCCATCCAAATGACCAAGAGCCAAAGAAAGGCGAGAAAACGGGTCATTTGCGGTGAGCAAAGCAAGACCACAACTTGGTCCCAAAAGCCAGATTCGGAACAGGCACTCCCGGTAGTACCAACAGATTACGTCGGTAGTACGGCCTCTCCCGTAGTACCGATGGAAGCCCGGTAGTACCAGTAGTTCAATTTTGCGCAATCAAATCCAGATTTGAAACAGGCACTCCCGGTAGTACCAACAGATTACGTCGGTAGTACCGGCATCTCCCCCGCAGTACCGATGGAAGCCCGGTAGTACCGGGACCAGTTCAAATTTGCGCAAATGCGCACCAAATCTCCGCCAACCGTCGGTAGTACCGACCTCTGCCGGTAGTACCGATGCAACCCCGGTAGTACCGATAGTTCATTTTTGCGCCAACCTGCGCCAAACTCCGCCGGCCGTCGCAGTACCAACATTATCGGTCGGTAGTACGACGGCACTTTTACCCATTTTCTTGGAAGCATAACTCTCTCATCCGGATTCCAAAATAGACATTTCATATATGTTTTTCAATTGTCTCGACGAGAGGAACACAAAGATGAAGTCAGCAAAGCGCGAAAAACCTGAAAAAAAGGCTAGACCCTCAAGAAGAGGCAACGGCTCAACACATCTTGCAAAAATAGCTCAACCTCAAACTCGGAGTGCAACTCCCCCTTGACAAATGCATACCTTACTAATGTACTCTCTGGATTTGTGGATGTTTCTCCCCCTTGTTGGCACATGCACTTATCAAGATGAAACCAAAAGAGACTGCAACTCCCCCTCAAATCATGCCATGAAAGAAATGCAAAAGGTAGAGCTTCACAAGTATAGTAATCCGAGTACATAGATGATCTAGCAAGTATGGCAAGTGTATAGCAAAAGGCACAAGACAAAACCAATGCTCAAGCGATCAAGTGGTACGGAATATGAAACATAAGCATTTTATCGGGTGTTGGGCATTTTAGAAAAAGGTGTTCACCAAAAAGAATAGCACCTTGCACATATAAAGCGGGAGATCAAAACAAGTGCTAGCACATGTATACAAGAGTGAACTACCCCATATAACGGTCACACATCATGTCTCAAAGATACACTTAACAACACTTGTTACTACAACATTGATCGAGTTAAAACGGTAGTTAACAAGGTTTCATTTAGACATGTGTAAACGAGAGGATCAAAAAGCGTCCGCCAAAAAGATTGTTTTTATCATGTTTTTCAACCACGCCGAGTTCATCCCTTAGTGCAAGTGGGAAGCTATCTCGTCACGAGTGGTTGTGGACTAGCACTACAATGCCCAAGTTCATCTCACTCGAATGAATGAGAAGCAATCTCGTGACATTGCCGTGGGACGAAAAGATCCAACTCAAAACTTTTCATCATTTCTTAGCTTAGACATCAAGTTTTAGCACAAGATTATCAAGAGATCCGAGCTAAGTGAATGACTCAAGAAACATGAGACATAGCAACTCAAGCATACATATGAAAGCAACAAGGTTCTCACAAAACCTACACATGCTAGTTGCCATCTCAAAGGTGAACATTTTTCGGGTTGCATCAAGATTTAAGCAGGTTCACATTTAGAAAACAGGCTTAGCTCATAACATGTAACAAGTGATCAGAAGAAACCTAAGCCGCAAGCTCCAAGTGACATACACAAGACATACTAGCAAGAGCATGAATGTAATCAAAAACTACTATAGTCATGAAGCTCAATAAAGATAATATGATACATGATGATATGCAATATGATACACATGTAAAGCCAAACAAAAGCAAAGAAGAAAGCCAAAGATCATACTATACATCAAAATACAGCTACCCTACTCTAAAAAGGGTAGCAAATGCCCAACTCCGCTCTCAAGTGGGCAATGCTGGGTTTGATCGAGGGGCTTTGTGAAGATATCGACAAAAGTTGTTCATGGGTTCTCACGGTGAAGGTCTATGTCTCCTTTCTCTTGGTGATCTCTCAAGAAGTGATATCGGATCTCAATGTGCTTGGTTTTTGAGTGGAGTCTTGGGTTCTTAGCAACGCTAATGGCACTAGTCTTGTCCGAAAAGAGGCACTTTCCTAAAGTTCAACCCATAGTCTCTCAAGGTAGCAACCACCCAAAGCAACTGAGAACAACACGCGAGCGGCGGCGACATACTCAGCCTCACAAGTGGATTGGGAAATAGAAGACTTTTGCGAGAAGACCAAGAGATCAACGACGAACCCAAAAACTCACAAGTTCCCGAAGTGGACTTTCTCTTAATTCGATCACCCGCATAATCGCATCGAATAACCCGAAAGAGAAAGAGATGAAGAGGTCGAGTACCATAGACCAAGCTTGGGAGTGAAGCGAAGGTACCGTAAGATGCGTTTGACGGCTGCCGATCGAAGGTGCGCGGTGAAGCTGGAAGCGTGCGCAAAAGCGGAAGCATGGCGAACTGGATGTCGGGCCTTGTCGCCGTCAGGTACAGCAACGACCCGATCATGCTGCGGTACTCCTTCTGGTCCACAACTTCTCCTTCTAGATCAGCATCCAAGGCAGTCATGGTCGACATGGGAGTTTGAAGTGGCTTGGCATCACCCATGTCGAAGCGCTTCAGAAGATCCTTCGTGTACTTGCCTTGATGTACAAATGTCCCTTCTTGAGTTTGCTTGATTTGCAAACCGAGAAAGAACGTCAGCTCACCCATCATGCTCATCTCGAACTCCCTGCTCATCATATCTGAAAACTTTGCAACAAGAGCATGTGACGAACCACCAAAAATGATGTCATCGACATAAATCTGCACCAAGAGAGTGTCACTGCCATGCTTGAGGAGAAACAAGGTTTTGTCAACCGACCCCATGGTAAAACCCTTGCCCAGCAAAAAGGACTTCAGACGCTCATACCACGCTCTTGGGGCTTGTTTGAGACCATATAGGGCTTTGTGGAGTTTAAAAACATGGTCGGGATGCTTGGGATTTTCAAAGCACAGGGGGTTGCCTCACATACACTTCCTCATCTATGTACCCATTCGGAAAAGCACTCTTTACATCCATTTGATACGGCTTGAAACCTTTTGAAGCCGCATAGGCTAGGAAGATCCTAGTGGCTTCTAAACGGGCAACAAGGTGCAAAAGTTTCCTCATAATCTATCCCCTCTTTCTCGACGTACCCCGAGCAACCAACCTAGCCTTGTTTCTCACCACAACCCCATCCTCACTCTGCTTGTTCTTGAACACCCACTTGGTTCCTATAGGATGACACTGACACTAAAACCCACACTTGGTTTCTCTCAAAGTTCTCAAGCTCCTCATGCATGGCATTCACCCAATCTGGATCAGTTAATGCCTCAACCACTTGTTTGGGTTCGAAATTTGCAACAAAAGCAGAATGTGCAAAGTGCGAAATCTCATAAGATGCATTTACGAGTGACCCGCTCATTTATGTTACCGATCATGGTTGAAAGAGGATGGCGATCTTGAATGTGTCGCGGTGCTTCCCTTGATGAAGACGCCTCCCCCTCAACGGTAAGAGTGGAGCTCCCTCGGTGCGAGTGGAACAAGGCGAGGAGCCTCGTTGTACGGTCCCCATGTGGTAGAAGATGTGGGAGTGGGACCATCAACGGAAGTAGTCGTCGCGAGGTCAAGCTGGGGCAGCGGTGGAGTCGGCTCGGGATCACCCCAATCAGCATCGTCCTGCTCCTCCTCCACAAAGATGCTCTTGTTCATCTCCTCATCACTGCACTTTCAAGGACGGGAGAAGAACAAGGTGCGGTCTCGTCGAAGGTGACTTCACAAGTCTCCATGACACGGTTAGTTTCAAGGTTAAGTACTCGATAAGCATGCGAATGAGATGCATAACCAAGAAAAATCCCGTCGAGAAGATCTCGATTCAAATTTGTCTAAGTTTCCCTTCTTCAAGATAAAGCACTTGCGCCAAACACACGAAAATGGCTCACTTTGGGCAAACGACCTAACCGCAACTCATAAGAAGTCTTCTTTGTAAAAGCTCGAAGGAAGATGCGATTTGAAACATGACAAGCCGTGTTGATTGCTTCGGCCCAATAGCGCCTAGGAGTCCTATGCTCATCAAGCATCGTCCTGGCCATCTCAACGAGGGTCCGATTCTTGCGTTCAACAATCCCATTTTGTTGTGGGACATATGGCGAGGAAAACTGATGTTCAAGACCTATGGATGAGCAAAAGGTCTCAAAACGAGTATTCTTGAATTCAGTCCCATTGTCACTGCGAATAGCTCGCATGGCATGCTTTGGTAACTCATTTTGCAACCTTAAGATCAGGTCATGAACATGAGTAAAAGCCTCATCTTTGCTTTCCATGAAAAAGACCCACGAATAGCGAGAAAAGTCATCAACCACGACCAACACGTACCATTTTCCACCATCTGACCGGACCCGAGCTGGACCTACAGTGTCCATATGTAAAAGCTCGCCGGGCCCCTTGGTCATCACTTGGTTCACGGGAGGATGAGATCTTTGCAATCATCTTCCCGTGACGGCACGGATGACAAACAAGATCCTTCTCAAACTTGAGCTTGGGCAAACCCCCGAATTAGATCAAGTGAGCTCAATCTTGCAAGCAAGTCGAAACTCAAGTGACCAAGTCTGCGGTGCCACTTCCGGAGCTGCGAGGAGGAGTTTGCCATCAAACAACGGGAAAGACCAAATGAGCGAGAAAAATCGAACGAAACACTTTCCCAAAAGGCACAATTTTGCAAACGAGGTTCTCCCGAGCATCAAGAACACGACAAAATCTTGGCTTAAATCCGAACCTCAAAACCGTCATCAAGAAGGCGAGAAACGAAAGCGAGATTGAAGTGCAAATTTGAAACTAAGGCCACATCCTTAAGCACAAAGTTCTCATTCGACGGATGGACCCACGTGAAAGCACTTTACCACTTGCTTATCCCCAAATGTAATGTATTCACTACACTTCATTTGGGTGAGGCCGGAGAACCATTTTGAGTTCCGGTCATGTGTCGAGAGCAACCGGAATCAACTAGCCACGTGTTCTCCGGCCCTTCATCCCGCATCAATAGCGAGACATGGGATGAGCAAATGATCCAACACCGGGGTTAGTAAGGCGAGGAGAAAACCGGTGTTGGCTCATTCGCCCACGAAGTGTTAACAAAAGCATCATGCATGCCATGTCCCATTTGAGTGAGCGATCACCACGACGAGAAAACGTGGTCCGCTCATCTGTAAGGCGAAAGCCACGGTCACGAGATCCAAGGTCATAAGAAAAACCTGAACCCCGCGGGCATGACCACCTCGTGGTCTTACACCTTGAGGCCTAGGTCCTTGAGGTGTTGCACCTCTTGGCCTAGCACCGTGCCTCTGGAAACGTGGAGCAAACACACCATGAGTAGAGTTATGGAAAAGCTCATACTCATGCCGCTCATCTCTCTTCCTCCGAAAGCGAGAACTCAAACAAGTGACCATCATGGTGACAATAATCACGGTGATACACCTCTCTCTTGGGTGGTGGTTTACTCACTCTCTCATGGGTATAGGTCACTCTTTGGGTTTGCTTGTTCTTTGGAGGGGTTTAATAGAGATGTCGGGAAGTGTGTCAAGTGGGTTCCTTAGGTGGTTTGGCTTGGGAGTCCACACTTGTTTTGGAGGTGAAGCTTTGGGAGGTTCCTCAAACACACCATCTTTCACCCGGGCTTGTTAGGCTGAGGTGGAGTGATTTTGATCAACTTGGGAGTAGTGGAAGGCTTGGTGGATTTCTCGAGATGCACTCATACCACACTGTGTTCACCAACCTTACCAAAAACATTTTCACCCTTCCCACCCGTAGCAAAGCCTAATCCCGTTGTGTCGCTTCCCCTTTTGAACCGACTCATCATCATGCCAAGGCGTGGTTCACCGCAAGACAACCAACGAGCATGGACCGAGGATTTGTGATTTCTTCTTCGGCCCTTTTCTTGTCATGCCTACAAGAGTCTAGTTCTAGTTCCAAAGCTTCACAACAAGCACATCTAGAAACTTGACTAGTTTTCTCTAGCATGGCAATCCTAGTCATTTTCTCACCTAGCTCGAGTTTTCAGCTCATCACAAGATTTGCAAGGATGCACGAGAGGCAGGACTTAGCCTTAACCTCATCAAGCTCATCTACCAAAGCCACATACTTGGACTGCACATCAGCTAGGTTTGCCATATGAATGGCACAAGCATCACATTCGAGACTCATCGAGAGATGTGCACCGTCTCCCTAACGAGACTCTAGCTCTTTGACGGCAAGCAACCACTTAGCCTTGAAATCTTTCCTCTCACGAGCAGCAAGCTTAAGCGAGCATCTTGTCTAAGCAAAGTGGTAGTCAAGCTATCAACCTCAGCAGCAAGAGATTCAGGAGTTTGTTCTACCTCAGGCTCGGTGTCGTCGTTCTTGTTGTTGTAGTGGTTCTTGTCGGCCTTGGGACAGTTGGCGACGTAGTGGTCGGGATCTCCACACCCGAAGCATCCTTGCTTGGTGATGCCACGCCGGCGATTCAAACGGTTGTTGTGAAAACCGTGAGAACCGGCTAATCACCAAAGCGAGCTCGTCGTCCCCAAGAGCCTCCATCTGCTCCTCTGTGCGAGACCGAGAGAAGACGGGGCAAAAGCATTTGTGAAGGGTTAGTCAAAGAACTTGAACCTCCTGTACGAGACCAAAGCCATGGTGGGGGCGGACGGATTTCGATCCTCGCTGCGTGCGGTGGTCAATCTCGGTGGACTTGAGCTTGCGAACAGCTCATCCACGGTGAGAGTCTCATAGCCGGCGATTCTATGATCGCCGAGACCTTTACTTCCCAAACCCTCCGATCTAGAGCATATAGAAGCTTAAGCGCTCTCGATGATCGTCATAGGGCATCGAGGGTTGTTTGCCCTCATCTTGTTCACGATGGTTTGAAAGCGAGTGAACAAAGAATCAATAGATTCACCATCGGTTTGAACGAATTTCTCGTACTCTCTCTTGTGTGTCTCATAGAGTCCGGTCTTGACATGGGCAACCCTCATGATATTTCGCGGTCTGGACCGGATCTCTCGAGCTTGATAACACAATCGAAACACGCTCAAATTCTTCCATAGAAAGAGCAGAAAACAAGACGGTTACGCGGTGTTGTTCGCCTTGTGTTGGTCGATACCGTGCTTGGTCAACACGGCAGCAAGTACCACGTAGTCCGCATTCTCACGGATCTCCCAAACACGCGAATCAATCCCTTGGAGATGCGCCGACATGCGGATCTTCCAATAGGGATAGTTCTTGCCATCGAAGTGCGGTGGCTTTCCAAGCCCACTTGTTCTCCATGATGTCGCCTTCGGGGATCACGGACCGATTAAGGTGAAGTGATCCTTAACCCGCTCGATACCAATTGAAGGACCGGTAAGAGCGACCGAGAGGGTGAATGGGAGCTTCAAAAATTTCTTTTGAAATCCGGAGGCTATGTCCAAGATTCACACCCCAAGAACTGAAACACAAAGCAGTAGTGATCACGACCCTGGAGACGGGTGGATGTTCCCTTGGAACACAGCGGATCACTACAAAACAAACCGGAAGCAAATCGGAGACTAAACGAACACGCAGCGAACGAGAAACAACAACTCGAGTGTACTGTCGGTAGTACTGGTAGAGAGCCACCGGTAGTACCGGTGCTATAGTCGGTAGTACCAGTAGTACAAACGAAAAACAGCAACTCGGGTGCACTGTCGGTAGTACCGATACTACTGTCGGTAGTACCGACCGGGTGCCACCGGTAGTACCGGTGCTATTGTCGGTAGTACCGGTAGTACAAAAATCTGCACGAAAACGAGAATGCTCGAAAATCGCCTCCTCCAAGATTCGGCCCAAACTATCTCAAATCGAAACCTCTTGCAACCAAATCTAGGAATGTTGTTGCTTATGCGAGAGGAGAGCCTATCTTCAAAAGATCATCGGCCAATTCGAAGTGAGGAGGGAGAAATCAAGAAGGAGATGAAGAAAAGCCGTTCTTGGACAACCGGAGATAAATCCGCATGGATCTTTGATCTCAAGAGGAACTAGCATGATTCCTTCGGTGGAAACATCACTCTTGTGTCATAGATCGATCCAAGGGAGAAAGAACAAGCCAAAACGATCCCAAAACGAAGAAATCACGCGATGAACACAAGGACCTCAAGTCAACTCGGGAAGAACACAAATTCCATCACGGAAAACACGGGCACAAGCAATTACTCCCGGAGGAAACGGCGAATACTCGGCGATCCGCTTGCCACACACTTTGGTTCGAGTACAAATCGAAAGATTTGCGAGAGACCTCTCTCTCACACGGCAACTAAAGGAAGGGAAAAACCTAAAGGAAAATGGAAATGGCGAGGTGAGGGGGAAGGAGAACCCTCATCCCTTATTTATAGAGGGGCAAGTCTATTTTACATTCCTTCTTTGCCCTTGGATACATGAAGAGCCACACCACTTAGCCAGGGGCATAAGGGTCCAACTCAGGCTTCACTTGATCCGACGGCCACCGCGCCTTCTCACCGGTAGCCTTGCTTCCAAGCAATCTCCCCGATGCCGCCACGTGTCGTCCGTCCGCACCGGGACCTCCGCCCCCGGTTTTGAGGCGCAAACCAGGGAAACCCGCCGCCGATGGTTTTGAGGCGAAACCACCAAACCCTCCACGAGTAGCGTAGCCCGTACGCGTCCCCCGCCGTGTACACTTGCGCTCGTCGATGTCCCAGCTGTCAGCCACCACGGTGGGCCGCCCGGTCCTCGGGTCCTCGATCCAAGCCTCACGTCCGCCTTCACCGCACCCGGTCCGTCGGCACGGCACGCCCTACTTGATCTTCACCGACCGTCGACCACCGTCTCCGAGCTCGACACCTGCAGACAACATGAGCCAAGAGACACCATTGTTTGACACGTATCCGCGTGCCATCGGTTAGTAAGAACACACACACGCCTTGTGTTGGCATGTTGACAATCACTCAACACACAAAGGTCCACACAATGGTTATGGTAAAAGCCATGTGTCCTCATAGATTCACTATGAGATGCTTTTATAATCTATAATAATTCATATGCTGTGAGGCCTTGTTTAGATTGCCTCCAAATTCTAAGTTTTTTCACTCTCTCTCCGTCACATCAATTTTTAGACTCATGCATGGAGCATTAAATGTAGTTAAAATAAATAAACTAATTACACAGTTTAGTTTGAAATCACGAGATGAATCTTTTGAGCCTAGTTGGTTCGCGATTGGATAATATTTGTCAAATAAGACAAAAGAGTTACTATTTATCAGTTTGAAATTTTTTGCAATCTAAACAAGGCCTATAAGGATTTTTTTTTTAAAACAAACGGTCGAAGGTAATAATATTAGATTTAGGACAAAGCTAATATGTGACATATATATAAATAAATAGTGTGGGAGTATAACGAATTGTATACACTGCTCTAGTTCCGACTTCCAAGAAGCTCTGACACGCCGCCAGACATGAGCAGCTCCAAAAGTTTTGTTGTGTACAGTAGTATTAAACAGGAGTTACCCCAAACTAAACACAATCACGAGATTCTTTCTTAACCCACATGGCCGATTGGCGCTTTCCGTGACATTCCCCCTGCTGCTGCAGGAGCCATGCGCATAGATAGGAGTAGGTTTAATTTTATAACAGTTCAGTAGTTTGGTCATCGAGGTCGGCATGCATGCCTATAGTATAGTATATACGTGACGGCCATAGTAATCAAGGCAAGGCTTGATCTAAGACGGTACTTACGTTGGAATAATCTAGATAGTGAGCGTGCGTAGAATGTGTGGATAATGCTGGATTGCTGGTTTTAGAAGTGAGAAAGTGTTTGGATGATATTTTTTGTAGTGTTTATTATCTTCGTTTAGTGTTATCATCAACATGTTGTGTTTGTTTCTCCCTGTGGTTGTTTGTGAGGATGGTGTTTCTCTTTGTAAGAGGTGATGTTTGTGCTGGTTTTTATCCGTGCCTACTTTCTTGCTTTGTAATTCTGGTTCTGGACTTTGGGATCCAACAATGTACGAGCAACTAAGATTAATGATTTTTGTTGGAATCTCCAAATCTGATAATGACATTCCGTGGGGCAAGGGATAGTTCATCCCCCTGTGAGATGATCACATAAAAGAAAATAGTAGGTCAGGGATAGATGCACTACAGGAATCGCGCGATTTGCCGACGGCCCGTGGTTTCCCGACCCCGGGATCTGGGGAGTTTGTCGGCAAGCGGCTGTTTCCCGGCAGACCACGGCCCGTATCGGGAAAGTATATGGCCAAACGACCCCGGATCCACGGGGCTGTCGGCGAAGAAAGGCTGTCGGCGAATATTATTTTCCCGATTGACCCAGTGTCGGCAAACCATGGCATCGGCAAAGCGCTCGACCAAACTGCGTCGTCGCCGTTTGCTTCGCCGGCTGACCACGCCGTTAGAAATGTCGGTAAAGTTCTTGGCAAGCCTCCCAAGGCGTGTCGGCGAAGATCGGTTTTGCCGACCCTTTGTATCTTTGTCGGCAAAGTCTCACGGTTTGCCGACGGCATTTGTATCTTGTCGGCAAACTATGCCCTTTGCCGACGACCTCGTATCTTGTCGGCAAAGATAATTTTTTTTTATTGAATTTTGACTTCAAAATTTTTTTGTTGCCTACATACATTGTTTACAATCACATGTTTGAATTTGGGCCCTTTTGGCAACATTTAGCTATATTTCGTTAATTTTTTTCCTTCACTTGAATTTTCCGTATTTTTCAAATTTGAGCTGAGTACATGAAATAATGAAACTTTGGCCTTCGAAACATGATATTCATGGTGGGGAGTGTGTTTTAAGGCCGTGTACCAAAGCTTACCCAAAAGTTTCAAGTCCTTGTCCACGTAACAAGACCATCCGGGAGTGGTAAAAGTGTTTTTTAATTATATAAAATCCAAACGAAGTTGAAAAATCACGAAACTTGACGGGGTGTCGTGTTATCGCATGTGGAGGCTATGAAAAAATTTGAAAAAGTTTGGAGCAAATTGCGGCGTCACATGCTCAAAACCCGACATCTCCACATGTGATCAATTGTGGTTGCATGTGGAGTTGTTTGGGTTTTAGACATCCGACATTACAACTTGCTCGAAACATTCTAAATTTTTTATCATAGGCTCTTGATGCGATAACATGACACCTCGACAAGTTTAGTGATTTACGAGACTTCATTTGCATTTTATATAATTAGAAAACACTTCTCCCGCAAATGAATGGTCATGTTTCCTAAACAAGTCGTTCAAAAATTTGGGTGAGTTCTGGATACGGCGTAATATTCACTCTCCAACATGAATATAATTTTTGAATGGCTAGATTTAATTATTTTATACACTTGCAGTTCAATTTTGGATTATCCAAAAAAATTCAAGTAAATGAAATAAATGAGTGAAATATAGCAAAATATTATAAAAAAGTCTCAAATTTAAATATGTGCTTCTAAACAATATCTTGGGACAATAGAAAAAGTTTGAATTTCAAAAGACATCTTCTCATGCTTTTGAATTTGAAAGATTTAAAACAGAAAATAAAAAATAAAAATAAAAAAAGGCTTCGCCGACAGCCCTTGCGGCCGGTCGGCAAAGGCGCGTTCCAATAAGGCCTAGTCGCCGGCCCTGGGAACCCACACTACCTAAACCCTAACCCCCACCCCCCACTCTCTCTCCCACCCAGCGCGCCGCCACTCTCTCCCCCTCTCTCCCCTACCCTCTCGCGATGGTGCCCGAACGGAACGGCCCCCCGGCGGCGCGGCTCGGGGTGCGGCGGCCCCCGGCTGCGCGGCTCCCCCTCTCCCCCTCTCGCTATCGCGCCCGAACGGAGCGGCGGCCGGTGCGCCCGAACGGAGCGGCAGGGCGGGGCGCGGCGTGCTCCCGCGGCCTGGCGGCGATGCGCCGGCGAAGCGGGGCGGAGCGGCGCCGGCGGCCTGACTTGGCGGCCCGGCGCGACGCGGGCGGCTCAGCGCGGCGGGCTGCCGCGGTTGCCGCCGGCCGCCTGCGATGCGCCTGCGATGCGGCGGAGGCAGGATCAGGTTCCTCGCGGCCGGCGTTAAGTGGGGCGGAGCGCCCTGCCTCGGACTACTGGTAGGTCCTCCACGCCGCCACGGGAAGGAGGCTTTGCGGCGATGGACCGGGTCGGCGGCGGCGAGAAGCAGCTGGAGGATTGCACAGTGGCCAAGTTAGTGATCTCCCCTCTTTCTGCGCCTCTTCCTCTCTAATCTAATTCATGGATTAGATAGTTCGTCCCTTCTCTCTGGGCCGAGGTTGCGCAGTTGCCTTGTCGATTTGGCGACTATCCTCCCGCTGCTGTTGGTAGTAGGTGCATGGCCGAGATTTATCTGTGCTTGGCATCCCCCGTCTTGCCTACTACGACGCTAGTTGTGGAGGGATAACTTGGATCCGTACATATCATACGGTGCTGCGAGCGATGACTTCTGTTCGAAATGTTTGCTACGATTTGTTACTTGCTTGTACTGATAGATGCAGTCTTCTGCACTGTGCTTTTGTGCGAATTTGCTTGTGCAGTGCAGTCTCATTGCGTGAAACACATGTTGTTCTGTCAAGTGCCTTGTGGCCTGACTTGATCTAACATTGTCAGGTAACAGAGATTTCAGATGCTTTGCAATAGTGTGAGTCTGCAGAAGGGGTAAGAGCTTGCCCCTGAAATAGAATTTGTAATCAAGAAACCAGTCACATATTTGACGCATCCTTCAGAATGAAACTGAGGCTCATATCAGAAATAGGGAATGTGCACCTGTTAGGCTTTATAGATGATTTCAAGGAAAAAAATGTTGAATTAGAATAATATAAGAGTTGCAATATCTTAAAAAATGTTGAATTAGAGTAATATAAGAGTTGCAATATCTTATTTTTCTCAAAAGAAAAAAGGGCTGTACTCTGGGCCATACAAGTTCCTCAGTATTGTTTGATTACTACAGAAATACAATTCAACTCCATTTCTCTACTTCTAAGTTTGGTAAACCTTTCAGCATTTTTACTGGTTGTTAAGTATTGCTGATACTAGTAAAATTCTGTCTACAAGTTTTACTTACAGCATGAGGTCTTCAGGCTGGATCTCAGTTTGAATTGGCGCAGTCGGTTTAGTTCAGACTGCAAATTCGATGTTTTCATGTTTACTGTGTGGGGAATTTGTTGTTGCATGGCTATCTAATAATCAATTGCCAACACATTTAACGATGCGCCTGCTTGTCAAATCATTACTGTGTGGGGAATTTGTTGTTGCATGTTTACTGCACTCTATTTGTTTATGCGCAGTCTGGAAGCAATCTTTGCTTGTCATGCGCATCTGATTATAGGTCTGCATTTGCATTGTGCCTAAGAAAGATCAGGAACCCTGATAGATATGATCGCAACACTTATTAGTAGTAG
The DNA here is from genome assembly GCA_018135685.1 of Themeda triandra. Taxonomy (NCBI): domain Eukaryota; kingdom Viridiplantae; phylum Streptophyta; class Magnoliopsida; order Poales; family Poaceae; genus Themeda; species Themeda triandra. Next base: position 609,773 of record JAENPR010000265.1, on the reverse strand, counting down.
CTGATCGTAACCCTGATAGATATAACACTTCTCTGCTATTTCCTCTCGTAGTAGCATATACTTGTGACTATTTTTTATTAAACTAAACTGAAAATCCAAGTTAACGTGTTCAAGTTATTTATTTAGATATTATTGAAAGTCCATATGTTGTAGAAGAGAACCATTATTGACCTTTGCATACGGCAGGAGCACAACTGAATTCTATTTTGTCAGTGTGTTCTAAAAAAAGAGATGTTATACTTTGTTCATTTCAAATCAATGTCTGCTCCTGTATGTGTGCACTCTCAAAGTCATGAATATAGTATGTTCTAGTGTTTCATGAGTGTTTCGCCATTTCAGGAAGAGAAAGCTTGGATGGCGCAGCTGCTGTTCGTGGCATGCTTGTCCCTGGCTGTCAAGATGGAGGAGACCTATGTTCCTCCATCTCTGGAAGCTATTATATCCTACAGAAAAGATTGTTGTTTCCTTAAAATTCCTTGCCATGTCGATGATCCTTGTCCATTTTTAGGTGTGCACTGCACACACTGCCCTGTTCTAGATATTGGGAGAGGACATTATCTATTTATATGAAATTTTCTGTATGTGTGCCCTGCTGTAATGAAATTTTTTCCTGTACGTGTGCCCTGCTGTAATGAAATTTTCTTTTTTATATAAAAATAAAAATCCTTTGCCGACAGCCACGTCGGCTGTCGGCAAGGGCAAAAGGGCCACGTCTCCTTTGCTTCTATTTCCCGACGGGAATCGGGGGCTGTCGGCAAAGCCTTCGCCGACAGCCACCACGGTCTTGTCGGCGAAGCGAACGGCAGCGAGTTGGCGGCGCGGTTCCCGCCGACGAGAACACGTGGCTGTCGGCGAAAAGGGCCCGACCACGCCTTGATTCCTGTCGGCAAACCAGGTTTTGCCGACAGGATTTTTGCCGACAGCGGTTTGCCGACAGCCGAGGCCAAATCCTGTCGGCAAACCGTTTGCCGACTGGATATAGGGGTTCGCCGACAGCTTAAAGCTGTCGGCAAACCGCCGGATTCCAGTAGTGATGGTTGGATTTCTATAATCTAATAGTACTAGGTAGCGTACCCGTGCGTTGCTACGGGACAATTAAACTTTTATACTAAAAAGACATAGATCGCATGATGAGATAACAACACCGTGGAATATCGACGTTAAAGTGATATTTAATTTTAAAAATAAAGTTTGTATGTGAAATTAACATAGTTATAGAGAGTTCGGCGTCGCAAGCTTACCAACTCTAAAATATGCAGTCACCATGTTGCAAACACCAATGCTTTGGAGTTCAATGTGAACAGGATCCTTCCTCTCTGAATCCATCGATCAATTCAATTCTGGCCATTATATGTTGCACTATTGGTCCTGCTTGTTTTTGTTTCTGTCACGCACTTACTTTAATGAAATGGTTCAAGCAAAGAGGCATCTTTATTTTATTCAATTCTAATCCAATTAGTCCAACCAGACCAAACAACAACAAGTTTTAACATGAGTTCTGCATAACTACTCGTGTCAGCTCTGAAGATGAAAATTCACCTGAGAAGTGAAACATAGAGTTGGAAGATCCATATTCCAATACTCTATTTTCTCACGTCAACTAAAAAAAAGGGAGCTCTGAAGATAACATATTTGGTAGTCATTCTCAAATTTCTCATATAATGATTGAAAGCATTCTCAGTGGATGACCAAATTCAATTTTGTAGGAATAGCATCACAGACCCAATCAAGAAATTTGTCTAGAAGTGATTGATAATTTCTTTCCAATCAATAAGTCATAAATTTACATTGTTCTGAATGTTAAAAGGCAATCAAGTAAGTCGATCGAAAGCAAACAAATTTATGCTTGAGAGATTGGAGAAAAAGATATTAGAATCTGTACCGGTGTTAGCATGAGAAACCACAAGAACAAGTGATTAAATATCGACTTCTCGAGGGTCTACTGCAGACCTCCTTGCTTATGTATCTTCATCTCTCCTCAAACAAGCAGCTTGGACAAGGAGCGTGTCAACTGAGCAGTCAGCGTAGATGCAAACTAAAAGATATTATGTTTGAGTAATGGTTGGGTGGCAGTCATTACCATTTACAAATGGCATCCTAGTACCAGGGTGCGATGCTACATACGGCAGAAACAAGTAATACAAAAAGGAAGTTAAGGAAATAGAGTGGTGGACAAAACCAATTGGAGATGCATGAACCAAATTGCAGTATACTATGAAATTGGCAGTTTTTTCATGTTATCATGGCTAAGTTTACACATCTTGATTTTAATACCAAATTGAACTGATAGATGACACTTTAAAGCATCTCCAGTCATGAGTACTTTGATTTCTGGAGGAGTGCAAGCGCATTGCAGACTCGAGTTGATTGGTCAGATGATAAATTTGGGGGCGAAAGGGTGATCGATAAATTGACAGAGTTTCCTGCATATGTTTCAAGTAGCCATACATACTTTAATCAGAAAAGGAACCAAGAAAGACTCAACTGGTTTCTTATGAAATGAAACAATATACATGTACACCACACTAATGCAAACAACATACTAAGTTCATAGCTACTATGATGTCACATGTTTCCTTTTAAATTCAGAAGGGTGCAAGTATTTAACCCACCAGGAGTAGTGCAGCCATTGTACCATAAGAGTGACATAGTAGTAGAGCAAGGTCTTCAAATGTTTCTCGTTTCTGAAAGAAATAACCAGGATCTAGTTGCTGGCTCTACATAACCAGTACCTAAACATGGTGCTTCATGATAAAGTGGCATCTAGCTGCTGGCTCTAAAGAGGCCTATGAAATCAATCGCAGTAAGACCAACAACGTCTCTATAGCAATCACAATCTCTAAGAACTTAAAGATATCTGTCAGTGACATCTGCCAACACCAACTCAAATACATGAAGAACATATATATATATATATATATATATATATATATATATATATATATATATATATATATATATATATATATATATATATATATATATATATATATATATATATATATATATATATATATATATATATATATATATATATATATATATATCACTACAGTGTACTTAAATATGATATTCCCAGAACCAAAGGCCAAAAATTATGAACAAGTAATGGTTAAAAGGATTGATTTGGACCTAAAAGTTTTGACTCTAAACTGGCCAAACAATTCATTGTAAATCCGCTCATGGAATTAGTTCATTTCAAAAACTCATGGAATTAGTTGTAGAATTATTTATTCTGAAAATAACATATATTATTGGCATGGCAGTATATGCTTCTCAGAATGAAGAAATAAGGCATTGCAAATTTGCAACTCATTTCCAACACACAAATCGCTAGCCAGAGGAGATGGAAGCGCATGCACAGACCTGATGACTGTCCTGCAGGATGCCGCAACAGCACGTGCCAGGCGATGATGCCGGGCGCCACCCGCCACGCCCTGGTATGGTCCTGATTGCTTTCCACCTCGGACAGGACCCGCGAAGCACGTAGCGCAGTCACCTTGGCGCTAGGTCGGCGTTAGTCGGGGACGAAGCCGCACGGCCATGGATCTGGCGGCTGTCGACCGAGCGGCCATGGATGAGCTGCGTGTGCCGTTGTCCTGCCGGCGTGCGACTTCATCGTCAACACCGTACCAGGGTGCCTCCTCCCTAAGCCATGCACCGCCCTCCTCAGCCTCTCCACGTTTGCGACAAGAGGGATGGCTGGGATGGGGCGCCGCCGTCGGCCTCTAAGGTGGACGTGACAGCAAGCAGAATGAGGGGCGGCTATGGCGGCTGTGTCTGGCGATGATTGAGGCGTCAAGGTGGGGTGGTTTGTTTTGGAAAGAAAGGCCGAGAGAAAAGGAATACCGACGTCGGATACGGCAAAAGTCACGGGGAGACGGGATCGCATGGGGGCTCGCGGTGATTGTGGTGGCTCTCCTTTTTTACACGGTCATAGGCGAACGGGAGGAGGTATCGCACGATAAGGCAGACGGAAAACCTCAAAAAAAATTTACGCATGAAACCGTGATCTTACTTTCTTACTTTTTATTTGTGATGAGAGATGAGAGATAGGTTAGGTTTGCGGCTAGTCAGCTGCTAGAACGTAACGAATGCATGCACAATCGATGCTGTGTTGTTACTGTGTCCTTGTCTCTCCTTCGACTGAACCGCTGCCTGGGCACACGGGACGGGTGGGTACAAAACAGTGTGTGAAGACCGGCCGCCCTGAGAGTGAGACAGACACGGTTGAGCTTGAGGCATGCAGACGACGTACGGAGACCATGAACTGAAGCAACCGCACGCACGCACGCGGCACGCACCAGCAGCCAACGCAAAGCAAGCCAGCAAAGCACAGCAGCCATTGACCGCGGGGCGGGCCCTCCTGGCAGAGGACTAGAGAGAGACGCTGCACTTGTACTGTAGGTCGCGCAAAGTGTGCAGTTGTGCAGCTGCATAGACGAGGGTCCTAGTCGTAGGACATATGCATGGCCGTAAGCATGTAACTGTACCGTGGTCACGTTTGAAGGACGGATAGTAGGTAGTCTCCGTTCAGCTACCGCCCAGTGCTCTGCTCTGATCAACCTCTCAGCCTCTCAAAGACTCCAAACTCCCGGCGGCCTTTAGGTGGGGTAAATAAACTAAACAAGCCTACAGATCGATTATAGTATGCACTCTGCAGATATGAGCTTCTCACGCACAAATTAAACCGATTTGTTTTGCATTGGAGTTAGCCTAGCAAGCGTACGTGATCAACAACCCCGAGCATGCACGCCACGCATCTCAATTCTCAATCAAATTTGAACGTACCCACGCCCGTCGTCGCTTCTGCAACCGACCGACTTGTTAATTTGTTAGCATGCACGAGCACGATAGCACGAGCATGACCTGTGTACGTAATGCAGCTCGAGATCGATGATTCATTCGGACCAACGTACTCCTGCCAAATCTTATTTGACTAGTAAGTTGCGCGCGCCATTGCGCGCGTGGTCAAGTGGATAGTCAATGTCACTGAAAAATACATAAATAAATAAATAAATTGATTGTAAGAGGATTATTTAAAATCAAGATTTACAATGATTACATAAATTTAGTGACTTGTCTACATCATGGAACATGTCAGTCAAGACATAGGCACAGTGATTTTGGCCAATAATGGGTTTCGTCCATTAGCACTGCCTAGAACATAATTATACATATTTTGTACAAGCGATTTCTTCTAGACTAATTGGCCAATTGGATGCTTGATGATGGTCCATTCAGGGCACATACATACAATGCCTATGCCGTATATGAAAAAGGCATCCACAAATATAAGAGCTTACACTCTATACAACATACGTTTTCTAAAGTCTTTATACAGTAGTGTCCAAGCAAGTTTTGTTGCATTCTGCATAGCATACACCTTCAAAAGAAACGAAATCTGGAATGAAAGAAAAGTGGGTAAGAAGTTAGACGGTGTGAGTGAGTACAAATCTTTATAGAAATAAAAAACAACTTGTGAAGGCACTATATCCAAAATATAAGAAGCATCCTCACCATAATAAAGTTCAATCCAAGATGTACAGGAAGACATAATCTTTTTTTTTTTCTTGAGCTGCAAATAAGCTTGATAGGTAGGTTCAGGACTTTTTCTTCTTTAACAAACTGATCTCCTTTTATTCATATCGAGGTAGTGGTAAAGCCCAAAATAAACCAAGAAAGTATACGTAGTATGAGAAAATTGGCACAAAATGTGATATGTAGAATTCTAAGGTACCAGCATAGCATGAATGATAAAACCATAGAGAAGTAACCCTTACTATGATATCGAATTTTCTGAGAACCAAATTCAGAACCCTCACCAACCAAAGGGTATCTCTGGATAGACATTTGGGAGCTTTTTCCGTGGATTTGTTTCTGAATTTGCCAAATAAAGTCTAAGAGTCTAACTGAGAATGCACTTATGGGTACATGCTATTCCATGGATTCGGTGGCATAAGCTGTAAACAAAACCACAGCTAAAAACGGGCACAAACTCTTCTCCCTGACACAATAACTGGAAATAATCACTACTCCTAAGGGCGTTACTCTAATTTCACAGTGACCAAAAGTTTTCCTTTTCCTAGGTTTCTAACGATCTGTTATAAAATTGGAATGATTGGATTCTAAATTGAATAGAGGTGTCTAAGTTTAGCATAGATAATCACAAACAAATGGTATGCTAGAGTCGAAACCAAATATGATTATTATCAGCCTGCAGATCCTGCTAAGCTCAATAAAAAGAATGAACTAAAGATCTAGGAAAGCCAAGCAAAGTGTACGCAAAATAGAACCTATAAATGATGTTACATCCCTAAAAAGGAATCCATATATCCTTCTTCCCCTCAGCACCCTAGATGTTGTCACAAGATGCCTAATTGTTCAAACGATGCTTATATCAATTCATAAGCATTACCTCAAATAAATAAATAACAATGGAGCAGTAGGAAATTAGAAAATACGTGTTACTTAAAGCAAGTTCTGTATTAGAGGAAGGATAGTGATGTTTTTTTTTAATCAGATTCAGACCTTGGTTGTACCAAATGAAATGCATTGAAATTGAAAATGCGCACACAAAGAAACATGAATTCAGCAAGGTCTTTGAAGCATGGCATTGGCCCTACGAACAGTAATGCTCTGAAACATATAAGCTTACCAATAAAAATGCACATGTTAGTATCCTTAATTATTGGCACCTCTGAGTTTTTTTTTGACATTTACAATGTTGTCATCAGGAATGCAATGTGGTTGTTCCCAAAAAAAGAAAAAAGGAAAGAATCTTTTTTGAACTCTTCCTCATGCTTAGCAAGTCTGCAATACAATCTACATAGAACATCCAGCAAATTGAAGGCACTGAAGAATAAGAGAGCTAGGCATGTGGTAAGTGTCAATTAGCAAACAATACGTGCATAAAAATTTGAACATATATTGGCCACACATTTCACCTTTAGTATCATGTAAAAAGAAATAGCATATCTCCTTTCTGGAAGCCAGAAAGTCCTGACTTCATTTTTCTACTGTCTTTAGATAACAGGGGAATGCATACATGCCAAAAAAAAAATGTGCGGACCTGAGGCAGCTGCAAATTAATTGAAGAGGCATACTCCTCTGTTTGGTTATGGACTGCAGGAAGAATAGCAACTGCTTTACCATGTACGGTATTACCATTGGCATGACAATTGCACATAAAAAAGGAAGATAGTACAAATGTGTACATGTGTATTTGTCATGCTCTTTGCTTCTTAATTCAGAGGCAAAACCATAAGTGTTTGCAAACAAATATAAAACAAAGACCATGTGAGCAGATCAAGGCTATCAACTCTCTTTTTTTAGCACGCGTGTTAAAATAAAAATCTGAACAACCAAGAGTCTGTGTTGTTAGGATTAGAGACAAATAACCAGAAAGAGTAAACGGTAATCGATCTTAGTTCAATGAAAGCACATGTGTGTCATAAAGGAGTACACCATGTTCCATTTTTGAGCATGCTGTCATTGACACATTTATGTAAGCATAACTCAGTCCTAATTGAGGGGATAAGCCATAACGATGGTAAAGGCAATGGACTATAATAAGACAACATATATATGCATTCAAAGGAAGAATAGCATGTATTAATGAACATGTTTTTGTTAATTACTCTGCATTGTTGACTACAACATGAGAAATATTAGTTTGGTCAGGAACACTCAGTTCTGTTATGTTGACAGGGAATCAAACTTACTGACCAATACTCTGAAATGAAGCACAATTACGCCAAACAGGGAGACGCAACAGACATGAAGGACTGTTATGTGTTCTTAGATGAGGTAACGTTTTGCTTGAAATTAGTTATAGATGTGAAGGACTGCAGCCAACTGAAATAAACCTGTGAAGCACAACAGACATGAATATGAAGTTGTGAAACTGTGAAAGTATTAGATGGTACTACCCCTGGAAACAGTTGTAACATAGCAAGATAGAAGATAGAACAATGTATCTCCTGAACCTTTTCATGGCTACGAAGGTACCCAAAAGTTCAGGAAAGACAGAGAGAGAGGGAGAGGGAGAGGGAGGGGTCGATTCCAAACCTACAGCTTCTTAATGATATAAGCACTAAGAAGTCCAGACTGCAGCCAAAACACATGTCAGTAAAGAATAAACTTAGGCAAAGCTAGAGGCAAAAGGCCGGAAGCAACATATAACTTACAGCTACTCTAAGAATGGCGCTGGTGACGAACAGATAAAGAAAACTGCCAAAAAAGGTCAGTAATTTGGCACCACTGATATTTATAAGATCAAAGTTTTGGATGGTATTGAACACAACAGAAGTTGCCGAATTGATAACGAATTCACCAAACACGAGGCTGTACAAGAAGGGTGTCTCATCTTGGCTTAACACCTGCAAGGTGCAGACCGAGTCTGTGGCCGAGAATATTGCCCCAAGTGCTGAAATTTAAGATATATAGGAGTCAGGACTGTATATGGACAATGGAAGTGCTTATATTTTGGGTAATGAGCTTACCAAGATAGTGTCCAAGCTCAAGTGCGCCAATATTAAGCCTTGATATTAGTCCTAGAGCGCCTGTGAGGTCAAATGTGAGTAAGGCTGGCAAAAACCCAGAAACTGACAATCATTGTAAAATGAAATTTGGGTGCAAACCTACCAAGGGATATTACAGTAAAACAGATCAAGGTGCCAACTGCACCAAACAGTTTAACAGCAATGAAATTTCAAAAGAACTGTTTCTTCTTCACTGGGAACCTGGCTTATAGGGAAAGAAAACAAAAAAGAACTGTGAGTGAGTTATATATATATAGGTCCTTAGTGCCAGATAACAGCAAATTATACATGGCATATCACCTACACTCCTCTTAATAACACCAAAATACTCGGAGGAATGATTGCAGATTCATATTTAATAGCACACAATAGTTGCTTTGCTACTGAAGTGTTTATAAGAGGGAATCTTTTTTGGATGTTAGCTCAGCAAGCTCCAAAGAGAAAACATATCAAAAGAGGTCCTAAAACAATAACCAAATACATGTAATACTCCTGTGTTATTTTTTTAACGTGAACAGCAGGAGCTCTGCTTTCAATTAAGGGTGGTCCTGTGTTAATTAGAAGGACAAAAAGGGGAGAGGGCCGGGGGAAATTTAGCAACAGTTCTAATGAACTATTAAACAAATTTCTCAATCACCAATGTTCCACCCCACCAAACTTCCTAATTGTCAAAATCTTCTTATTTCATATTTCAGATAGCAAAATCATACCCATTGTAAACACTATAGAGTAGGAATCAAAGAAGGAAGCCAATCCATAGCTTTAGTTTACAAATCAGTTCACCAAAAAATAAACTATCTTGCTATCAAGGACAGCTGCAAATACATCATTGGCAATGAGGTGTGCTCAGTAATACAACATCCAATAATTGTGTGAAGCAAAGACACCATTGACAATGGATTTATGATCATTAACAATTGGACAAAACATAACAACTAATATAACGACGCTTTCATCACAAAGCCAATGAAAATAGCAACGGGCTGGACAACCGGACCAACACAGATAAGCAACCACTGAACAACATATAAACCCGAAGGAATGAAAAAGACCATCACCTTAGCAGTGCAGAGACAGGAAAGAGGAAGGCCTCCCCTGCTAAGCAGGTGGAGGCAACAGCCGCTCCAATCGCATCTGTAAGCAATAGTAAGAAATAATTCAGAATATTTTATTTTGCCACACACAAAGATTCAACGCCTTTTCAATTCATAATAATAAAATATATAGACCACACAACATTTTCTTTGCCACCATGTTGTCTGCACAAACTTATGCCATGGGGACTGACCGAGCTGGCAGTCAGGCTCTATTAACCTAGATTATTGTGTACTATCCAATAAGAGGTGCAGGCATGTATGCAATAGCAACGGCAGATGGTATGAACAATGAGAGGGCTTGGACGCATGGAACAATGAGATGGTATGACAGACACTACTGCTGCAACTACAACTTTTGACAAAGGTAAAAGCATCCGTGTTTACATCTTATCAATCTTGAACTACTCCGAACTCTCCAAAGCAAGGACACAGAAACAAATAACTTATACCTACATAATGCGCTAAATCCCACAAGCTGTCCAGCACCAGAAGCAACCTGCAAAAAGCAAATGCACATTAGGACAGAACAAAGAAGTATCGTAGGATCAAAGCAAGGCAACGAAGAGAAGGGAGAACCAATCTGAAACCCCAGAACCGAAGCCATGGCGGGTCAGACGCAAAAACCGCGCTGCACCTCGGACGGATAGGATGGCGTAATCAAAGCACCTAGAGGGCAAGCAAGCAGATCGATGACGCCGAAATCCAGGCGGCAAGAAGCCGACGAACTCAACCGGCCCAGCAGCAGCAATAAGGCCGACGCAGTGCAGCAAAGAGAACGATTCTAATAACAAGCCCAACTAACAACGACTTTCTTGACTCCTTCCCCAGCACCTCTCCCCCTTTTTTGTTTGTAGCCCAACCAACTTCTAAAGAAAAGATGCTCTCACGCTACGCAGGATATTTGGTACTAGTGAGCAGCACAGAAACATAATAAGCATATATCATGGCGAGTAGCTATAGCTAGAAGTGAGATTTGCTGAGCCCCAGCTAGTGCAGATCAACGACCGGACTTTTGGACCATCCGCCCCGTTCATACGGCGGCTCACCTGATGCAATAGACATCACCAAGTCTGTGTGTTGAGCTGTGAGCCAAGACAAGGAGTGAGTAAGCTGGGCCAGCCAAAAAGTGGGTCAAACCTGCTACAAACTGAAAAGGCCAAGTGACGTAGTGAGACCGGCCGTCATTTTTAGTTTCCCAATTAATATTTTAAGACCAATTTAATGTTGATGAAGATATGTTAGTGGATTTTATGTAAAAGTTGAAAGCTCCGTTTATCACTGCTGTGCTTCACTAGTGAAGCAACTTTTTTTAGCTTGTACTGTAATCCTGTTCGGCTGGTCCGGATGCGGCTGATTTCAGCTGGTTAGCCAGCCATCTAGTCTGGGATCAACCACCAAATTCAGCTAAAACCAGCCCAAATCTACCAGCCGAACATAACTTCACGAGTAGCTCAAATGGTATAGCTGAAGTTATTCCAATGCAAACTGCCAGATATAAAACAAAAAGTGATGAAGTAATAGATTAGTACCCTAACTTTGTGATAACTTGTAGTTTAAATCCTGTTTGGATACACAACATTTTGGGAGTTTTAGAAAATAATACCAGGTTTTATCCAATTTTTAGGTTTTCGAGTGTCACGAAAAACAACAAACTCTAGTTTTCAATACTATGGTTTCGTTGAAGCTATTGCCATTTTGGACTTTCTAAAACTCCACTCCGATGTATTCTTTATAAACCACGCTTTTGCACTTCAATAATTCTAAAAGTACATTTTCCTAAACTACGGCATCCAAATAAGTAATTACACTAAGATCGATCTTATGATCACCATAACATACGCCTTGTTTAGATACCAAAATTCACCCCCAAATTCCACTATGCAAAAAGAAGATTTCCTATCACATCAAAATATTGGCATATGCATGGAGTACTTAATATAGATGAAATTAAAAACTAATTACACAGTTTTTTTGTCTTTTGAGATTAATTAATTTTGAGATTAATTAATCGAATTTGAGCAATTATTAACACAAGAAGACAAAAATGCTACAATGCTACAGTGGCGCACTGTACAGAATCGGGATGCACCGAATCGGGCATCTAAACAAGCCCATAGAAGGAAACTTTTGATTTTACCGATAATAATAAGTTAAGCAAAAACAATTTACTACCTTCCCTGCAAAGCAGCAGCATGAAAAGGCAGCAGTTAATTTAAAAAATACAGACAAAACTTTGTGCACACTTCCATCGTGACCTTGAGCCTCCACAGTCCACACTTCACTCTCACTCTATAAAACCTCCCACGCCCACAGCCCACTTCCCAAAAGCAACCTCCGCTCGCCACCACCTTTCCACGCGCGACACGACCGCGCGCACTCTACGCAAGCAACTGCCGCCCGCCGCTCCCTCCCGGCTCCCATGGCCGACGCAGCGGGCGCCGGCAGCGTCAGGACCAGGAGGGCGGCGAGCAGCGGCTGCGGCGTTGGCGGCGGGGACCTCGCGCTGCGGCCGCCGGAGCCGCCGCGGGACCAGCTGGAGTTCCTGTCCCGGTCCTGGAGCGCGTCCGCGGCCGACGTCTCCCGCGCGCTCGCCGCCGCGCCCGCGCCGGCAGTGGCCGCCATCTCCGAGGACGTCGCCGCGGAGCTCGACGCCGACTCCGGGCCGGCCTCCGGGACCTCCTTCTCGTTCGCGTCCGCGGCCACCTCGCAGCTCGTCCTGGACCGCATCATGGCGCCGTCGGTGCGTGCCTGCCTTCTCCCTCCGCCACTTTCCCCCAGTTCTTAAGAAACCAACAAAATCCGGTCTTTTTTTATATCTATACGAATAAATTCAAGGCAGTGTTCTTCTTTGAAGCCACTTTGTCTTTCTATTTCAACTCTGTTTGGCGCGATTCTGTTTTGTCGTCCTGAATGTTTGGTTCGATTTCGCATCCCTTTCACCTGTTTTTCCTGACGATTGCCTTGCTGTTGCTGCTGCCTTCGTTTAATTCAATTTAATTTAATTTGGTATCAGTATCAGATGTCTGACTTTGCCTGTACTCCTGGAGGAGTCATCAGGTGAGGACAACAAGAACCAGACAAAACAAAAGAAGCTCACCATTGTTTTTTGCTCCTCCACAAACAAACCGACAAACGTTCAATGTTCATGTTATACGTAATGCTCCTGTTGCATGACGATTGATTCTTGTTTCCAGCGACGGCTGGTGTGCTGAATTTGAGTCTGACAAATTTTTTTTCTCCCTTTGATATAATTTGATTCGCTTGGGCTGTGAGCAGGAAGTGTCGCCGCTGACCTCCGGCCGGCTCTCCCACAGCAGCGGGCCACTCAACGGCGGCGGGTCGCTCTCCGACAGCCCACCCGTCTCGCCGGAGATCGACGACACCAAGGTCTCTATCTCTTCCTCTCCGCCCCCCGCATTCTAAGTTTCTAATTCTTGGTTGTTACCTTACTGATATCCAATCAGTTCTAGGAACCTGATTAATCAGAACATTTAGTGTCAAGGCACATGGTTTTAATAGCAGTAGCACTTTACCTGATCATCATTGTTAATTGCTGCTTCCTCTATTTGTTAGGTCTCTGCACTTTTTGTTTGGTACCTCTGCTAGCCTGGTCAGCTGGGTTCAGAGATGCTGTGCATGCCTCCCTGCTTGCCAGTATCTCTCTGACCACCGCTTCCTGGTTCTCTCAGCTGGTCGTCTGCTTGCTCTGTTTGATGCTCTGTTTGCCTTAGGAAACAGAGCAATTGTTTGTTTGCTTCTTTGGTTTTGCATTTGTGCAAGAAACTTGGTTAATGACAAGGTTAGCAAAGTTGTTGATACAACAAACATTATTAGCATAGAGTCCATTGTTTCAGTTGTGCTGGTAATTAGCATATAGGTGTACGTATGTTCCTAGCATATTCTGGTTAGCAAATGCAGCTAGCTGGAGCAGAACCATCGGCATGCTATGCCGATGCAGGTTCTGCAGCTTTCTTCCCTTTCACAAAAATTCTTACACAGTGGAGGGATACCAATCAAAGGTTGAAAAGAAAAAAGAGAAAAACTTGAGTCATGGACAGCAATGCCTTTCTCTCCATCCAATGAAACACGCTTTACTTCCAATCCATGTCTCCGCGAGTTTACACAGATTTGGGCAAAGTGGCTGCATGTCAAAAATCATTGGGCAATGCATTGAAGTAGCAGAATTTACAGACAGGAGATACTGTAAGAGTATATTCGAATCAAATGCCTTTTGCCTGCTCTCAAGCATTTTCCACCTTGTATTCTTGTGGCTGTAAAACCTGTGCAAACCAAGCCATTTCTCTTCTCTTCGTTCCATGCTTCTTGCTCATGCATGCCATTGCCTTTCCACCTTTGCTGCAATTCTCTCTTTGCCACAGCTGCAGCTGTTGCTTGTAGGAGTTCAGTAGAGTGTGTGGGCACTTGTGTGCAGTGCAGTGTGCTCTCACAACAATGATGACTCATTTCCATCCACTTTTTGTGGCTCGTAGGCGTGTGTTACCTTTCCTTTTCTCCCCGTGCTAGTCTGTAGTCTCTGTGCAGCTCATCAACGACCCACGCAGCTAAACTGATGTGAAACAAGTAAGCACTAGTATTATGAAATGAATTTGGCAGCAGCTTGGAGTACAATAGACAATAGAGTCTCCTTTTTGTTCACACTTTAGACTTCTATCATCATTGACCATTGCCTACCAGCAGTTGCTTTGGCCTCACGAGAAAGCAGGAACTGAAGAAACGTCAAGCCGTCAGGCATCAGTTCATGGTCAAAGGATACGGTCGCTCCGGCGTAGTATGTGTGACAGTAGTGTAGTGTAACCGCCCATTTGAAACTCAAGAGAGCCAGGCTGTGGTGTGTGGACTGATCCCGGCCGGTACAGTGACCTGCAACGCTCCCACCTTGCTGGTGTGGTGTTTGTGGTCCGTGTATGTACAACAGCGGATGTGGTGTTGCGGTGTTGCCCTCTGAACTGTACCAGCAGATCCGTCTGGCCATGGTACCGGTGGTGGGGTGCGATCTGCGTTCTGCAATGCGATGTGATGGTCTTTGGCGCTCGCTTGCTTGGAACTGAAGAAGCTCTTGATGCTTTGATTCCATCTCCAGCCCACACTGCTCTCCTGCTCGCCGCAGCTGCAAGGCTGCATGCAGGCTCTGTCCTGCCGGCCGGCCTGCCGGCCGGTGCCGGTCTCCTCCTCCTACAAGCAGTTCTGCAGCTGCAGCAGCCAGCATCAAACACTGGCGGGGTACTGGGTACGCCAGCATCAAACACTCCTAGCAAGAGGGTTGCAGTTGCAGGCCTACGCATGCAGTTTTTGCCTCATCACTTTGGCCTGCACTAGTTAAATGCTCCCTTTTCGCGCCTGTCAAGTGCCTCCTCCCTTTCTTACCCCTAATCAAGTGTCACTGCCCCCAGCTTTCACAGTCTTAACCTAATGATGCACTCTTTTCTAATTTCTACTGTGCCATACCACTCCTGTCTGCTCTGAGGCTAATCTATCCTGCGTCCTCTAATAAAATCGCTGGTGCCTGGTAACCTGTCTCCTCCCCTCATGAACTCATGATTGTGCCATGTGTTGCTCGAATCCTGATCACACAGAGGTGATCAGGTGACGGCGCATGCGTTTGCGTTGCCCTGGTGAGACAGACTGACAGACAGACAGGGAAATATGCCATGGCAATGGCGCATTGGCACGCCTCGGGATTCCATCAGTGTGCCCCTAGCAAGCCTAGATTAACGCCATGGAAACACAATCATTTGCAGTTTGCCACGCTTTGCAAGAACTTTTTACTACTACTGCTTGTGTGAGTGTACTAGCCAGTATCTTACTATGCTTGTTGTTTGGATGAATTCTGTGAACTCATGATCTATTCAAGTTCTACTAGTATATGCAATGGTCCATTTAGGGTTCAGTTCATTGGCCTAACTACTATCTGCAGAATGGTGTTTCAGTTTTAGTGTCACAATCAGTCCCAACTTTTGTCTGAATTTTAGGGTGAGCGCGAGCAATTTTCAAATCATTTGCAGTTGTCAGTAAATGGTGGCCATACTTCGCAACAATTTTCAAAATTACTACCTGTTTGAGTGTAGAGAAGGCTAGGATTGTATTATTTGGATGAATCCTGTCAACTCATGATCTATGATGGTTCATTAATTTAGACATCAACTATTCAGTTCATTTCCCTAACTGTATCCTAAAATTCGCAGAATGGTACTGTATTTCAGTTTAGGTCTCCCAGTCAGATCACATTTTTGTTCAAAATCTAGGATGAGCAGGAACAATTGTCAACGCCAAAAAATTCCATCTTTCATACGCTGAACAGTAACTAATCCTAACTGAACGATTTCCGTTGTTGCTGATGGTGAAAAAAATCCTCTGCAGTTCTGCCGGGCGGCGGGCACGCCGAAGCCACAGCCGTACGCGCGCGGCGGGAGCAAGACGGTGGGGCGGTGGCTCAAGGACCGCAGGGAGAAGCGCAAGGAGGAGGCGCGCGCGCAAAACGCGCAGGTGCACGCCGCCGTGTCCGTGGCGGCCGTGGCCGCGGCCGTCGCCGCCGTGGCGGCCGCCACCGCCGCGGCCTCGTCGGGCAAGGAAGGCGCGCGCACGGACATGGCGGTGGCATCGGCGGCCACGCTGGTGGCCGCGCAGTGCGCGGAGGCCGCCGAGGCCCTCGGCGCCGACCGGGACCACCTGGCGGCCGCCGTGGCGTCCGCGGTCAATGTCCGGACACCCGGCGACGTCGCCACGATCACGGCCGCCGCCGCCACAGGTTGGCACTGCACTTGGCCGTCGGTCCGTCACCAGACGAGCCCGCCGCCGCACAGCATTCCGATCTGGAGAGCCGTAGAGTGAGTGACGCGTGGCGTTTGCTTGGTCTTTCTCTGTGCAGCGCTGCGCGGCGCGGCGACGCTGAGGGCGCGGGCGATGAAGGAGGCATGGAACGTGGCGGCGGTGATCCCCGTGGAGAAGGCCGCCGTGGTGGGCGGAGGCGTCAGTGGGCATCAGCAGCACCACCAGCACGGCGGCGGCCACAAGCACGACGACGGGCAGCCGAAGCAGCATCTGCATGGTCAGCAGCAGCGGCAGAGGGAGGTGGAGAGTAGCAACAGCAGCTGCGTCAGTGACGAGTTGGCGACGTTGGTGGAGGAGACCGACTTCCTGGGCATGTGCACGCAGGACCTGCTGGCGCGCGGCGCCGAGCTCCTCAAGCGCACACGCAATGGAGCGCTGCATTGGAAGGTCGTCTCCGTCTACATCAACCGGGCCGGCCTGGTACGAATTGGAATGAATCGAACCATCTATGTTCTTCAGTATCATCAAGTGGAGCTCTTTTCTTGAGCATCCCATGTTTCTGCAGGTGATGCTGAAGATGAAGAGCAAGCATGTGGGTGGCACCATCACGAAGAAGAACAAAAGTAAGCTTCTAAGCTAGTGTTCAAGCAATGCAAATTGTTGCTCTTTTTATCTTGATGGCTGACGCTGCAACTGCATTGCATATGTAGGCGTGGTGGTGGAGGTGTGCCGGGACGTGGCGGCGTGGCCGGGGCGGCACCTGCTGGAAGGCGGCGAGCAGCGGCGCTACTTCGGGCTGCGGACGGCGGAGCAGCGGGTAATCGAGTTCGAGTGCGGCGGGCAGCGGGAGTACGACATGTGGACCAAGGGCGTCGCGCGCCTCCTCGCCATCGTCCACGCCCGGAAGCGCTAGATGAAGCAGTCTGACACCGACAGTTGTAGATGTAGCTGAAGCTAGACAGAGCATGGCATGCAGGGATCATATTGTGTGTCGAGTGTGTGATGGCGTCCCATCCACGTGGTGATGACTGGTGATCATAAGTGACAAGTAGAGGAATGTTACCTGTCTGTTCATCTCGTTGCTTCATCTAATTAACTGAAATGCAGTAGCTGAATGTTTTGCTCTGACGAATTCTTGGAAAGAAGAGCAATGCTGCCTGACTTGGTCAACAAATTTCATTATCCACGCATCCCACTCAAACCATGCTCCTCCCAGCATCCAGCAGTAAGCTTGATGAATGACGATGGTAGCATGCATGTTCAGGACTCAGGAGCCTGAGATAGAAGGAGAAAAAACAGGAGCAAATTGATAAATATTTAACTGCCCACGAACGTTCTAGTGTCTGTCTAAAGCTCCAGACGGCAACATTGACTCTCTCGAGCTCCCTCACAGCCTCATCACTTGTTGATGATTGGTCATTGTTGCGACAGTATCCCGGAAGCAAGTTCTCCACACCATCTGAATCTCTGAGGAACAAAAGGCGTTCACAGTTCATACTAACATGACTGTACAAAAACTACATTTGGAATGTACAGTCACGACGCTGTTTACTGCTCGAATGTACGTGTTCACAAAATCACAGTAGCAGGAGGAAGCTGCTTTGCTTAGACCATGCACGC
Source organism: Themeda triandra (assembly GCA_018135685.1). NCBI lineage: Eukaryota > Viridiplantae > Streptophyta > Magnoliopsida > Poales > Poaceae > Themeda > Themeda triandra. Next base: position 591,724 of record JAENPR010000265.1, on the reverse strand, counting down.
CGGTAACATTGTGTAACCTAACCTGCATCGATCTGTTGCCGGCGGCGGGTTGCGTCGCGTCATGGTCATGGTGGGCGGGTAGGCGGGCGACAAGGCGGCGGCGCAGCCGGCAGCCGCGCAGGCAGGCACCGCGGCTTATTTGCCTTTCCGTCGTTCTGTGATGTTGCTTTTCCGCTGGCAGTTGCTTTTCTCGCGTGGCCAGGGCCCAGGGCGTACCGGGCCGCGTCTCCGTTTCCGTCTGCACAAGGGTGCACGACCACGGCCTGCCCCGGCCCGGCCTGTTTGATATGACGCGGCCCACTCCCATTGTAACAACCACGATATACATTCCAGGCCCAAATGTGTTTCATCACTACTAGTTTTTGTTTTTTTGTTTGAGGGAATTTCATCAGTGCGCTGTTTGGCCATCTCTGTCACTCTGTGCATTGCATGCATTTTTTAACAAAAAGACCATCTGTCCTACATTAACTATAGTAAAAGTTATCCTTTTTTTTTTTGTCCCTCAGCTATGAAACCAGGCACATCTCCTCCCTCATCTCCCAAATCGACACGTGAACCCATAGTTGCTTCCCTCGGTGGTCTTTCTCATTTTCTTTTTTGTGTTATTTAGACTGGATTTTTAAAAATCTAGTAAATCATAGAATCGCAAGTCAAATTTTATTTGACTCCATATGAGTATATCTACACAGTTTAACATATGTTGTAGTATGCTTTAGGACAAACTTCCATTGTATCTATGCTTTTCTGCTACAAACTCACAGCTTCAATTTCTATGGTCCTCCAAAAAATTTATGCTCTTTAGATCTTGTATCAATGAGTTATAAATTTCATGCTTGAGCCATAGTGCAAAGATGAGATGGGATGTCACGACAAGATGTGACCTTGTGGTCCCTCAATCCGCTATCATATAGGAGGTCGTCGTTGTCATTGGCTCACCCCACTAAGCTTGAATCTACCAGTCGAGATGCCACCCTGGTGGAAAGGATGAGCCAAGAGAGAAGTGAAGCGGGCGGGGGGACCTTCGTCGTTGAATATTCCTCTCTAGATCTACTTGTCAAGCATCTCTCACAGTCCCACCCACCCGTTCCGCAATGCGGCCGACATGTCCATCCCCTAGCAATGGGTGGTGTGAAAGCCTAGGCAAAACAGCGGTTGGGAGCGAGGGTGTCGATCTGCATAGGGCAACAAAGAGGTCGCTAAGGATGGCGAGGATGAAATTTTTTTATTAGTCTCTTATTTATTTTTTTAAGTTTTCCATCAACACATTCTTTGACCAATATAGGCAAGCGCTTAAAAACAGGTGTCTCTAAAAGTACTTTGTCTAGTGGTGATCTTCAACGTGCTGCTAAAATATAGGGAAACAAAAATTAGGACAGTATTAGATGTAGCTAAAGCTAGACAGCGCAGCATGCTTGCACTTGTAGAGATGCATCATTGCATTAGAGATGTTCTTTCATGTGTGTGATGGCGTCCCATCCACGTGATGATTGGTGATTATCGGTGATAAGCATTGGAGTGTTACCCGTCTGTTCATCTCACTCGTTGCTGCATCTTCTCTAGTCAATTGAAATCGCTGAACTGAATGTTTTGTTCGCATTGTACAGGAAGATAACTAAGCTGCGGTCCTGCTTGGAAAGAACAATGCTGCCTTTTTTTTCGAAAACGCAAAAGACTTGCGCTTCATTTTCATTAAGAAGAAGGATGCAAATGCAATGCAATACAACGCACCGCCACCACCAGCAAAGCACACACAAAAGAGAAGAGAAAGAAAGGCCACCTCCGGCCCAACAAACAACCTGCGGAGCAGGGCTCACGCGAAGAAACTACCCTGACAACAAAGGTACCGACAGCTACGAAACGGAGCACCGGGGCGGTAGACAAGAAGGGGGCTCATGGCGGCCTCACGGAGCCTTCAAGAAGGGGGTGACGTCCTCAAGCGCCAACTCCAGAGTTGCCCCGCCGGAACCTTCGTTCCTGAGCCCTCCAAACGCCACAGACGGACGGCGGGTCGATGACGCCTTCAGGAAGGGTATGACGGGAGCGCCACCGTCGCCGCTCCCGAGCGAGCCCAAGGAGAACTGGTTTTCACCATTGCCACCGTCGTAGCGGTCAGCCGCCTGAAGAGGAGCCGCGGTAGTCGTCGTATCACGACAGTTGGGGCAGCGCGCAGCGGGGCAGCCCGGCCATCGACCCACCCCCGGCGGGGAGGACGGACCCCGTGGAAGGAATTGGCGCGCGCTGGCCCGCCCTACCGCCCAGCCCCTATCATCAGCAATCAGCCCCCGCACTCGGCCGAAGTCCCCTGACCTCAAGGCCGGGCCGGAGAGCTGAGCCGGTGGATTAGAGATAAACACGGTGGGGCTAGGGGGCGCACCGCGGGGGAGCCGCTGGGTGACCGGCCGCCGCCGGTCATGGGCCCCAGGCTCGACCCCGCCACCCGCACAGCGCAGGCGACACGCGACTCACGGCGAGTCCTGCCACCGCCGCACGACAGAGGAAGAAGGGGCGACTTGCGCAAGGTCCATCCCGCCGCCAAGAACTGCCCCACTGCGCCGGCGTCGAGGTTGGGGGCATCCCCGCCGCAACGACCCCAGCCGAGGCCCCTGCCTCAAGGCCGGGGGTGCAGCGGGCGAAGGGCGCAGCAAGACGGGTGGCACCGGAGACGGCTCAGGCACTCATCGCCCCCGCCCATCCCTGTCGAGGCGGGGAGAACCGCCGGAGCCTGGATCACCCTGCGCCGGCCGGCGGGCAACGCCGGAAGAACGGAGGGGGCGCGGAGGTAGGGCGAAGGAGATGGAGGGGAAGCGGCAACCGGAATCGCCCCGGCCGAGGCGCCCCGCGCCTCCAGGCCGGGGCAAGCAGGCGGCGCCCAAAGCCCAGCCCCCCTCGACCGCTGGCCACCGCCGGCGTCGTGGAAAGAAGTTGGAGGGGGGCGGGAGACGCCAGATGTGGTGGTGGGCCCTGCCCTCGGGGACCGCCCCCGCCGGGTGGGAGGAAAGGGTGGGAGGGTGGAGGGCCCCGGGCTGCCCATGCCATGGTGGGCGCCGGCCGGGCGACGCCGCCGTCGGCCGCGCACCTAGCAGCTCCCCGCTGCCACCATGGGAGGCGGGTGTGGCGGCGGGCCCAACCCCCAGGCGCCGACCCAGCCCCCCGGCCACCGAACCGGTGCCGAGGAAGAAGACAGGGGGGCGCCTGCCGCGGTGGGGCTGGGTGAAGGACCGGTAACGGCGACCAGAGGGGGGGTGAATGGGAGCCTCAAATTTCTTTCGAAATATTTGGCCACTGTCCCAAATTCAAACCCCAAGAAGCAATTCAAACAAGGCAGTGTCCACGACCCAAATGAGTGGGTGGATGTTCCCTAGGAACACAAATGGGACACCACGAAACCGACGCAATGTACGTAATGTAAATCGAGTCCAAACGCACAAAACAAAAATCGGGGGCCGGAAAATTCATTAGAAAATCACCAAGAAAAACGGACGAGTAACGGCTTAAAAAGGAGCACTCTATTTTACCAAATGGCGAGAACTGGATCCCCGCAAAATAAATATACCTAAAAAATTGTTGGATTTTATCGACACTCGAAGGTGTACGACCTACCAACAATGAAAGCATGAGATACACCTGCGAGAGGATGAACTCACAGAAAAATCATTTCACAATCGAGAGCCATCATATTAAAACTCCTTAGCTTAAGACAAGCAAAGCTTGATCCTGCACAAGTGCACAGCGATGAAGGCACCCTCGACGTCACTCTCTATGGTGACCAAACACGAAAAAAGAGCGGCGGTTGGTGGAGCTGCACACCACTGCTATCGACAAACTCGAACTCGAGAAATCAAGAATGAAGAACTGCAGAACGAAAACCACCGAGCTCACAAGAGGTTCACGTATGAAACTAGCAAAGAACAAACAAGCAATTAAAGATGTTCTGTTCCTCGATAGCGACATCTCCGAAGCTTTTCCAAATCACGTGAACTCAAACTGGAATTTGCTCCTTGCGCTGTACTCAAAAGAAATTAGATTGCTTTTCTTGAGTTTCGAGACGACAAAACCATTTAGCTTATCCACACACGTAACCAAGAACAGTGGCGGAGAGGGAACCCCGAGGTCCACCGCAAACGCCGAGCACGGGACTTCGGGGAGAGAAGCGAGACGGCGTTCCCCAATCCGGAAGCGAGGCACCGCTATAAAGAACTCGCACGGCGCATCAGCACACGGCGTTGGTAGCTCTGCTAAAGAATCCAAAAGGGGCCGACGCTCAAGAACAGAGAAAAACACCCGGCATCCTAGATCCAGAATTTCGAGAAACTAACAGGAAACACAACTTTAGGCTCTCAAACTTGGCACAGAGATTTACGATAGCTACAGAAGGCTGCTCCTAGGAAATCACTGCACACGATAACCCGTAGAACCAAGAATCAAAGAAATTCGAACACGAACTAGAAAGGGACGACGGGAACAAGACTGCGACACGGGATGAAAACGAAAATCACGAAATTGTGTCAAATCCCGGAGGACAAAAGGAGGATTTGGGCCTCCATTCCCACACAAATATCACACAAAATTACCCACGAATTTTTTGTTCTTGGGACCTCTCTCACATGAGCAAACTCTAGACTAAGAGAAGGGGAAAGTGAACAATGGAAGAGGTGAGGGGAAGGAGACCCTCATCCTTTATTTATAGGGGCAAGTCTATTTTACATTCCTTCTTTGCCCTTGGATACATGAAGAGCCACACCACTTAGCCGGGGGCATAAGGGTCCAACTCGAGCTTCACTTGATCCGACGGCCACCGCGCCTCCTCACCGGTAGCCTTGCTTCCAAGCAATCTCCCCGATGCCGCCACGTGTCGTCCGTCCGCATCGGGACCTCCGCCCCCGGTTTTGAGGCGCAAACCAGGGAAACCCGTCGCCGATGGTTTTGAGGCGAAACCACCAAACCCTCCGCGAGTAGCGTAGCCCGTACGCATCCCCGCCGTGTACACTTGCGCTCGTCGATGTCCCAGGTTAGCCACCACGGGCCGGCCGCCCGGTCCTCGGGTCCCTCGATCCAAGCCTCACGTCCGCCCTTCACCGCACCCGGTCCGTCGGCCACGGCACGCCCTACTTGATCTTCACCGACCGTCGACCACCGTCTCCGAGCTCGACACTGCCCCGGACAACATGAGCCAAGAGACACCATTGTTTGACACGAAACCGCGTGCCATCGGTTAGTAAGAACACACACACGCCTTGTGTTGGCATGTTGACAATCACTCATCACACAAAGGTCCACACAATGGTTATGGTAAAAACCATGTGTCCTCAATCTCCCCCTTGATGAGTGCATTGTCAACACCAACACAAACCCGAGAACCCATCCAAATGACCAAGAGCCAAAGAAAAGCGAGAAAACGTGTCATTTGCAATGAGCAAAGCAAAGTCACAACTTGGTCCCCAAAGACATGGGCAACGGCTCGACGCGACCAAGAAAACCAAAGCTAGCCCTCAAGAAGAGGCAAAAGGCTCAACACCACTAGCAAGGCAAAGAAAACCCGAAGAATAGCTAGACCCTCAAGAAGAGGCAACGGCTCAACACATCTAGCAAAAACAGCTCAAACCGGAGTGCAACTCCCCTTGACAAATGCATACTCACAAATGAGCTCTGGATTTGTGGATGTTTCTCCCCTTGTTGGCACATGCACTTATCAAGATTGGATTAAAAGAGACTGCAACTCCCCCTCAAATCATGCCATGAAAGAAATGCAAAATGACAGAGCTTCACAAGTATAGCAATTTGAGTACATGGATGATCTAGCAAGTATGGCAAGTGTATAGCAAATGGCACAAGACAAAACCAATGCTCAAGCTGATCAAGTGGTACGGAGTATGAAACATAAGCATTTTGATCAGGTGTTGGGCATTTTATAAAAGGTGTTCACCAAAAAGAATAGCACCTAGCACATATAAGCAGGAGATCAAACAAGTGCTAACACATGTATACAAGAGTGAACTACCCCATATAACGGTCACATATCATGTCTCAAAGATACACTTAACAACACTTGTTACTACAACATTGATCGAGATTTAAAACAAGTAGTTAACAAGGTTTCATTTAGACATGTGTGCACGAGAGGATCAAAACTGTCCGCCAAAAAGATTGTTTTTATCATGTTTTTCAACCACGCCGAGTTCATCCCTTAGTGCAAGTGGGAAGAGCTGTCTCGTCACGAGTGGTTGTGGACTAGCACTACAATGCCCAAGTTCATCTCACTCGAGTGAATGAGAAGCAATCTCGTGACATTGCCGTGGGACGAGAAAAGATCCAACTCAAAACTTTTTATCATTTCTTAGCTTAGACATCAAGTTTTAGCACAAGATTATCAAGAGATCCGAGCTAAGTGAATGACTCAAGAAACATGAGACATAGCAACTCAAGCATACACATGAAAGCAATGAGGTTCTCACAAAACCTACACATGCTAGTTGCCATCTCAAAGGTGAACAATTTTCGAGTTGCATCAAGATTTAAGCAGGTTCACATTTAGAAAACAGGCTTAGCTCATAACATGTAACAAGTGATCAGAAGAAGCCTAAGCCGCAAGCTCCAAGTGACATATACAAGTCATACTAGCAAGATCATGAATGTAATCAAAAAACTGCTATAGTCATGAAGCTCAACAAAGGTAATATGATACATGATGATATGCAATATGATACACATGAAAACCAAAGAAACAAGCAAAGAAGAAAGCCAAAGATCATACTATACATCAAGATACAGCTACCCTACTCTAAAAAGGGTAGCAAATGCCCAACTCCGCTCTCAAGTGGGCAAACTGGGTTTGATCGAGGGGCTTTGTGAAGATATCGCAAAGCTGTTCATGGGTTCTCACAGTGAAGGTCTATGTCTCCTTTCTCTTGGTGATCTCTTAAGAAGTGATATCGGATCTCAATGTGCTTGGTTTTTGAGTGAATTACTGGGTTCTTAGCAACGCTAATAGCACTAGTCTTTACCGAAAAGAGGCACTTTCCTAAAGTTCAACCCATAGTCTCTCAAGGTAGCAACCACCCAAAGCAACGAGAACAACACGCGAGTAGCGGCGACATACTCAGCCTCACAAGTGGATTGGGAAATAGAAGACTGTTTGCAAGAAGACCAAGAGATCAACGATGAACCCAAAAACTCACAAGTTCCCGTGGACTTTCTCTTAATTCGATCACCCGCATAATCGCATCGAATAACCCGAAAGAGAAAGAGATGAAGAGGTCGAGTACCATAGACCAAGCTCGGGAGTGAAGCGAAGGTACCGTAAGATGCGTTTGACACCTGCCGATGCGAAGTGCGCGGTGAAGACCGGAAGCGTGCGCAAAGCGACAGCAATGAACTGGATGTCGGGCCTTGTCGCCGTCAAGTACGAACGACCCGATCATGCTGCGGTACTCCTTCGGTCCACGACTTCTCCTTCTAGATCAGCATCCAAGGCAACGTGGTCGACATAGGAGTTTGAAGTGGCTTGGCATCACCGTTGATGTCTATTAAGTGCAACTGAAATAAGAAGGGTTCCGCAGCGCACGAATATATCATCGTAGCATTTTAACCGGGAGTAATCCGGTATCGTTATTTATAATTTTACCACTTTGGGAAGGGAATGCACTTGGATAATGAGTGATGAGCAATGCACATGCAATAATGGAGAGCTTAACCTTGTCTCGTATCGATCATCTCATACGGGGTAAGTGTCACATAAAATATAGGAATGAATGATAAATGACATAAGATAAATGAAAGCATTTAGCCACATAAAATAATAGTAATAAGCCATCTCAACTTAGCACTCTAAGCTTATAACACTAGCATGGACTAGGACGATCTAGGGTATAATCCTATGTTATTCTAACTATAAAGTCAAAGCATACAATGATTAGTGCAAGAACATCTAGCAATCATGGCGGGAAAAGGTTACACCTATGCATAGTGATATTACCGAGAGAAGACAAGAGACATAGCAATGACTTCAATGTAATAGGTTTGTTCGCTAGACCTATACTCGGGAGAAGGGCTACAAAGGACTCAACAGACTGTCACTCCCGCGATCTACCTCACGATCCGGAATATAGGGTGCAATCGCAGATAAATACGGTCTAGGCACCACGCCTACACAATATTTACCACTCACCCATCGATCTAATGAGCAAGCGCTATACGATCCTATGCATAAACATAATTCTAGTCCAACTATGCTAAACATATAATCAAAGTAAACTAAGAACAATATAATTGAGAACATAATCAAATAGAGCAAAGTCAAGTCTGATATAATAGAATAGAATAAAGTACTACTCATAGTATCACGAACAATGATGAATATTACAAGAATGTAAAGAGGAATTACCAAGAACTCCGACAGATCCGGACTCCAAGCTAGGCTTGATTCCCTCTAGATCTATTCCTATGTAGCTATGCTACTAAACTATGGAGCTCTAATTGAGATGGTGGCTCGGCTTCTCTCCGAATTCGATGAGAGAATGAACTCTTGAATGAATTAGGGTTTCACCCGGGGCCGGGGCTCGAATATATAGCCCCCTAGGATGAACCATAGCCCTCGGATCAAACCGACCTAAATGGACGATAATTATTCATCCTCAAAGGCGGTGGAGGCGGGATCCACGAGACTCCACCCGATTGGTGGAGATGGGGAGTCGGCCGACTCCCCCCCGGGTCGGCCGACCGCCACCCCCGCCGGTGGGGCCCGGCCTTCGGGGTCGCCTTAAGGTCTTCTAGATTATACAATTTTACCCGTTCGGTCTTTATCTCTATGTAATCATGATATGTGGGCCTCCTTTGGTTCTCTTTCTCGATAACCCCCGCGAGAAATAGACAATCACCAAAACTCGTGGAATTCATCGGTGTAACCCCTATATCTAACGGTGAACTCATATTAGTCCTTTCTCTTCTTTGCGCGGCGTTCGGTGGTTTTAAGTCCTCCGAACGGGACTTGTCATGTTCGCTCATTTTTCAAGGGTGCATTGGCTGGCGCCTCCGATGATGTCGCCTCGTGTGTAGGAATTGATTCGATTTTACTTTTATTTTCCACACCTTCTTTGTTGGAGAAGATGACCTTGAGGAGGAAGTTTCTTGGGGCACTTGGTTTTCTTCGGTAGCACCTCTTCTTCTTTTACAATGTTCTTCTCTTCTTAAAGGTACCGATCTTCATATCTTGACACTTCTCCTTCATAGTCGGCCCATCCATCTCGTAGTGATGTTCTTCTTGTTACGCGCGACGGGTACGCTGCCTTCTCCTTGCTCTGTTCTTCTTGGGCTCCTCGATTATATAATTATTATTGAAGTAGCGGCGTACCTTCTCGGTGGGAAAGTGGAAGTGAATCTCTCCCGTCCCAATATAGATGATAGCTTTGGTGGTATTCGGAATGGTCTTCCTAGGATGATTGGAGGATCATAGTCATCTCCCATATCAATGACTAGGAAGTCTCAGGGACATAATGGTCATCTATCTGGATGAGGACATCCTTTACTTCTCCTTCGACGAAGCGGAATGTCCGGTCCGCCATCTGCCCGTGCATAGGTAGGCTCCAAAGGCATAGTGCCATATAGATACTCATAGGTTACTTTGGCCATAATGTTGACGCCCGATCCGGTGTCACAGATGCCTTTATTGAAAGAGCTTCGTGATGGAGCATTGAATGGTTGGGACACCTGGGTCATCCTTCTTGATCGACGTGGGGACTGAGTAAGTGGTCATGCTCCTTATGGATTGCGGTGACCATCCTCACTTTGCCTCCGTCTTCTTGGTCTTTTTATTCTTGTTCTTGCTCTTCTTAGGCGGACTCTTCTTCTTCTCACTTTGTTCGTTGATGAGGGTGTCTTTGAACCGGCACTGTTCTTGAAGAAGAAGGTTTCTCTCTTGCCCTTGATGTTGAAGATGATCTTGGCGGTGTTGGCATACATGATGGCTCCAGCGGTGTTCAAGAATGGTCGTCCCCGAATGATAGGGGACCTTTCATCACCGCCCGTATCCACTACCACGAAGTCTGCTGGAACATACGAGTTGCCTACTCGTACACATATGTCTTCAAGCACTCCCAAAGGAACACGGAGTGACCGATCTCGCAAGCTGTAAGCACATGGTTGTGTATGCTAAGGGGCATCGAATAGCTTCTCATATATCACTCTTGGCATGATGTTGATGCTTGCACCGAAGTCACAGTTGCCTCATTAAAGTTAGTACTTCCAATGGAGATCGGAATGACCGGTCTCCCGGATCGCCCTTCTTGATTGGCGAGTTGAGTCTATCCATGACCCCTTCGATGGATCACTCCGGCTATCTTCTACATTGAATATATCAACAAGATTTGCGGTTTCGAGCTCTTCGGGTTGTCCCGCCGGTTACCTTGGCCGAGTGGAGGGAGCAAGGTTAACAAGCTGTTGTACTGCGACTCAAGTATCTTGTTGAAGCGAGCTGGCTCTTGATGGCATTGGAAAAGCCATCCATTCTGTTGCCGAGTGTCTCTAGGACCTTGTCATTTGATGTCAGCTTTTTGGACGGATTGTCCATCATCTTGCCTTGGTTCAGCACTAACTCTCTCAAAGGCGGCTGGTTGTAATTATTGTAGGAGTTGTTACCTTGATAGTTGCCTGAATAATTGCCTGAGTAGTTAGGCCTCTGCTGTTGATTCCAACCTTGATTCTGCTGAGGACGATAGTAATTATTGTTGTTGTTGTTGTTATTGAGGTAGTTCACGTCCTCTTTCAGCTCTGGGCAGTTAGCACCTGTGTGCCCAGTCTCTCCACACTCTTCACATGTCATGCGAGCATCATGTATATGCATGACTTCTTTCTTCTCTGTGGCTCTCTCATCGAGCCTCTTCATCAGCAAATCCATTTTGGCAGACAGCATGTCTACCTCCTTCAGCTGGTGCATTCCTCCTCCTCTCTTGCGGGTCTGAGTTCTTTCTTCGCTCCAACCTTGGTTGGATGCCATCTTCTCCACAAGAGCTGTGGCCTGAGGAATAGTGAGTGATAAGAATGCACCTCCAAAGAAGCGGCGATCCATTGTCTCACGTGTCTTGTTGCTAAGCCCATGGTAGAATGTCCGCATAAGCCAATTCTCCATGCCATGATGAGGACACTCGAGGATGTAATCTTGAAAGCGCTCCCAAGCTTCGGGACGGAGTCTCATCATGGTGTTGCTTTGAAAGCTTGATATCTTCCCACGAAGAGCATTTGTCTTGCCCATGGGGAAAAACTTTGCCAAGAAATTGGTGGAACATAATGCCCACGTAGTATTCTTCTCCTTATTGGCGTAGAACCACTGCTTCGCTCTCCCCAAGAGTGAGAATGGGAAGAGGCGAAGTAGTATAGCATCTCTCGGGGACATCCTTGATAGTAAATGTGCTACAAATCTCCGTAAAGTGTTGGAGATGAGCACTAGCATCTTCATGGGCCTTCCCACGTAACTGGCTTGCTTGCACCATGTTGATTAGCGCGGGCTTGAGCTCAAAAGCTCCTTCGATGTCCGCACTGGTCCGGTCACGAATGTTATCCGTAGTGGGAGCGAGAACTCGCGGAGTGACTTGTTCGCCATGGCTTCAAACGCTGTGTCAAGTCTCGAACGAAAGGTCGACTTTACGCTTCCGACAAACTTCCAAGTTGTGTTGATGATGATGATTGATTGGTCTTCTTCAATCGGCTTCCCGCCTTCCCGATTAAAGCTTCGGATTGTCAATATAGTTATCGGGAAGAGTAGTCTTTTTCATACATTACCCCGCATAAGATATAAAATAGACGAAAGACAAGGGTAAGGTCGTATGAGTAGAGAATGGTGACAGTGCTCAATCTCATTATGTAGTGCAATGCTGCTCATTATCCATTGGCTTTCAACCTTCCCCGGAACGGCGCCAAAAATGCTTGTTGATGTCTATTAAGTGCAACCAAATAAGAAGGGTTCATGCGCACGAATATATCATCGTAGCATTTTAACCAGGAGTAATCCAGGTATCGTTATTTATAATTTTACCACTGGGAAGGGAATGCACTGGATAATGAGTGATGAGCAATGCACATGCAATAATGGAGAGCTTAACCTTGTCTCCGTATCGATCATCTCATACGGGGTAAGTGTCACATAAAATATAGGAATGAATGATAAATGACATAAGATAAATGAAAGCATTTAGCCACATAAAATAATAGTAATAAGCCATCTCAACTTAGCACTCTAAGCTTATAACACTAGCATGGACTAGGACGATCTAGGGTATAATCCTATGTTATTCTAACTATAAAGTCAAAGCATACAATGATTAGTGCAAGAACATCTAGCAATCATGACGGGAAAAGGTTACACCTATGCATAGTGATATTACCGAGAGAAGACAAGAAACATAGCAATGACTTCAATGTAATAGGTTTGTTCTAGATCTATACTCGGGAGAAGGGCTACAAAGGACTCAACAGACCACTCCCGCGATCTACCTCACGATCCGGAATATAGGGTGCAATCGCGAGATAAATACGGTCTAGGCACCACGCCTACACAATATTTACCACTCACCCATCGATCTAATGAGCAAGCGCTATACGATCCTATGCATAAACATAATTCTAGTCCAACTATGCTAAACATATAATCAAAGTAAACTAAGAACAATATAATTGAGAACATAATCAAATAGAGCAAAGTCAAGTCGATATAATAGAATAGAATAAAGTACTACTCATAGTATCACGAACAATGATGAATATTACAAGAATGTAAAGAGGAATTACCAAGAACTCCGACGTATCCGGACTCCAAGCTAGGCTTGATTCCCTCTAGATCTATTCCTATGTAGCTATGCTACTAAACTATGGAGCTCTAATTGAGATGGTGGCTCTGCTTCTCGAATTCGATGAGAGAATGAACTCTTGAATGAATTAGGGTTTCACCCGAGGCCAGGGGCTCAATATATAGCCCCCTAGGATGAACCACGGCCCTCGGATCAAACCGACCTAAATGGACGATAATTATTCATCCTCAAAGGCGGTGGAGGCGGGATCCACGAGACTCCACCGATTGGTGGAGATGGGGAGTCGGCCGACTCCCCGGGTCGGCCGACCGCCACCCCCGCTGTGGGGCCCACCTTCGGGGGTCGCCTTCCGGAGTCTTCTAGATTATACAATTTTACCCGTTCGGTCTTTATCTCTATGTAATCATGATATGTGGGCCTCCTTTGGTTCTCTTTCTTTCTTCGATAACCCCTGAGAAATAGACAATCACCAAAACTCGTGGAATTCATCGGTTGTAACCCCTATATCTAACAGGTGAACTCATATTAGTCCTTTCTCTTGCTGCGTTGACGGTATAAAATTGATACTTAACGACCGTCAACAATCACCCATGTCGAAGCGCTTCAGAAGATCCTTCATGTACTTGCCTTGATGTACAAATGTCCCTTCTCGAGTTTGCTTGATTTGCAAACCGAGAAAGAACGTCGACTCACCCATCATGCTCATCTCGAACTCCCTGCTCATCATATCTCGAAAACTTTGCAACAAGAGCATGTGACGAACCACCAAAAATGATGTCATCGACATAAATCTGCACCAAGAGAGTGTCACCGCCATGCTTGAGGAGAAACAAGGTTTTGTCAACCGACCCCATGGTAAAACCCTTGCCCAAAAAAGGACTTCGTACGCTTATACCACGCTCTTGGGGCTTGTTTGAGACCATATAGGGCTTTGTGGAGTTTAAAGACATGGTCGGGATGCTTGGGATTTTCAAAGCTCCGGGGTTGCCTCACATACACTTCCTCATCTATGTACCCATTCGAAAAAGCACTCTTTACATCCATTTGATACGGCTTGAACCCTTTCGAAGCTGCATAGGCTAGGAAGATCCTAATGGCTTCTAAACGGGCAAAGTGCAAAAGTTTCCTCATAATCTATCCCCTCTTTCGATAGTACCCCGAGCAACCAACCTAGCCTTGTTTCTCACCACAACCCCATCCTCACTCTGTTTGTTCTTGAACACCCACTTGGTTCCTATGGGATGACACTGAGGTGGAGGTGGCACTAAAACCCACACTTGGTTTCTCTCAAAGTTCTCAAGCTCCTCATGCATGGCATTTACCCAATCTGGATCAGTTAATGCCTCAACCACTTCTTTGGGTTCAAAATTCGCAACAAAAGCAGAATGTGCAAAGTGCGAAATCTCATAAGATCTGTTGTGAGTGACCCGCTCATTTATGTTACCGATCATGGTTGAAGGAGGATGGCGATGCTAAATGTGTCGTGGTGCTTCTCTTGATGAAGTCGCCTCCCCCTCAACAGCAGCTGGAGCTCCCTCAGGTGCAACTGGAACAAGCTGAGGAGCCTGGTCGTACGGTCCCCATGTGGTGGAGGATGTGGCAGTGGGGCCGTCAACCGAAGTAGTTGTCGCAGGGTCAACTGGGGCAGCCGGTGGAGTCGGCTCGGGATCACCCCAATCGGCATCGTCCTGCTCCTCCTCCACAAAAATGCTCTTGTTTATCTCCTCATCACCTGCACTTTCAAAGACAGGAGAAGAACAAGGTGCGGTCTCGTCGAAGGTGACTTCACAAGTCTCCATGACACGGTTAGTTTCAAGGTTAAGTACTCGATAAGCATGCGAATGAGATGCATAACCAAGAAAAATCCCATCAGAAGATCTCGATTCAAATTTGTCTAAGTTTCCCTTCTTCAAGATAAAGCACTTGCAGCCAAACACCCGAAAATGGCTCACTTTGGGCAAACGGTCAAACCGTAACTCATAAGAAGTCTTCTTCGTAAAAGCTCGAAGGAAGATGCGATTTGAAACATAACAAGCCGTGTTGATTGCTTCGGCCCAATAGCGCCTAGGAGTCCTATGCTCATCAAGCATCGTCCTGGCCATCTCAACAAGGGTCCGATTCTTACGCTCAACAATCCCATTTTGTTGTGGGACATACGGCGAGGAAAACTGATGTTCAAGACCTATGGATGAGCAAAAGGTCTCAAAATGAGTGTTCTTAAATTCAGTGCCATTGTCACTGCGAATAGCTCGCATGGCATGCTTTGGTAACTCATTTTGCAACCTCAAGATCAAGTCATGAACATGAGTAAAAGCCTCATCTTTACTCTCCATGAAGAAAACCCACGAATAGCGAGAAAAGTCATCAACCACAACCAACACGTACCACTTTCCACCATCTGACCGAACCCGAGCTGGACCTACAGTGTCCATATGTAAAAGCTCGCCGGGTCCCTTGGTCATCACTTGGTTCACGGGAGAATGAGAAGCTGCAATCATCTTCCCGTGACGGCACGGGTGACAAACAAGATCCTTCTCAAACTTGAGCTTGGGCAAACCTCGAATTAGATCAAGTGAGCTCAATCTTGCAAGCAAGTCGAAACTCAAGTGACCAAGTCTTCGGTGCCACTTCCGAGCTCGAGGAGGAACTAGCCACCAAACAACGGAAAGACCAAATGATCGAGAAAAATCAGCACGAAACACTTTCCCAAAAGGCACAATCTTACAAACGAGGTTCTCCCGAGCATCAAGAACACGACAAAGTCTTCGCTTAAACCGAACCTCAAAACCGTCATCAAGAAGCCGAGAAACAAAGCGATTGAAGTGCAAATTTGAAACCAAGGCCACATCCTTAAGCACAAAGTTCTCATTTAGACGGATGGACCCACGTGAAAGCACTTTACCCTTGCTATTATCCCCAAATGTAATGTATTCACTACACTTCATTTGGGTAAGGCTGGAGAACCATTTTGAGTTCCCGGTCATGTGTCGAGAGCAACCGGAATCAACTAGCCACGTGTTCTCCAGCCCTTCATCCTGCATCAATAGTGAGACATGGGATGAGCAAATGATCCAACACCGGGTTAGTAAACTAAGGAGAAAACCAGTGTTGGCTCATTCGCCCACGAGAGGTGTTAGCAAAAGCATCATGCATGCCATGTCCCATATGAGTAGAGCGATCACCACGACGAGAAAAACGTGGTCCGCTCATCCTGTAAGACCGAAAACCACGATCACGAGATCCAAGGTCATAAGCAAAACCCGAACCCGCCGGCACGACCACCTCGTGGTCTCACACCTTGAGGCCTAGGTCCTTGAGGTGTTGCACCTCTTGGCCTAGCACCGTGCCTCGGAAACGTGGAGCAAACACACCATGAGTAGAGTTATGGAAAAGCTCATACTCATGCCGCTCATCTCTCTTCCTCCGAAAGCAAAACTCAAACAAGTGACCATCATGGTGACAATAATCACAAGGATACACCTCTCTCTTGGGTGGTGGTTGACTCACTCTCTCATGGGTATGGATCACTCTTTGGGTTTGCTTGTTCTTTGGAGGGGGTTTAATAGAGATGTCGGGAAGTGTGTCAAGTGGGTTCCTTAGGTGGTTTGGTTTTGGAGTCCACACTTGCTTTGGAGGTGAAGCTTTGGGAGGTTCCTCAAACACGCCATCTTTCACATTGGGCTTGTTAGGCCGAGGTGGAGTGATTTTGATCAACTTGGGAGTAGTGGAAGGCTTGGTGGATTTCTCGGATGCACTTATACCACCGTGTTCACCAACCTTACCAAAAACATTTTCACCCTTCCCACCTGTAGCAAAGCCTAATCCCGTTGTGTCGGTTCCCCTCTTGAACCGACTCATCATCATGCCAAGCCGAGGTTCACCGCAAGACAACCAACCGAGCATGGACCGAAGATTTGTGATTTCTTCTTCGGCCCTTTTCTTGTCATGCCTACAAGAGTCTAGTTCTAGTTCCAAAGCTTCACAACAAGCACATCTAGAAACTTGACTAGTTTTCTCTAGCATGGCAATCCTAGTCATTTTCTCACCTAGCTCGGACTTCACTCATCACAAGATTTGCAAAGACTCACGAGACAGACCTAGCCTTAACCTCATCAAGCTCATCTACCAAAGCCACATACTTGGACCGCACATCAGCTAGGTTCGCCATATGAATGGCACAAGCATCACACTCGGACTCATCGAGATGTGCACGAGACTCCCTAACGACTCTAGCTCTTTGACAAAGAAGCTCCCACTTAGCCTTGAAATCTTTTCTCTCACGAGCAAAGACGCTTAAGCAAAGCATCTTGACTAAGCAAAGTAGTAGTCAAGTTATCAACCTCGCACAAGGGACTCGAGATTTTGTTCTACCTCGGGCTCGGTGTCGTCGTTCTTCTCAATGCTTGGGGTAGACTCGTCGAGTGCCATGGTGCAAAGAGCCTCCAAGCTTGGAGTCGGCCGAAGAAGCACAGCCCGTTGAACTTGTTCTCGACCTTTTGCTCGGCCTCATCATCGCTTGGGGGTGAGCCGTTGTCGGAGTCGTCGTCGAGATCGCCGAGGGATGCGAGGAAGGCTCGTGCTTCGCCTCTTGCTTCTCCGAACTTCTTCTTGACCGCCTCCTTGTCGAATCTTCCCTTGTACTTGTACTTGTACTTGGGTGTGGAAGACTCGTGCTTGTCCATGCGCTTGCCGTAGTCGTTCTTGTTGTTGTAGTGGTTCTTGTCGGCCTTGGGACAGGTTGGCGACGTAGTGGTCGGGATCTCCACACCCGAAGCATCCTTGCTTGGTGATGCCACGCCGGCGATTCAAACGGTTGTTGTGAAACCGTGAGAACCGGCTAATCACCAAGGCGAGCTCGTCGTCCCCAAGAGCCTCCATCTCGCTCTTCTATAGCCGAGACCCGGAGAAGACAAGGCAAAAGACAACAGTGAAGGGTTAGTCAAAGAACTTGAACCTCCCGTACCCGAGACCAAAGCCATGGTAGGGGCGTACGGATTTCGATCCTCGCCGCGCGTCGATGGTCAATCTTGGTGGACTTGAGCTTACCGAACAGCTCATCCACAAAGGAGAGTCTCATAGCCGGGCGATTCGATGATCGCCGAGACCTTTACTTTCCCAAACCCTCCGATCTAGAGCATATAGAAGCTTAAGCGCTCTCGATGATCGTCATAGGGCATCTCGAGGGTTGTTTGCCCTCATCTTGTTCACGATGGTTTGAAAGCGAGTGAACAAAGAATCAATAGATTCACCATCGATTTGAACAAAGTTCTCATACTCTCTTTGTGTGTCTCATAGTCTGGTCTTGACATGGGCGGTACCCTCATGGTATTTCTCGGTCTAGACCGGATCTCTCGAGCAAAGGTACAATCGAAACACGCTCAAATTCCTCCATAGAAAGAGCAGAAAACAAGACAGGTTACGCGGTGTTGTTCGCCTTGTGTTGGTCGATCCGTGCTTGGTCAACACGGGCAGCAAGTACCACGTAGTCCGCATTCTCACAGATCTCCCAAACACGCGAATCAATCCCTTGGAGATGCGCCGACATGCGGATCTTCCAATAGGGATAGTTCTTGCCATCGAAGTGCGGTGGCTTTCCAAGCCCACGGTTCTCCATGATGTCGCCTTCGGGGATCACGGACCGATTAAGGTGGAGTGATCCTTAACCGGCTCCGATACCAATTGAAGGACCGGTAACGGCGACCAGAGGGGGGGTGAATGGGAGCCTCAAATTTCTTTCGAAATATTTGGCCACTGTCCCAAATTCAAACCCCAAGAAGCAATTCAAACAAGGCAGTGTCCACGACCCAAATGAGTGGGTGGATGTTCCCTAGGAACACAGCGGGACACCACGAAACCGACGCAACAGACGTAATGTAAATCGGAGTCCAAACGCACAAAACAGAAAATCAGGGCCAGAGAAAATTCATTAGAAAATCACCAAGAAAAACGGACAGAGTAACGGCTTAAAAAGGAGCACTCTATTTTACCAGCGAGAACTGGATCCCTGCAAAATAAATATACCTAAGAAAATTGTTGGATTTTATCGACACTCGAAGGTGTACGACCTACCAACAATGAAAGCACGAGATACACCCGCAGAGGATGAACTCACGGAAAAATCATTTCACAATCGAGAGCCATCATATTAAAACTCCTTGGCTTAAGACAAGCAAAGCTTGATCCCGCACAAGTGCACAGCGATGAAGGCACCCTCGACATCACTCTCTCGATGGTGACCAAACACGAAAAGAGAGGCAGTTGGTGGAGCTGCACACCACCGCTATCGACAAACTCGAACTCGTAGAATCAAGAATGAAGAACTGCAAACGAAAACCACCAGAGCTCACAAGAGGTTCACGTACATGAAACTAGCAAAGAACAAACAAGCAATTAAAGATGTTCTGTTCCTCGATAGCGACATCTCCGAAGCTTTTCCCAAATCACGTGAACTCAAACTGGAATTTGCTCCTTGCGCTGTACTCAAAAGAAATCAGATTGCTTTTCTTGAGTTTCGAGACGACAAAACCATTTAGCTTATCCACACACGTAACCAAGAACAGTGGCGGAGAGGGAACCCCGAGGTCCACGCAAACGCCGAGCACAGGACTTCGGGGAGAGAAGCGACGGCGTTCCCCAATCCGTAAGCGTGCACCGCTATAAAGAACTCGCACGGCGCATCGGCACACGGCGTTGGTAGCTCTGCTAAAGAATCCAAAAGGGGCCGACGCTCAAGAACAGAAAAAACACCCGGCATCCTAGATCCAGAATTTCGAGAAACTAACAGGAAACACAACTTTAGGCTCTCAAACTTGGCACAGAGATTTACGATAGCTACAGAAGGCTGCTCCTAGGAAATCACTGCACACGATAACCTGTAGAACCAAGAATCAAAGAAATTCGAACACGAACTAGAAAGGGACGACGGGAACAAGACTGCGGCAAAGACAGATGAAAACGAAAATCACGAAATTGTGTCAAATCCCGGAGGACAAAAGGAGGATTTGGGCCTCCATTCCCACACAAATATCACACAAAATTACCCACGAATTTTTTGTTCTTGGGGACCTCTCTCACATGAGCAAACTCTAGACTAAGAGAAGGGGAAAGTGAACAATGGAAGAGGTGAGGGGGAAGGGAGACCCTCATCCTTTATTTATAGGGGCAAGTCTATTTTACATTCCTTCTTTGCCCTTGGATACATGAAGAGCCACACCACTTAGCCGGGGCATAAGGGTCCAACTCGAGCTTCACTTGATCCGATGGCCACCGCGCCTCCTCACCGGTAGCCTTGCTTCCAAGCAATCTCCCCCGATGCCGCCACGTGTCGTCCGTCCGCATCGGGACCTCCGCCCCGGTTTTGAGGCGCAAACCGGGAAACCCGCCGCCGATGGTTTTGAGGCGAAACCACCAAACCCTCCGCGAGTAGCGTAGCCCGTACGCATCCCCCGTCGTGTACACTTGCGCTCGTCGATGTCCCAGTATCGCCCACCACGGCCGGCCGCCCGGTCCTCGAGTCCCTCGATCCAAGCCTCACGTCCGCCCTTCACCGCACCCGGTCCGTCGGCACGGCACGCCCTACTTGATCTTCACCGACCGTCGACCACCGTCTCCGAGCTCGACACCCGCGGACAACATGAGCCAAGAGACACCATTGTTTGACACGAAACCGCGTGCCATCGGTTAGTAAGAACACACACACGCCTTGTGTTGGCATGTTGACAATCACTCATCACACAAAGGTCCACACAATGGTTATGGTAAAAACCATGTGTCCTCACTGGGGCCTCGCCGGCACGCCGTCACGCCTCGGGAGGGGGCGGATCTGGCCGGCAGGTCCCGGATCCGGCCTCCCTGTTGCGCCCCCCGGCCACCGGACGCCGGTGCCGTCAAGAAGGAGAGGGGGGAGGCACGCGGGGCACCCCGTCGCGGCGCCATGACCCGCCGCCTGCTGCAGGGTGGAGCGGGGAGCCGGCTGGCGGCCGCCGCCGGCACGGCCTCACCCGCCCGGTCCCGCCCCGGCCGGTGCGGGAAGCCGCCCGCCCGCGCCGCATGGGCACGGGTCCGGCCGAGGAGGCCCGGATCCGGTCGCGGCCGGCGCCGCCCCGCCGGTGACTCGCGGAGCCGCTTCGGGGAGAGGAGAAAAGGGGGGGGGGAGGGGCGGGAGGAGAGAGGGAGGAGCACGGGCGGTGCCTTGTTGAGCACCCCCCGGGCCGCCACCGCCGGCGAGGAGGGGCGGCGGCGGCCCGGACGGCGTCGCGAGGGTGGCTCGGGCGGCGGCGGCTGGGGGCCTCGGGCCGCCCCGCAGGAGGAGGGCGACGCGAGGCAGAGCTAGGTTTGATGAGAACAATGCTGCGTGACTTGGTCGACAAATAAATTTCATTATCCACGCATCCAACTCAAATCATGCTCCTACTCCCTGCATCCAGCAGCAAGCTTGACGAATGATGATGGTAGCATGCATGTTCAGGACGAACATGATCAAGTGGAAAGGAAGGATAAAAAAGGTGTACAAAGATGATCATCAGCTAATTCTTTTCAGTAATTTGCCAATTGATAAATGCTTAAACACCCCACGAAACGAACGTTCTAGTGTCTGTCTAAAGCTCCAACCAGCAACATCGACTCAATGGCTCTCTCTACCGCTCTCACGGCCTCATCAGATCACTTGTTCATGATGCGTCATTGCGGCACACAGTATCCCGGAAGCAAGTTCTTGGAATGTAATTAAACTCGCGACGAATGTGTTCACAGAATCACAGTAGCAGAAGCAGAAGAAGCAGCTTTGCCATGACCATTGCCTGCCGGTACCATATCCTGCATCTGTTGCCGGCGGCGAGTTGCATTGCGTCATGGCGGGTACGGCGAGCGACAAGGCGGCGGCGCAGCCGGCTTCAGATTCGCCTTTCCGTCGTTCCCGTGATGTTGCTTTTCCGCCGGCAGTGCTTTTCTCGCGTGGCCAGGGCCCAGGGCCCACAGGCCACACAGCGGACGGCGTACCGGGCCGCATCTCCGTTTCCGTCTCCACAAGGGTGCACAACTACGGCCCACCATGGCCCGGCCTGTTGATCTGATGGCCATTCGCATTGTAGCAGCCACAATATACATTCCAGGCCCAAATGTGTTTCATCAGTACTAGATACGCTGTTTGTTTCTAAAAAAAAAAGTTCATACGCTGTTTGGCCATCTCTGCATTTTTAAACAAAAAGAACATTTTTCCTACATTTAACTATCGTAAAAGTTAGCCTTTTTTTTCTCCCTCGGCTATGAAACCAGGCATATCTCCTCTCTCGTCTCCCAAATCGACACGTGGCCCCAAAGTTGCTTCCCTCGGAGGTCTTTCTCATTTCTTTTTTTGTTTATTTCGATGGGATTCTTGAAAACTCTAGGAAATCATACAATCGCAAGTCAAATTTTATTTGACTCAATATGTGTATATCTACACAGTTTAACATATGTTGTTGTATGCTATAGGACAAACTTTCATGTATCTATGCTTTTCTGCTACAAACTCACAGCTTCAATTTCTATGGTCCTCCAAAAAATTCATGCTCATTAGATCTTGTATGAATGAGTTAAAAATCTCATGGTTGAGCCATAGTGCAAAGAAGAGATGGGATGTCACGACAAGATGTGACCTTGTGGTCCCTCAATCGGCTATCATATAGGAGGTTGTCGTTGTCATTGGCTCACCCCACTAAGCTTGAATCTACCAGTCGAGGTGGCACCCAGGTGGAAAGGATGAGCCAAGAGAGAAGTGAAGCGGGCGGAGGGACCTTCGTCGTTGAACATTCCTCTCTAGATCTACTTGTCAAGCACCTCCCACAGTCCCACTCACCCGTTCGGCAATGCGACCGACACGTCCATCCATCCCCTAGCAATGGGTGGTGTGAAAGCCTAGGCAAAACAGCGGTTGGGAGCGAGGGTGTCGATCTGCATAGGGCAACAGAGAGGTCGCAAAGGGTGGCGAGGTTGAAAAAAATTTATTAGTCTCTTATTTAACTTTTTAAGTTTTCCATCAACACATTCTTTGACCAATATAGGCAAGCGCTTAAAAACAGGTGTCTCTAAAAGTACTTTGTCTAGTGGTGATCTTCAACATGTTGCTAAAATATAGGGAAACAAAAATTGTGTGACAAAGTAACAACCCAATAAGAAATCAAGGGCAATAATGAATACCATCAGCTCTTGTAGTCAACGACTTATAGTATTTTATTCATGCACGACTAGAACAAAATGTGAAACATGCACAAGGCATGTGAAGTGCACTGTCATCTACGCATATACATCATGCAAGTTCCCGCTTCTTAAACACAACCACGAAAGGGGATTCACTTGCC
Source organism: Themeda triandra (assembly GCA_018135685.1). Classification (NCBI taxonomy): domain Eukaryota; kingdom Viridiplantae; phylum Streptophyta; class Magnoliopsida; order Poales; family Poaceae; genus Themeda; species Themeda triandra. Next base: position 568,593 of record JAENPR010000265.1, on the reverse strand, counting down.
GCCAACCATGTCTTCCCCTCGGATTCATACAGGAGATCTCTGCAGGGCTTCATTTCCCCATTGTGGCACCACACCAGCTTGTACCCGGCAGCGACGCCATGCTTCTCGACGCGAAACACAAATCCACGAGGTTTAGTATGGTCCTCCCTGACGGCGACACGTTGGTGCGGCTCCGACGATGGCAAGCGTCCGGGAACATACCAATACAATGAAACAAGGCGTGTTGTGGTGATGGAGAAGACGACCTTGTTGTCGGTTGAAAGACGAATTATCCCATCAGAAGAGGCACTAAGCGGCATAAAGGCTACAGGGTCGCCATGGTCACTTCGTGCCTGGGTCACGAAGGTTAAGGGACGCAACCAATTTGGTTTGAGGCCACCGCCAACGGCCCCCTTTTTCCACTGGGAGAACGTAGTATGCTGTCTGGCTAGTCAGTTGGTGTCCATCTGTGTCGTAGATTAGTTGGGTCGCATTGACATCACCAGTGGCAGTGATGCGAGGGATGGAGATGGCCAAGAGAAAAACAAGGGGAAGGAGATGTTTCATCATGGATGAAAATATTTGGGTTTTGGTGTTTGTTGCCTCAAACTATCAATGGCATGCGTAGAAGGTTTTTATATAGATATATAGTCGGCATGAATGCTAAGCATTTTTGCAAATGGCCCCTAATTAGTGTCCGCTAAGCATGCGTGGTATGCTAAGCATGACTATAAATGTTTCAGTAGACCTTTAGAAGAATGATTATATCTTTTCAATGTCAACTAAGCATGTGTGGTGTGCTTTTAAATGTTGCCTCAAACTATCAATGGCATTCTCTATTTGTGTGGCCAAGGCTTTGTATACTTTAAAGCTAAGGGCATTCTCTATTAAGAAGATAGATTATATATATCTTCAAGATTATATTATTATATCTATTGCAGGGTAACATACTTTAAAGATTTTGTATATCTTGTTGCCTCATCTATCAAGCTAAGGGCATGATTTTGTTTATCGATATCTATCATATGCTTCAAAGAATTTCCATATTTTTGTTTGATTCATTAAGAGTATATGCATTTTTATAGTGAACGTTGTAGACAATATTTGGGGAATATAATTTGGCAACTATAATAATTGATTAACTATATCTAATAAAAGGGATCTGCCGCAAATATTTGTTTTCTATGATCAATAAGGTCCATCCACCATCCTGTCAATCTAGAGCAAGAAATTTAAGAAAATAATATAGTTTATATCTTAAAGATTTATATTATCTATATTATATTCAATACCTCTCCCTCCGTCACAAAGTAATTGTCGTTTTTATTTCCCGATAAATAACTTTAACAAAAATATATATTTAAAAATGTTAATATTTATGTAACATAATTAGTATCGTCAATAAGATCTTTGAACCTAGCTTTTAACATTTTTTTTAGATACAAACATTTCGTATTTTCTATAAATCGAGTCAAAATTGTGATCTGAAAACCAAAAGCGACAATTAATTTGGGACAAAGAGAGCATAATATTTTATATCTATACTCCAAAAAACAATAATAGTTAATTTGAGATGAAGGGTGTATATTATTATATTCCATATCCCGTTAAACAACGTGCGGGTACTTACTCGAACTCGAACCGTGAAAAGAGGTGCCAATGAGAGTGCTAAACCAGTCGGGCTAGCATCTATTCCGCCCAAAGAAACCCAACCAACTAAGCTACGCTTGTTTTGTATCTACTACTATAGTCTGTTCCAAATTGTAATTCGTTTGACTTTTTTGACACCAACTTTGACCACTCGTCTTATTAAAAAATTATGTCAAATATCATTTCTTTTATCGTGACTTACTTTACTAACCAAAGATCCTAAAAAATGACCTAAATTTAACCATATTTGCATAAATTTTTTGAATAAGATGAGTGGTCAAAGTTGAGGTCAAAAAAGTCAAATGAACTACAATTTGGAACGGAGGGAGTATTTATCTGTATTCATTCACATTGGTGGCACGACTGACCCCGGTATGGGACAAACACGATGTTGTCATGGTTGCGATGGATCCAGCGAAGGTAAAAACTAAAAACTCATACCTTTTTGCCTACTCCCCTTATTGACAGTGGCGTATGTATAGGTGCACATGCAACAATAAAAAAAATTAAACACCACTAAGTAAATCAATTTTTCATCATGATTATAGCTTTAGTTTATGTATATGTAAGGCAAATACACCACCCTTTAATTTGCTCTATCTTCGTCATTTTGTACTTTTTTTCTTGGCGTGTGGGTGGATTTGGGGAGGCATACTCTATCATCGCGAGTTTCATGATTCGTATAGAAACTGAATTTGGATGCAGGTTACACTGTCAGTGTCAGTGTGTGACGGTTTTTTTTTTTTTTTTGATCCCACCAACAGCCCTAAGGCCTTGGATTCATTAACTCAAGCTCGACCAAATCGCGAGCACCAAAATGTTTTACAAATTCTGGGAGGGGGTCAGTCCAAAAGTGGTACTGTCCCGGGTCCCAACTTAAACCCAAAGTAGCGAGCTCGTGTGCAAACGAGTTACATTTTCTAGGAATATTACAAACTCTAAAAAAATTAAAGTTTTCTTGGGCAATCTCCTTCATCTCCCTATGCAGTCCACCACTGACCGATAGATCAAAGGTACTCGAATTCAGAGCCTCAACCAGCTCCGACGAATCTGTTTCCAAACAAACATTCGCCATGCCAAAGTGTGCTGCAGCCTCCAAAGCTTGCTTGCCAGCCATTGTCTCTGACATGAAAGCATCATGGACAAGCCCCAAGCTTCCTGCACCTGCAAGAACCGCTGCTCCTTCATGATCCCGAATCACAAAGCCCCAGGCACCTCTGTTTGTCTCAGGTTTGAAGCTACCATCTATATTGATTTTGAGATGCCCTTCAGCCGGTGGCTTCCAGCATTGCTTTGCTGTCCATACCAAGCCTCGGTCTGTGTTTCCTCCTTGCTTCATAATATCTTGTACCGTGCATAACACCGAAGTTACAGTAGCTCTGGTAGAAGGCATGAGCTCTCCTGCATTCATCTTATTTCTCACTGCCCACCACCTCCAGATCAGCACGCAGACACAAAGTCTCAAATCGGAGCGTAATGCCATTACTTCAGTCACAAATCTTTCAGCTGTCGTAGCTTCTAATAACTGAAGACGAACATCTTCTAAACCCAACTCTCGCCAGCATCTACGAACCTCCTTACACTTCATAAAACAATGGGCTCCATCTTCATCATACCTTAGACATACCGGACATCGGGTATCTAGTGCAATTCTTTTCTTCTTGATATTCATCTTAACAGCAAGACTATCATGAGCAGTCCTCCACACCATGTGTTTCATGCTAGGTGGTCCAGGAAGAGACCATATCTTCTTCCACAATTTTGTTCCCCGATTCAGATTATGTGTAGAAGATTCGCCTCTTTGTTGTACCTGGTTGGACCTCTTATCATCATCTAATACATGGTATGCTGATTTGACAGTAAACACTCCCTTTTTATCATAATGCCATGCTACCGAGTCATCTCTGTCCATATGCACAGGAATAGCTAATATATTCTTCACAACTTCAGCACAGAAAAGCTCTTCAACCATCTGAACATCCCATGTACCAGTTGCAGGATCCATTAACTCCGAAACCTTGGACAGGATCGTATTCCCTCTCGGTGTTCTTGGCCGACGAGATGTACCAACAGGGATCCATGGGTCTTCCCAAATCCGGACCTGACTACCATCTCCAATTCGCCATACAATTCCTTTCTCCATTGCTCTAAGACCTCTAATCATGCTTCGCCATGTATATGATATCCCAGGGCCTTCCTTCACCTTCAATAAATTACCATCCGGGAAGTATCTTGCCCTCAATAAACTAGCACACATCGAGTCTGGTGACTGTATCAGCCGCCAGCATTGTCGTGCCAACATGGCAAGGTTAAAAAGATGCAGGTCTCTGTAACCAAGACCCCCCATTTCCTTTCGGCTTGACAAAGTATTCCATGAAATCCAATGAAGTTTTTTCTCATTATCCTGTTGTGCCCACCAAAAACAGCATATCATATTACTGATTTCATCAAAAAGTGATTGGGTGCTTGGCATTATTAATCTTGAAACGCCCCTAGGTCTTCAGCTCGTGTTCCCTCATTGGCGCCTTGATCTCGCACGCCCAGCCCGGCCCACAGTGGAGGCACAGAATCTCCTACTCTGATTTCACAACCCGTTCACAAGGTAAATCAAAGCATGGATTCTGGGCCGGAGTGGACCCTCGCGGCATCATCCATGATGGGCCACATTAAGCCCGGTGGAAAGGCAACGGGATTCGGATCAGCTGACTTCGGGACAACCGACTTCTGGCTGCAGTCAGCAAAATCGGAACGTCCACTCTCATCCAATGGCCACAAGGCAGAGATGAACCACGCTCCCTCTTGCCAGTCGTCGGCCCATGAAGAGACGGCCCATTTTAAAGAAACAACAAGCGTGGCACCTCGTTTGCTATTTTTGGCGCGGTCTTTGGCTCTTTTGGCGCGAGATTACGACAACTGTTCATGTTTTTGGCGCGAGCAGGCCGGGTAAAGCGATCTTCTCGTCGCCGTGCGTGCTCAACTTCTGGCGATCGTCTCGTCGTCCTTGGTGCTTAGGTGCCGGCGATCGTCTCGTGGTCCTGGGTGCTCAGGTGCGTTCTTAGGTGCTCGCGTTCCTGCGTGCTTTGATCTTCCCTGCGTACTCTGGTTACTTTTGTCCTCCCTAATAAATTTTCCGACTGTTTTTTGTTTGATTCAAGAGAAATATGCATGTTTGAGATGGAAGTTTGAGGGAAATTGTTGCGTGCATTAGAGAAAACATGGAAGAGAAAAGGTGTGATACATCATGGCTGTTACTTTTTGTCCATGAGATCCGATGGAGTTTGTTCAGATTTTTGCTTGGCAGCGGATAACATCTTCTCACCATTATTTCTTTTAGGGAGTGTTTCATTCCTGGTGTGTTACCTCAAGTTGGCATGGAATTCAATGACATAAATGAGGCTTGGATGTTTTGGGTTAGTTATGGAGGCAAAATCAGCATGTCTGAATGGGCACCGGCGTGGTGCATCAACAGCAGGTCAGCAGGGGCACCGCGTGGTCGTGCAGCTGCTCCGTTACATCGCCAGGGGCTTCGGCGCGGCGGGGGCTCCGGCGCGGCACATGGGGGCTCCGGCGACGAGCGGGGTCTCTGGCACGGCGGGCAAGGGCTCCGGTGACGAGTGGGGTCTGCGGCGCGGCGGGCGTGGGCTCCATCGACGAACGGCGTCTGCGCGGGTCGCTTGCGGCGGCTGTGTTGTTAGGAACGGCGGCTCGCCGTCCTAGGATCTCGCCGGCGCACTGTCGATGCCCGGTGCGCGGTCACCCTGAACTAGAGAACGAGCACACGAAAGACACGATATGTTCGCAGCAATGGCCGCAGCTTTTCCAGATGCATTTCTTGTTCTTATATCTCGGGCTTGATCCGCATCCCCCGCCGCAACCCGCAGTTGCACGGTGCGCCCTTCCTTTCCGAACGCCCGTGCGACATGCACGGCGTGCACGCTGCGGCGGGGTGGCCCTGACAAGGCGGTCACGGCGCCAGACTGGGCAGTCTCCAGCTAACCCGCGATTCTACGCCAACTAAACATGCTTTGCTTCCTAAACAAAAGATCTAATGCATCTACATGCTGATACGTGTTCATTTGACATGATTACAAAGGATCAAACTAACATGTGTTACGGTAGTTAGGAACGAACTGGGAACGGAATCATTGGATGTGTTCCGTGCTCTGGTGGTGGGCTTCAATCGGCTGAGCTTTGATGGCCTGCTAGGGAAACTTGAGGAGTCAAACCGTCGGATGTGAATGGAGGTTCCGATTTGCTTGACTGCAGCCATACGTCAATAGGCCCGAAGTCGGCTGATCCGAATCCAGGCAACGGGCCATGGCGGCCGTCCAACATTAAAAATGAGTCCGGGCTGGACTCGGAAAATCGTGATCTTTTTTTTTGTTTGGGCCAAAACTAATTCGGCCCCAGCAACCCACTAGGTCCAATCACCTTATGTGGGCCGGTTGGTATTATTGTACCCAGGCTGACAACCACGATACCCTAGATTTTTTTTTTCTGCACCGTCGTGTACTACTCAGGAACGAGGACACGCCCGAGCACAGCCAGAAACACTAACCTGTGCGCACATGATACTTTGGAAATCGAGGATAGTACGAACGCATGGTGTTGCTTTTATTTTCCTTCAAAAAGGCTTAGGACGCAACTACACGAAACATGATCGTCTATTAACGTACACACATCAATTTCCAATATATACAAGTACCACTATGAGAGTAAGACTTGAGCTGGCGCAGCACCCCTATAATATGTGCACGCACATAATACCTAAAAAAAAAAAGAGACTTGAGCCGCCCTATTATACGCCAGAATAAATACAAGAAAATATGAGCAATAAGCCAATAATAACAGTCAAGGATTTGAAGTTTTGAACTCAGGTGAATAGGTTATGCCTCAAGAAACCCTGGAATAAATACAAGAAAATCTAAACAACAACCGCCCAGTCAAGGATTTCAACACGAGTGGATAGGTTACATCAGCTTGCGAACTCTAAACACATGCATGCTAACTATAGCTAAACAACTAGGCTGGCCGGAATATACTTTCGGACTGATGAGATTAATCCATAGCTAAACAACTAGGCTGACCAGCATCCACGCGTAGTGTTTTAAAACAAACAAATTGCCATGGTTTGTCACACTTAAAGATATGTGAAATGTTTTTTCTTCTTCTAATTTTAAGGTATGTTTCCATATATGTGTTCAGTATGTGCGCGTGTATGTGTTTCGGAAAAATAGTTCCTTGTAATAAGGGCAACGTTTAGTTTCCATGATCTAAAATTTAGCCGCTAAAAACTTTAGACCACTTCAATGTTGAGGTTTTCAACAAAAGGTCTAAAATATTATCTAAAGTTTAGACCACTGTCCACCTTACAAACCTTTAGAGCACAAAAGTAAGCTAAGTAGTCTAAAGTTTTTAGTCATTAACTTTAGCAAGTAAACTTTAGACCAGAGAATCCAAACATGCTCTAAAAAAGCTATTTGCAATTGTCAGTTAGGTTTGTCACACTTAGGGGGTCTATCACTACCGGATCCACAGTGTTTGCCGATGGCTTGATGCCATCGGCAAACACCTGTATGCCATCGGAAAAGAGGTTGCCGATGGCAAAGTGGCGTAGCCATCGGCAACCTCCCATCGGCAATATCTTCATCGGAAAACAATTTTTTGCCGATGGCAAAAGTAGATGCCATCGGAAAACTATTTGCCGATGGCCGTGGTCCCCATTGGCGAACACTCCACGTCAGCCTCCCCGCCGTCAGGCTGACGGCGGGTTTGCCGATGGCTGACGCCACGTGGCCATCGGCAAACAGTCTTATTTTCCGATGGCCACGGCCGTCGGCTTCGTTTTTTTTTTTTTTTGAAAAAAAGAATTCCCTGATTTTTTTTTCCGATGGCCGTGGCCATTGGCAAACTTATGGTCGGTTTGCCGATGCCACGGCCATCGGCAAACCTGGGGTACGCTGGGTCAAATTCCCCAGGTTTGCCGATGGCTGGCCATCGGCAAACCTGGGCAAACGCTGGGCCACACATCTCAATGCAGGACTCATTTCCGCATCACAATTAGCCTGCACGGTTAGGACAGGTGGATAGTTAAGTTACTCGCTCATAGGAGCAAAGTGGAATCGAGGTTAGGTAGATAGTTACCTTTTTGCTGAACCAATTGACGAAATCGGGCGTATTATGTCTGAGAAGATGGTCTTTCTCATCCTCGGTAGGAGCCCTACTGCAGCTCCAGTGTTCATTAATAAAGTCCCTGGAGAAACAATAGACAAGAGGGGTCGGATCAATAGGTGAAGGATAGTGGCGACGTATGGAACAAGCTCATCGAGAACTTACTCTTGATAATCAATCGTTTCCTCAAGGTTCAACAACAAGTACATCATGATAGTGTGCCACTCATCATGCCGCAAGTAACGAGGGGTCCCTGCTCCTGCTCTTCCGAGATCCCCTCTGAAAAGGCTGAGAGTGCATGAATTCTCGTCGATGTTGTAACGAGGGATTGGATCTCGTGGTCTCGTAAGTTTCTCGGTATAGTACGCCTGTGTGCATGTGGACACCTCCTCCAGAATGAATGCCTCCGCCACAGAAGCCTCAATTTTGGCTTTATTTTTACACTTTTTCCGAAGAAGCTTTAGACACCTCTCGATTGGATAGCACCAACGGTCTTTGCACGGGCCCCCCTAACCGTGCCTCCCTTGGTAGTTGCAAAATCATATGCTGCATGGACGGGAAGAAGCCCGGTGGAAATATCATCTCCAACTTGCAGAGCAACTTAGGTGCAGCCTCCTCCAGTTCAAGACAAACGTCCCGAGACAACTCCTTGGAACAAAGCTGGCGGAAGAAAAAGCTCAACTCTGCCAGGACGCGCCACACCGGCTCGGGTAGGTGTTGGTATTTTTAACGCACACAGATAAATCCGCAAGCGCACGGATACCGTTGTAGCTTTCACCCGGAGGGTTTTAAATATCGTATCCACAGGGAAACGTGTGTGGGTCGCCAAACAACTAGTTTATCTATGGGTAGCAATCAAGGTTTAAGATATGATGGGTAAAGAGGATTCCTATGGTAATGATCCTATGCAAGGCAAGGTTATGAAGCAATTGTCCTTCTAATGTTCACTTCGGGACGCCACTAGATGGGAAAGTACCACAAAGGATAACTCTACCGACATGACTACGGTCCTACTAATTTAAGAACCTACTCAATTCGGTGTGGACGGGGCTGTCACCTCCCGTAACTACCACACAACCAGAGAATAGGGCGCAAACATAGGTAACCGACAAACTAAGCACCACGCTTATGCTAACAATTACTACTCTAATTCGAGCGCTAACAAGAACTAGAGCAATCATAAGAACTGTGAACCAATGAACAAAAGAGTAAAATAAATACTTGAATAAAGATCAATTACCGAAGTATCCCGGATGCGAGGCTTGGAGAAGCTTGAATCCGCCGAAGTACAAGCCCGAGGGGAGCACCGACATGCCGGCACCACCTCCAACTCTTCCTCGCTCTCTATCTCTCTATTATGCTAAGACGAGATCCTAATGAGGACTAATCTTCTCTTGATGGCTAGGTTTAGCGAGGAGATCCATTCAAGGGACCCCTCTCGGTGATCCAGTGGAGCAAATGAAATTAGGGTTTAAGGGATGCCTCCTCCAGGTGCCGGGGGCCCCGCTTATATAGCCCCCTAGGATGCACCACAGCCATCGGATCAAACCGACCTAAACGGACGATAATTATTGCTCCTCAAGGTCGGTGGAGGCGAGGATCCGCGAGCCTCCACCCGATTGGTGGAGGAGGCCGGTCGGCCGACCCAAAGAGGGAGTCGGCCGACCCACCACTCTGCCCGGTGGGTCCCCGCTTCCCGGGTTTGCCTTCTCGGAGTCTTCTAGAATATACAATTTTACCCGTTCGGTCTTTCTCTCTATGTAATCATGACATGTGGGCCTTCCTTGGGTATTTTCAGTGACACCTGCGAAATGACATTCACCAAAACTCGTGGAATTCTCACGGTATAACCCCTATATCTAGTTGGTGAACATATTTTAGTCCTTTCTCATGTTTTAGTTGACGGTAAAAATTGACACTTAACGACCGTCAACAACTCCCCCAAGCTTACCTTTTGCTCGTCCCCGAGCAAAGATAAACTCGCATGGATCGGGAGCTGCTACTATGCTTTCATGCCTCAAAAGCACACATGCGTTCAAACAAGAACTCTCCTCGAATTAGAGTGAACTATTCGACTCAAAACTTACTCATATTACCTTTCACCATGGGGCTTGTAACCGTCACTTGGGTCTTGAGCAGTTGAAAGACAGAACGGTCAAGTCAAGCGCTTATGTTTCTCGCTCTTTGATCAACTATTATTCCAGAGTTTTTGCAAGATTTTCAAATAAAACTCAGAGTTCCTTGTATGAACCTTTCAGGTCTCTCATTTGTGGTATTTTTGGATAATCTCCAAGGCATGAGTAGTGTATGCCTTCTCTCTTCTCTCAGAATATGTGGTATTTGTGGAACTAAGGCATAGTGAAAAGAGCCTTCTCTCTCTCACCCTACTTTCTAATAGGCTTATGTGGAGCTCATAGGTGGGGAGACACTCAAACTCACTTGCATATATTGCACAGTTAAGACATGGATCCAATAGGAACTAAAATAATAATAAAGTCATATGTGCATGTGAATGAGGAAATAGATGATAAGATGATGATAGGATGATGATGAGATGATGATAATAAGGAAATGATTATAAGGGGTGATCACTTGGTGAACATCTACTTCTACACTTGCTCCTTTGGGGATAACATACCTCCTTTTATTTGGAAACTTTGAAGACCTTTGAAGAGGAAGACTTGGTTGCTTTTTTTTTTCTTTTCTTTTTTTTTCTCTCTTCTTTTTTTTTCTCTTTTTTTTTTAGAGCAACCAATCCTCTGAAAATGAAACTTTAGCAACGGGGAGTGTATAACTTGAAATGATAATGACTGGAGCTTTTATGTAGACAAATGGAATGGCGATGATTATTTCTAGATGTTCACTCCCGGATAGGAGTAAAACCTTTTTCCGGATGGAATGAAATGAGTTGGATATGTATATGTGGATGGATGGATGGATGGATGGATGGATGTACTCCCGGGGTAGGAGCGGCATAGGTGCGTATCTCCGGGGTAGAGACAAGCACAAGTATGTGGGGGAATGCGTACTCCCGGGGTAGGAGCAGCATAAGTGTGTACCTCCCGGGATAGAGATAGCACAATATGTGATGGATGTGGATCTATATGTGGGTGGTACTTCTAGGGACAAAGTAGCACGTAATGAATGTAGTATTTATAAAATGGGTGCATGCTTCGAGGACGAAGTAGCATTGATGAATGGATGGAGAGCACATAGTAATGACTTTTAACCGCATGACGATTCCTTATGGGTCCACAAGATAACCACACTCAATGCCTAAAGATTACACTCAAGCCTACAAAATGATCTATATAAACGAGATAGGTTTTCCTAATCTAGTAAGCATGAATATATGGCTGTGGTAGGAATTTGAACTCTCATCATAAAGGAACTCATCATGCATGAATTTAATATTTTCACGAGATAAATTCTCCGTAACTCTAGTATCTCTAGGAACAAGATGGACAAAGCACTCAAAACTTTTCCATATCATACCCATCAACCACCTAGACTTAGATCAAGTGTTTGCTACCCACAAGTTTCGGGTTGAGCAAATCTCAAATCTAAACGGTTGTGTCCAAAACTCGGGAGAGTGCAAGGTTGAAAACTAGGTACTTGAAAGGAATTACGGCAGAGCAACTATTCATCATTTCCATATAAGAGTTTATTCTAGGGGTTCATTTTAGCAAGATGAACTTTAGCACAGTTGATAAGTAGATAGATGAATGAAAAAAATAAGCTAGTGATACTTAGCTGGATACACGGAGGTGCTCTCCCCAAGCTGAATGTTGACGTAGTCTGTTGATGTTGCCGCGGTGAAGGTGTCTTGCTCTTCCTGGAGTGTCGGGGATGATGGTCAGAAAGACAACACTATAATTGTTGAAGATAGCACTTCGATAGGGGAGAGGATGTCCTTACGCCTATTTAGCTCTTCTTGATAACTCCCGCTCAATTCAAATAAACAACAAAACTCGTGGAGCAGTTAAGGGTTAGTAAATTAAGCATTACTTGTCTAGAGAGTTGCCCATGATTTATGCGAGGACTAAGCGGATACCCTTTTTCTTTCTTTTAGTAACTTCAAGTTCTATATAATTAATTATGTCCAATTCTTCTTCTCGGTGGTTGTGCATCAAAGAAAACTTTTAGACGTTGACCATTTACCTTGAAAAGTTTGCCTTCATCGTTTTGAAGAGTGACTGCTCCATGTGATGCTACTTCAATTACCTTGAATGGTCCTTCCCATTTACTTCGTAGTTTCCCATGTCCAAACAGACTTTACTCTAGAGTTGAATAGTAACACCTTGTCACCTGGTTTGAATTCCTTCTTCTTCGGTCTTTTGTCATGCCACCTCTTTGTCCTCTCTTTGTAGATCTTTGCATTATGATATGCTTTTTCTCGCCATTCCTCAAGCTCGAGAGTTGCATCTTTCTTTTCTCCCCAGTTTGCTTCAAAGTCCATGTTCCATCTCTTTATGGCCCGGTGTGCCTTGAATTCTAGTTCGGCGGCAAGTGGCATGTCTTCCCATAGACCAGTTGGTATGGTGACATTCCAAGAGGTGTTTTGTAGGCTGTATCTTGTAAGCCCATAATGCTCCATGAAGCTTGTCCTTCCAGTGTCCCCATTTCATTGACAGTCTTTTGCGAATATTCTTGATTTGCTTGTTTGATGTTTCGCTTGCCCACTTGTTTGAGGATGGTATGGCGTCACGACATTGTGATGGACCCCATGATTGTGTAAGAAGCGTTGAAACTTCCTATCAATGAAGTGAGAGCCTCCATCACTAATCACCATGCGTGGAACTCCAAAGCGTGGAAAGATGGTTTCGCAAACATCCTTTTGGCGTGGTTGGAATGCTGCGGCTCGACATGGTAGAGCTTCAACCCACTTTGAAACATAGTCCACCGCCACTAAGATGTATTCACACCGCTTGGACTTAGGAAATGGTCCCATGTAGTCTATTCCCCGGACATCAAAGAGTTCTACCTGGAGGTTATTGGTGAGTGGCATGGCATCTCGTGTATTTATGTTCCCATGCCTCGACATGCTCCACATCTCCGGATGAAATCTTTCGTGTCTTCATACATGGTTGGCCGAAAAATCCACATTGCCGATTTTTGCATGAGTCCGGAATACCCCATAATGTCCTCCATATGGTGATGAATGGCATCTTTCAATGATCTTGATTCCTTCTTCGGTTGGTACACACCTCCTGAGTAGACCATCAGAGCGGACTCGGAAGAGGTACGGTTCATCCCATATGTGTTGACGACTCTCTTGGATAAGCTTTCGTTTGTTTTCCCCTGGTGGTACATAACCTGCAACCATAAAATTGACAATATTTGCGTACCAGGGGTCAACGCTCGTGACCTTGTAGAGCATGTCATCTCGGAGGTAGTCGTTGATGGGCAAATCTGTGGTTTTTCAAACGCATCCTGGACAAGTGATCTGCTACAGAATTTTCTACTCCTTTCTATCTTTTATTTCTAAATCAAATTCTTGGAGTAACAAGATCCATCTTATAAGTCGTGGTTTAGCATCTCTCTTAGTGAGCGGGTATTTCAAAGCGGCATGATCGGTATGAACAATCACCTTAGCTCCTACTAAGTAAGATCTAAACTTGTCAACAAAAAAACAACAGCCGGGAGCTCTTTTTCGGTTGTTGCATAATTAAGTTGAGGTCCCGACGAGTTTTACTAGCATAAGCAATTGCGTGATGCTTTCTATCCTTTGTTTGACCCAAAACTCGCCCCCACAAAGATAATCACTAGCATCACACATGATTTCAAAAGGTAGCGACCAATCGGGGGTTGAATGATTGGTGCGAGAGATGAGTGCTTTCTTAAGAATATGAAAAGCATCTAAACACTCATCATCAAACTCAAAGGGAGCATCCTTGGCTAGCAAACTTGTAAGGGGTCTAGCAATATAAGAAAAGTCTTTTATAAAACGTCTATAGAACCCCGCATGGCCAAGAAAACTTCGTACCCCTTTGACATTTGTGGGAGGAGGCAACTTCTCTATTACTTCTATCTTTGCACGATCTACCTCAATCCCACGTTCAGACACTAAGTGTCCAAGCACTATGCCTTCTCTAACCATGAAATGGCATTTTTCCCAATTAAGAACTAAGTGCTTTTCCACACATCTTTGCAAAACCTTGTCTAAGTTTTCTAAGCGAGTCATCAAAAGTTTTTCCATATATAGAAAAGTCATCCATGAAAACTTCCATGATCTTTTCTATCATATCTGAAAATATAGACATCATGCACCTTTGGAATGAAGATGGCGCATTGCACGAGACCGAAAGACATCCTACGATAGGCAAAAGTTCCATAGGGACAAGTAAAAGTGGTTTTGCTTTGGTCATCAGGATGGATTGGGATTTGATGGTAACCAGAATACCCATCAAGGAAACAAAAGAAAGAGTGCTTTGCAAGCCGTTCTAGCATCTCATCGATGAAGGGTAACGGGAAGTGATCTTTCTTTGTTGCCTTATTAAGTTTTCGATAATCAATGCACATTCTCCATCCAAAGTGACCGTTCGTTGTGGAATCAATTCATTTCTCTCATTTCTTACCACGGTCATACCCCCTTTCTTGGGTACAACTTGTACCGGGCTTACCCACTCACTATGTGGTACGGGATAGATTATCCTAGCTCGCAAGAGTTTCAAAACTTCTTTCTTAACAACCTCCCTCATCGCATTGTTGAGCCTTCTTTGGGGCTCCCTAGAAGGTGTATAAGCTGGGTCTATTGGAATGCGATGAGTGCAAAGGGCTGGACTAACTCCTTTGAGGTCTTCGAGTGAGTAGCCAAAAGTAGAACGATGCTTTTCTAAAACAGTAAGGAGTCGGAAGGTCTCATATTCAGAAAGTTTATCACTAATTATGACAGGAGACTCCTTGTTGTTATTTAGGAAAGCGTATTTTAATCCTGAAGGAAGGGGTTTTAGCTCAATGTGGGACTTTGGAGGTTCCTGAGTTTCATCCAAGGGTAAAGAATCTCGTGGTTGTTCTACTTCTTCGATGAAATCTTTGGCGACTTCTTCGAGATCTTTGTCGGATGATTCTAGGAAAGACATCGCCATTATCTCTTCCATTGGTTCTTGCTCGGGACTTAGCTCTACCTTGGCATGGAGTGATTGAGTGATGGGAATGGAAAGGTTTAAGTTTTTCCCGAGATGTATATTTATACTCCCCTTTCTTCCTTCATGGACAAGTCTCTTTATTGGATGCCCAATTAAAAGGTCGAATTCCCTAGTATTGAAAATATAGAAACTAAGGTACGGTTTGGTTTCATCTACTTTGATAGGGATGAGGTGGAAGATTCCTTCACTAGGAAGGATTTGGCACGAGAGACTTTTTAGAAGCCTAGTCGTTGGGGTTAAATTCATGTCTTCAAAAAGTGTCTGTGCAAGAGACTCAGACATGATATTTACTCCTACAACTGGATTGTAAAGGCCATCGAAGGAGGTTTGGTGAATCGACAACTAATAGAGGTAGAAGGAGAATCTAGACGAATGACTTCATGAGAAAGCTCGGATTCTCTCAACCATTCATTGCTTATGATTGTTGTCAACTCCTTCACGGTATCTTTAAGGAATTTATCTTCGGTTGGATCAGAATGGTGTTGGTTGGGTGCGAGATGGTGCCGAAGACTTCCTAATTGCGGGAATAATTCGAGGTGTTTCCATAATTCGAGAAAAGACCCTCCTCGAAATTAAACATGTCTTCCGAAAGTGGAATTTCTTCCTCCTTCGGTGGTTCGGGAACTTGGAGGATAGTTGAGGCTAGAAGTGGAGTAGCTAAAGGTTCGGGCTCAACTATCATAGGTTCTTCCTCGGGAGCTATCTCAAATATATCTTACGGGGGATCATCGAAATGCTAGTGTACGGAGTGTTTTCAAGAATTTTTGTAAGGATTTCTCTCGCTTCACTAGCGAGAGAGATGCAAGAAAGAACCTCCGAGAGGATGTGTCAAGAATTTGTTTGGTTTCTCCACTAAGACCTACATAAAAGTGTTGCAAGAGCATTTGGTCTTGAATGGAAAGGTTAGGGCCGAGAATTGACTAGGTCATTAAAACGTGCCCAAGCCACACCAAGAGATTCTTTTTCTTTTTGTTTAAAAGTTAGAACCTCATTCGAAGGTTAACAACGAGAGAGGATGGGAAAGAAATGTAAGAAAAATCTAGAGCATAGAGTTCCCCGGTCTCCCCGCACACTCCCTATGGTTCGGGAATACCAGTGTCTAGCTTTTCCCGTTAAAGAGAATGGAAATAGCTTCCACCTTAAGGTTTCATGTGACATGCCTTCAATTTGCAAGCATGCACAAATTAGCTCAAATTCCCGCATATGTGTGTATGGGTTTTCATCGTCTTCTCCTGAGAATGAATGGTCCTTGACCATCTTTATCAAAGACGGACGCAAGTCATAGCCAGGTGTGAGGATAGGTTTGGAAGATTCCAGTGGCTCTAGTTGTGCGCCCGTGGGAGCAGCATATTGATTGATAGGAGTGATATTATCCATGCTTGACAAGGTAAGATATAAGAACAAAAAATGATTTGACGAATCACAGCAACCGTTTCCCCGGCAACGGCGCCAGAAAGCTTGTTGGTATTTTTAACGCACACAGATAAATCCGCAAGCGCACGGATACCGTTGTAGCTTTCACCCGGAGGGTTTTAAATATCGTATCCACAGGGAAACGTGTGTGGGTCGCCAAACAACTAGTTTATCTATGGGTAGCAATCAAGGTTTAAGATATGATGGGTAAAGAGGATTCCTATGGTAATGATCCTATGCAAGGCAAGGTTATGAAGCAATTGTCCTTCTAATGTTCACTTCGGGACGCCACTAGACGGAAAGTACCACAAAGGATAACTCTACCGACGTGACTACGGTCCTACTAATTTAAGAACCTACTCAATTCGGTGTGGACGGGGCTGTCACCTCCCGTAACTACCACACAACCGAGAGAATAGGGCGCAAACATAGGTAACCGACCCCTAAGCACCACGCTTATGCTAACAATTACTACTCTAATTCGAGCGCTAACAAGAACTAGAGCAATCATAAGAACTGTGAACCAATGAACAAAAGAGTAAAATAAATACTTGAATAAAGATCAATTACCGAGTATCCCGGATGCGGGCTTGGAGAAGCCCGATCCGCCGAAGTACAAGCCCGAGGGGAGCACCGACATGCCGGCACCACCTCCAACTCTTCCCTCGCTCTCTATCTCTCTATTATGCTAAGACTAGATCCTAATGAGGACTAATCTTCTCTTGATGGCTAGGTTTAGCGAGGAGATCCATTCAAGGGACCCTCTCGGTGATCCCTGGAGCAAATGAAATTAGGGTTTAAGGGATGCCTCCTCCGGGGGCCGGGGGCCCCGCTTATATAGCCCCCTAGGATGCACCACGGCCATCGGATCAAACCGACCTAAACGGACGATAATTATTGCTCCTCAAGGTCGGTGGAGGCGAGATCCGCGAGCCTCCACGATTGGTGGAGGTGGCCGGTCGGCCAACCCAAAGAGGGAGTCGGCCGACCCACCACTCTGCCGGTGGGTCCCCGCTTCCCGGTTTGCCTTCGGAGTCTTCTAGAATATACAATTTTACCCGTTCGGTCTTTCTCTCTATGTAATCATGACATGTGGGCCTTCCTTGGGTATTTTCAGGTGACACCCTGCGAAAATGGACATTCACCAAAACTCGTGGAATTCTCGGATAACCCCTATATCTAGTTGGTGAACATATTTTAGTCCTTTCTCATGTTTTAGTTGACGGTAAAAATTGACACTTAACGACCGTCAACGTAGGGTATCCCCGGTCATCGCGGGAAGGAGCCGCTCAATCCGGATGTGGAAGTCATGACTCTTCATCCCGAAGACTTTGCCGGTCGGCAAGTTCACTCCCCGGCTCGGATTCGCCGCATACCCATCGGGGAACCTTAGCTTCGACAACCACTCCGGTGCTTCCTTCCTATGCGGCCTTTTCGGGATGTAATCGGCCGGGCCCTTCTTCCATCTCTTGCCTGGCGCAGGGTCTTCATCACTAGATTTGGTCTATCGCAAATCGTTTCAATGTCCAGATCTAGCCTTAACATTGTCCTTTGACTTCTTGCCAATGTCCGGGAGTGTTGCCCAAAGTGCCTCGGCGATATTCTTTTCTCGTGTGCATTACATCGATGTTGTGTGGAAGAAGAAGGTGCTTGTAGTAGGGGAGCCTAGTCAAGCCCGATATATGAGTCCACATGTGGTCGGTACCATATCCTTTGAAACCACCATTGTCATCAATTTCGAGAGCCTCTATCTCGTGCAAGGATGTCACCGGGCTCTTTTCCTTAGGGATGGGGCCGGTGACTTGAACACCTTTCGTGAAGTGCTTTTTATCAAGTCTCAGTGGATCGTCCTCCTTTAGGAATTGACGATGTTTGTCGAAAGAAGAATACTTGCCACCCTTGGCCAGCCAGGTGAACATCACATCTGCCTTGCATGTTGGGCAAGGGAACTTCCCGTGAACACACCACGCGCTGAACAAGCCATACGCCAGGAAGTCATGCATTGAGTACTGGTACCACTGAAAGCTCCGGTTTGGTTTTGGTAATTAATGACACTCAAACGTTGCTAATGCTTTGCTCTAAGTGTGGTTAGACACATAGCAATGTGACGATGGATGATGGAGCATGGTGATCACGGTGATGAACATGAAGGATGTAAAGTGATCGAGCTCCGACGGAGGCCCATGGAGATCAAGGTGAAGGTATACTTGATAGGGCTTTTTCGGTTTAGTGGTCAAGACACTCAGCGAGTGTGACCACATTTAGGATCGATAACCGACTATCAAGAGGGGTTTCCTCGGTTCATTCGCGGTCCTAAGTGCCTCTAGTTGTGACTTTGCATAATGCATGAGAGGCTAACTAGAGAGCTAACCCTTGCACGATATTTCATGAGTGAAATACTAACTCCAAGGCTTGAGATTGGATCATCACCTGGTGGAGTTAGTGCACAAGGCAAGGGAATTGATTTGGATCAATTTGGAGCAAGTTTGGCGCATGAAATGACGTTCACGAAGCGCCGGACTCGAATGGCGAAGGCTCCAGACTCAGTGGAGACGCGTCCGGCGGCTTTGGTCTCGGGCTCGCGCGTGGCCTGGCTGGCCCTCGAGCGCCGGACGCGGCTGTGGTGCGTCCGACGGCGGGCCGGACGCCGACCAGAAAGTTTACGGCCGGGCGCGCGGGTGCGGGCTCGGGCGGACGCACGACGACGTGTGGCGGACGCGGTCGCCCGACTCTCCTCGAGCGCGGCGCCGGACTCGCGAGGTTACGTTGAGCGTCCGGCGTATTGAAGATTCGAACGACGCAGCTTCAACGGTCGGCTGACGTGGCGCGGCAGAGAGCGGCGGACGCGTCCGCCGGCCGAGCGCCGGAGAGTCGCCAGCCCGAGGGCAACGGCTCTATTTCGACCTTGGGTCTATAAATAGAGGGTTGGCCGGCTTGGGGAGTCTCTCTTCGCCATTTCTACTCACTTGAGCATACTTTGAGCAGGAGAGACACTCCCCCACTCATCTCTTTGATTCCTTTGCTAATCTTGAGAGAGATTTGAGTGAGAACAAGTGATTTGCATTGAGAGTTGCATCTAGAGGCACTTGTTCATCGAGTGAGCTGCGGATTCTTGTTACTCTTCGGTGATTCCCGTCACCGTAGACGGTTTGGAGCGGCGGGTGGTGGTTGAGCTCGACTTGGTGATTGTTCGAGGCCACACCGGGTTCTTGTGAGGGGTTCTTGATCCTTCCCCGCGGAGTTCGCGAAAGGATACTCTAGTGGATTGCTCGTGGCTTGTGGATCCTTGTCTTGTGTGGAGATTGCGGCTCCCCATTGGGGTCTTTGGCACCGAGCCAATTGAGCGGGCAACTCACCAAGCAAGTGTATCGCCACAACGAGGAGTAGCTTGCCGGGAAGCAAGTGAACCTCGGTAAAAAATCATTGTGTTGATTCGTGATTGCCGAGGCTTCGACCTCCTTGTGCTTATGCTTGAGCTCTCTAGGTGATTGGCTTCTACACCGGTGATTGGCTATCTTCTACTCTTCGCGGCGGTATAACATTCGATCATCTCTTTACTTTCCGCAAGGTAGAATTGCTTGTTGTGGTCGGTCGGGAACCACTCATTGTGTAGCTTAAATCCCGTGGGTAGAATTGCTTGGTTGGTTTCGGTGAACCGACATTGTGTAGCTTGATCACCGTTGTTGTATGTGCAATTAAATTGAGTAGCCTTGCATGGTAGGACGGCTTGCATAGAGTAGTCGAAGCACTTGCTTTGCACATTTGCCGCCTTGCTATCTAATTGGGTTATCTAGTTTTATTGCTAGAATTTTTATTAGGCTATTCACCCCCCTCTAGCCATTGTGACCTTTCAAGTGGTATCGGAGCCGGGCACCGTTTGTTTGAGTTGGATTAACATCCTACGGTGAAGCAATGGCTATGGTTATGCATATCAACAACACCAAGAAGGCACCATCATTTCGAGGTGATGACTATGCCAAATGGAAGCTCAAGATGAAGAGTCATCTCAAGTCAATCAACCTTGAGGTGTGGAAAGTGGTGGAGACAAAGTTTGAGCTTGTTGAGGGTGCGGTGCCAACACCGGCCGAAGAGAAGAAGCAACAAGCAAATGACATTGCTTTGTGAGTGCTTTCCATGAGGCACTTGATGATAAAGCTTTTGAGCTCATCAAGAACCTTGAGGTGGCTCATGATATTTGGAAGAAGCTAGAAGAAGCTTATGAGGGCACACCGAAAGTGTCAAGACCGCAAGAGCCTACATGTTGCAAGAGAAGTTTGCAAGCTTCTCAATGAAGGAGGATGAGAGTGTGCCGGAGATGTTCCATAGGCTCCAAGTCATTGTCAATGAGCTCAAGGGACTTGGGGAAGAAATCAAGGACTCCCAATTCTCCACCAAGTTCATGAGGTGTCTTCCCAAGAGATTTGACATGTTGAAGACCGTCATGGTGAAGACAACCATGAAGGAGAAGCCAACTCCCAACCAAGTTCTTCAAGAGATTATGGCCGATGATGAGTTTAGAGAAGATCATGAGAAGGAAGAGTTGGTGAAGAAGAAGAAGAAGGAGAATGATAAAAAGGATGATGACAAGAAGAGCGTGGCATTCAAGGCCACATCATCCAAGAGCAAGGGCAAGAAGAAGAAAGAAGAGTCATCAAGTGAAGATGAACCATGCTCTAGCTCAAGTGGGCAAGAAGAAGAAGTGAGTGAACAAATGGCACTCCTTGTGAAGAGAATGGGAAGCTCATGAAGAAGGGGTACCGGTCCAAGGGCAAGAGAAGCTCATCCAAGTCTAGTGACCGTCCCATGAAGTGCTTCCGGTGCAATAGCAAGGATCATCTCATTGCCAAGTGCCCATATGCAAGTGATGATGAAGATGCCATGAGGAAGGAGAGGAAGAAGCAAGAGAAGAAGAAGGAGGAGAAAGACTCCTCCCATCACAAGAAGAAGGGTGAATCTCATGTGGCAACTTGGGAGAGTGATTCATCTTCCTCAAGTGATGATGATGATGATGATTCCAAGAAGAAGAAGAAGAAGAAGGCACGCAAGCATTGCCATTCAAGAGAAGCTTTCTCTATTTGGTGCTCCATCGTCTTGCTTCATGGCCAAGGCCACTAAGGTAAAACCTCCACCCGATAGTGATGATGAGAGTGATGATGATGATGACACCACAAAAGAAGAACTATGGGTCATGCTTGAAGATTGCAAAGGTGCTTTCAATGACTCTAGGAAAGAATGTAGGGGCTTGCGCAAGGATAAACAAAACCTTGAGCAAGAACTTATGGAGTTGAGGGCTTCTTATGAAAGTCTAAAGGTAGACCATAAGAAGCTAGAGATTGCTCACTCTAAGCTTGAAAAAGCTCATTCTTCTCTAGTTGAGAAGCAAGAGAAAGTGCAACCACAAGTGGTGAACATAGAAAAGAAAAATGTGTCCACATCATGTGATTCACTTGATGACTCATTTGTTGTTGCATCACTTGGCCCTTCATGCTCTTATGCCTCTACATCATCTAGTAGTGTTGGTCATGCATGTGATTCTACACTAGTAGTTGAGAATGAGTGTCTTAAGAAGGAAGTCAAGGAGCTCAATCACACCTTAGCTAAGGCTTATGGTGGTGAGGACCGCTTGCTTATGTGCTTGGGTAACCAAAGAGCTTCTCTCTACAAAGAGGGATTGGGCTATACCCCCAAGAAAGGCAAGGCCGCTTTTGCTCCTCACAAGACTAGTTTTATGAAGAACAATGGTAGCTATTGCAAGAGTTGCAAGCAAGTTGGTCATCTAGAGCATGCATGCAAGAACAAGAACACTAGTGCCTCCTCTTACAAGTTGAGTGCTTCTTACATGCTTGTTAAGAGTGAGAGTGGTGTGAGTGCTAGATTCATTGGTACACCATGGATGAGCTCAAAGAAGAAAGCTATTTGGGTGCCAAAGACTCTAGTGACTAACCTTCAAGGACCCAAGCAAAAATGGGTACCTAAAGCTTGATGTCTTCTTGTAGGTCAATTACAAAGCCGGAGGAGGCATTGGGTGCTTGATAGTGGTGCATCAAATCATATGACCGGTGAAGATAGTATGTTCAAATCACTTGACAAGAATGACAATGGTGGATTCAACTCCATCACATTTGGTGACAATAGCAAGGGTGATGTCATGGGGCTTGGAAAGGTTGCAATTTCCAATGACAAGGATCTCTCCAATGTGTTGCTAGTTGATACTTTGAACTTCAATCTTTTGTCGGTGGCACAATTATGTGATCTTGGCTACAAGTGCATATTTGATGACAAGCATGTTGAGGTAGTGAGCAAGGATCAAGCAAATATCATCTTCAAGGGGTTTAGGCATGGAAGCTTGTACTTGGTTGATTTCAATGCTAGTGAAGCTCAACTTTCATCATGTTTGATTGGCAAGTCAAGCAAGGGATGGCTATGGCATAGGCGCCTTGGACATGTTGGCATGAAGCAATTGAACAAGTTAGTGAAGCATGATCTAGTGAGAGGCTTGAATGATGTCACATTTGAGAAGGATAGACCTTGTAGTGCATGTCAAGCCGGCAAGCAACATGGGAACTCACATCCCAAGAAAAATGAGATGTCAACTTCAAGAGCGTTTGAGTTGTTGCATATGGACTTGTTTGGCCCAACTCACTACACATTAATTGGGGGCAACAAGTATGGTTTTGTGATTGTGGATGATTACACAAGATACACTTGGGTGTTCTTCCTCTATGACAAAAGTGAAGTCTATGATCTATTCAAGTCATTTGTCAAGAGGGTGCAAAATGAGTTTGACACTACCATCAAGAAGATAAGAAGTGACAATGGGAGTGAATTCAAGAACACAAGAGTTGAAGAGTTGTGTGATGAGCTTGGAATTGTGCATCAATTCTCACCAACCTACACTCCCCAATCCAATGGTGTAGTTGAGAGGAAGAATAGGACCTTGATTGAGATGGCAAGAACTATGCTACTTGAGTACAATGTGAGTGAGAAGTTTTGGAGTGATGCTATCAACACGGCTTGCTACTATAGCAACCACCTCTATTGTCATGGGAAGTTAGAGAAGACACCATATGAAATCTTGAATGGAAGGAAGCCCAACATTGCTTACTTCCGGGTCTTTGGTTGCAAGTGCTACATTCTCAAGAAGGGACAAAGACTTGGCAAGTTTGATAAGAGATGTGATGAGGGATTTCTTCTAGGCTACTCTACTTCTAGCAAGGCCTATAGAGTGTGGAACTTGGCTAGTGGGCTAATGGAAGAGGTTCATGATGTTGAATTTGATGAAACCCAAGGCTCTCAAGTTGGAGATCAAAATCAAGAAGATGTGGGTGGAGATCAATTAAATGCAATGAGACACATGGACATTGGTGACATTAGGCCGAGGCAAGTGGATGATGGTGATGAGGTGCAAGTGCCAACTCAAGTTGTGATAGAAGATTCCAATGAGGCAAGCACAAGTGGTACTCAACATGAAGATCATGATCAAGGTCAAGCAAGCAATGCAAATGAGCTAGTTCTTCAACCTTCCAACATTGCAAGAGATCATCCTCTAGATCATATCATTGGTGATATTCAAAGAGGTGTGCAAACAAGATCAAGATTGGCTGGCATATGTGAGCACTACTCCTTTGTGTCATTCATTGAGCCAACTAAGATTGATGAGGCATTGAAGGATCCGGATTGGATAAATGCCATGCATGAGGAATTGAACAATTTCAATAGAAATGAAGTTTGGGAGCTTGTTGAGAGGCCAAAGAAACACAATGTGATTGGAACTAAGTGGGTCTTCAAGAACAAGCAAGATCAAGATGGCTTAGTGGTGAGGAACAAAGCGAGACTAGTGGCGCAAGGTTACACACAAGTTGAGGGTCTTGACTTTGGAGAAACTTATGCACCGGTGGCAAGATTGGAGGCAATTAGAATCTTATTAGCCTATGCTTGTGCTCACAACATCAAGCTCTATCAAATGGATGTGAAGAGTGCATTTCTCAATGGCTTCATTAATGAGGAAGTGTATGTTGCACAACCTCCCGGTTTTGAAGATGACAAGAAGCCCAACCACGTCTACAAGCTCAAGAAGGCTTTGTATGGATTGAAGCAAGCTCCAAGAGCATGGTATGAAAGATTAAGGGACTTTCTCATATCCAAAGGCTTCAAGATGGGAAAAGTTGACACTACTCTCTTCACCAAGAAGATAGAAGATGATTTGTTTGTGTTGCAAATCTATGTGGATGATATCATCTTTGGATCAACAAATCAATTCTTTTGTGAAGAGTTTGCTAAAATGATGGCTAGTGAGTTTGAGATGTCAATGCTTGGAGAGTTGTGCTACTTCCTTGGTCTTCAAATCAAGCAAATGAAGAATGGCACCTTTGTGAGTCAAGGCAAGTACATCAAGGACATGATCAAGAAGTTTGGGTTGCAAGATGCTAAGGCCATTAGTACACCTATGGGAACCAATGGTGGCTTGGACATTGATGATAGTGGCAAGATGATTGAGCAAAAGTTATATAGATCAATGATTGGAAGCTTACTATATGTGACCGCTTCAAGGCCGGATGTCATGTTTAGTGTATGCATGTGTGCAAGATTTCAAGCTTCTCCAAGAGAGAGTCACTTGACGGCAACCAAGAGGGTGTTGAGATACTTGAAGGGTACTCAAGATATTGGTCTATGGTATCCCAAGGGGTCAAGCTTTGAGTTGATTGGATACTCCGACTCCGACTATGCCGGTTGCAAGATTGATAGGAAGAGCACAAGTGGAACATGCCAAGTGCTAGGAAGATCTCTTGTGTCATGGTCTTCAAAGAAGCAAAATAGTGTGGCACTTTCCACCGCCGAAGCCGAATATATTAGTGCGGGGAATTGTTGTGCACAATTGCTATGGATGAAAGCCACCTTGAAGGACTATGGGATCAAGTTCAAGCATGTGCCTTTGTTTTGTGACAATGAAAGTGCAATCAAGATGACAAATAATCCGGTTCAACATTCAAGAACCAAGCACATTGATGTGAGGCACCACTTCATTAGAGATCATCAACAAAAGGGTGATATTAGCATTGAAAGCATTGGCACCGAAGATCAACTAGCCGACATATTCACCAAGCCTCTTGATG
Organism: Themeda triandra; assembly: GCA_018135685.1. Taxonomy (NCBI): domain Eukaryota; kingdom Viridiplantae; phylum Streptophyta; class Magnoliopsida; order Poales; family Poaceae; genus Themeda; species Themeda triandra. The sequence continues at coordinate 543,119 of JAENPR010000265.1, read as the reverse complement.
AGAAAAGATATTGCAAGTTGAGGAATGAGTTGAACATACTTAGCTTCTCCAACATGGATTGATGCACCCCATATATGACATGCCTCTCCTCCAACATAGCAAGGTAAAGTTGGTTGTTGCATCTCATGCATCCTTTTGCTAGTTGTGTAGACATGTATACATGTGCATCTTGCTAGGATCATTCATTGCAAACCAAATGAATTTGAAGGATATATGGCATCACTATTGTTTCTATGCTTGATTTGATCTAGTGATGGCATATGACTTGTTTGTGAGCTTGTAAACCTAGTGTTGAATCTTTAGCACTTGCTCATGATGTGTATCTCAACATGGTCAAGATAACCCTTATTCTTATGAGGTGTGAAGAAGCTTGCCCTTGGTTCAAACCGAGATACATTTTCAAGGCATGTGATTTAGATTTGGCCATAGTTGATTGACTTGTTTCTCTCATCTTATGCACCCTTCTTGGTCATTGATGACAAAGGGGAGAAGTAAGTATACACCTAGGGGAGAAGTTTACACCTAGGGGGAGAAATAAGTCACAAAGAGCAATGGAAGGGGATCAATTTTTATGATATGACCCAACCATGAGCACACAAATAGGGGAGCAAGCTCATAGACTATTTGTTGCATATTGTGTGTGCATACATGATGATATGGAGCATTGCAAGCTAAATTCAATATTCATGCTTGTTTGGTGTATTGCTAGTATAGAACTTGATTGATGAATTGGAGTACTAGCATGCTTAGGTGGTTTCTAGACATAGAGTTTCTCTTGTTCAAGTACCTTGCTTTTAATGTGATCTCATGAGGTATCTTGAGTTTTGATGATGTCTAGATTCTCATGGTGCTAAGGAAGGTTTATTATCGCACTCCGATTGGTATCACGCTTCAAAGGTCAATTCTATAAACCTTAGTACCATTTTGGTTGTGGTAACTCTCACACAAGTTTCATCTATGCATGTGTGCTTGAAAATCGACCAAACATTTGATGCACACATGTAGGGGGAGCTACCACTACCAAAACCGGAATTGAAATGCTTGTCCAATCCAAGATTCATGATCAAAATGTCTTGGGCAAGCAATTCAATTTTATATTGAATTCAATTTCCATATCTTTGTGAGTTTGTCGAGGGGTTGTCATCAATTACCAAAAAGGGGGAGATTGAAAGCTCCGGTTTGGTTTTGGTAATTAATGACACTCAAACGTTGCTAATGCTTTGCTCTAAGTGTGGTTAGACACATAGCAATGTGACGATGGATGATGGAGCATGGTGGTCACGGTGATGAACATGAAGGATGTAAAGTGATCGAGCTCCGACGGAGGCCCATGGAGATCAAGGCGAAGGTATACTTGATAGGGCTTTTTCGGTTTAGTGGTCGAGACACTCAGCGAGTGTGACCACATTTAGGATCGATAACCGACTATCAAGAGGGGTTTCCTCGGTTCATTCGCGGTCCTAAGTGCCTCTAGTTGTGACTTTGCATAATGCATGAGAGGCTAACTAGAGAGCTAACCCTTGCACGATATTTCATGAGTGAAATACTAACTCCAAGGCTTGAGATTGGATCATCACCTGGTGGAGTTAGTGCACAAGGCAAGGGAATTGATTTGGATCAATTTGGAGCAAGTTTGGCGCATGAAATGACGTTCACGAAGCGCCGGACTCGAATGGCGAAGGCGCCGGACTCAGTGGAGACGCGTCCGGCGGCTTTGGTCTCGGGCTCGCGCGTGGCCTGGCTGGCCCTCGAGCGCCGGACGCGGCTGTGGTGCGTCCGACGGCGGGCCGGACGCCGACCAGAAAGTTTCTGGCTGGGGCGCGCTGGCAGTGGCTCAGGCGGACGCACGACAGACGCGCGGCGGACGTGGTCGCCAGACTCTCCTCAGACGCGGTCGCCGGACTTGGCGCGGCAGAGAGCGGCGGACGTGTCCGCCGGCCGAGCGCCGGACGCGTCCGGCGCTTGATAAAGTCGCCAGCCCGAGGGCAACGGCTCTATTTCGACCTTGGGTCTATAAATAGAGGGTTGGCCGGCTTGGGGAGTCTCTCTTCGCCATTTCTACTCACTTGAGCATACTTTGAGCAGGAAAGACACTCCCCCACTCATCTCTTTGATTCCTTTGCTAATCTTGAGAGAGATTTGAGTGAGAACAAGTGATTTGCATTGAGAGTTGCATCTAGAGGCACTTGTTCATCGAGCGAGCTGCGGATTCTTGTTACTCTTCGGTGATTCCCGTCACCGTAGACGGTTTGGAGCAGCGGGTGGTGGTTGAGCTCGACTTGGTGATTGTTCGAGGCCACACCGGGTTCTTGTGAGGGTTCTTGATCCTTCCCCGCGGAGTTCGCGAAAGGATACTCTAGTGGATTGCTCGTGGCTTGTGGATCCTTGTCTTGTGTGGAGATTGCGGCTCCCCATTGGGGTCTTTGGCACCGAGCCAATTGAGCGGGCAACTCACCAAGCAAGTGTATCGCCACAACGAGGAGTAGCTTGCCGGAAGCAAGTGAACCTCGGTAAAAAATCATTGTGTTGATTCGTGATTGCCGAGGCTTCGACCTCCTTGTGCTTATGCTTGAGCTCTCTAGGTGATTGGCTTCTACACCGGTGATTGGCTATCTTCTACTCTTCGCGGCGGTATAACATTCGATCATCTCTTTACTTTCCGCAAGGTAGAATTGCTTGTTGTGGTCGGTCGGGAACCACTCATTGTGTAGCTTAAATCCCATGGGTAGAATTGCTTGGTTGGTTTCGGTGAACCGACATTGTGTAGCTTGATCACCGTTGTTGTACGTGCAATTAAATTGAGTAGCCTGGCATGGTAGGACGGCTTGCATAGAGTAGTCGAAGCACTTGCTTTGCACATTTGCCGCCTTGCTATCTAATTGGGTTATCTAGTTTTATTGCTAGAATTTTTATTAGGCTATTCACCCCCCCTCTAGCCATTGTGACCTTTCAACCACACATGCATCGTGAAGTTCGTCTTCGTAGCTCGGTCATACGTCAGCACCCCTCATCCCAAGCTTTCTGCAATTCATCCCACACTGGCTGCATGAACACACCCATTTTGTTGCCCAGTGTCCGGTATTATCAGCGTCAAGAACACGTTCTTGGGGTCGAACATGACGCCGGGGAAGATTGAGGGGATCACAAACACGGGCCAACAAGTGTACGGGGCCGCCATCATTCCAAACGGGTTGAACCCATCTCCCCGGCGCTACGCGTACATTTCGAGCCTCCTCGGCCATGCGAGGATTCATGGCATCGAAGTGCTTCCATGCATCACCATCCGCCGGGTGCTGCATCTTGTCACTGTAACTTTTGCCATTCTTGTGCCAAGTCATTTGTTTCGCGGACTCCTCTGTCATGTACTCGCCGTTGCAGCCTCGGTAGTACCGGAAGGTGTCGTATGACCATCTCGGGGATCTTAGATCTGTTTCTTAGTGCCATCACGCCTTCTACCTCCACGTACCTAGAGGCTTTTCACTCCGGACAGTGTGTTGCTGCCTCGTGGTCTCCTCGGAACAGGACACACCCGTTCTTACAAGCTTGGATCGGGTGATAAGGCATCTTGAGTGCACGAAGGAGCTTCTGTGACTCGGTCGTGTTTTTCGGCAGGCAGTGCTCCTCCGGAAGTAGCCCGCCAACAGTTGCCAACACGAGATCAAAACCTTCCCGACTGATGCCCAGTGACGACTTCAACCCTATTAGGCGTGAAATGGCATCCAGTTTAGAAATGTGGGTCTTCTCGTGAAGGGGCTCCTTTGCCGCCTCCATCATGTCGTAGTACGCCTTTGCGGTCACCTCTGGATCTTCTTCCACCACCTCCAATCCTTGAACGGCTTCAATGTCTTCAAGCAAGTCTGCCATTCCGGCATCTTGATCAAACCCCTGGAGGTCCGGTCTCACCACCACCTCCGTAACCCGTTGGGGTTCCCCATGGAGGATCCAACGGGTATAGTTTGGAACATACCCGTTCGCCCAAATATCATTCCTCATCTGTCGTTGCTCTTTCCTTGTCTGGTTCTTACACTTGCTACAGGGACAAAACACCCGAATCGCCCCTTTAGAAGCTGGGCCAAATGCCTTCTCCAGGAGCTCCCCGGTCCCCTTAACCCATTCATTGGTCTTGTCTTTGAATCCCGTGTACATCCACTCACGGTCAGCCATCCTCTGTCATGCACCAACATAAGCGAGTAATAAGACCAACATCTGCAACTACAAGGCGTTCCTACCATCTACTAGGTGAAGGATAGGTCCTAATCCCACCCGAGGATGCGTAGATGAGGTTAGCTTCCATGCTCGCTCCCATCCGAGACGGAATTTCGGCAGCCTTCCTCCCCGCCGTTCTCCCGATACACGTCCCGACCGGGAGAGTGTGTATCCGGAGAACAACGGGGAGGGCTGCCGAAACTCCGACTCGGACGGGGCGGAACATGGAAGCTAACCCATCTACGCATCCTCGGGCCGTCCAAAAACGTGGACAATCCGAAAGAGAAACCGTCGCGGATATGCACCGATCCGCATACCAACGACCGCGAATCTCTTTCGGACGGGAGACGCCTAACTCGGTTACGCAATGTACTTACAACAACTATAAGACACGAGAGGTGGTTTATACCTAGGGTGGCGGCGCGAGGCGGGTAGGTGCACGAACACGGTCAAGGTCCCTCCGACAAGTCCCGCTTCGCAAAGCAATAAAGATATCAATATTTGTTGAAAATTTCGCGAGAACCTCCCCTATACGGGGAGGTTCCAAGACCCGCAAGAAAACCGCCGGCTCGAAGGCCGGCGTCCACATTTGCGGCACGATGGCCCACACAACCACAAACCCGGCACGAAGGCCGTCAACACACAAACGGCGCGATGGCCGACAACCCTAGAGCTTTACCTTCTCCTCCGGCGACGCGCGTGGACGGATGACGTGGACGAACGGCGTCGGACGACGTGGACGAACGGCGTCGGACGACGTGGACGAACGGCGTCGGCGACGTGGACGGACGATGGACGAACGAAGCGGACCTTCTCCGGCTCCTCCTCCTCTCTTCCTCCTCCCCTTCTCCTTCCTCCTCCCCTTCTCCTTCCTCTACTCCTCCTTCTTCCTCCTCCCCTTCTCTTCTCCTCCTTCTCCTCCTTCTTTTCTTCCTCCTCCCCTTCTCTTCTCCTCCCCTTCCCTTCCCTTCCTTGGCCTCCTTCCCTTCCTCGGCCTCCTTCCCTTCCTCTGCCGAGCGGGAGGCCGACGAGCCTTCCTCCTTCCCTTCCCTTCCTGCACGGCCCGGCGGAGAGGGCGGAGCAAGGCGGAGCAGGGACGGCGGAGCGACGGGCGGAGCGGCGACGGGGAGCAGGAGACGGGGAGCGGCGGCGGAACGGCGGAACGCGCGGCGGGAGCGGTGGGGATCCCGGCCGCGCCGGAATGTGTGCGCCGGAGTAGGGGGAGTGGGGGCGGCGGGGGCGGGGAGGGCGCGGAGGAGGCGGGGCGGATGGATGCGGTGGCGGGGAAGTGCGGCGGAGAGGAGCGGTGGCGGCGGCGGAAATGGCGGCGGCGGCCGGGGGGTGGCGTCGCGGCCGGGGGTTAGGGGACGAGATAGGGTTTGGGGGTCGGGGCGGGCGCCGGGTCTTTTTTATTTTTATTTGAAACGACTTTGCCGATGGCCATAGCCATCGGCAAACGCAGCCACTTGGCACCTCGAGCCGGCCGGGCCCACCTCGTTTGCCGATGGCCGGCCATCGGCAAAGCTGTTTGCCGATGGCTTTCCAAGGCCATCGGCAAACAATCCTTTTTTTTTTTTTCATCCCAATTTTTTTTGTCTTGGTACACCAAATACAACCCACCTATAAAATTTGGGACAATTTTGATCTTTTTAGCTATATTTCGTTAATTTTTTTGGTTTCTTTGAATTTTCCCGACCCAAAATTTGAACTGCAGGTACATGAAATAATGCAAACTTTTGATTCAAAAAATGATATTCATGATTCTTGGAGTATGTTGAGGCCGTATCCGGGACCTCGCATGAAATTACGACCCTGTTGGCCTCGTAACATGGGTAGTGATGTGCCGGAAAGTGTTTTTAAATTCTATAAAATCCAAACGAAGTCCTAAATTGACGAAACTTGACGAGTTGTCTCACCATCACATGTGTAGTGTGTGGTAAAAATTTTAAAAAGTTTCGAGCAAGTTGTGACGTCGGATGGTCAAAACCCGGACATCTCCACATGTGATCACTCCGTGATCACATGTGGAGATGTCCGGGTTTTGACCATCCGACGTCACAACTTGCTCGAAACTTTTTGAAAATTTTTATCACACACTACACATGCCATGCCAACACAACTCGTCAAGTTTCGTCAATTTCGACTCCGTTTGGATTTAATAGAATTTAAAAACACTTTCCCTAAGACATCACTACCCATGTTACGAGGCCAACACGGTCGTAATTTCATGCGAGCTCTGGATATGGCCTCAACTTACTCCGAGAATCATGAATATCATTTTTTAATCAAAAGTCTGCATTATTTCATGTACCTGCAGCTCAAATTTTGAGGGCGGGAAAAATTCAAAGAAACCAAAAAAATTAACGAAATATAGCTAAAAAGTTCAAAATTGTCCCAAATTCGGAGGTGAGTTGTATGTGAGGTAGGAAGACACCATAAAAAAAATGGGAAGGAAAAAACAAAAAAAAAGGATTGTTTGCCGATGGCCTTGGAAAGCCATCGGCAATGTCTGTTTGCCGATAGCCGGCCATCGGCAAACAAGGTGGGCCTAGGCGCTGCCCAGGCTACCACGTGGCCACGATTTGCCGTTGGCCGTGGCCATCGGCAAAAGCTGCAGTTTGCCGATGGCCTAACGGCGTAAGCCATCGGCAAACCGGACGGAGTCGGTCGCCGTCAGGTCCTGGCATAGTTTGCCGATGGCTTGGTATGCCATGGCGGCCATCAAGAACAAATTCTAGGCCGATGGCTTTTGTTCGCCGATGGCCTGGCCATCGGCAAACAGGCGTGTTGCCGATGGCCATTGTTCGCCGATGGCCCGGCCATCGGCAACAATAGGTTTGCCGATGGCTTCACTTTGCCATCGGCAAAGCGGGATGTTTGCCGATGGCAGATTCCTTGGCCATCGGCAAACTCCTGGGCCATCGGCAAATACTCGCTCTCCGGTAGTGTATGGAAATGCTCAACTCGACCGCTCTACGTTTTAGCATCTAAAGGGGTGTTCCACAAACTCCAGATTTTTATGAAGCTATCTACTCCACGATGGAGTTTGTGAAACCATCTCTTAACTCAATTGTACGTACACATCATCCTTCAAGTACTAGTTGTCCTATAAAAAGTTATAACAACCATACACCCACAACTAGAAGGACAAAAATGATGGCAAGAATATGTGATAATCCATTGACTCGTGGACACAAAGGAAATCAGAAAAGACGCCGGCGGTTTCGGATGAAGACAAGGCGTATCTATACGGACGGATCGGATTTGAGGAGGAAAAGGCCAAGCAACCAGCAAAGCTGACCGTCCGGCCCGGCCGGCAATCTTTTGGCATAACATGATTGCATTGCATGGCCACCACTCCACGCCACCGCCACCGCCACCACCAAAATCTCGCATTCTCGCTAGCTCCCAGTGCAAATCATTTACGAGATCACAAAGAAACGTATCCAAAAGCTACTGAAATTGGATGCGCGATGATGTGATGTGGAAGACGAAGGGCAGGATGGTACGGTGCCTCAAGCTAAGCGTCCTCTAGCTGGCCCTGCCTGAAAGCTGCACCACACACAGAGAGAGAAGCAAAGGACAAGGCTGTGGGCATCTCGTAACAAACTGGCGCCGAACCAAATCACCATAAAGGAGGGCTTGGAGCTTTGCATTCATGCAAGAGTGTGTGGCCCATGAATCTTCCAAGGGACCATGCATGCTGTTGTGTACTGTGACAGGCGTACTGGTACTTGGATCATTCATCCATCCATGCCCGGCCATGGCGTGGCATGAGATGAGGGTGGTGTGGTGGTTAGGCATGCCAACAAAATCATGCAACTAATTTCATAGAGAGGACAGAGAGGAGAGAGGGAGATGTCCTTTTTGCAAGAAAATGTGAAGTACATAGGCAAAAAAAAAAAAGACCTCAACAAGATACTATTTTGGTTTGATTTGATTTGAGTTGAGGCGTGTGTGGAGGTGGAGCATGGTGGATGGATTGGATGCAGAGTGAATATCGAACCCATAGGCCATAGTACAAGGCCCCAAAGAGGAGAAAAGTGTGTGCAATCATGCAAGGGGGCCATGAAAAGATGGACAGCAGTTTCACCCGAATTCAAGCAAAGAGCCAATCATTCAGCTGTATGTGCTCGTGTAGTAGTAGGCATATCTTGCAAGCAAGCAAGCATAATCGCTGGAAAATTCTCAGCTGTCTAATCATCATCAAATGCATTCCATCCAGGCATTAGCCTCAATTTCTTCCATACAAGTTTTAACCAGAAAAGGACTCACTGTAAAAAAATAAAAAAAAAATAAAAAAAACAGAAAAGGACTAATAATCAAATAATACTTGCCTTGTGTGCCACATGATAGATGAAATGGCTTTCCATCTGCATTATTGTTAGCAGGATCAAACAGTGAAATCATATATAGCCACAGTTATAAATACAGTATATCCCATATTCTGAAAGGCCAATTATATAAATTCCTGCATATATTCATGTACTAGTTTGTACTGAACCCACAGGCATTGTCATTGATAAGCCATGTCACAAACAGAAATAAACATCCACCTGGCCAGCTTCTACCGCTAGTCTGCTACACAAGGCTAAACTAAGATCTTAATAATTATTAGAAGACAGTGATTCTCAAGGGCCCATTTGCTGATGACGACGGATGTTGCCTACAAGGCGTCAAGGCCAGACAAGAAATTTAAAGACACACTGAACTGTGCATGGATAAGGGATATGTACTTTTTTTTTTTTGAGGAAAATGGATATGTACTGTGACATTTTAGATCTCAAATGTGCAAATTTTAGTGCACTTAAGTATTTCCAGCCAGTCAACATCTAAAAGTAACACGATTACTGAATTAGAGCAATTCATCCATTTCAGAACGACTAGAATTTTCAGATGGTCCTACTATGCTTGTACCGTGTAAATTTAATGATTTTCTTATCCGAATAAAAAACACTGTTCTTTCGAGAGAGAGAGAGAGAGAGAGAGCGCCATGGAGGGAGAGAGATGAAGGAAAGGCACAGAAGAAGAAACTACAAGAAGACTATCACAAACCAACCGCAAAAGTGGAAATAAGCTTGAGCTAATCTGATCGACAAAACTGATTTGGATCTCACCGTATATACCATGACCTAATCTAGATGCAACATGAATGATAAGTTTTACAAGAACTGACCTGATGACCCCCAAAATTTGATGATTCAGCACATGGATGGAGATTAAATCCATCTAGCTAGCTAGGGTTTTCGATGTGCTCCCACCAGCAGATGAAACTACAGCATGACCTGATGCTCATCATTCCTCTTTCTTCCCTCCCCTCATCTTTGGATTCATCAATCCATGACACAGTCAGGGAGAGAGTGAGGTTATGTAGATACATCATACATACCACCATCAGATCATGCTGGCAGCTTCACCAACTTGTGGAGCACCACTACCCTCTCTAATGGAGGACGAAGAGAGCAGACTATTCATCTATCCGAGAGAGGGGGATAGAGATAGATAGAGAGAAGAGAGGGAAGAACTGGGTGATAGCTAGCTAGCTAGAGAGAGATAACAGGAGCAAGTGAGGGGGATGGGGATATATAGAAGACCAAGTGGGAATTGCCATCACTCAATTGCAGCGTATTTCGACCATTTTCCTATGCTTTTTATTTTGTTGTATTTCTATCCTTTTTCGTACGATGTTTGTTGCAAGTAGGATAAGCCTCTCGGAGCTGGAGGTGATGCGGCGGTGGACTGGAGTGGAGAGGCGTGCTGGCTAGTGGTTAGTTAGCTACTAGTACAAAGAAACAAAATGGGGCACGCTACGCCTCTGATGAACTAGTGTCACACCGTACGTAATATTACCATCAGGTGGGGGCCACTGACAGTGAGTGTGTAGAAATTGCTTCTCTAAAAATCCACCCAAGTACACAGTCTCAGTTGTCATTTTTTGTTTATCATTTACTACTAAAAGTAATTGGTAGCCAGTCTAAAAGATTTAGCTAATAGTATTACCATTTTAGTGTGTGGCCAGTAGCAGTCTCAGCTCTCAATAATAATTGCTAGACGTACAAAGTTTAAAATTAGTGGACTAGCAGCTACGACTAACATACCAAAACAATCATCACTTTCTTTTCAAAAGATAGTAATAAAGATAGCTGTATTTGGTGTTACTGTAATGAGACATGCATAATATTTAAACAGTAATATATAGATTAGCAACATTAATCCATTACACATATCTCTCTGCTAGGGTGTTATAGCATTATAGTGTTGACTGAAACTAAAAAAAAATGTTCAACGCTGAATCCACAACATACCAAGATCTGAATTCTGATGCCTGGCCACTGAGCTACAGTTAATAACGAACTGCAACTGTGGCACATGAGCCAGCCTACATGAAGGGTGACCCGATTTTGGAAGCAAGAAAGTGACAAGACCATCACTCTGGTGCCTAGCTAGCTTGGGCTTGGAAATTGGAATTAGGTTCTATGCACTGCATCTGCATCTGTTATCTGTAGCCTTTTATGCAGATCGAGATCCTTTCTTTAGGTATACTTTTTATATATACAGGTCCAATATATATAATCGAACAATGCATGATCCTACGTTTGTAGTGTATAATATATATCCTTATTATGACAAATCCTATATATCTAACAGTGCAGTAGAAGCCTAGATCACTACTCGTAGATGGCAAAGACATGAACAGAAGTTCTTTATATAATAACTTGATGGATAGTGTGTCCAATTCTAAAAAGAACAGAATCATATTCACAGTAGCACAAGAAAGGGATTGGTTACATATATGATATAGCTATCAGTCACCAGCATATATATTAATTAAGTATTAAGTGGTAACTGTCTGTGGCCAAGTGATTCTGTTGGACTTTTAATCAAACATCCTATCAGTATCAAAGAGACAGCTAGTAATTATAGGTAGGAGAGGTAGGGATCACTATTCTCTATATGCCTTTTCCTCTATTAAACTCCAACCAAGAAATATGATTGGCAGACATGATTATGAGCTTGGAACGAACTCACATACAAATACTCAAACCAAGAAAGTTTAAGCTATTTACCTATATTTCATTGTTCATATGCTACATCATGACATGTTGTAGCAGAGAACAAAATGCACTGCCTCTTCATTCCCTTCCATCATGCTTCTCCACCATGCTGCAGGGATTGAAGATTCATCCAAGATCTGCAGGATAACCATATATAGCAGAAAGCATGCAGATGGATCTCAAAGTAACAGCAAAGCAGAAGGTAGTACAGAAAAAAATGACATCATCAGCATATATACATGCCCAGAATTGTGAAGAAATGAGGCTGTCATGCATGATCTAACAATGATTTGCAGGTACAGAGTGGCACACACACACGAGAGGCCACTGTGTGGGCGCCTGTCAATGGTGCCAAACCAAAGCTAGATCATGCTGGCAGCTTCACTCATTCACAAGAGCATTTGCGTTTGCATCCAGGATGAACAAAACTAGCTACCATCCTACACTCTCTCTTCATCTTCTCCATGCTCCCCTCAAGAAAATTATCCTCAGGCAGTATAGATCCCAGTCCCACCCTTTGATTTCAAGATACTAGCTACTAGAAATGAAAATATAACAATGCAAAAAAAAAAGATTCTTGAATCTGGGAGTAGCAGGTGCCATGAAGAGAGACCCAAGAAATAGAAGTGAGATACATTCAGGAAGAAACAACACTATCGTCTCCCTTCAATTCACCAATGCAAGAAACACCGAACACACAATGACACAAGCAGGCCAAGAAGAAAGATGGAAGGAAAAGAACAAAAAGGCAAGATAAGTTATCTGAACTCTCCCCCTGTTGCTACCCCTGGACCTTTGCCTTTGGACGATGATGGCCATGGCCACATGGGGACTGTATTTATAGAGGAAAGATGATGACGCATCCATGGCAAGGTTGGCGACTTGGCGTCTTGGCCCTTAGCTTGGCTGTGCACACACTTTGCAGTAGTGTCCATGGCGACTTTGCAAGCGAGTTAATTATTGGAAGTATTGGTATAGTTTTTTTTTCTACTATAAGGCTAGGTTTAGCTAGGTGGCGCTAGGGTAGATGCGCTATGTCTGAATCAGAGACGGTAGATGCGCTAGTATGTCTGAATCAGAGACAGAGAGCCAGAGCAACTAGGCTAGGGTGGCATGCGGCACAATGCAGTGCAGATGGATGGATCGATCGACGCCAGATAGCAGGGGCGGCCTTGTTTAGATTGAAAAAATTTTAACCTGATGAATAGTAACTCTTTTGTCTTATTTGAAAAATATTGTCCAATCGCGGATCAACTAGGCTCAAAAGATTCATCTCGTGATTTCAAACTAAACTGTGTAATTAGTTATTTTTTTACCTATATTTAGTGCTCCATACAAGCAGCTAAAAATTGATGTGATGGAGAGAGGGTGAAAAAACTTGCAATTTCAGGTGAAAGTAAACAAGGCCTGAGAGTGAGAGAGTGAGCAATGCAATGAGAGCGTGCCTGTGTATGGCACATATACCTAGGGCAACCTCCTTATTGTTTAAAACTAGTACAGCTTTTATCAGAACGAGGTGAGGGTGAGGCCCGGACATTGGATTAAAGAATACGCATACACTCGATCCCATTCTTGTCCACAGTAGGTTCTTCAACGGTAGAGAAACACCACCTAAAATCATGGACACATATAATGAACCATGATGACACCATTCGACCTCCAGCAAGCTTGTACTCAGTCACAAAGTAAAATCAATAGATGAAACCTCTATATTATTTTACTGAAATGGCACTGTAAGATCATATCCACAATCACTTTTTTTTCTTATTTCATATATACCCACAATCTAATATAGAAACTGAGACTACCTCAACTAATTGAATGAGACTGCTTGTTTCCTCATTGTTTGGATTGAGGTGAATATGAATGAATACATGTCCAAACAAGTCTTAACATGGGTGGGAGTTGTGCTCATGAACCCGGCCATCTATGTTAAGTTTTTGCTTCTTTATATAAAAGCCATCTATTGTTAAGTTAAAGTCCTCTCTAAGGTTAAATTTGAGAGTACTTATTTTGTTCTTTATTTCTTTTTTTAATAAAAAATCATCTAGTTCCCTTATTTATAAATCCTACGAATACTTCAGTCCTCGAGATATTATTGTTTTATCAAGTAGCACCACTGGATATGGGCGCCTCTGCGCATGAAGATTTTCATGTGGCTAGCTACCCGGAGACGACACTGAACCGCGAACTGGAGACGTCGATATGGACTCAATATGGCAACGGGTACATACCCGATGGGTACTGGCCACCCATACCCGTGCCCGCTAGGTCGAAACCTATTCCATCGGGTTACCCACGAAAGCTGATGGGTAAGGAATTCATTCCATACCCATACCCGACGGGTAATTCTTACCCGTCGGGTATTCCATACCCGACAATATACCCGAGTTCAATCTTGACATACAAAATATAACAACTTTTAGCAAGTTAAATATAACAACATCCAGGCAAGTGTATGACTAAGGTTTCAAGATGGATCAACAATATATATACTAGGAGTGTTTGGGCCAAATTTCATGGGCTATATTATACTATATGGGCTACAATCACTTAGGTTGGTTATTTATTTTTGCGGGTATTTTTTACCCACGGGTATGCGGGTATGGGTACTGCTATTCCACACCCGTACCCGTCATACCCGATGGGTAAAGGATTTCTTCCAGTAACGTACCCACGGGTAGAAAACTCCTTCCACACCCGCCTCCTTAGCGGGTAAAACCCATCGGGTTCTCGGGTTTCGGGTACCCATTGCCATTTTGAATATGGACTAGACACAATGGATAACTGCTACCTATGTGACCAAGAATCGAAGACAATCCACCACATCATTTGCCTTTTGCTCCTTCTCAAGGCATATTTGGTGAACGATACTCGCAGTGCCAGAGGCGGATAGCTCCCTTGTCGGCGCACCTTCAATCCTGAAGTCATGGGATCAGTGGTGTCACAGGTGGATCGACGACAAGAGGAAGGACGTTGACTCTCTGTTTGCTCTAGTGGTTTGGGAAATCTAGAACGAGAGGAACGCGCGATGCTTTAGTAACGAACAGACGTCCGTCTCCAGGCTACTCTCCACCATCAAGCAGACCGCCGATCTATGGATCAAAGCTGGAGCTTGTAAACTAAGTTATTTATTACGCGAGTAGTCCGTTAGCACTTTCTGGAAGGGAAGCAACCCTCATTGTAAATCTTATCCTCCCTTTTAGCGTCTCAGCGCTTTTGTAAAAACAAATCTCTACTTAAATTTAAAGATGCTTAAGTCTTTTGTGTATTCGAGAATAAAAAGTAGTACCACTGGAACTCAGGCACCTGTTATCAATAGCAAGCTAAAAAGGTAGGAGTATATAATATATAGTATAGTATATGATTCAAGCTATAGCTAGAGGCCAATAGCTCTCATATAATAACAAAAACAAAAGCATTTGTCTTATTTTCAATGGCTGAACGGTCAAAAACAAAAGCATTTGTCTTATTTTCAATGGCTGAACGGTGCATGCATGAGACATGCATGCATGCCCCTGGCAGGCATGCGTAGCGATGCGATCAGATGCAGGCCTATACTAGCTTATTTATGCTTCCAATGCTCTCATCTTTGACCCTGCTTAGCTTCTTCCTTCTGAACCTTTTCTCTGCGACCTCCGTTCAACACTATCTTTTGCCATAGCCCTTAAAAATATGTTGAGCATCCATGACTAGGTACCTCCACATCAGAGGATGCTGGCATATGGCTGTTTGATCCTTTTTTCAGGGAAAAAACTTTGTACTGCATGCCTATCATGCAACTAGTATTAGTTTCTGTATTTGTGTATTGCTCGCTATGGTGTGCATAATGAAATCCACTATAAGGCTGTACTGTTTTGAAGTTGAGATTTATTTTTTCTTAAATCCTGCGTTTTATTAATTGATTCATGTGAATCACCGGTAGGATTTATGTGGAATTTTTGTATTTTTTTTCGAGAGTGGGATTTCACCCGTTTTTCATTAAGAGAGAATTTTTGCATTTCAAACGACTCTTGTTATTTATGAATTTGTATTGCAAAAGCATGAAGTGCTTATATGCAATACAAAGAGTTTTCAATTATCACAATGCAAGTGCAAGTCCATCAGCTAGTAGGTCTGTTTAAGGAAGTATTCCACATTCTTGCAGGATTATTTAATTTGACATACAGATTGAAAAGCCTTAGGGCTCGTTCGGCTAAGCTAAAATCAAGCCACGAATGTTCCAGCTGACAAAGCTTATTCAAATTATAATAAGAATCTAGCCTGGAATATTTCCAAAGACCATTCTCCATCAATCGAACATGCCCTAAAACAGCATCGATTTTGAACACGAGGAACATGCCCTAAAACACCACCGAAATCATTGAAAATTCTAAAATTTCAGCGAATTTTTGAACCCGAAACCACACACCAAGTTCGCTAAACACAACAAGATCAGAGAAGGGTCAACACTGTGCCGTGCCCCCGCTGTGTGTGATGATAGTTGATGTGCAGATCGAATAGGTAGACGATGAGAGGTCACATCAAGCTCAAGGCGTTTGCAGGGCAAGCCTGTTCATAACTGGCAAGGATTCTCTTCCTGGAAATGGAGCAGTACACACGCCCGGGCCACACAGCGCTGCATGCCCACAAGGAAATTAAAAGGAACCCGCCTATAGCTGGCTACTCGTAGCTACAGTAGTACGCAGTTGAAAAACTTTTGCGTTGCTTGGCCCATGCATACGAACTTTTGCGTAGCAATAGCAATGTAACCACCACCCTCACCAAGCTCCAGGTCCAGGACCCCTCTATATATTGGCATATTACAGGGTGGTCCTTCGTCTAGCTCCAGGTCCAGGACGCCACAATGATCCATGTCCCTCTCTTTCTCTTGGTCTGCAGGTTTCTTCTTCTTTTTTCCCTTGGGTGCACGCCATTACTAGAAGCACATTGGTAAAGCTTGTCACCTGAACGTCTATGGCAGTTAGAACTGCCCTTTCTGCTGAAAAGAAGCACCTATACCTAAATAAATAATTAAAAGAGTATATATATTCACATATATAGTACAATTCAGATATAGTGTTCCCCATTCTATAAGAGAAAGGCTAATAATACCGCCGACTGTCGGTAGCAAGAATCGTTGCACTCTATTCCCTCCGTCCTAAAAAGAAAAATATTTTAGGTTCGTGCTACAAGTTTGACTCGTTTTATAGAAAATATGTATAATATTTATATCTCTAAATAATTTTATTAAAAACCTAGATTTAAAGATCTTTTCGATGATACTAATTACTTATTATAAATATAATATATTTTAATATATAATTATCGGTACCTAACCATAGCTTTTCATTATTAACATATATGTATATATAGTTCATCTTACAGAGTTTTCATGTGTCTAAGACGACTGTAAAACTACAACCGGCTTCTTCACTCTCTTCTTTCCTCTATCATACACTCCACCATTCAGCCTACAATTACTACAACATGTTATTATATACAATTACTTTCTCTAAATATTGCATGAGAGAGAGTGTGTGTGTGTGGAGGTGGAGTGGTCCAGCAGGTCAAGGAGAGGCGTGCATGCCATGCATTGCCCAATGGTACGCATGCATGCATGGAAATGCAGCGGCCGGCGCGCTTCTTTGCCCGCATGCATGAGACGAGAAGCAAAAGCCATGCATGGCTGCGATCCTCCAGCTACTTGTCGCTCCCAATGAGTCCTTGACCTTTGCTAGCTGCTAGTCACTTTGTTGCATTGCATCCACGCAATTCCAACAAGAACAAATAATGACCTTTAAATATTTGCAAGTATATACAAATACCTATGTAGTATATAGTAGTATCTGCAACTTTATAGTACCGAGCACGCGTGTACGTACAATGATACTACTCCTCCTATTCCTATACTAGTAGTAATAAAAAAAACTTGCTACTAGAGTGTTGCAGAGAGCAGAAGCATGCGTGGGTGTCGGTGTGCAATGTCCATCATATCCCTTGCATGCACATATGGACAAAGGTAGCAAGTTAAAGCTGCGTGCCCATAACCCATAACTCTCGCACGCAGGTGGTCGTTTTCTGAAGAACAGAAGAAGCAAAAGCATCAGATGCAGAAAAACCGGCCGCCTCCGGACGCGGTTTACCGGCCCGTAAGTCCGGTAACCGGCCGGATACCGCTCGAATTCAAATTTGAATTCAAATTTGAGTACCTATAACCTTGGTTTTTTTACCGCCCGGTAAGTCCGGTTTACCGCCGGTTTGAGCGGTTTTTTAAAATTCAAATTTATTTTTTAAAAAAATGTTAAAAAATTCCTAAAAATACTTCATGACCGGTTTACCGCCCGGTAAGTCCGGTTTACCGCCCAAGAAAGTCCGGTTTACCGCTCGGTTTGAGCGGTTTTTTAAAATTTGAATTTTTTCAGCATTTTTTTTCAAAATTGAAATTTGAATTTGGGACTTACCGGGCCGGTCCGAACCGAAACCGGACCGGCCCGGTAAGTCCGGTAACCGCGGTTTACCGCGGTAAACCGGGCGGTAAAAAAAACCCAGGTCCTCATTCGATCGTGAACCTCTAGCTGTGGCACAGATCATGGCTCCGATATGGTTGATCGCCACAGCTAGCAATAGGGTACATATATAGCTACTATAGATCGATGCCGATGGAGAGACCGAAGGTTACGACGTTGTTCAGATCCCCGATCTGAATTCATTCAGAGCTCACAGTCAGCAAGCAAGATAAAGATTCGCATCATACACGTACGTACGTCGTCTCAAGCAGTGTCTCAAGTAAACGATCACTTCACATCAGTTCTCGATCACTTCGTCTCAGCAAGAAACTAACAGGTCGATCACATTGCTTTACTGTAAGCAGTGTGCGTGAGATCCGATCGAGAACGAGAGTCGAGAAGCCGGCAGGTTTCTGATGAGCTCTGCATCAGGTATCGCTGCAGCTAGCTGCTGCGGCCTGCGGGTGCACTGCATCTGCATCTGCATGCCTCCTCTCTCAGTTCTGTCTCGCTAGGCGTACGTGAGCTGCGACAGCGTAGGTTACGTTACGTTGGGGACGGGGCCGGCGGGGCATCGCTGTTGACCTGTTGCGTTGCTCTGCACTAGGCCGCGCGCTCGGGTCCAGGGTTTAATTTCAGACGACGGCGATGGTCGTACTACCAGCCAGCAACAGCAAGCAGCGGAGCGCGCGTGTCCAGACGCCAGTCCATGCAGGCTTGCGTCGCCGCGCAGGCCATTGCGGGATCTGTGGAACCTGCCGCCGGTGGATGTGGATCCCCGCCGGCCGCCGGTGGACGTGGATCGATCCATCGACCATATATATCGCTCTCTTGTAATAAATCCCGACCAACAACACAGCATCGATCGTCATGACGTACACGTACGTGTGCCGTCGTCTCGCCTTCCGACGATCCTCTCTGTGTCTCTCTGATGATATGGCAATGGTGGTCCTCCACTCTCCTCCTGATCAAGCTAAGCTAGAAGGCTAGCTAGATCTAGATGGGTCATGGGTGCAGCTATTGCTATACTGCATGCGGCGTCTGGTCTGCAACTGTCTGAATTGCAACTGTCTGAAAGCGAGTTCACGGCATGCAGCTATAGCTAGTAGCGTGCCTACTCCACCGTAGGTACGTAGCTAGCTAGCCTGTGTGCTGCGTGCCTTGTGACGACAGTAGTGTTACCCACGCGTAGCCATCGAATTGCCACATGCTCATCGATCCACGCTAGCGTAGTGTAGTGTAGGGTGTAGCTCTAGCTCGGCGCGGCGCGGGCATATTGCCATCGTCACGTCGCGCGCGCCTAGTGTAGCTTGCTGCTTGCGTGCTACTGCGTGAGTGATCCTGCGCTGATCCTGCGCCGGCGGGCATCCGGCCGGCCGGCCGGCGCGCCGACTGCTTGCCGATGCGATGCGATGCGACGACGTGCGATCGATCGGAGATGTGATATCAGATGTGCTGCACTGCTTCTCCTGCTGTTCTGTTCATCGACTCACGAGATGATCTCTTTGCTGCAGCTGGTACGTTATGTGTGCCTGTCTTATGTGCCTGTCAGAGATCGATGTACAACTACGGCTCTATGAACTGTATACCGTGTGACCACTGCTCAGCAGCTGATCGAGCACGCCGGGTAGTGTGAAACTCGTCCGAAATTACCAGCCATCTTGCGCGCGCGCGGGAGGTAAAGAGAGAAACTCTGAAGAAACTGGACTTGTTCTAACCAATTAAGGTACTACGAACTACGAAGTACTACAAGTGTATATATGCATTGGATATGAACATGATCTCTCCTTTTTTTCCCTGACGATGAAACCACGCGCGTGAATGTGTACCATCTTTGACACATGCGTGTTCATGCATCAATCGTTTCCTGACTCCGAGCGTTGTTGTTTTATCGTATGAACGAACACAAGCTCTGGAAGGAAAAAGGTCATCACGGGAGACTGCGTTGCATGCGCGCCTTGGCTTCTGCGTGAGACACGGATATCCGGCGACCACGTCGATCTCTTCTGACCTGAGACCAGCAACCAGCAGTCCAGTACTAAGTGCAGTCAAATGTGTCGCACGGACACGGTTTTGTCAAAAAAAAAAGTTCTAGACTAGTCATATATACCAATTAAGGTACTATAAGTATACTTTTACCACCGCGTTCGTACATGCCTAACAACGTGTCCATACCTTTTAATTTCTTGAACATACATATACGCAGTAAGTATCAATTCAAGTCATATATACCAATTCTATAGTACTAGCCATTAGACAAGCCAAGGATTGTCGCAAAAAAAAAAAAAAAAAAAGACAAGTCAAGGATCGGACACATGACACATCTCGCTGACTTTGACAAGTCAATACGTTTTTGAGAAATGAAAGTCAATACGTGGATGCTGCCGGCTGAAGTGGATCGACGAGCTGGGCCGGACACGTACGACCACACCGTACGCGTACAGAGAGACTGAGCATGCAGTGCCGTATGGAGACTGCATGCAGACCTGGGCCGGCCGCCGAGGGGAGACACGGTCCGGTCCACCAAGTCGCAGTCGCCCACCACCCACACGGTGCTGGCCTGCTGGGCCTATATAGTGTAGCCTACGCCATCACCCAGGCAGTGCCAAACTACCGTCAACTACCCATCCATCAACGGCCTCCCGGTCTCCCGGCCCCGGAAACATAGTGCCAAACTATCCATCGACCGGGTACATTTTGGGACTTGGGGAATGATGGGGTTGTGCTTCTGTGACGATATATACACATAAATTCTACGACTTAGGTCTTGTTTAGACGTAAGCATATTTGCATTATCTGTATTCTGTCTACTCTAATATACCCAACACATAAGAATTGTTGCAAATAAGATAACATCCAAATAAGACATTAACAAAGGAGATGTCTAGAGTTAACTACATACCATAGTAGATTTCAACAATATAATTTTTTTTTGTAATAATATGTGTACCGATGTTAAATTGTTTTTCAGACTTTGACTCATGCCAGTTTTAACTTTCAAGCATATGAATTCTTTTTTTTTTTTTGTCAAGCATATAAGGTCTTACCATGTATGGTAAAAGTTTCGTTTTCCCTTTAGGTGACTTTGGCTTAATAGGCCCGACTAACAACTTTATCTATATCTATATCTCTTATATAGTCTTAAATTTCACTAGTCATTCTATTTCGACATGCAAGCAGTTGCTATCACACATGCATTTAATTGTCAACATTAGTATGTCATGCCATCCATCGATATTAATTTCTAGTAGTTTATTCTTTCGTATAAGTGATTTACTCTATTTTCATTCTAATTCATCTGTGATTCCCGCTGCAACTTACGGGGCATGCTTCTGGTTAATAACGGCATGTATCTAGTTTACTTAAACAAAAGCATATAAATTCAACAAGAATGACATGTCTGTAATCCCACCCTCTTATGGATGATACTTGTACATCTTAGCTTTAGAGCTCGACGTGACCTGCAATTTGTATTTGATAACTTTTTATGTGAGGTAGTTTAGACGCCCAAAAAACAACATTTTAAGTTATCATATTTTGAGATTCAGACTTTTATATTTTTCAAATTGTCTTAGATATCGACATGGTCTAAGCCAAAGCATAACATGATGTATAGCTTTGCAATCGACAACTTGTTCATTGAGTTATTTTGATGTACCAATCATTCGTTTTAGGTTATTAGATTTTAAATCCAAAATTTTGATTTTGTTTTTCTCAAGTAACCTCGGATGTTCAAACTTGTCTATGCCAAACTTGGAGTTCTTGATGTGATCTATAAATTAAATGAACGATTTGCCTATTTAATGCTTATGTAGCCTGGATAGCTACACAACAAATGATCAACTACTATTTAGTATTTAGGATAACACTAACTTAACATATTCTAATAGAACCAGAGTAGGGGGGATGATGTTTAATTAATTGAGGTAAACAACATGATTTTCTAATGGTTTCTGACATGATGCACAAGATTTTCTTATTGAAGTTTGGCCTACACAAAGAAGTGCTCTTGTCTAAGTTGAGGAGCTCAAAAGTGGTGGTGGTAAGGGGAGGAGGGCATCTCGGAGCTTCAAGATCCAAGAGTAAGAAACGCAACTCATGGGCTTGACAATAGTATCGAAGTGCTCAAGATGAGAATATAGCTCCCCTCCTCTCTCATCTCTCAAGAACAAAGTCTCTAGAAGGATTGATAGGTGGAGTGAATGGTATTTAGTGTCCTTGTCTCATGTTGACTTAGCCCTAGTGAAAGTGGGGTAAGGTATCCCCAAAGTTAAGGGCGGACCCACAGGGTATGCAAGGTGGTCCATCGCATACCCTGTGGGCCATATCCTATAATTTTCAATATATTAGATTAGCCTAGTGGAAGGGATGCTCAATTTTAAGCAAGAGATCACTAGTTCAATCCCGCACTGCCTCATTTGGTCCGCCACTGGTTAATGTTACTTGTATGGCTAAGGCAAGTTACTCTGTGCCAACACATGGTTGAGACATGTCCATGTCACCTATTTATTTTTCTTATATAGGCCTAAACATGTTCAGTACTGAATAAACTCATTAATCCCTTTATTTTGTTTGTCAAAAATTCACTGAACCCACATAGTGGGACCTCAATGCACATTGCAGCCGCAGCTGCAAAGTCTGGCCAACAGCGGTTTATGAGAAATGTGGTTGGAAACTGCCTCTAATCAGGTTAACCATTTCTCATCAAAGTCTCAAGTAAATTCGAGTTTATATATCTGTCATCTGGACAAAAAGGTAGGAAACAGAGTGCCGCCATTTACTCGCGCAATTTTGAATCACCCTAAGCTGGCAGCATTTTGTCATGTCATCTCCTACATCACGCATCAGAAATGCTGCTTGTCTCTCTACTCGAGGTAACAATTTCTGGTCAAAGTCCGCCCAAGGTAAAACAGAGTTTGCTGCCTCCGTGGAAGGAAGAATACAGAGTACCACCATGCAAGGACACCATCCGGCAGAGAGACTGTCAGAGGAGTGCATGTGAACTTTGTTTGTGGTGGGCACAAGCTAGAGGGTAAACTAAAAACTAAACCGGTTTAAAAGTCCAAAGAATGATCTCACCGTTCTCACTGACCTATGCTGCCATGTGTACATCACCAAGAACAGCAGCCATGATATGGTAAAAAAATACATACTTCAGGAGAGGAGAGCCGCCGGGGAGTGGACAAAACAAAAAATAAAGCTCTCTTCCAACTGGCACCATCTGTCTGTCGGTGGGTGGGTCAAACCAAATCCCAAATCAAATTCAGCAGTGCAATTTTGATTTATTTTTTTAGAAAAGGATGCAGTTTTGATTTCGAATGAAGATGTTTATCCATGGTTCGTCCTCCTTTGATGAATTCATCATTCAATAATTGAATTGTTGATTGAATATTGATCAGTTACATTACAGTACAGTACAGAGAGGGACACTAATCGATCTTTTTGGGTGACAAAGAAACGAAGCAGAAGTGCAGAGATGAGGGTGAATGCAGGGATCATCCGCCACTCCATCGGAGAAAATGGAGATGGATGGACGTACGTGATGGAGAATGCTAGCCTGGAGAGCTACACGGCGGCGAGACGGACGGACAGACGGACGGGCTTATTGCTGGTGGTGGCCGGCGGCTCCGGCTCCGGCGTGACCGGCGCCGGCAGCGCCGTCGGAGAGCATCATCATCCGCACGAACTCATCGTAGTTGACCTGCCCGTCGCCGTCAAGATCGGCCTCGCGGATCATCTGCTCGACCTCCTCGTCGGTGAGCTTCTCGCCGAGGTTGATCATGACGTGGCGGAGCTCGGTGGCGGAGATGTACCCGTTCTGGTCCTTGTCGAACACCTTGAACGCCTCGCGGAGCTCCTCGTCGGGGTCGCAGTCGTACTCGCCGCCGCCGCACGACCCGGGCCCGGACCCGGCGGTGGTCTTGCGCGCCATGAGCGCCAGGAACTCGGCGAAGTCGATGGTGCCGTTGCCGTCGGCGTCGGCGTCGCGGATCATCTCGCCGAGCTCGGCCTCGCTGGGGCGGTGCCCCTGCAGGGACCCCATCACCGTCGCCAGCTCCTCCACCGTGATGCACCCGTCCCCGTCCTTGTCGAAGAACGCGAACGCCTCCCGGAACTCCGAGATCTGCTCAGGGTTCAGCAGATCCATTGCTGTGGCTGTGCTGTGCTGGCCCTGAGTGTGCTGTGGCGGTGGCGGTGACAGCGGCGCCGGCGAAGTGGCAGGAGAGCTTGGCTTGAGTTCTTGCTTGGGTTTAGTAGTGCAGCGGAGGAGGTGGGGTGGGAGGCCGATTTTATAGGAGGAAGGGGACAAGAGGAGCTGGCATGTCATTGACTTTTCATCCCCTCCGTGGGGCCCACGCCATGGCCTGCAATGGCCTTGCCCGTATATTTTTGGACTTGGTCAAAGTGCAGATCTCAGCGTGTATATGGGCTAGCGAAATGCGTTGAACGGCAAGAAAGTGTATGAAAACATGATTTAGCATCAGAATCAAATGACGACCAAATTAAAGAAACTCGATCAACAGACAAAAGAGAAGAAAAAGATTTGAAGAGAAGATCGACTAAAAGTAAAAGTCATTGCGTCCGTGTTTCCGTGTCAAATGCTGTGGATATTATTGGATAGTAATACAGTAAGCGAAAGACGTGTGTACTACCTACCGCTCCATTTTACTTATCTTTCGTCCGTTCGTGTTGTCTGACTAAACTTCAACCATTGTGTTGGAATATGATCCGAATTATAATGTTGGTCTTGTGTGGATGTCTGGAGGGCCCACGGTTCGGTTATGTTCATTAGCGGATTTGTTTTCGTATTTGACGGCAGTCAGTCCATCCTATAAATACATCTTGTAAGCCGCACGGGAAGAGTTGACGACTCATTGTATTCTCTGCGTTATGTAAACACTCCCTCCATATAGTGAAGATCGCCGGTTGGCGCCCGTGGTTTTTTCCCGTAAGGGTTTTCCACATAAAAATCTATGTCTCGTGTTCGATCTTGATTGCATTATTGCTAACACATTGGAGGGAACTAGATCTTTTTTAAATTTTTAGGTTATTTCAATGTTCCATAAGAGATCACACACTCAAAACTAGTTTGATAGTATCTACGCATGTAAAATATTGTAGTGCATATTTGAGGCAGCTAGATGAAGGTCAAAACCTCACCCTTAAGGTCAGTTTCAGTAGGAGTTTCATATGAGTTTCAATTGTCTTAAATAGTTTGCCACATAGGCACTTTCGATAACATGACACTGTATTTAAGAAAAAAGAGAAGAAATGAGTGTCATGGGGATGAAACTCTCTTGGCATGATTACTAACTCTCTATGAGTTATGGAATTAAATATCTATAAAACTATGAAATGAAACTTTGCATTGAGGAGGGGTGTTTCATCCGAGTTCCATTTCATTTTGAATGATATGGCAATTTTGAAAACGATGTAATGAAACTCTTCAATGAGACGCCTTACAACCACGACTAGTGGTTGACACTATCCTTTTGTATTCATTTTAGTAAACATTCTAGTGCATATTTGAGATTAAATGGAAACATTTGAACTGGAAAGCTTCAGATCTCTTTGACTACTAAAAGTTATGTGTACATCGTATTTCTACCTGAGGTCATTTGAAAAAAAAAAGTTAAAACATGAAATCCAAAATCTATGCCTGTGAAACATAATTCTGGAGTCCTAAATGATTTTAAACCAAAACTTCATCGACACTCTTCGAGTTCTATAACTTTGATTTAACTTGTATCTTCAATTGAAGTCAACTGAAAAAACAGAGAAAAAAAAATTTCAAACTTTGAAGAATTAAACATAATTTTTGGGTCCTAAATGAATTTAAATTAAAATTTTATAAATAACAAAGTTGCATATCTCTCGAGCACGACAACTTTGATTTTGTTAGTTTCTCTGTTATTAAAAAATAGGAATTTGAAAAATCTAAAAATTTAGACACAATTTTTGGACAAATGAAAAGGATGTCAGCTACAAACTTGAAAATCTGTTCGACCACTACGATTTTGGTTCAGGTTGTTTATCCATCCGAGTTCATTTCAGAAACTTTTAAAAAAATAATTTAAAATTTTCAACACTGAAATAAAATTCTGAACCTTAATTCAATGGAAAGAGTACTCAATCGAGTACTACATCTTTGATATAAAAAGTTTGTCTTTGCCCAAATTTCATTTGCAAAAGTCATGAGACTAGTAAAATTGCTGGCCGTCGTTAGAAAGGACTACATTTCTATTTTTCTAGAGGCAGCTAATAAAACTCAATCACATCCAAAAGCCCAAAAGTACCCTGTATATTTTAGAAAGACGAAAATCAATTTCTAATGACAGATTAGTTCAAAATTCATTTTTTATTATAAACTTTTTTTTATAGAGCCGTCTCTTCTAGCAGTGCCACTGCCACGTCTTCCTCCTGATACGCAGCATCCAAATCGTAAGTCCTTCCCCACGAGCGGAACCACATATCCTTGTACCCTGCTGTGCCATATTTGCCTGCTCTGCCATACGTATCTTTTGAAGCTTGTTTATGTCCCCCGCACAAATTCGAACCTGCCGCCGCTGGCAATTCGAAATCCTGAAACCATAACCCACCTCCTCCTGCCCTGAGCACGAGCAGCACCGCTCCGACACCGTCTCGACAAACCATAAGCATTTCTCCTCTGAAACATTCAGACAAATGCATGGATTGCAATTTGCAAATGAATGGTTTTTTTTAGAGGAAATGCAAATGAATGGTGGATTGGTGGTACGACTAGACTGAATGTACACGCGGGAGCAAATTTCGTCCACTCGTGGTTTGAATTGTTGGCATAGAATAGAAAATTCCCGGCCGGATGTCCTTATTAGGACCGGCCTTGGAGCATTATAATACTGCATGTGTGGGAGTGTACTGCACACTGCAGCATGCTTAGCTGTGTTGACATGAGACAGCGTAGCAATTCTGCAATTGTTTAGCTGTTTTGTTACTTTGTTAATGAAATCCTGGAGCTGGAGGTGGAGTGGAGCGCGTCCCCATGGAAGGCAGCAGGTGAGTGAGGTGAAGGAGTCCAATGCCCATGGCGTGCAAGCGAGCTGGGCACAGGCTGGAGGGGCGGCGTGTGTAGGGCGACAGGGGAGATGAGGTGTCTGCTTCCACGCGTACACCCACGGATTCCTTCCCCTCTCCTCCAGCCCAGTGTCTGTCTTTGTTGCATTGCACGCTTCATATATCAAAACTAGTATCAGGGCGCGCGCTTTCGCGCGCCCGTGTCTACGTAAATGGTGAACTGTTTGGGTTGAACATTTCATGATATTCGATTAATATAAAATGTGCTTACAACATGTCTTTATTACAAAGCATTGGTTAACTGAAAATGTTACTGCAAGGATTCCTATGCAGATCAGCCCTCAGGTTCTAGGTAAGTCTACGATTACAGAAACGTGGATGTTAATCCATACAAAAGATTGTTATCAGAGCTTTATACGGATGCTCTAATACTGGTTAGTCCATTGTGGACGTAAGTTCATTCTTATGGAGACTTTAGTGTTGATTAGTCTCTACAAAAGGGTTCCTTCAGATCAGTTTGGAAGGAACACGTTTCTTCATGATTCCTGGAAAGATTATGGGCCGTGAAGAGGAGGTGGTGCAGTAACCCAGGTCCAGCGATCGCCATTTGTGTCAGGAGTCTCATCATCAAATAGCAATGACATGTACTGCGTCTGTATTTGTATATATCAGAAGGGTTAGTTCAAGGTTAGTATTATATAGCTTGTTGGGAATTGACAGGTAGCGAGTTATGTACCTTGTTTTCATGGAATTCGGTGTATAGGTTCTGAATGGCAGTGTGATGATCTGTAATTGCATTAGTAAAGCTTAGGATTGGCTGTATCAGTTCTGGTGATGCTTTCTTCTGTAGATCAGCAATGATTTGTAAGAGGTCTTCTTGCATGTGATGTGTATCATTCATGATTGGAGTTGCACATAATTCTAGATGAAGTGAATCTGAATTCTGTCCGTTGATTGCGATGACCAGTTGCTCTAGGGTTGGGAAGTTCAGATCAATGATCTTGCGCGATTGATAGTTGAGCATATATCTGAAAGAATGCCTGAGTGCGAAGAACTCAACTACAGCTTTGTCTTGATGTGGAATTGTATGGTAGGTTCCTCTTAGATAGTGCTGGTTGAGGAATATGGATGCTTGGTACTGTTGTGGCCCTATTTCTTCAGATGTGATTGTTGTCTTCGTTGCCTTAATTTTTTCACATGCAAGTGAATGTATCATCTTCAGTCTTGAGATGTAGCTTAGAGGTATTCCTTTCTGCAAATTTATGTGAAGTATAGTACGTTGTTAGATAAGGAAGCACAATGTGTACTGAAAATTGGTTAGTTTCATGTTGTTTTGGAGTTGTTACGTACCTCCACAATATCAGATTTTCTTTTGAAGTGCAGGAGATCAACATGGGTCTTTTGGAGGGGGCGAGCCTCAGCGATCATGTCGCAATTCTTGTTTATATCCTTGATAGTCCTGAACACTAACCTTTGAATTTGAGTGTTGAGTTCAGCATAGGTACTATCTGACTCAGCTAACTCCTGGATAGTATAACAAAGGTCATCTGTGCAGTTGTTCAGCTGAGTAGAGAAAGATTCCATAAGGCTTTCCATCTGCTTGACAATGAAGTGGTTGCAGACCAGAAATGTTCTTTTCCATAGGTAGAAAACCTTCATCTCTGCTGCCATGACATAACTTAGATCAGGTTTATTGCAATCTGGTTGGGCTTTGACTCTCTTTGCCACTTCATCTCCGAGCTTTGGATTACCTGCAATGAGTTTAGGTATTTAGAGTATAAAATTAGAGAAAGCTCAAAGCGCAGACATGTATTGTAGGGCGTGTCATAGATTTACAGGCAGTAAGTGTCTGAATTACCTGGATATAGTGTTCTTAGTGGTGGTAGGGGTAAGATTGACAGTGAATTTATCTCCACATCATAGTCTTTAAGAGGGATACCTGCGTGTATCAGTGTTTTCAATGTATCAATCGTTTGATCAATCAAAACAGCACCGATATAAGAGGGGGGTAGAGAGTTTAGGTATAATGTGTGAGTATAGGTACCTGTCATCCATGGGATGAGGCATAGCTCATTTTCTCTGCTCCATGGCACTAATGTTAGTGCATATTTTCTGTCCTGGATGATTGGTTCTGACAATATCGTGCGCTGTATTTCAGGGTGGTCGTTGTAGATGATGAAGTTTGGTTCTTCATAATAGATAGAATTTTCTGAATAGACATAGTCATGTAATCTAAAGTACAGTAATTGGCGAATTTCTCTTATTTTTTGACTGTCCAGATCAGAATATTTATTGCGAGCAATGACTGAATATTGCATCTCTAGAACTGTATTGTCGAAGAATTGATTAGCAATATAGCTGGTAATATTGTAACAGACTTTTGTATGCTTGCAACCGTAGCATGGTTTACTTAGTATTATACCTTTTTCGGCCTCGTATTCATCCATCTCTTTGGAATGTGGCGTAGATTGTAAATCCCAGTTGGTTATGGCTGGCCTGAATAGGTTAGTTATGTACAAAACAGAGTTTTAATGATATCCAATAAAAGATGCTTAGATTAAAGTTGAGTCTACGTGATTGGATGATATGGTTAATTTTGTGACTGCAGAGGGTATTGCAAGTAATCTTACATAGCTTGTAATAGTTGTTTGTGTAGCTTTAAGTGAAATCGTATCGGTCCTTAGTGGACTTGCGCGAGACGATCGACCATTTACTTCTAGATGTACTTTCTTCATTCACCTCCCCCCACCCTCCTCCTTCCCAACCCACTCTCTTGCTCTCTCTCTCTTTTTTTTTTTCTTCCTCGGTTTTGTTTTGCAAAAGTTTATGCGCGAGCAAAGAGATGCATGATGAGAAAATATTTAAGTTTTGTAGCAAAGTGGCATGATTTTTTGAAAGCAAAAGTAATTTGTAAACTTTTCAAATTTTGTCGATAACAAAAAAATAGAAAAGGGGGATTTACATAAAGATGATGCATGATCATGGAAATTTTTTTTGTGCAGGTGTGAGGACATGGTTTCATGTCGAAATACTGAGGTCAGAAAAAATAATGTATATTGAGCTTGTAGGAAAATTTGTTCGCACTATTTAAAAAAATGGGTTGCTATATTTCAGACAAACAGGTATTCATAATACTTGAATGTACCAGAAGCAGGTATTGATAAACCATAGATTTTGTTCATGTCATATATACCTGGAGAAAGGACGATGACCTGGATGTTGAAATAAGGTATGAAGCTGGGGTCAGTAAGTTTATCACAAATTATTGTTTTGGTACTCGTATTATAGCAATGGACAGGGTACCTTTGTGACTGAGCTGAATAATGTGTGTACGCAGAGAGGGAAATTGGTTGTTTCAGAGAGATGTAGCCTTCTGAAACCAATAATTAACATTTCAGTAAAACTAATATATATTTCAGTGAGTAACTGGGGTTCTAGATCTAGCACTTAGGTAAAGTTACATTTCATGGAAAGTATGTGTAGGACCAAGTGTCAAATGTATTAGGTGCGAATGACAATTTACCAGAGTATGTAAAGCATGTCAAATCGGTTTATATGTGACCATGGGATGAGCTTAGATTAACAGAATGTACCTTCTTCTTGCTTGGTGCAAACCGAAATCTGTAGATGTTGAGAGAATCGAGGGTCGGTTGGCGTGGCCATCTTCGCATCTTAGAAGAGAGGAATCGTTGAAGATCTAGTCATTTGCTATTCGAGCATACCAAATCGGGCATTTCAATCGTGGACGGGGATGGTGCATGCAACGGTCTGGCCTTTTCTGGCAAAAGGAAAGCAGAGGGGGGACAAGGAGGTGGCGGTGGCGGCGATGTACAGTAAAGGCGGCGGGTAGTGGGAGGCTGAGTCTGTGAAAGGAGGCTGGGTTGCTGGTGAATGCGCTGATGGAGATTTAGGGTTTGGTGGACTCGGATCGTTGGCTTTATACTTGTAGATGCAGGCCTCCTTTTTTTTTTAACGGCCTGTTGATAGCACGGCCTGTTACGGTTTAGTAATGCCGGCCCGTTCCTTCTCGGGCTTTGTTTGCAGACGCCACGTTAATGTAGTGGCGGCCTATACACGCTGTTTGGGCCGAGTGTGGAGCTGTGACAGATGGGTGAAGGCTGTTCTTTTTTTTTTCTACTATGGGCTGCTGTTACTTTTTGCCCACGGCCTGTTGATAGCACGGTCTGTTAAGGATTTATAATTTTCGGCCCATTACTTCTTGGCCTTTGGTTGCACGAGGCAGATTATTACGGCGTCGGCCCAGAGACGACATTTGGGCCGATTATGGAGTTGTCAGCAGGGAAAGTAGTTTGCAATTGTTATGAATTTTTCCTGTACCGTACTTATTTGAATTTTGATAGCAACTTTGTTTAAAAATCTCTTTTCTAATAAGAATAAAAGATACTGAACATGGAGACATGCAAATTAAGTTATACGATTACACAGGAATTATTTTACATGGCATCAGTCTAAATAGGTAAAAGTTGATTCTAAGTGCTGGTAGGTCAACATTCTAATAGAACATAAGTTACAACGATATTGCAAATACATGCAGAGTGGAGATCCTTGTGTTGTCGTGCGTGGTGGAATCCTCAAACTCCGAATATTTTGTGCATTGGAACCATTCTAGCCTGCACATAGTATAGGGATTTAATGTCTGCCTTTAATATATTAGGAGGCATGGATTGATGCATGAAATGATAATAGGTTATGTGTGAGAGTAAAAGGTTTTAGTTCATAGTAGTGTACCTGTAGATTCATAACGCCACCGTTGAAGCCAGTAGCGCTCATCTTCAGATAAATTTTGTTCCTCTGGAATATTAAGCAAATGGTGTTAGACGTGTAAGAAAATATGGTTTTGCAGTGCAAGTGTTAAACGGATAAAATTGTTACCGTCGATGTCGTCATCTGTCGAAGATTCTGGACTTGGGTGTTCTGGGTAAGGACTCATCATAGCTTTAGTTATCTTTTCATACTCAAGTGGCCACATGCTCAGGAAATCTCCGGCAGGCATTTTTTCAGGACAGCTATGTGTGCAATAGTAGGTATAGCATTTGGTAAAGCTTTGGTACTGAAGCAGCAGGATAAATCATATTGTCGGAAGTTGATGTTTTTGACAGGACAAATGCCAGCAAAGAGACGGTTGATTATTTCTGGATAACGGAGATGAGGTGGAAGGCCATGAACTTCGACATCAAATTTTTCTGGTCTCTGTTGTATCTGAATGTGGTTTGAGTGTTGATGAGTATTGGATGGCAAAAGGTGAAGAGGAAGATGCTGTGATCCATAATCCAGTGTCCAGGGCATGAGAGGAATGGTATGCATTTCCATGTTTAAATAGAGTTTGTTCATAAGTTGAGTTGCCATTTCTATTGTTGGAGCAACAATCAGGTAATCTGAGCCATATGCAGAGATATTGTATACCTCAATGTCCAAACCAATTTGTTCCTGTATTGCTTCTCGTAGACTCTGAGGACACACAACATGATGTGCATCTGGTGAGACCTTGGCAACAGTTGCACGGCCAAGTATACACGAATGGTTGAGGTTAACCTCTGATTCTTCAAGGATTGTGAGGTTAGGACAGTAGAAGTCCCCCATACTGCCGAAGTAAAATACATTTCGTTACTGGTAGCAGTGATAATTTTTATAAACAATCAATGAAAGAATATAGTACATGAGCTAAAGAATGTTGCTCGCTGTTATATATTACATGTGTGTGCTGAATAACATTTAAAGTTTGAGGACATCCATCCATCGCTGAATGCATATGAAACCCAGATATGGTACATTGTGCACCTGAGGTGCGTTAATGTATGGAGGCTGCAGTATGAGTCATGAGAGGGACCTTTTGGGGTCGGTGTTTATGTTCACATGTCTAAACATAGTAGCGCACTTAAAATAAACCAAATGTGGAAGTAGTTTAAATCGGGAACGGAGTTGGGCTGATTGACTCATACGTAAAAGAGGAAAAAGGGGTCTAAAGGAAAATCTCTGGAGCCCCCCTATTCTCTCTTCCATTTCTTGTTCGCGTCGGGTAACTACAGCAGGTCACTAAGCAAGGAATAAGTAGGGATTGCATCAATAACTTACCTGGTGAAGCACACGGAGCTCCGAAGCCGAAGATTTGCGAATCTGATGGTAGCGGATCTGAACAGAGTATGAAACTTTTCGCTGTTGTAAGCCGGCTGTGTGGTAGATCTGGTTCAGGGGTAAGACCATATGGATAAGAAATCTGGCATGAGTTTGTTGCTCTGATCGATGCGGAGATTTGAGGTGGACCGTACCTAGAGAGCAGCCATGGCGGATGACCCGTGTTCGTCGTGGAGAAGGAGTAGGAGAAGTGACTGCAGAGTAGGTGAGCAGTATAAATTCCCCTCTCGCTTTTTCTTTTATCTAAAATAGACTCTGTCTAGGTTAAATGCAATGGTTTTACCGGGCTGTCATACTGGGCCTGTGTGATGTGCATTTTTTTTTTCATGGGCCATATGTATTCTGCGCATAAGGCCTATTTGTTTACGTTTTTGAAGCCAAATTGGCTCACGTCGTTAAAAATTAATTGGGTATCCGCTGTTGCTTGTAGGCCTTGTTGAGGTGGTTGTTGGGCTGCAAGGCGTGTTGTTGCGCTAGGCACTAATGGGTCGTTACTCCCTGCGCCGGAGTGGGCCGGTGCGTTTTTTACTTGCGCCGCAGATCGTTGATTGTAGATGTTCAGCTGGGCCGTGGCCTCGCAGGTCCCTGTATTTGGGCTGCCGCTCTATTTACACGATGTGTTGGGTCGTCATTGTTTAAAGGTCGCCGGCCACTTGCTGTGAGTTGGCCTGTCGCAAGGTATTACTGCTACAGAGGGTGAACATGGCTTTTACATATATAACAGGCTCACGATCATGGTAGACCAAACTATTAATGGGGTTCGCAAGGTATTAATGGTAATAATTTTTAGGAAAAGAAGACCACGTTGAACAAGGAATATTACAATACATGTTGCTAATACAACATACGATTCCATTACAGTACTAAATAGTTACGAACATCTGACTCCATGCATTACATTCCAGCTGATAGGGTACTTGCTTAATCCTAACATAGAGGTACATAAGTCTGCTTAACGAAAGGTTCACACAAACATTTTGATGTCACTACTACCCTGTCCATTGGCAGAGTAGGTATGCCCACAATGTGCTTTATTCATTACATAAACATATGAGGAGGTACTTGTTTCCTCGCAGTAGAAACCGAGGACGATGGTGAAGAAACTACGCGCCATAGTAGTCTCCACACAGTCGTTGAGATGGCTTATTATGGTTCCTGGTAGGACGAGAAGCACAAAGCAAAGATAATTCGTTATATTATTGGAACAATATTGTTCAATGTATGAGTAGATCCAACATATATTGTTTACCATACATTGGATATGGTCTTGTTGATCATTTGGTATTCTTGTGCTTGCCACCTTGTTTTGCACTGGCTGATCTCTGCCTGCAAGTGATAATTATGTCAACAAAATTATGCAACACCAATTGATATACATATACACATAGCTATCCAGGTTAAACCTTTTAGATGGTTGTTCATCTTGATTCTTAGTGGCAGTAACATCATCATCTGAGGTATTTTCAGTACCAGCAACATTGCCCTGCAGAATAACTGACGATGTTAAACTTTATCATCAACAGCAGGAATCTTATTGAAATGGAAGTTTCAGTTTTAAGAAGCATTATGTCACCAAATCTGAACATACCAGCTCCTTTGTTTTGTCATCTGGATAGGTGATACTCCGGCGCGCACTGCTTGATTCATGTATGGTGGAACTTGTATTTGGAACCAATGGGAGAAGTGTTAATGATTTAAACCAATAGAAGGAGTTGTTACATTAAATCTCTATATGTATGATAATTTATTGATTCATTTGATTACCTAGTTTCAGCAACCTTGTCAGGAGTATATAAAGCTGGTGGTGGGGTCTGTAAAGAGCAAAAAAATAGTAACAACATCATAAATAAGTCCCAGCATGTAATTTTTGCATCTGAGGTGTAAACCAGAGTGTAAACAGATTTACCATGTGCTCGGTTCCTTGAATTTGTAGATTGTGCTGGATATTGACTTGTTGCACATGTTGGGAAGCCGAGGCACCTGAATGCTCTGCAATATTTTCATCTGATACTATAGCCAAAGCTGTGGAAGAAGATGGCAGGACATTTGTTTCAGTAGGCCTTCTTGTTGGTTTCATCAAAATTGCCTTGACTAAATACTGCCTCTGTGGACTATCATCAAGATCTATTGAGAACACATATGTCTTGCCAACAATGTTCAAAATCTGCTGTGGAAGACCTCGAGCCAAACCCAGTGGGTTCATAACTGCCTCGCAGTCTCTGCCAACTATAACCCTTGCTTCACTATCATGTGCAAAGAATCGAGCTTCCGCTGTCTCATCTCTACCCATAAAAGTTAAAAGGTACCTGTCATTTAGCATGGAGTTAGAATGTGAATTAAATGAACAAGCGTCACTTGTATAGGTACCATCGAATACATTGGCAAGATTTTATATTCTGTACCTCGATGCTGTGTTTGTACCCTTGCAATTTACACATCTGTAGGATCCATCAGACTGCGGAATTGCTTTCTTCTTGCATGGTCTACATGCCATATACCACCATCGACCAGTCTCAACTATGGATGTGATGGTGACAGTAGACTTGTAAGTACCGTCCTGGAAAACAGTATTGCCTATGGTTAACTCAAAGGCTGGTTGGTATCTATTATATTTGGAAAAAAAAATCGTATTAAAGCTGGAGCATACCTGAAAGTCATACGG
Organism: Themeda triandra; assembly: GCA_018135685.1. Taxonomy (NCBI): domain Eukaryota; kingdom Viridiplantae; phylum Streptophyta; class Magnoliopsida; order Poales; family Poaceae; genus Themeda; species Themeda triandra. The sequence continues at coordinate 507,501 of JAENPR010000265.1, read as the reverse complement.
GTCAGTGATAGCATTTAATTCAGAAATTGTCTTTGCTTGAAGAGGACGATTTGTAACAGGTGGCAGCACGGGCTTGGCTGATGCAGCTGGGCGATCAATAAAGACTGGTGTGTTTCTGAATCTGCACCATTACTGAATATATAAGAATGACTATGTAGGTAAAGTGTCATGAAAGAACCATGTACTATACTGTACCTGTTGTAGAACTCCTCCGCTTCTGGAATTTGTGGATTTAGATAGTAACAGAAAGGCTGACTGCCACTGAGATAGATTTTCTCTGCAAAGTTCTGATTGTTAGGATTATGTATGGTAGCATTATTTTTTTTTGGTCAAGGAAAGAAACCTTGTTTGCAGTCTGCACATTAAGTGTATGAACGCAATAGCAAGGGATTTGGACCATGGCAGTATCTAAGTAATTATACTTACTGTAATTATTGAATTCTGCTGCGGCGCACAACCCTAATGAGGCAAACCACAACATTGCCGGCTGTTCATCGTAGATGTGGTCAATGCTAAACTTAGTTGCATGGTCCCCCGGATAGTCACTTTCGGTTCATTGTGCCTAGAAAATTGCAATGATCATTGTACCAGGTACAACCAAAGGAGGAACGAATTTGTCTCGAGGAAGGGAATGGTACCTTAAATCTCTGATATAGAGTTCACGAAGCATGATAGCCCTCTCTCTGTTTTTTGGAACAAAATTGTCCAAATCTGTATATCTGGTGAGGTATCCAATAACATCTTGCCACGTGAAAGGACCAGGAAATAAAAAGTCAAAGGCATGCACTAAAAAAATGGATAATGGATAGTGTGTAGGAAATGTCTTCACCTGTGTACTGGACAAGAGGGCCATCACTGGGAACGATAGCAGAGAAATCTGTAAGGTTATAGATATGCTCAGGAATATTACGTGGTGGATCCAACACACTCTCAACTGATGTTTGTTCAGCTATCTCGATCATCAGAGGTTTGTCAATAACTTTAAAAATGTCCTTGCCGCTGCGTACTTTGAACTTCTTAACTTTCTGAATTTCTCCAACAAGGAACAGTTCTTCCATGATAGGCATAAATTGGCGGGGTATTTCAGCATAGATGGAACTTCCCTATAAATTATATTGGAGTAGTTAGCAATGGAATAATTGCCTAATTGAAAGATCATTCCAGCAAACAAATTCATCGGACTGAAAAATCTGAAACTCACCTGAGCATCTGCAAATACCATCCCAACATATAGAGGTTCTCCTTGTCCTTGATTTTCTGTCATGGTCCACTTCCTGATTACTCTTACAATTATAGCTCTTTTTTCTCTTCCCTTTTGTAAGTCTCCGATAAAGATAGGTGCATCCATGGTCAGCCTGTTGTCCAATATTTTATATAGAAAGAGATCGATCAGTTAACCGAAAACAGTTCATGAAACATTAAGTGTTCACAAATTTTTTGTAGACATAGCCGACATTCGGAAACAAAGGTCAACAAGGTGATAACTTCAGTAATAAATATTTAATTGTCAACGGACATAACAAAAGAAGCAAATTGTGGACAGAATTTGCATAAGAATGAAATAATAATGCAGGTGGTACTGTCAACAAAACCAAATCTGCAAAGAGGGTATTTGGAAGGAATGTTTACAGACTCATTACATAACTAATCCTCAAATAGTACAATGTCATATAGATAATAATACAGGTCGGTCGTGAAAAGTGACGACTATTGACTACATAAATTTACTACAACAGCGAAAATGATGACTACAGAATTAGGCTGGAAGATGCTGCAACACTTCTTTGTAGACAACATTTCTAGTTTCATTGGTACAATTGCCATTATCATCTTCTATAAGTATCTTGAGCCCTTCTCTTCTTGTGACACGGGAGACACCCACATAAAGTTGACCATGACTAAAGACAGGTCTCTTTAAATAAATACCCACGGTGTCCAGAGTTTGACCCTGGCTCTTGTTTATAGTCATGGCATAGCAAACTTTCACAGGATATTGGCGTCTTCGCAACTCAAATGGCCACTTGTTACTTTTTAAGGTCAATTCAATTCTAGGAATGGTGAAACTTCGATTCTTGAATCGTCCGCTCATAATTTTAGCGTCAATAGTCCAATCTCCTAAAGCTGTAACAATAAGCCTTGTTCCATTGCAAAGGCCTACTGTTTGGTTAAGATTTCTTAATAACATAATAGGAACCCCTTTTTTAAGGGCAAGGCGATGCTGTGGGAAATTGTTCCCATTTAAAGAATTTAGGTACTCAACAGGATAAAGCATATCATATGCTTCATGTGGTCCATTTGTCTTCTCTATGCTGTCAGAACTCAAATATTCTTTTTGTGGTCCGCTGACTCTAGAAACAATGAACTCATTTATAGTATCTACCATTTCATTTGTAGGTGTTAAAATAGCTCTGTCTCCGAGGTAAGATATGTTTGAGTAGTTCTCTTTGAAATTTGGGTATACTGCTGAGAATATACAAAGAAGTTTGTCTCCCTGAGTCTGGAGCAGCAGATCTGATGGTATTTGTATCCAACTTGGTTCTATCTCCCCTTCTTTTGCTATGGCAGGTAGTTTCCCTTCTCCCACATCCAATATCCATTTATTAAATGTTTCCACTTCAATCTGCTGAGCACAATCAGTGGTTGATCTAGTTAGGCGCATATTTTCAGTTAAACTTAGTATCTCAACATGTGCCCACAGCTTGGACCTAATTACTGTTGCGTTTAACACTTGCATTTTGTTGCCCCCCTCTACAACTGGTAAAATTTGCCTAAGATCACCACCTAAAACTACTACCTTCCCACCAAATGGAATAGTACCAGCATTGGGATCATGGGCTTTCTCAATGTCCCTAAACAAACGATCAAGAACTTCAAATGCTTTTCTGTTTGCCATCAAAGCCTCATCCCAAATGACCAAACTTGTAATAGCAATCAGGTCACCTAGCATTGTTCCCCGACTGACATCACACACTGTATCATCCTCTAGATCACATGGAATTTTGAATCTTGAATGTGCTGTACGGCCTCCTGGAAGTAACAAAGCTGCAACACCAGATGAGGCTACTGTCAGCACAATCTTGTTGTTTCCTCTTAAATATCCAACAATCCGATTCCAAAGATAGGTTTTCCCTGTGCCACCGTAACCAGAGACAAAGAAGAATCCCGGTTCATTATTCATTACCCTCTGAACAATTGTGTTGAATGCTGCAGCTTGTCCAATATTTAAAGACTCTGTTGGGTTTGTCATATCAATAAGAGGATCCAGAGGATATGTTAGTTCCTCTTCGATCAAACGGTTGGAGTAGTCCACATATTCAGATAAGGTTTTCCGAGGTAATCTGAATTTGCAGATGTCCCGACCATTTTCAGCAAATATAGATGTTAATTCATCCAGCAAATAGTCACGGGCCCTAGCATCAGGTAATTCATAACGTGGATCACCAATGACATCTCTCATGTCGATATTGAATGTCATCGCACATTTGGCGCCAAACTTTTTCAAAGAAAGAACGTTCATCTCCAACATGGCAAAAAAGAATTAAGGTAACAAAAAATCTCCTAAGTTGAGATGATGTTGCCCAACCAAGACCTCATCAAAAGCATCATACCATTCCAAATCATCTCCAAGCAACCCCCTTGATCTACATGCTTCCTTAAAAGTTGGATGGAAAATACGATTATGGTATCTTAGATTTTCATAGCTTGTGGCACCCTTTACTGTTAGCAGCAACATACGAAGGTAGTACCGTTCACCAGCAGAAGGATGCACATAATGCAGACGTCCTATCTTACCATGTCCTCGTCTTCTTTTCTTCCAACGTCTCTCCTTCTTATCCCATATCCACTTGGATGGAAATTGAGGATATGTTAAATCTCTACCAGCTGGGTTGAACTCATTACAGACAAACCATTCAGTAAGCATGGTTTTTCTAAGGAATTCAACAGATAATAGTTTGTCCATTTGTTGTCTTGCAGTGAATGTCACAAAATTTTCATTTGGCAAGTGAACGGGCATCCTTTCCACAGCAGGATGGTGTTTATGTATATCATATCCAAAGACTCTCCAACATGCATCATGCTGACAGATGTATCGACAATCAAGGTACTCTGTTATTTCATTTCTTGTCTGAGTCTGCTCATCAAATGGCGCATCCTCTCCGCGTTTAACACGCTTCAGATATGCCTTGCTACAATCTGCCCCTTTTGTAACATATTTGAAGAGGTATTTGATAAAAGTAGTCTTATTACACCATTCAACATTAATATGTGCTTGGTATTTTTTCAGTAGCTTCATGTTGTATGGAACAACCCATCTATTGTCCATCCTCATTCCACCCTTTTGAACAAACATGCTGTTCTCACTCCTTCTATACATGGCAAATCCTTTCGAATCAACTGTTGTTTCATCATGGTAATCTTTGGGGAAAAATTTGGAACATTTCCCCTTCTTCATACATGGACACTTAGGGTTCAATGTTCCACAAGGACCATGAATCATGTGTTCAGCTACAAGAGCATATCCTAGCGGATCCTTCTTTGGATCTGGGATTTCAGCAGATATATATTTATCAATCATTGAAGGTGTTGGATTTGAAGTGTCTGCTGAGGTCCAAAGAATAATATGGGCATGTGGAAGGCCTCTCTTTTGGAATTCCACAGTGTGCAGAGCTGCCAAAATTATGGAAAAGACAGGAAGTCAACACCTTCACCAACAGTAACGGTGCTCAATTGATGAGTCACTCTATTCATAACTAACTCGACCCATCAACTACGTCACATAGCAATCTACCACCATACACGAAATGTAGCATTTACCATACCTGCAGCACACGGACCGAAAATAGTGCCATCAGCAATATCATGCAACATTTCTTGCAACTTCATGTGGAATACTCGGTCTATAAGATCAGAACGATCATTTGGTTTTTGGCCCCTTTCAAGTATACCTTCAGAAATTTCTTCCCATTTTGGATTGCACGTAAACGTGACAAAGAAATCCGGAGGCCCATGCTCCCGGCATATTGCTATGCCATCATGATAATTCTGTATCATGTATCGCTTACCGCCTGTAAACGAAGCAGGTAAAATAGTCATTTTACCCATATCAGCACCTTCTGTTGCACCTCTACTAACAGCATCTGAAATCCCTTGAATACTTTCCATTCTAATGTCCTCCTGATGATCCATGAGATATGTTAACCGATTCTCATCAATACAGGCCCTTGCATCAACCTGAACTTGGCTTGATAGCAAACCGTAGCAAAGGTACGGATTAGGCTGATTCTTCCTATAATGGAACATGTAGCAGAAATAATCTTGCATTGTAACCTTTCTATATGCATTGTCCTCTGTATCTGACAAACCAGCATATAAAATCCCAGTTTGGAATCCACGCTCACCAAAAGGGAATAATAGAGGATACTGCAAAGCCATGAAAGCCGGGTGCAGCGCTGATATCTGCCTCAACTGGTTACTATGAGTTTCAATAATAATATCTCTCTTGAATGCTTCAGGCCCAAAATCACCAACAACTAACAAAGCTAATTCTTGTGTAACTGGAAGGTTATACTGCGCAGGCTCTCCATCACGAGGTCCAACGATCTGAATTACAAAATCTTCATCCTCATTACCCTCCAACCTGTCACGTGCCATTCTAAATTGTTTGACCAGAGGATTGTAGTCATCAAGCATTGTTATCAGAGATTGAACTATAGATGGGTCAATGTTTGTCCCTGTCCTCTCACCCCGACTTAAGGCTTCAATTCTATTTTGAACCTCATTTGCAGTGTCATAAACATAGAGTTGGATAAACTTAGGTGGCGTATCATCAGGTGGTAACATGGAACCTAAACGATGATGAATTTGTCCACATATTTTAAACAGTGGAGGTCCTCTACCATCATTTAAACTACGATCAATCTCAGCTCCCATGGATGTGAAAGCAAAAAGGCAATTGTATTGCCTTATATTCTTCATGAACTTGTTGCTGACAGGTCCACCATCAAATCTAGCTAATGATTTAAGAGGCTCTGGTCGTGGTACGAAGGGTGGTATCTTCACTTTACCTCCCTTGCAACATTTATTGTATACTATACTCCCATGTTTCTGAGTTGATCGCCTACCAACTCTCTCACCATACCAAAACAGCGCATGACAATAGCCACATTCATACTCTGGTGCGCCAAAATAAGATCTCCCAACATATGACACTGTTTAAGGTAAGATAAGAAGGAAGAGAAATAAAGCAGGCGCTGCTAAACCTGAAGAAGCATAATGTAGTTGAACTTGGACTAAGTGTACCTTTTAAGGCAGCCACAAACTCATCGTCAAACTGTCCACACTCTAGATGAATACTTCTCGCAGCAGCAGCACCTCTCCAAACCATTCTGTGCTGTTGCAATAATCTCTTCCTCTTACGCCTCGCAGTAAATGGATCTAAATTCCGAACAGGAATGGAAGGGACCTGGGCTGCTAGATAGGAATGATTTTTCGCTATTAAAATGGGCATAGTGGCAGAAACATTTACATAATATGGGCTGAACGCTGGACTAAACGTACGTCCTACGGCGTTGGAGCCCGTATTTGTATCCGCACCAGCTGCATCTGGAAGCGGTAATGACAACATGTTATATATATATGTATATAAAGATTACTTTGAGAAAAGGTGAGTCCACGTGAAAAGTGAAACATATAGGCATAACATACTATGGAACTCGTCGTATGAATCGTCCATGAAGTTCATCATTGTAAGTGAAGACCTAAATCTCTAGCAAATATACTAAATGGCAAGCCAAAAAAGGAAGCAACAAACGATTTAGAATGTAATCTCACATATAAGTTCTGCATTATATAATGTATGGAAACAAATATAAATGTTGGCTGAAACCAACAAACCATGCATCCCCAGAACAAAATAGAACAAAAGAGACAAAAGACACATTGTGGAACACCTTTGAGAACTCATATATTCCATAAATTCACAGATGACCGATACAAAAAGGGAGGAATGTACAAAGAAGAAATCTGAAAACTACACCACCAGAAACGGCGGTATTTGTGAAAAATGGAAGAAAAAGGCTAAGATCTTGCTAAAACTAAGTTGCCAATGCCTCTACAGTGAACAAATTCATGTCCTGGATAAGCTGCTGGGCATAAGCTACTACTTGGGGCGGGAAAAGTGCACCGTCTTGTGTTGCTATGAGCACAACCCTTGCAAGGTGAACTCCTCTATTAGCAAGCGGCAAAAGGCGCTCAACTAATCTTCTGTACAACATCAACCCATGAATGTTGTAATCCACAATGAAGAACCCAAACATCCTTTGTAAAACTGTCAAGGCTTCAAATGCAGCCGACTCATAGGCAGTAGAACCTTGTAAATCAGACGACGCCCAAAAGAATAGAGGCACAGGAGCTCGCTGTTGGTTTTGTAAAGGCAAACCAACTTCTACCCCGTGTAACTGGCTGCCATCATCTAGGACCTGAGTGATGGTAGACACATAACGAAGGCAACAGCGATCTGCAACATCCTGTAGAATACCTAAATACGATACATGAAGAGGAAACATGGCTAGCAAAAAAGCACTTTTAAAAACGGGGACGACTGCTCCTGGAACCTTCAACCGAAGTTAGGGGGAAAAAATGGAACAGTGAAGAAGCTTCAAAATTTTGCAAATCTCCGAGAACCAAAAAACATTGGCCAAAAAATTTCGCCCAAACACCTATCCAACCCATGCTCTCATCGGACTGCAACTATCAAGACCTTCCTCAAACATTTTGATAAGACCGTTTAACTGGCACCACCCAAACCCCATAAAGAGCAATCAGTAATGCATAACAACACACAATTTCACATAGCAATGCGTGACGTGTTTATGGAGTAGGAAACCGTACCTGCGAAATAACACCAGAGCCGAGGGCAAGAGGCAGCCAAATCAGCACAATCCAGACAGTCCCCACGCAGAATAGGCACCTACGAAATAGACCATCTAACATATGAATATACTTATAACCATGTAAACAGAAATTACGCTATAGCAAAACTAAATTACCTTTACAAACGGAGGGAAGGAAGAATAAAGGAACAAACAAGAAGCCCAACCCAGGCACCACTTTTTAAATCCTGCAGGGAAGCACAAATGTAAAAGAAACAATGAGAGATGTGACAACAAATTACTGGATTTAATCCAGATATACAGAGCAGCATAAATGGAACGCACCTTGTGGGTGTCAACCAGCAACAGTAACTGCCACAAACAAACAACACAGCACAATCCAACCAGCCTGGACACAAAGCAAGCACCTAGAGAACAGACCACGTAACATTTCAGCATACCTATAACAGCGTGCAACAAAGACAGACATGGCAGCACAAAAATACCTCTGAAACGGAGGGAAGGAAAACTAAAGGAGTCGACGAAAGGCGGCACTCGCTACAACTTGTTTAATTCTGCGGTGAACTGCAAACGGAATAGAAACATGGAGACGTGTAAGATCAAATTACTTGGATTAATTTCAAACATTTGGAATGGTATAGTTGGCACACATCAGGACATGAAAATTACCTTTCTGAACCGAATGGAAGAAGATTAAGGAAAGCACCGAAAAGTAGCACTCAGCAATAGTTTGTTTGACTGTGCACGCAACCATGGATACAAAAGAAACGGTGAGACATGTAAGAGCAGGCTGCTGGATTCATTGTTCACATGTACAATAACATAATCGGAGGTACCTTATAACTATCAGCACCCACCAATAACAGGCAGCATATGGAATCGAAAGAGAAGAGATCCCCATAAACGAGAGGAATTAGACAAATAACAATCGGAGGCTGAATATATAACAATGGCCCAATTAGTAGATTCCGGACCCTAGACAAATTAGAACGAAAACCACGGCTCTTACCGTCCTATACCGAGAAGCACATGGCTTGGAAATTAAGAAAATACATTGGAAATACCTAACTCCACCAAACTACTCGACACCCCAGATTTCTTTCGTACTTACCGAGAACAAAATTAGGACACATAAACACCAACAAAGATTAACAACAACAACACAAATCGACCTTGTATCCGTATAAGCCCGACCAACAAATGCTGGGAAATGTTGAAGACACCTACCCCAAACGAGTTCCGCGCCATCACACACCCCAATCGGCACGCGCAAGCCGTAGAACCGGAAGCAGCCTGTCGTAAGGAAAGAGGCGGGCACTATGAACACCAATATCACAGATCCACATTGCAGTCCAAGGTCGCCAACCAACGAATCGCTGAAATGCGAAGCATACATACCCGATACGGAGATAGCCGGCGTGGTAAGCGCAGTCGGAGGATGGCACAATGCCGGAACCCGTCAAGAAAAGGCAACCGAGGAGTAGCAGCGAGGCTGTTGCCGCCGCCGCCAAGGAACGATGGAATGTAAGCCGAGGAGCAGTAGCAAGTCTGTTGCCGCCGCCGCCAAGAAAAGTTGGAATGGAAGAAACCCTAGGAAAGCAATGGAAGGAGACGTTAAAAAGGCCAAAGAAGCCAGCGGCGGCGGCGCAAACCCAAACCCTAGAAGCTAGGAAGCGTAGCGGACCCATCTGTCAGGGCGACAGCTTCAGGTAGAAGCGGAAGCCAGCAGCGAAGGGAGCGGCGGAAAACAACCAGGCGAGAAGACAGATCTCAGCTTCTAAATCGTGGCCACCGAAGCAAATATCCGACGGGTGTAACTAATCGGGTGACGTGGTCGCGGCTTCCTGTCGAGGAGCGGACGCTCTATGTATTGTCTTAATGTAGGGCGTCGCTTAGCCATTGGAGCAGGTAATATGTAGTATAATATGGGCAGGACGCCAGGGCCAGCAGCCTATTGCTGATTTTATTTATTGTTAATTGATGAGGTGCCGTTTAGACAGACATCGATAACATACGTTACGTATTACACTTACGAATAGATGGTGGAAACTGGAAAATGTGATTTTTGTCTAGATGGAAAAACATGGTATACAGTTTCTCTGTCTTTGATTTGAAATGCATTCTTGCCACCAGCCAAGTCCGAGAAGTTTCGTTTTCGACAGACCATGTTGTGCCACAGCCGGATCCAGATAGCTAAGTGCTCTCCGATAGTTACATGCTCTAGTGCGCAATTCTTCTATTGTTTATTGGTATCTTTCTTAGAATCATTTATAATGATCAATTAATCTTTTTCCCCTTACCGGTACTCATATGTACTGATTTTCACTTGAATAAAAAAAATATATGCTTGTCTTGTACAGACCCGTGCAAATCATGCACAAAATTTGTATATGGCCTATCTACTGTTTGATGGGTGATCGAACAACAATTGTTTTGTTTGTTCCAAGGACGAGATGGTCCTAGGTGAGATATCCCACCTTGCTAGTACCACTGTTTTGGTTGGGAGACAATAGGGAGTGGAGTCATCCCACAAACGTATATTTCTCCGAGGTCAATCCTTTGCCTTCTATGCTTGAAAAGGCATACAACGAAGTACATGTGACTTAGGGGAGAGAGAGAGAGAGAGCTTGGTCGGCGCGGGCTCTGCCCCTGGCTCCGACGGGCTATGCCGTTCGTCTAGGTAGAATTCACCTTAACCTCGCCGCACGCTGCCATGCCCGGCCCTAACCTTGCCATGTGCCACCATGAGGCCAGGCTTTGCCCCTAGTATTGCCACACGTCATGTACTCTGCCCCTACAAGCTCTGCCTTGGTCCCACCACACAGGCAAGGTGCGCCCTTGTACGTGGTTTTGCTTTTGTGGCATATGTGGAAAAAAAAGAGATGCAGGACGGAGGAAGAAGAGAAGGAAAAAAAAAGCAAATGTCTCCTACGAGTCGCGATGAAAGTGGTAAGGATATTTATTCGTCCGTCCGTTCGACCGAATTCGTTTAGAGGTGTTTTAGTCCGTCCGTATGCGAGTCCGGACATTCAACATCTGATACCGTATCCGTATCCGAATACTTAAATCACATATTTATGATGTCGACAACCAGTTTTATCCTATCCGGCATGGTTGATACTATCCGTATTCGAATCCGAATCCGGACAGAAATATAAAAACAAATGTGGTATGAGTGATATCCGTCCGTATCCGATCCGTTTTCATCGCGACCTACGAGTCGGAGCGTGGGTTCTAGGTGAAAGAAAAGTGGCATGTCATATGCTCGCTCAACCAAACACACCATGTAACTAGGTCGTCTATATGGAATCAGAGAAAAGATCTTTTCACTTTGCCTAACCAAATGGCTAGGACGTCGTTGAAATTTTATAGAAATTAGTGTATTTTGACAAAAGGAAATACACGAAACATGGAAAATTCTCTTCATTTTAAGTTTTTTTTTTTTTTTGGGAAGAATCTCTTCATTTTAAGTTGGTCTATCGAATGGGTTCCGGTAAAAAGGAATTGGATGTCCGGTGTATACATTTAAAGCGTGGCTGCTACGGCTAGCACGTCCGCACGCAGGCAGACGGAGTCGGAGCTGACTCGATCAACGACGAGTAATTGCAGTTATCGCACCGGTGGGGTAGCTTGCTCGTGCGGGCGGCAGCGTGCTCTTGAGCACGTACGACGAAGATCGATCGGACGACGAAACGAGAGCGATGGGACGGTCGGGTCGTCCTTGCAGTATCTCACTTCACTCACTAGGAGTTGTTACTACTTACTAGGATGACTGATGAAAACGTGAGAGACAAGGAATGACGTACGGCCGGCGACACCGACGAGGCACACACATGGCTCATCCTCCGTCTCCGATATGCATGTGCCGTCGATCCCTCTCACTCAGCCGGCCGGCCTGCGACGACCTGGCCTGCCGGCTGGCCGTCTCCATGGACCATATGGGCGATCGACGCAACCACGACGGCTACGCGATGCACGCTCCAACCGTCCGACACTGGCTCCCCTCCCAGCCTCCCCGTGGCAACCGTAACCGGCAACGTAGTACGTGCGCGTGGTGGCCGTGCTCTGCTCCCGTGGAGTGGAACTCTGCTCCCGTGGAGTGGAACGGGTCCAGTCCGCACTCTGCGGTCCCAACTCCCAATTCCCAACCAGCCCGAGGCAACAGGGAGAGGGAGGCGGTGGTCGCGCGTTCGCACGGGTCACATATGTCTGCTCGCCACTGCATGCTCCGTCGCAGGCTCAGCTGCGCGCAATTGCTGCAGCCGCCGCAAGCTCTGTTTGGCTGAGTCAGCATAGACTAATCCGACGTGGTGCCACGGTGTGCAAAACCAGACTGAAAACCAGCTATGGGTGTGAATGTGCACCAATTGAATAGATGAGGGATCACATATGTCTGGTTTTCAAATTGGAGGACGAAAATTAGACTTTCCTAAAAGTTAAAGGTCCAAAAGTAGACTTTTTCCAAGATTTTTCGTGTCCAGCGCCCGCCTACTGACTTCTGACTGGATCAGGCTTATTTGAGCAACCTGGGAGGGCCTCTGGGCCTGTACGACTCGTTGGCTTGGAGCGGCAGCAGTCCTCGATCCACTCAGGGCCGGGCCTGCTTCCCACCAGACACGAGAGTCCACTTCGAATAGCTCGGACTCCGAACTCTTTCTTTCCTTCTTCTGTGCATATTTTTTTTTCTTTCTTCTGTGCATAATTGTGCATAAACACATGCAAAGACTATATCTGCCACTTATATTCACTCTATCAGTCTTTCTACAAAAAAAAAAAAAAAAAAAGAAAGAAAAAAGAGTTCCATTCACTCCTGGTTTTCCCTTCTTTTTCCTCTTTGCTTTGAAGTCGAACAAGGAGGGCGCCTGTGTCGACACTCGACATCCTAATTAGCTCTCCGGCTCTCCCTGCTGCCTACGTCTACACGTTGCTGCCGTCCGGGAAGACGGGTGGCAGCTCCACGTCGGGCGGCGAGGCGGTGTCCGGCATGCCCCCGGGAGCGTCTCCCTCCTTCATTGCTCCTCCAAGCTTGTCCTTGGACGTCGTCGGCAGCGGCGGGCCGACGGGGTCTTCCTCCCCGAGCCTCGGCGGCGTCTGCCGCGGCGCGTCCTCGGGCAGCGGCGCCATCCCCGGCGGCGGGTTCTTTATCACACGGCCTCCACCTCTGCTGTCGCCGTCGCCGGCCCCATCATCCCCGCCGTGCGTCTGCGGCTGCGTCGTCGTGGATGTCGCCATGTGACGTCGTAGCATATCCGGTGCAGCAGCTGCACTCGGCGCGCGTCGTCGGAGGTTGAGGACGAGGCCGGCGGCTGCCGGTTTCATGGAGCTCATCCCGGCCATATACATTGCGTGTGGATTTCTATTTTCTGCTAACGAACGAGCGTGCTCTGCTCTTACTCTTCGAGATGATGGGTCGCCGCTTGAAAGCAGAGGAAATGCTCCTGCTTATACTGCTCATCTACGGCGACGACGAAGTGGTCTGCGACTTTGCATTGGTTGCCACCGTGTCGGGCGACAGCCGACACGTGCGACGGACGTGTCGACCGCAGGCTGCCGCACACCAACCTGCGTGTCGATCCGCGTACGTACGGCGATACCTGTGTCCAGTCCTACCGTGTCACTCATGGACATTTTGGTTTCTTGGACTGGCACCTCTCTGCTGCCGACACGCACGCGCACATCGTTTGCATTTCACGAACGCCGTCCACGGGAGTCGTGAGATGGATGGATCGTACATGTGCTCTGCTCGATTACAGAGTAGCGTAGCAGCTTATACACTACGGCATTAACGACAGGATATATTGTGGTCGTTAAAAGTTCAAATATGATCATTAAAAGTTATCAACGATCATGAACGTGTGGTCGTCCATGGTTGTTAAAAGCGACGGCCACATTATATGTTCTGTCGTTAACTTTTCAATATTTCCTGTGGTTAACTTTTCAATGACCGAACAATATGTGGCCGTTGATGTTAGAATTGTAACGACCACATTTCTATTAACAACGACCATATTTTTCATCGTTAAATATATTTGGATCATCTATCATGAGGCACTAACGGCCATATTTTTGGGAATTAGTAAACTTTAGACCTTTATATTGATGATTTTTTTTTTCACTTTGGCTACTTATTTAGTTGGAAAACCAGCCACCACTTGATACCATATACAATGAAATTTTCCATATATAGTAGATAAAACACAATTAGTAAACTTCCAACTGCAAGAAATTATTATTTATCTAATTTTTTAAAGATATATCTTTGCAAAAAATAGAAAAACAACAGCTGGACATGAAACAGTTGAACAGATGGCAGATGGAGGCGCCAACGAGCACAAATTGTGTGTGGTCGCCATGTTCTGGTCGTAGATATGAGGATTTGTTGTAGTGCCAGTTAGCCTTGTTATTAATACCAGAAATAAACTTTTACCTACTTAGAATTCAAAACTAGTACATCAGTTGGACTACTTTTCGGTCCACACATCTTTGTTTTTGAAGCAAACCAAGTAGAACAGTTGCTGATTATATTGAAAAAAACAATATGAGACATTAAAACAACAAAAACACAATAGAGCAACCTTATTTCGACAACAAAAAATAACTATGAGCTAACAAGTAAAAACAACGGACTACAATAGGCACTCCCTCCGTCCAAAAAAGTTGCAATTATCATAACTTGGGGATCAAACACCATAAACTTTGACTAAAATTATATATAGAAAATATGAATTAACAAAATAAGTATAATTATATTACTTATAAAATGTATTTTCATAATAAATTTATTTTAAAACATAAATGTTGATATTATTTACTGTAACTTACTCAAAGTTAAAATAGTTTGATTGGCACGATTCCTATAATTGCATTCTTTTTTTAAGAGATTGAATAAAAAACAACAAACTACAACAGGTGGCTAGATTGAGACATCATGAGAATGCATACAACAAAAGCACCACCGAACCACGACAACGGAGCAACTCATTGAAAGAAGACAAAAGTGACAATACGATCACCCGATGATGATGAGGATCGTGTCGAGGACGACGCTGCCTGCCCCTGTGCTCTCACTCTCCGTCTCGCATCCCCACAATTGTGGACTTCCCTGCTTGTGGACTTCGTGTGAACCACAATTGCTCGATGAAATGCCACTGCGGGGGTAAGCCTACCGCTTGTTTTTTTTTAAATAATTCCCGAGGGATTTACACCCCTACAGTTTTTTGGTGCAGCACCCAGAATTTGAACTCTGAGTGGGAGCTTTCTAACCATTGGCCTTTGCTACTGCGCCGTAAGCCCCTTTACAAGCCTACCGCTTGTTACTCTAAGGCAAACAAACATAATCTCAACTTGGTCTACCTCTCTAGAGAAAGAGACCTAAAAACGAGCCGTGTAAAATGGTTCACGGAAATAAACGGATCCAAAACTTTTAGCTTCATTCTACCAGCTTCTTCAAGCTATACTCTACCAAACAAGTTCTGGCTTATTATTCGTTCCTAGTATCCCACATCGGAGATGCCGGAACCGTTTAAAGCCATTCGAAATGGGGCCTCGGTGATATAGCACGCGTCCATCCGGCCTATCCGTATAATCATGCGAGCAATACTCATTTGTTTTCTTCCAAGGGAGACAGACAGATAGTACAATATGCTCTACCTATCTTACTCCGTACTCGCCTGCATTCTGCCGGCCTGTAGCTGTAGGCCATAACATACGTACGGTTGGCAGGAGCAGGTGACTATGTGCTTGCATTGGAATAACAGCACGACGACGACGACGACCCTACACGATACACAGGCACACTTGCCGGCCATAGTTGAGTTCCAGATTCCAGTGCACCGCCTGCAGGGGGCAGCTGGATCAATCACACTAGCTAGCTCACAAACAACACGTACTGACCGAGTTAAATCTCTTCAACATTGGTCCTACAACTCACAAGTCACAGTCTGCTGTTCTGTACTCTCCTATATATGCGTTGGAAACCCCTCTCAATGCATGCTTCGTCATCCTAGCCATCGTCGTCGACTAACCTCCTACCGTCGTCGTCATGGCTTCTCTCAACCTGGTGATCGCTGCTGCGCTCGTTATCGTCGCGGCCTCCACGGCGGCGGCGGCGAGCTGGGCACCAACGCCGGCACCAACACCGGCACCGCGCCCTCTGTTCCGGGAGTACATCGGCGCGATGGGCACGAACGTGACGTTCGCGGACGTGCCGATCCACCCGGGTGTGGACTTCGACTTCATCCTCTCCTTCGCCATCGACTACGCCGCGGGCGGCGACGCCACCAACGCCTCCGCGGCGCCCCCCATCCCCACCGACGGCCTCTTCGAGGTCTACTGGGACGAGGTGAACCTCACCCCGGCCGCCATCGCCGCGCTCAAGTGCTCCACGCCCACCGCCCGCATCGCGCTCAGCCTCGGCGGCGACACCGTGTTCGGCTACTACGCCACGTTCCGCGTCGTCACCTCCGTGGACGCCTGGGTGGACAACGCCGTCGCCTCGCTGACCGCCATCCTCACCCGCTACGGCATCGACGGGGTGGACATCGACTACGAGCACTTCGGGGATCTCGAGACGCCCGAGGTCTTCGCGGAGTGCATCGGCCGCCTGGTGCGCGCGCTCAAGGCCGCCGGCGTGATCACCATCGCGTCCATCGCGCCCTTCGCCAACCCGGAGGTGCAGCAGCACTACGGCGAACTGTGGCGCCGCTACGGCCAAGACTTCGACTACGTCAACTTCCAGTTCTACGCGTACGCGTCCAACACCACGGTTGAGGAGTTCCTGGGCTACTACTACGAGCAGAGCGGCAGGTACGGCGGCGGCGGCGGCGGGGGGAAGGTGCTCGTCAGCTTCGGGACCGACCCGGACAGCCACGGGCTGGGGCCTAGGAAGGGGTTCTTCAGGGCCTGCCGGGAGCTGCGTCGCCAGGGGAGGCTCCACGGCATCTTCGTCTGGGCCGCGGATAACTCCCTTGCCGACGGGTTTCGCTATGAGCGCCGCGCGCAGAGGTTCCTCGCCGGCGCCGCACCGGGTTTCCCGTGACGCATGCATGCGTCGTTGAGCTGTTTCTGAGTGGGTGGCAGAGTCCCGTTGTTTGCATTCCATATTTCCGTTCCATGTGTATGTTTCGCCTTGTTTTGTCGCTTCCTTATGGTTTCTATTGGTCAATTGATTGATTATTTGTGTGCATCCAAAGATTCCAAACTAAAAAAGACATGCTCTCCGAGGAGCCAATTTTTGATGCATTTCTTTTCGTCGTAACCCCGCAAGATACTTCTGGTTTAAACATTGACACAACGACCCTTACTCTACTTCTATTATTGAGAATTGAGAATACTAGAACTACATGTATGTTAGTATAAACTTCTATATTCTATAGAAAAAACTGACATGACACTATATTCAATTAAGAATGAGAGTAAAAACTGAAAGTGCCTCGGGTAGCAATGATATCGCACATTTTATCTGCGTGCACGTTTAAATGGCACAACACATTTCCCGTAGAGAGCGGAAAAGAAACAAATTGTTTCTCACCCTAGAAATGATTTTGAGCCGCAAATCAACAAAATCCATGACACTGATGGATTAATCATTGGAGGTTTGGGGCTTTGGTACCATCGACGATTGGTTCCACCCGGGTGGTAGTGGGACCCACCTATTTTGTTTTAACATAGAACTTTGCTAGAAGATACTATGATTATGACCTGGGAACCAATAATACACGATGCCGATGGAATCATCGTTGGGTGTTGGGGGCATTGGCGCCATCCACTGCTGGAAATCAGATATTTGCCGTGTGTAAAAACATTTGCCGTGTGCCAAAAGTCGGGCACACGGTAAATCCCCTGTTTGCCGTGTGCCACACACGGCAAATAGTAACTCTCGGTAAATAAGCCATTTACCGTGTGCCGGGACACCTATGACGGCAAATTCCTACACACGGCAAATAGTCTATTTGCCGTGTGTGTCGACACGGCAAATCTTGTCACACGGCGAGCCCCTTTTTTTGCCGTGTACGGCATTTTGGTGAATCAAGGCACACGGCAAATTTGCCGGAGCCGTGATAGCGTCTCACACCGTTAAATTTTGCCGTGTGCCAGGCACACGGCGAATCTTGGCACACGGCAAATAATTTGTAATTTTTTTTTACCAACATTTTTTTTTGCCGTGTGCCTCGCAAGACACTAAACTACACACTTGTGCCTCGCAAGACACACGGTAAATATTTTTCTTTTTTTTTTGGTTTTTTGTTCCCATTTTTTTTGTAGGCTTAACAAATCATTATAAACTATATATCCAAATTTTGGCAAATTTTGACTTTTTTGCTATATTTACTTCATTAATTCTATTTACTTGAATTTTTCGCATAATCTAAATTTGAACTACAGGTACATGAAAGAATAGAATTCAGTGATTGAAAAAATGATATTCTTGTTGTTTAGGGTATCTTGACACCGTATCTAAAAACTCCCACAGACTTTAGAGCATCTTTGTTCACGGTACATGACGAGTCACCTCGGGAAAAAGTGTATTTAAATTATATAAAATCCAAACGAAATCTGAAAAACACGAAACTTGTCAGGGTGTCATGTCATCACGTGTAGAGGTTGTGATAAAAAATTTTCAATGTTTGGAGCAAGTAGTGACGTCGGATACCTAAAACCTAGACATCTCAAGGTGTGATCGCATGTGATGACATCTTGAGATGTCTTGGTTTTAGGTATCCGACGTCACTACTTGCTCGAAACATTAAAAGTTTTTTTTATCACAGCCTCCACATGTAATGACATGACACCCGACAAGTTTCGTGTTTTTCGACTTTGTTTGAATTTTATATAATTTAAATACACTTTCCCCGAGGTCACTCGTCATGTACCGTGAACAAAGATGCTCCAAAGTCCGTGGCAGTTCCTGGAAACGGCGTCAAGATACCCTAAACAACAAGAATATCATTTTTTAAATCACTAAATTCTATTGTTTCATGCACTGTAGTTCAAATTTGGATTATGCGAAAAAATTCAAGTAAACTGTATTAATGAAGTAAATATAGCAACAAAAGTCAAAATTTGCTAAAATTTTGATATGTAGTTTAGAATGATTTATTAAGCCTTGAAAAAAAATGGTAACAAAAAACAAAAAAATAAAAAAAAATTACCGTGTGCCGTTATTTGCCGTGTGCCGTGTTTACGTGGCACACGGCAAATCCTTAAAGAAAAAAAAATGGCCCATCCGGCCCATCTAACTAAAAACCCTATCTCCCCAACCCGACTCCCAGGCGCCCGCCGCTCCACTCCCACGCGCCGCCACACCCGCACGCTCGCATCCGCTCCGCTCGCCGCCGCCGCTCGCCCTGCGCCGCTCGCCCAGCCCAGCGCCGCCGCCACACGCCGCTCGCCCAGCGCCGCCCCTCTCCTGCTGCTCGCCCAGCGCCGCCGCTCGCCTGCTGCTCGCCCAGCGCCGCCGCTCGCCTGCTGCTCGCCCAGCGCCGCCGCTCGCCTGCTGCTCGTACAGGAGCGGCTCCATCCCTTGAGACACGGACACCATCTCCTGGCACGGGAACTCCACTTCCTTGGCACGGGAGCGTCCTGAGGAGGCGTCCCAGCCAGGCACAGTCCTCCGCGTCGTAGGCAATCTCGCGCAGCTGCCTCAGGGCGTTCCTTCGTCTTTTGGTAAGAACGGAATAGGATCTGGCGAGTCAGGCGCAGGTCGGGCGAGGATGGAGATTGCCGCTTTGATTCGTGGGATCTTCTTCGGTGACGAGCGCAAATGCAAGAACAGGCTTGGGGGAGGTTGGTCCAGTTCGTTTTCGTGATTCTCAAATACTCGATCTATTGTTTTTACCTAGTCATTAACTGAGGGATCTATTGTCCTATGAGGTAGAAAGATTTAGTTCACAGAATAATTTCACTCGTCTGTAGATGTACTGATCGATACTTGATTTCAGCCGCTTGTAGAGACAGGATGCAAACCTAAAAAGCATATTTGGATCTGAATGCCATATACAGGGACTTTGCCTATTGAGTGTGACTAGTACCTAATCTTTTGTACATCATGAATGAACCCCAATATTAGAATGCTGCTAGCCGTATGCTTTGCTGCAAGCTATTGCAGAAGATCATGTGATCCTCAAATTACTAAGAATATGGAATGCTGGGATGTTATTGTCGATTTTCAGATCAGTGATCACTATAGGTGAATCTTATGTCCAATTGAAGCTATGTTTGCTGGCTTACTCATATGCTTCTTTGTCAGATGAGATCGATATAGAGCTAGACATTGTCTGATTGGCTTTGCATTGAAGTTAACACAATCAAGACCCATGCATCTACCGCACATATGCTCTTGTGCATTTCAGGTCTGTACAATCACCAACTCACCAGTGATCTTTCCTTCTCAGTTTGCTTGTTGCCTAATGATTTGACAATATCTGAGATTCTGTATGTTCTAAACTTAATCATTTGACTGAAAAGTGCTTGAAGCCTTGAGTAGTACATTAGATGCCCTTTTACTTCTTATTCTATTGAAAATTCCATGGATGGAGATATGTTAAATTGCCTCTTTAACAAGAGTGTATATATATGGTCTGGCTCTAAACAATCTTTCACCTACTAGTTGGGACAGTCTAGGATCCAGTGCTCAGACCAGATCCTATGCAACTACGGCATGCAAACAATCATGGAGGCCAGTGATGGATGTAGCAGGGAGCACCTATGATCTGTCTATTCAATTGTCACTAATTAAGAATGTAGCTCATGTCTTTTATAAGTAGCCTTATTAAATCTTCATATTTTTGACCAAGGAAGCACCAACAACTTTACTCTTTCTAGTTTCTTACAATAACTTGCTAGTATCGTGATAGTACTGGTAGCTCTTTTTTGAACCTTGTCCAGAATCAGTAATGAAAAACTGTTATTTTGGTAAACGAATGAGAGTTCAGAAATAAATACTATCAATTTCCTTGAGTTAAATGTTAAAATTCCCTTTGTTGTAAGAACCTGAGGTGACCTTGTGATCTTGTGCTGATTTCTGCAATAATGTTGAATATAGCAGATTTTCAGTACTATATAGCCTTGTGTGCGTTCCCAAATGCATGTATTTTGTGCTGATTATAGTCCTATCTGGTGATCTGCTAGAAATATTGACCCTTCGTCAGATGCTTTCATGTGTTGTGAGCCTCGTAACTTTGCCACATTACATATAAAGTTATTTGTTTGTTATATATACAGGGCTTATGGCAGTGGCAAAGAAGATAGCCCTCTCTGTGATGTGCCAGGTTTTGAAAACTGTAGGATGTAGCTCCTGAGACATGTTTCATTTGTTGATTGCCCGGTATGATGAAACCTTTCTCATAGTTCTGTTTCATACGTCTACTTGTATGGACTTGTATGGACATGTGATGAACTTATGAATTATGTTTGTTTATGCTATATTATGATTAAATGATTTACTTGTGATATATAATTGATGTTGGTGATGGTCGATATATATATATATATATATATACTGTATGTCATTGAAATGGAAAAACAATATATATATTTTTTTAAACAACAGAAAAGATTTGCCGTGTGCCGGCCTCACCTGGCACACGGCAAATATTTATTTTTTCTTCTTTTTAAACAAAAAATTTGCCGTGTGTCGGCCTCACGAGACACACGGCAAATCCTTTTTTTTTTTGTTTAAACAAAAGATTTTGCCGTGTGCCGGAGATTTCCCGTGTACCCTGGGACACGGCAAATCTGCCGTCAACTGGGTCGGCACCGTAACGGCTACTTTTTTTTGCCGAGTGTCTCAAGACACACGGCAAATTATTTACCGTGTGCCCGAGAAAAGGCACACGGCAAATACCCATTTGCCGTGAAGGCATTTACCGTGTACCATTTGCCGTGTGCCACACACGGCAAATCGTTTGCCGTGTGTATTTGGGGATTTACTGTGTGTAAAAACACACGGCAAATATCTGGTTTCCAGTAGTGATCGATGGAGCAAAGAAGGAATAAATTGTTTTTTCATCACCTTTGAAACGATTTTGATCTGGAAACCAACAATACACGGCACTCGTCACTCATGGACTCATCGTTGCACGTTGGGGCTTGGCGCCATCGATGGTTTCCACCCTCGGTGGGAGTGGGACCCACCTATTGTGTTTGAACGTACAACTTTGCTAGAAGATAGTATGATTTTGACCCGTGAACCAACAATTCATGAGACCCAGGGATTCATCGTTGGGTGTTGGGGGCATTGGCGCCATCGATGGTTTCCACACTAGTGGGAGTGGTATCCCTGTTGTGTTTTAACCAGTAAATTTTGTATAAGATATCCCACGCATTGCAACATGGATTTTTTTTCAAAGGTCAAAAACTTTACCATAATTTATATTAGACGAATAAATAAAAAGGCAAGTGCTAGCCTAGTTTTTTGAATGGAAACTGAGCCAGAAAAACCATACAACTGAGGAGAGTGTCATACTCGACCCAAACAACTATGGAACAACTATCTCAACTCACACCACCACTTGTAGCTGGTCGACGTCCACTCAACTACTAGAAACTCTGGCAAAAACACACAAAGCCCACTCACCTACTAGCACTACTCCACTAGGCACCACTACTGACTCTAAGGAAACATCCTGGTGCTCAACTATGTCGAGGACCTGCACAATGAACAACTAGGAGGAACACAACACAACACAAAGCAAAGAAAAAGAAAGAAGAACAAAGAAAACAAACACCCATCGAAGCCACCGGAGGCACAACCAGGACGAAGCAGAAGGAGCGGGGCAGCAGAGTGGAGCTGGATAGCCTCACGATGCCTTCAAGAAGGGCACGACGCCGAAAGCGCCGACATCGCAAGCCCGCAAGGGAAGGTTTTCACCTGCAAATCCAAAAGGTGGGTAGGAGGGAAGGTGTAGACAGGACGCCTCTAAGGAGGAAGTGACATCCGCAGACACCGCTGTCCAAGCTTTTGCATGACCCCGCTCCCGCACCACCGCCGCCCACCCGAGGCCCTATGATGGAGACAACCACGTTGGAAGGCGCCGGTGACGAACGCAGGCATCCCCACCAACACCGGATGCCACCATGCGTGCCGCAAGCGTCCTCACAGCAAGCGCAGCCTCATGATGATGCCCCAAACCAATCACAGTGACTGGTCACAAAGAGCCAAGGGGTGCTGCAACCACCTGCCATCCCCGAGAGGAGCTGGACGGAGCACGCTGAAGAGGAAGCCCACTGCCGGAGCAGTAAGCCGAACTGAGGTGCGGCAAGGGCGAGGGGAGATGACGGGGAGAAAAGGGGGGCCAGGGAAGTGTAAGTAGAAGCCCCAGCCACCCAGTCCTCCATCCCCAACCCCCAGGCCACACAGCCGACCGCCCCAACGTGTCTCCGAACCCACCATACTCGCAGATTCAGCCACCCGACCGAAAGGTCCGGCCGCCGGCCACCCGGGGCCATCACCCCCTCGTGGAAACTGGTTTCCCGCATCATAGGCCGCCGGCACCTACGCCAACCATGGCCGGCGAACGCCCAGACTACAACCGGGGTCCCGAAACCCTAGCAGCCATCCTGAGATGCACCGGCAACAACATCAAGTTGCCAGGACTCGAATCCAGTCGGTAGGAACCCGGAACCACCCAAGGGCCACCTTCCGCCACCATGAGGAGCCGACGGTGGCAAGGCCATCCACGAGAGTGGTAGGAGGGAGGAGGGGAGAGGAGGATGAGGGATGGAGACGCCCAGCCGCCGACGTCCCTGCCCTCCACCGGAGCCCCGGCGGCGAGCTCGGGCGGCGGCCCAACTGAGAAGGGCGGGGGGAGAAGGACCTTGAGGACGGGGGTGATGGCACCGCCCATGTCGCCCTCGGGGGAGAGCTACACGGGGGCCGCGAGTAGGGCTCGCAACGGGGATTGGCAGCTCATAATAAAGGATTAGTTTTCTAAGAGATATCAATTACATGTGGACGATAGTGGATTACGAAAGTGGTAAGTAATAACTAATTAGGTTATGAAAGAAAGGTCATGGAAGAATATACACAAATACAACACAGAAGCACCAAACAAGGCAAGCACGATAAAAGAAAGCCAAAGACATCTATAGAGAAAAAGCAAAGTGTGGCTGATAGGAAACAGAGCATATCGCAACAAATGGGACCAGTAGAAGCTTAACAATTCAGGCGCCTTGGAGTTCATGGCTGCTCATTTTCCTTGGTGGACTAGAGGTTTTTTTTTTTAGAATCTGGTGGACTAGAGTTGATGGGCTAACTCTTTCTCAGTGGGCTTCAAACTTGACAAAAGGTTGGGGTGATCAAGGCTATGTCACTGATTTGTAAAAGTTGAGTGGCGGCCTAGGCCCTTCATTGAGCCTTCTTTGGTCCACAACTAAACCCTAAACCTAATCGGCCGGGCGAACACGGAAAGGAAGGATGTCGCTCTTGCAGTATGCGATGTCACTCGTACGGCCAGTCCCAAGTGTCAAGTTCCACCCTTATCAGGCTAGAATAGGAATATTCCCCACATTTCTGTTTGCATGTTCCACTGCACGTTATGGGAATGTCTATATCCGAGAAAACGTGAGGTTCCACTATGGTTCCACCTGGACCAAGCCAATTTCATCTACTTCGACAAGTACGTGGTGACTATTTCCATCCAGAGCTTGAGTGTACGCATAGAAGAAGTTGGAATCCTGCCGTGCACCAAGCACCAACATCCGGCTCTACAATAATGACTGACATTTGGTTCAGCCGCATCGAGGGGACGGAAGGACGAGGATGTGCCAACATCATAGGGGCGACGAGGAAATGGAAGGGCAAGCATGTGCCAACATCATAGCAAGCTGGACAAAAGGCAGAAACATGCAGGGCACTGGTACCACGATGTCCAGCATCCACATCATCTACATCAACCGCCTTGCTAAATGGGCCCTCCTCGAGCCAGTACTTGACCGCTATCCATGCTTCTTGCGCCCTTTCTTCTTCCTGGAAATTAAACCAAAGGTTCCGTTTCCATCATGAAGTCCCCACGCAGCGGGACTTGAGTTCACATGAATGAAGATGCACATGTGGCTGATGGTAACTTGCAAGCTAGGAAGAATCATATCCCTGCTGTTGTACATTCTATCAGTCAAAGGAAGAGGAATTCGAGTGATCAGGATGTGCCCACACCCTCAGTCAACCTATACCTACATTAAGTAGTGTGTTGTGTGTACGAGCGGATCATCCATATGATCCGTTTTGGCCCTTCTTGGGCATCGATGCCTGACTTTCGTTAAATATCTGATCTGGAAGGACAACAAAATTAAAATGGAAGTGAGTTCCTTAACTGTTCACTAGTACGATCCGGAACGAAAAACAAATTCTGTGGTCGTCGTTGCGCATCGCAACCACGATGCTAGCTTAGAATGAACAAGGTCACCTTCTGCATGCTGCCGGACTATATATACAGCTACCATGCTCGCTGCTTCTCCAACAAGCGTCACTGTTCAGCTTGCTCATCAGCTCCGACCATCATTGATACGTGTATTAGCTAGCATCATCGCCATGGCTTCAGCTGGTGCCCGCGCTTCGACTGTGGCTGCCGCCGTCGCCATCTGCGTCCTGCTCGTCCTCATCAGCATGGGGCGGCCCCCGGCGCGCGGCGGCGGCAGCCGGGTTGGGACCAGCATGTGATGACTGTCCCAACCTATGCAACACTGGCTGCAAGAATAGTATAGAATCCGCCAAGTGCAAGAACCAGTGCAGCGTTATTCCCTCACCATCCGCAACATGTGAAGATGACTGCATTGCCCGGTGCTTCAAAGGATGCATGAACTCCTGTACCAAGGATTGCAACTGATGGAGATCCCTGATCCCTGGGTATACGTAGTAACTACACAGGTATTAGTAAGTACGTGTACTTACAGTGTGGTGTTACCGTGTTAGTTACTACGTATATATGTTTTATATTTTCGATGACGCCGTAAAAATAAGTGACGAATGCTGCCGGCCGGACTTCATGGTTGTTCAGGCGTATGTATGTATGTGTACGTCACCGTTGTGTGTTGCCATTTATATTTCATTTCGTTTTGTTCTGGAGTTCATCTGAATCTGTATGGGTCTGTTGCATTTGCTTGTTTTCTCCAGGAGAAAATATGCAAGCAACAATTGCTTTTATTTATATACTATAAGTGTCACAAGCTATTTAGTTATATCGATTTCTTGTGCCCAAGAACTTGCTTTTTATTTGGTTCACAAGCTTGTCTCACGGTCACACAAGGAATGGGCACTAACCAGTTGCTCATAGAAGGACGAAGTACAAAGTTACATCTATGTTTGTTTTTTCTTTTCTCGAATACGCAAAAGATTTATGCATCATTGCATTAAGCAGAAAAGAGTTTTACAAGATTTTATCTGGGGTGGGTACATAATACTCAACACTGCCCGCCACCCCAGAAACACGTACATAACGGATTAATCACACACGAAACATTCTAGTTTTCGCGCACCGGCCTCTGGCGCTCATGCGCGGCCCCCGGCCCCGCGGCGCCTCCGCGGTCTCTGCCGTCGCTCCACGTCTGGGAACAGTTCACACATGGCTGTGGCATTGCCGGGTCTTCCCTCGAACATCTCGTCCAACTTCTGTTGTCCCTACTCCGTCGGCTGCGCCTCGATGAACCCCATCTTCTGCATGGCGAAGATCTCTCCTCTCTTTGCGACCGGGTACTTGGAGAGGGGATTGGCTGTGATGCGTTTGCTCCGCAGCGGCAGCTTGGCGGAACTGGATTCGGCCACCCGGGTCGGCAGCAGGGGCGTGGTCGCCTTGTGGAAGACACGCTTGGCGAAGTTCTTGAGCCGCCCCGTGAGGGACCCGTCCTTGCTTGAGGATCTCTCCACATTCAGTGTGGTGGCGGCCCTTCGATAGAGTGGGGTGCTGAAGCCTGGGGGCGCGTCGTCGTCGTCGGGGTAGTCGGGTGCCGCCACGCCCGCCGTCGTGCACGGCGCTGCTCCCATGGCCTCGGGCGTCGGCATGGGCGGGTCTCCCGAGGCCCCGCACAGGTAAGCCATGCCCAGGGCCGGCGGTGCGGCGCTCGCACGGCCCAGAGCCTCTCGGTGCGCCACGGGTGACTCAAAGATCCCCGCTGAGTCGGGCCCGACGGTCACCATGTCGGCTGTCGTCTGCATCTCCCCGGGCTGCTCGTCCACCGAGTCGACGAAGCCGAGGTCCTCGACGGCCCCGAGGTCCTCAACGGCTCCCGACGGAGTGTCCCCGGAGTCGACGTGGTCGTGGAGCCGTGGAAGGTGCTCAACGAGTGCCTCCGCCCACTCGCCGGCGGCGTCGCCTAGGTTCCCCCACTCGGCCCAGTGGCCGAGGAGGGCTAGCGTGCCCACGGCCGTGGTGTCCTGTCCGCTGTGCACCGGCGTGGCCGGGGCCTCCTCCTCCTGCTCGGCGTCCACCGTCATATCCACGGCTACCGTGCCAATGGTGTGGTCGAGCCCACACAGCAGACCGAATCCGGGTGGCCCGTCCGCAAGCATCCCCCCAGAGGTCGAGCAGCACCAGCGTGCCCTGTGCGTCTGGGTCATCCCCGGCGCCGTCAGTGGCCGGGGCCACCGCGGACTCCTCAGGCGCGGCAACAAGGCGGTCCTCGGGAAGGGTGGTGGCCGCTGGTATGGTGGCCGGCCCGGGTGACGGGGCGGCCAGCCGGAACTCACCCTCCTCCCAGGCTGCCTCGTTCGACTCCAGGTTCCCCACCGAGTCGCCCGCGGCGGCCACTTGCTCCTCCGGTCCCTGGGAGGTCACGGGCTTCGGGGCCGCGATCACCGGACGCCACTCCACCCTTGGCGGTGGTCTGCGGTTGGCCCTGCGGTGTCGCTCATGTCACGACCGGCGTGGCGCCCCCACGGGGGTCGATGCAGCACTCGCTGCAGCCCGGGGGATGCCGGTCGGTGTGACAGCGCATGGACGGCACTAATGCTTGCGTCCCGCGGCCGCCGGACTGGATCGCTGCGGCTCTGTCGGGTGACGCTGGTCCACGACCTCGGCAGGGTCAGTGCCGCTGTCTGAACAACACTAGAGGAAGCCATCCGCCGCTCCTGTCTGGCACAGGTGAAGAAGAGGCTCTCAGGGTGGAAGCACCTGACCTGGACCTCCCCCGACTGCACTTCGATGGCCGCCGTGACGCCCCCCTGGACGTCGACGATGGCCACCTCGGAGCCCAGGGGGTAGGCCACCATCGCGAACTGCATGCGCGAGTCGTCAGCGCGGCCGTCCTTCTGGATGAAGCACCAGGACTCACCTGGCCGCAAGTGAGGGTCACCCGGCATAGGCTGGCCCGTGCCCGCGTGGACGCAGATGGATTGCGGCGGCGAAGGTGTTGGCCCCTGCGTCCCAAGCACAGTCTTAGGACAGGGCGGTGGTGGCGGAGAGCACCCCCTGGCACCCCCCACGCTCCTGTGGCCCGCCCCATGCCTACGCTTAGGAGCGCCGCCGATGTCCGCCATAGAACGCTTGGAGGATGGCCTCGACGCGAGCAGCTGTTGACACTTCTTAGCGTAAGCAGATAAATCCGCAAGCGCACGGAGTACGATGTAGCTTTCACCCGGGAGTATTCCAGAGTATCGATTTCCACGGGGAACGTGAAGTGTACTAGAGAATCAAGGCCGTCCAAGAATAAAGGTAAGAAAATAAAGATATATATTTTTTGGTGGGTGGAGAGGAACCTTATAGTGTTTTCTAAGTTGATTGGGTGATCAAAATCAGGCTTACTACACTCTACTTACTATGGAGCAACAAGTACCTTTCCGACTCTCGAAAGAGATTGGGAATAAAGTAGTCGGGAGAAGGCTGCCAAAAAGCTCTACGAAACACCAACCCGAACGTGGTGGAATACAAAGGCCCGACGTAGCTGTCACCTCAGGGGCTACCACAACTATCCGTGGGATTGGGCGCAAACTCGGGTAAACTATAGCCTAGACACCACGTCTACACTAGCGTTTACTACTCTAATTACCTCGAGAATAACTAGAGCACTCAAATACAAGCGAGTTCAAGTAAATAAAATAAAGTAAGAATTAAATAAAGAACTCGAACTTAGAAATAATAATTGTAGAACCTGGAGAGTAGCCGGAAGACGAACTAGATGCTGCAAAAGTACAATGTTGAGGAAGATCCGACGATCCGGCTCCTCCTCGCCTCTCTCCTCCTCTCTCTCCTATTTTCTAGATACAACTAGACGAACTAGAACTAGAACTAGATGAACTAGAACTAGATCTAAATGAACTAGAGGACCCTCTTCTAATTAGATGAAGACTTGAAACCCTAGCTTTGATCTTGTAGAAGAGATATGATGGAAACCCTAGGGGGGCGCCCTCCTTATATAGCCCTGGGTGGAGTAGCCCCTAAGGAATCGCCACGTAATCGATCCGCGTCACATTTATTCTCCACCCTTAGATAAAACCGACCTAAATGGATGGTGGAGATCATCAACATATTCTTGGAATAATTCCTGGTCGATCTGCGCTGAAAACCGGTCAAGAACCGGACCAGAAGGCCCCGAACCGGACCTGAACCGGTCGAACCAGGCGCTGCTAGCATTTACTGGAGAATTCTGGAAGGTTCCGGCCTACTGGACCGCCGGTTGGGCCGGTCCAGTCGCCCGCAAACCGAGCAGACCGCCCTGAGCCACGCCTGGGCCACTGCCGCTGCCATGTCGCCCACGTGGGCCGGCCCAGTCCGCCTCCGCGCTTCCGCCAGCGCGCGCGCTCGGCCCGCGCGTGGGGAGGCAGCCGCGCCACGTGGCGGCCCGCGATTGGAGCTGGCCTGCGCGTGTCCCCCGGTGGGGAGCAGGCGCTGCGCGTGGGGCCCGGCTGGCCCGCTGTCGGCGTCGGGCCGACGCGGCTGCACCGTGGGTCCCATATGTCGCTTGTGTCTTTCGTCCTTTTGTCTTCGAAGTCATCATTTCATGCGATTCTTTCTCCCTTCGTATCTTTTTGTTCCGGAGTCCAAATATAGCAAATGATATATCCATTTCGATCGTCTCGACGAGCCCTTCGCAATGGTGTAGTCCAATTCATCATTTGAGATGCTTTGATTCAACGACTTTATCCATTTTAGCTCCATTCCTATGTAAGCCCTGCCAAAACATAGGTGCACCAAAACTCGTGGAATTTGTTAGCTCAAACCTCTAGACCTATGCTGATGATCATCTTTTTGCAGTTAAAGAAGTTATGTTGATGGTTAAAAATTGACGTTAACTACCGTCAACAAACTCCCCAAGCTAAACCTTTGCTCGTCCCGAGCAAAGCTAAACTCAGCCAAGGATCAGGAGTTGCTACAATGCTTTCACGCCTCAAAAGTACACATGCGTTCAAACAGAAACTCTCTTCCGGATTAGAGTAAACTATTCTGACTTCAAACTTACCCGTGCTACCTTCCACCATGGGGCTTGTAGCCTTCACTTGGGTCTTGAGCAGTTGAAGGACAGAACGGTCAAGTCAAGCACTATGTCTCTAGCTCTTTGCTCAACCTTCATTCCGGAGTTTTGCAAGATTTTCAAATAAAACTCAGAGATTCCTTTGTATGATTCCTCTCAAGTCTCTCATATGTGGTATTTCTGGATCCTTACCAAGACATTGATGGTGTATGCCTTCTCTCTTCACTCATGATATGTGGTATTTTTGGCATAAGGCAGAGTAACAGTGTGCCTTCACTCTCTCACCCTACCTCTAATAGGCTTATGTGGAGTTTGTAGGTGGGAGCTTATACATATGTTGCACAGTCAAACCATGGATCCGAAGAAACTGGACATACAATCAAATCAAGATGTGCATGTGTGTGGCCCTAAATATGGGTTAAGTGGATATATGGGTAGCGGAAAATGGTGATGATAGATATAAGAAGAAATGAAGGGGAAAAAGGATGATAATGGTGAACACCTATTCTTGTTCTGCTCCTTGAAGAAATTTATACCTCCCTTGAACTATGAAGAATTTGGGAGAACTTGGACAGCTGGAAATCTCGCATATGATGGGACATTGTTGGGACATTCCTTCTTGCTCTTCTTCTTCTCTTTCTTTTTTTTTTTCTTTTTTTTTCTGATGAAGCACCTTGGTCTCTTCTTTGAAAATATTGATGGATGTAGCAGCAAACACATACTTGGAGCTTTATTGGATAACAAAAGGGCTAGCAATGGATGAAGGGATATTTTTGATGCTCACTCCCAGTGTAGGAGTAGAACAATTTTGGGATGTGTCTAAATGGATGAATATGGTGGCACGTACTTCCAGGGTAGAAGTAGCGAGGGGTGCATGATGTACGTGTGTGTGATCTTGACTTTAACTGTATGACGAGTTTCTAAGGGTCAACACAATCGACCACACTCAAAGCATAAGTAAGTATAAGTGGACTTCCTAGTCTAGCAAGCATGTATATATGGCAGGGTAGGAATTCAAACTCTCATCATACGAAACTCATCATGCGGCGGTTTAAATTTTCAAAAGATAAATTCTCCGAACTCTAGTATCACTTAGAACAAGATAAACAGCAGCTCGAGACCTTCCCATATCATACCCATCAACTATCTAGACTTAGATCAAGCATTCGCTACCCACAAGTTTCGTGTTCGAGCAAATCTTAGATCAAAACAAATGTGTCCAAAACTTGAGAGAGTTCTAGGTTGAAAACGTGCACTTAAAAGGAATTACGGCGAGCAATTATTCATCATTTCCAAAGAGTTTATTCTAGGAACTTATTTTGAGAAGACACAACTTTTGCACACTCTCCTTTTATTTAACAAACTCAAACATTATACAGAACTAAATATATATAGCAAGTGAAGTAAAATATAAAAGAAAGGAACAAGATATACTTAGCTAGATACACGGGGGTGCTCTCCCCCAAGCTGGATGTTGACATAGTCCCTCACTCTTGTGATTTGCATATCCATTTTCCAAATCCTGCACAGCTCAAATAGACAACACAACTTGTGGAACTGATTAAGTGTTAGGCCATAGTTGTCTAGAGCATGTACGACGGGGTTTTTATATTGGATCTTTAAATTGCAAGAATTCAATCACATCAATTTCTTCTATGTTTTCAGGTTCAAGAAAAACTTTCAAACGTTGACCATTTACCTTAAATGTGTTACCTATATCATCCTGAAGTGTGATGGCACCATGAGATGCAACTTCAATCACCTTGAATGGTCCTTCCCATTTGCTTCTAAGTTTTCCATGACCGAAGAGCTTTACTCTTGAGTTGAATAATAGAACTTTGTCTCCAGGCTTGAACTCCTTGTGCTTGATTCTCTTGTCATGCCACCTTTTGGTTCTCTCTTTATAAATCTTGGAGCTGTGATAAGCCTTTTCTCTCCACTCCTCCAGCTCAGATATTTGCATCTGACGATTCTTGCCGGCTAGATGGAGATCCATGTTCCATTTCTTGATTGCCCAGTGAGCTCTGAATTCCAATTCAACAGGCAAATGGCAGGTCTTCCCATATACTAGCTGATAAGGTGACATGCCTATGGGTGTTTTGTATGCGGTTCGGTATGCCCATAGTGCATCATGAAGCTTGTACTTCCATTTCTTTCCCATTTCGTCCACGGTCTTCTCAGGATATTTTTGATTTGCTTATTTGATGTTTCCGCTTGACCGCTTGTTTGGGGGTGGTATGGAGTTGCAACATTATGCTTAACTCCATATTCTCGTCGGAATTGTTTGAAGCTCTTATCAATGAAATGTGATCCTCCATCACTTATGACCATTCTTGGTGTGCCAAATCTTGGGAATATCACTTCATGGAACATCTTCTTGGCGTTCTTGGAATCAGCAACTCGACATGGTATTGCTTCTACCCATTTGGACACATAGTCAACTCGCCACTAAGATATATTCAAGCATCTCCAGTTTTTGGAATGGTCCCATGTAGTCGATTCCCCAAACATCAAACAACTCTACTTGTAGGTTGTTCGAGTGGCATTGCATTCCGAGCATTGATGTTTCCATGTTTCGACATCCGGCACATCTTCTAACAAACTCCTTTGTATCTTGATACATCGTGGGCCGAAGAATCCACTTTGCCGAGATCTTCGCATGTGTACGGAATGCTCCATAATGTCCTCCATATGGTGATGCATGACATCTCTCTATGATTTTCATCGCATCATCCATCGGGACACATCTCCGCAATAATCCATCGAACACTCGATAGAGATATGGGTCATCCCATAAGTGGCATCGAGCATCATATTTGAGCTTTCTCTTATCTCCTCCTGGTGGGACATAACCTGCAACCATAAAATTCACAATATCTGCGTACCAGGGGTTAGAGTGTGATACCGCGAGGAGTGTGTCGTCCCGTAGATAATCGTTAATGGGCAACTCATGTGTTTCCTTATCTGGAGCCTAGACAAGTGATCGGCCTCTTTGAATTCTCTCGCTCCTTTCTTATCTCTTATTTCTATGTCAAATTCTTGGAGTAAAAGAATCCAGCGGATCAAGCGAGGCTTAGCATCTTTCTTAGTGAGCAGGTATTTAAGTGCGGCATGATGATCGAATAAATGATTACCTTTGCTCCAACTAAGTAAGATCTAAACTTGTCTATTGCAAAGACAACTGCCAACAACTCTTTTTCGGTGGTGGCATAATTGAGTTGTGGCCCGATTAAGGTTTTGCTAGCATAGGATATAGCATAGTGCTTTTTATCCTTTGTTTGGCCGAGAACAAGACCAACAAAGACAAAGTCGCTAGCATCACACATGATCTCAAAGGGGAGCGTCCAATCGGGTGGTGGATGATTGGTGCTGAAATGAGTGCTTGTTTGAGGGTTTGGAAAGATTCATAGCACTCATTGTCAAAGATGAAAGGTGCATCCTTAGCTAAGAGTCTAGTGAGGGGTCTAGCGATTTGAGAAAAGTCTTTGATAAACCGCCTATAGAACCCCGCATGACCTAGAAAGCTTCGGATTCCCTTCACATTTGTGGGAGGTGGAAGTTGTTCAATAACTTCAATCTTTGCTCTATCCACTTCTATCCCATGTTCGGACACTTTGTGTCCTAGCACTATTCCTTCCCGAACCATAAAATGACATTTTTCCCGCTTCGGGACTAAGTACTTTTCTTCACATCGTTGTAAGACTTTGTCTAGATTCTCCGAGACAATCATCAAAGGTTGTGCCATAGATGGTAAAGTCATCCATGAATACCTCCATGATTTTCTCGATCATGTCGGAGAAAATAGACATCATGCACCGTTGGAAAGAAGCTGGAGCATTACATAGTCCGAACGACATTCGTCGGTATGCGAAAGTTCCATACGGGCATGTGAAAGTAGTCTTATTTTGGTCATCAGGGTGGATCGGGATTTGGTGATAACCGGAATACCCATCAAGGAAACAAAAGAAAGAATGCTTTGCAAGCCGTTCCAACATCTCATCGATGAAGGGTAACGGAAAGTGGTCTTTCTTTGTAGCCTTGTTAAGTTTCCGGTAGTCTATGCACATTCGCCACCCTGTGACAGTGCGTTGAGGAATGAGTTCATTCTTCTCATTTCTAACAACCGTCATTCCCCCTTTCTTTGGTACAACTTGGACGGGGCTAACCCACTCACTATGTGGTACGGGATAAATAATCCCGGCGTGCAAAAGCTTAAGGACCTCTTTGTGAACAACCTCTCGCATTGCATTATTAAGCCTGCGTTGGTGTTCCCTTGATGGTGAGATGTTGGGATCCGTAAGGATACGATGAGTGCAAAGAGCGGGACTAATCCCTTTGAGGTCATGGAGTGAGTATCCTATGGCTGATCTATGTCTTTCTAGGACAGTGACAAGCCTGTAGGTTTCTTCTTGGGAAAGCTTGTCACTTATGATAACAGGAGTTTCTGGATTGTTGTTGAGAAAGACATATTTCAAGCCAAGAGGAAGAGGTTTTAACTCAATTGAGGGTCGTGGTGGCCACTCAAAGAGGTCTAGCTCAATAGGCTCGCTAGCTCCTCCTCTTCTTCAATGAAATGTTCGATGTCGAACGAGGCTGAGCCAAGTCTTCTAGAGATGCCATTAAGACTTCCTCAATAGGGTCTTCTTCAAGTTTGGGTTCTACTATCGCATTATGTGAGCGTGCAAGTGAAACTTCGATAGTAGAGTTTCCCAACTTTAAATTTAAGAGACATTGTTTTGGTCGCTCTTGAAAGAGTGTCCTTATAGGTACACCAATCAAGACGAACATGTCTGAGGTGTCGTAGATGTGAAAGTCTAGACGGTACTCAGAGCCTCTCATACGTAAGGGAATAGACCTCATGACTCCATAACTTTCTAAAGTAACTCCAGATGGAGTTCTTAAAAGCTTATGAGATGGGATCAAGGATTCGTTGGGGCAAAGTTCTTCAGCAAAAGCCTTAGAGACAATGTTCATCCCAATGGTAGGACTATAATAAGCCTCTACGGTGGTCCCCTTAAGATTGCAACTAAAAGTCTCTGAGGGTGTAGTGATACGGGCTACCTCTGTGGATAACTCCGTTTCTGCCAACCACTCACAGCTCATGATGGCTGAAAGTCCCTTAATGTGTTCCATTAAGAAGGGATCATTAGGTGGACCATCATTATCCTCAAATGGCACAGAGTGCACCAGAGGTTTTACTTGGACTGGAAATTTTGAGGCATTACCAAAATCTTCAAAAAGATCTACCTCGATTTCTGAGAGGAATGTGGAAGGATGGGGCTCATCGACTTCCAATGTGGGTTGTGTTCCCATAGTGGGAGATTCTTTGGCAACTAAATCATTAGAAGAATCTAAAGGAATTTTAGATTCAGTTGCAAGTATCTCCTCTTGTTGGTCAGAGGTTGGCTCGACTTCGTTTTCTTCTTCAGGAAACTCATCATAAATGCCAGTGTAGGGGGTGTTTTCAAGGATTTTCTCTAGGATTGCTTTCCCTTCACTAACAAGTTTATGAGAGAATGAACCTCCTGCAGCAATGTCGAGATGTAGAGCAGCTTCCTTGTTAAGACCACGATAAAAGTGATAGTGTAGGACATGGTCAGGCAAGGCAAGGTTTGGACCAGAATTGGTAAGGCTTGAGAATCTTGCCCAAGCTGCTCCTAATGTCTCCTTCTCTTTTTGTTTGAAATTAAGAACTTCTATTCTAAGGTCAGCAATTTTATAAAGAGGGAAGAATGCGAGACAAAAATTATCTCGAAGTTCAACCCAATTTCCATTTGCACCTTTTACGGAATGAGCATGCCACTTTTTTGCTCTTCCCATTAGGGAGAACGGAAATAATTTCCATTTAAGGGTCTCTTGTGTCATGCCGGCAATAATTCGACAAGAACACAACCGCTCAAATTCCCTAAGGTGGGTGTATGGGTCTTCGTCGGCTAACCCGAGAAGGATAACTCCCTAATCATGTCTATGAAAGCGGGGGAAGCTCATAGGCATCCGTAAGAATAGTGTCTGATGATGGTGAAGGCTCCAACAGGTTCCCCTTTGGAGCAAAGAATTTATAGATAGGTGTGAAATCCATGTGGTGGTGGTGGTTGATGAATGAAAAAGGATACACGAGCGAACTTGGTTCTAAACTAGCACAGCTACCGTTCCACGGCAACGGCGCCAGAAAGCTTGTTGACACTTCTTAGCGTAAGCGATAAATCCGCAAGCGCACGGAGTACGATGTAGCTTTCACCCGGAGTATTCCGTAGTATCGATTTCCACGGGGAACGTGAAGTGTACTAGAGAATCAAGGCCGTCCAAGAATAAAGGTAAGAAAATAAAGATATATATATTTTTGGTGGGTGGAGAGGAACCTTATAGTGTTTTCTAAGTTGATTGGGTGATCAAAATTAGGCTTACTACACTCTACTTACTATGGAGCAACAGTACCTTTCCGACTCTCGAAAGAGATTGGGAATAAAGTAGTCGGGAGAAGGCTGCCAAAAAGCTCTACGAAACACCAACCCGAACGTGGTGGAATACAAAGGCCCGACGTAGCTGTCACCTCTCGGGGCTACCACAACTATCCGTGGGATTGGGCACAAACTCGGGTAAACTATAGCCTAGACACCACGTCTACACTAGCGTTTACTACTCTAATTACCTCGAGAATAACTAGAGCACTCAAATACAAGCGAGTTCAAGTAAATAAAATAAAGTAAGAATTAAATAAAGAACTGAACTTAGAAATAATAATTGTAGAACCCGGAGAGTAGCCGGAAGACGAACTAGATGCTGCAAAAGTACAATGTTGAGGAAGATCCGACGTATCCGGCTCCTCCTCGCTCTCTCCTCCTCTCTCTCCCTATTTTCTAGATACAACTAGACGAACTAGAACTAGAACTAGATGAACTAGAACTAGATCTAAATGAACTAGAGGGACCCTCTTCTAATTAGATGAAGACTTGAAACCTTAGCTTTGATCTTGTAGAAGAGATATGATGGAAACCCTAGGGGGGCGCCCTCCTTATATAGCCCTGGGTGGAGTAGCCCCTAAGGAATCGCCACGTCATCGATCCGCGTCATATTTATTCTCCACCCTTAGATAAAACCGACCTAAATGGATGGTGGAGATCATCAACATATTCTTGGAATAATTCCTGGTCGATCTGCGCTGAAAACCGGTCAAGAACCGGACCAGAAGGCCCCGAACCGGACCTGAACCGGTCGAACCAGGCGCTGCTAGCATTTATTGGAGAATTCTGGAAGGTTCCGGCCTACTGGACCGCCGGTTGGGCCGGTCCAGTCGCCCGCAAACCGAGCAGACCACCCTGAGCCGCGCCTGGGCCACTGCCGCGCTGCCATGTCGCCCACGTGGGCTGGCCCAGTCCGCCTCCGCGCTTCCGCCAGCGCGCGCGCTCGGCCCGCGCGTGGGGAGGCAGCCGCGCCACGTGGCGGCCCGCGATTGGAGCTGGCCTGCGCGTGTCCCCCGGTGGGGAGCAGCTGCTTGCACGTGGGGCCCCTGCCTGTCGGCGCTGTCGGCTGACAGCGGCTGCACCGTGGGTCCCATATGTCAGCTTGTGTCTTTCGTCCTTTTGTGCTGCTGAAGTCATCATTTCATGCGATTCTTTCTCCCTTCGTATCTTTTTGTTCTGGAGTCCAAATATAGCAAATGATATATCCATTTCGATCGTCTCGACGAGCCCTTCGCAATGGTGTAGTCCAATTCATCATTTGAGATGCTTTGTTTCAACGACTTTATCCATTTTAGCTCCATTCCTATGTAAGCCCTGCCAAAACATAGGTGCACCAAAACTCGTGGAATTTGTTAGCTCAAACCTCTAAACCTATGCTGATGATCATCTTTTTGTAGTTAAAGAAGTTATGTTGATGGTTAAAAATTGACGTTAACTACCGTCAACAGCAGCCTCGTGCAACGCGACTCCTGCTTGCACGTGGCGATCCGGTGACCCATGGCCGTGCAGTTGAGGCACCTGCGCCTGACATCCCATCGACGTCTCCAGGTGGTCGATGGCCTCTGCACGTCCCCAGATGGTCCATGACAGCTCCAGCAATGCGGCTCCCGCTTGCACATGGTGATCCGATGACCCATGGCCGTGTAGTTGAGGCACCTGCCCCTGACATCCCATCGACGTCTCTAGGAGGTCGATGGCCTATGCATGTCCCAAGGTGGCCCCGACGCAGTCTCACCCCGCGCTCGTCCCCAGGGACGGCTTGCAGGGAAGCACCTTGCGGCAGCCGTCCAGGTCCGGAGGGGATGCCCGGCGGTTGGGGCCGAGCCTCTTGGTGGTCGGCACGCGTAGGGCGGGGTCTGGGCCGAGGCATTGATGCACCGGCGCTCGGGGCTATGGCACACTTCCGAGGCTGGAGTGCAGGTCGGCTCCCCGCCGACCATGCGTCGGCGCCCTGGTCTCTGGCACTGAACCGAGGCGCAGCTACACCCCGGTAACCCGGTGCTTGCGGCAACGCACGCTGTGGCGGGGCCGCGGAGCCTCCCCACTGGCACAGTGGTCAGACCCGGCGACCGAACCGGCCCTGGCCGAGCTCTTCCCGAGCTCAAGGCGTGGGACGCAGCGGCTAGGCCCGTAGACAAGCACGTGGCGGGCGTCCTGCGGGGCGTGGCTCGCAGGCCCATGGTCAAGCACCTGGCGGGCATCGGCGCCCTCTACCAAGGTCAGGGAAGGAGAGTCTGGTGCTACAGATGGCGGTGGAGAAGCAGGTGCACCGGAGGCCGTGGACGCCGCCGGCGAGCCGGATGCCCCACCGCCACCCCACCCCAGCATCCCGTATGGGAAGGCATCATCCCTGGACGGGGTCTCCCCGACCACCGGTCCTGGGCAAGCCATCCACGATGGTGGGGTGGCGCGACGACCGGCGGAGGCGAGGCACGGCGGCGGCGTCAGCTCGTCATCCTCCGAGCAGTCCGTGAGGTAATCGTCGGCCCATCTCGCGGACTTGGAGCGGCCAGCGGACTGGGAGAGGAATGGGGCAGCCAAAGGGGAGAGAGCTCTCCCTGCGCCGGTGTGGGAGGTGTGAAGGGCGGCCTCCGGGGTCGGGGCGGTCACCGGCGGGCTGGTGTCGGTGGAGGGTTAGCATAGCGGGGGGTGGAGTGGCCCCGCCACCTGCTTCTGGATCCTCCTGCCCGGCAGCGGTTCCCCCATGGACCGCGGTGGGCGCGGAACCTGGCACGTGCGTGCCAGGCGTAGCACCCTCGGCGGCCACGGCCATGGCGCTGGCCCGCGACGGTGAGGACAGCGACGACGCCCCGGCAGGCCCCGCCCCGGCCACAATACAACCGGATCCGGCGCCGGGCGAGCTGGCGGGCGCCGCCCAGCACCGCGACGAGGATGGCGGAGGTGGCTCTCCGGCAGCCCCTGCCATGGCCACCGGACGGTGGGAGAGGTGGGGAGGAGAGGGAGATGGTTGGGGAGAGGAGCAGGTGGGGGCGACTGGGTGCCGCCGGTGCGGCGACCGGCGGCGGCAGCACGGGGTGACGGTGGGAAAGGTGGGGAGGAGAGAGAGATGGTTGGGGAGAGGAGCAGGTGGGGGCGACGGGAGCCGCCGCCGCCGGCGCGGTGGCCGGCGGCGGTGGCGCGGGGTGGGGGCAGCCGCGGGGCGCGCCCCCTAGGGCACCACTCGCACCTTGGGACTAAATAAATTATATGTTTTTTCTAGATTTTTAGAATAAAAAATTGGTTGTCAAACTGAGTATTTGATCAGATTCAACTAACTAAAACTTCAATAAGAGTGAAATAGTGATAATCAATGACTTTGATAATGCAGCCATTAGCTATGCTGAAATTTTTAGTTGTCAGATCAGTGACTTCCCCATTAAATACTTAGGGGTACCTGTGAGCCCTAGCAGGTTACATGTCATTGACTGGGTGCCTTTGCTTGAGAAAAATGCCAAAAAATTAGACATCTGGATAGGGTCATCTATGTCCATTGCTGGTAGAGCAACCCTCATTACATCCAGTCTCAATAACACTCCTATCTATCACATGTCCATGTATAGACTACCCAAGACTATTATCAAGGAAATGGATAAAACTAGAAGAAAGTTTTTCTAGCAAGGTTATCATACAAAAAGAAAGTAGCACTTGGTCAAGTGGACTAAAGCTTGTAGAAGCAAGAAAAGAGGAGGGCTTGGGATTAAGGATATAAACCTAATGGACATTAGCTTACTTTGTAAGTGGTGGTGGAAGTTAGAGAAAGAGAGTGGACTTTGGCAAAAAATCATCAATCACAAATACCTTAGAAATGAATCTGTTGCCTCTGTGAAACACAAGCAAAATGACTCCCCAGTGTGGACTGACCTTCTCAAAATTAAGAACATATACATCCAGGGGAGGGTGATTCAGGTGAGGAATGGTGAAACAACCAGATTTTGGCTAGATACTTGGGCTTATGATGACCCTATATGTTCCATCTTTCCTGATCTCTTTAAATTGTGTGAGCATAAATCAATCACTGTCTCTCAGATAGTGAGAAAAGAAATTCAAATTACCTTCACCAGGTGGTTGACCCTGTTGGCGGTCCTTAACTACATTTTTATACCGCCAACTTAGGACCAAAAAGGGAGGATTACATATTTTCATACACATATACTTTTGCTATTGACCCAATTCCACTTGTACTGGAAGTTGTGACACTTTGCAGAAACATACACCAAGTACAGGGAATTATACATGAAAAGGCGCCTTTTGACAAAGCGTAAAATCCAAGTAATAGAAAGAAAGACCATTTCAGGGTCAATTTGGGCCAAACCCACCACGACGCAGCGGCCCAAGTCCAACATTAACCCAACAGGTGAAGGCCCAAAACCCAGACAAATTTCATATTGGGCTGCAGGAGCGGGCCGAGGTAATTTGGATATAACTCAATCATCCGAAGTCCAAATTGTACAATCCACCAGGCCACGCGAAGCTAACAAGAAGGCTCATGACGCCAGCACAAGGTGAGGCCTAGAAGATGTCATGGGGGGCGACCGCCCCCAGGGGGCGACTGCCCCCCTCGGAGCTCCAACCGGGCCCAGCTTCAGCGTGTCGGCACATTAAACCCTGAGGATGGCGGTGCGCTGGTGGATTTGCCATGTTCATTGAACCTGGACACTGTAGAGGTCGGTTTAGGCATTTAGGAGGGGAATATTCCATGGACATTCCTCCACCCTCCTCCTATAAATAGAGGGCTCCCTCCTTCTCATTTCACACACCACACATGGAGCCTCTCTCTCTCCCTCCACTTGTATCTTTTTCCTTTTAGTAGTTTTAGTAGTTGGAGCAAGGTGGAGCTCAATGTAGATCTTGAGCAACTTGGTGATCTTTGGTATGAATAATCTTCATCCATGTCTTCATTTTGTTCTTGTTCTTATTTTATCTATATAGCTATGCTTATGAACGAGAGCTAAGTCCTAGTGTACATAGGACTTTATGCTATACCTTTCATGCATACATGTTTAGACCTAGAGCTAAGTTGAGGCGACGA
This sequence comes from Themeda triandra, assembly GCA_018135685.1. Taxonomy (NCBI): domain Eukaryota; kingdom Viridiplantae; phylum Streptophyta; class Magnoliopsida; order Poales; family Poaceae; genus Themeda; species Themeda triandra. The sequence continues at coordinate 465,721 of JAENPR010000265.1, read as the reverse complement.
GTTCTATCTTAGTTTAGTCTTGGTCAAAGTTGGTTTGTGGGTGTTAACACCAGAATTTGGTCAGGAATATGACAGGTGGACCCGCAGGGAGCAGAGAGAGCGATTCGGCAAATGCGTGTGCGGTCGGCTAACTTCTGTGTGTTCGGCAAACGGTCAAAGCGGTCGACAATTGCTTCATTTGAAGACGGAAAAAGGAAAGAGAAGCTGATCGAAGAAAAGGAAAGAGTCGTAATGATCAAGGACTCCGATTATGGATAGAGTTAGCGTATTTTGTCTTTCCAATTTTGTTTAGGCAGTTCGTAAGTGCTTAGAACTCGTGTTTTGTCCAGGTATAAATATAAACCCTCGACCATTGTAATAGAGGTTCACAACCAAATCAATACAACCGGCTACGCGCCACCCTTCGAGTCCTTTTAGTCGTGTCGTCGAGTTCTTCGAGAGGGCCAATCGATCCGTCGACCTCCGTAAGTCCCGGCAACCTTGTTATCATGTCTAGTATCATGCGGTGGATTTAGATAATGATGCAAGAAGTCTTGTTGCAATGCTTAGTATCATGCGGTGGATTTAAGCATTGAACCAAGAGGGTTCCATGTTAGTCATGAGTCGTGCGGCAGGCTAAGATTAGCTAGGAGCTAGTTACCAAAGTTTCTCTGATTAGGTCATGAGTCGTGCGGCAGGCTAAGATCTAAGCTTAGAGGCTAGTTATCGGCTCTTTTAGATTTTGGCAAAATCTAATAGATTCATTAAGTTATCACGTGTTGCATGCTTTATTTAATGTTTAATTACTTGCAACACTCTTTTGCCCAATCTAGATTGATACTCTTTCGGCTTGTTGGTCGTTCCTTTCATGCTCATTCAATACCGAGTAGATCAAGCTCATATAGCCGAATTAGATCGATCTAGATTGTTACATGTTGCGGGTTCATTCACGTTATATGTAGATAAGCCTTGACAGGACCGGGTATCGTGCGGCAGATGCAGGTCTTTGGATTACTCTAGAACTAGTCATCCGGTGGACTAGAGATCGGTTTAATCTGATAGGCCCCTTTTACATGTTGCTTGTTTGTTCCTTCTTCATGGACCCCGATTCGGCAATCTTGCCGATACGGTTATGCTTATACATGTAGCAAGTATCTATAGATCTGATTAGATAATTATATGCTTTTAGCTCTTTATTGCTAGATTGTATCATGCGGTGGATTGATCTAGTAGCAAGGAGTGGTGTAAATTTATAGTGAGTGGTATCATGCGGTGGATTAGCTTGCTTGAATTTATGCTTGACGGGTTTATGAAGGCTAGACGTGCGGCAGACTAGTTGAAGTAGCCTATGCATGTGTTTGTTTAGTAGATTTATATTTATAAGTTACTTATTCTTAATTATTAAGTGCTTGATGATGCTTTAAACACGAGATGTAGTTTGATATGCTTTAATGATTTAATCTTGTTCAAACATGTCTTCATTTACCGTATTCGGCTAGTTTGTTCTGTTTACATCGGTTATGTTACTTTAGCCGAATGAACGCATCCCGTTGGCGAGATAGCTTCCATAGCTATGTGTCGTCGTAAGTGGCTTCGGGGCCGTAAAGATGGAACTGTCGGTCTCACCCAAAGCACGTTCCGGTTATGATCTTACCGTTTTATCCCTTGTCGATTTTCAGGTCAAATCGATCGGCACGCCACCGGATTCGACGCCGGGCACCCGATTGAAGCTAGGCTTTCCGGCTTCTTGTGTGTGAGACGCGGGTGGTCACATTTTGCGTCAACACACTTTTTGGCACGCCCGGTGGGACCACTTCTCAATATAAGATGGGATCGGAAATTGACAACGATCACGTTCGAACGTGACCATGGACGAGCTGCCGCGAGCAACGCCGGATGGTGGAGCAAGCAATGGAACAATTTCATCGAAATGTCGATGTCCTTTTCCAAGAACAAGAGTGGCAAAGTGATGATCAAGCAAGCACCGCCACGAGTTCTTCTCGCCGGGATCGATGTTACTTGACGAGGAGGAGATGCGAGAGGGTAGTTGGAGCCATCTACAAAGCTGTAGGAGACACTATGTTGAATCACAACACAGCTTTTACGGGCACCTTCCGCAAAATCATGGCTGAAACTTTTGGTCCGGCGGTTGACAAACGATTTGAAGCAAGATTTGGAGAGCTTGCTTTGGGCCGTGTACTTCAACACTCGGCAATCTTCGGGGAAGTTAAGCTGGAGGAGAGGAGATAATCGGTACAAGCAAAGATGGAGCTATTCATGATGGAAAAGAGAAGCCTCCTGTGACCGAGCAAGCAAACTCATGGTCGGGTAGCTTTTGGTGCGACAACGGATATACACGCATCTCGCTTATAAGATTTCTCAAGTAGCAAACAGTTGCGAGAAGAGTGTCTATGGAGATGGGTATAGTGAATTCACGATTACGGTGCTCTTCGGATGCTTTGCCGAATCCGGGATACGGGAGTGCATCGGAGTGCCTTCTAGGAGACGGGGAGCAAAAGATACAAATGATGAGCTCCTAAGCGGAATGGGCGATATGATGCGAGAATCAATTCGGCCTGAAACCAAAGCATCGACATATGCATACAAATCTCCTTTCCCGAGAATGGTACAATAGGGTAGCTCTTCCACCAAGGGTTAAACCACCAACGGATTTGACCAAGTTCTCTCGGGCGGGATGATACCGAGTACCATTGAGCATGTCGATGATATCGATGCAACTTGGAGAAGCTGCTGGCGATGAAGCTTGGAGGATCGATATTTTCCTATGTCTCGACGGGGCCGGCTTTCACATGGTTTGCATCGCGGCCGGCCAATTCCATTGGTACATGGGCGGAATTGGAGCAAAAGTTCCATTCATACTTTTATACGGAACCAATGAGAAGAAGATGGTTGATCTGTGGTCTATGAGGATGAAAACTACGAGACACCAATGGAGTATCTCCGCAGATTCGGAGAAGCAAAGAACATGTGCTATTCTCGACTATTCTCGATGATCGGCTTGCACAATTGGTCATTGCGGGCATGCTTTGCCACATATTAGAGACAAGCTATTCGGCATGGAGTTTGAAGATCTTGGACAGCTTGCACAAAAGGCGACGGCAATGAGCAATCAAGCCCAAGGGTTCGAAAGAGATGCTCGTTTTCGGAAGAACAAGTGCAACTGTTGATATGTATCGAGTGATTTACGGAGGAAGCATCGAATATGAAGATGAAGATGAAGTAGGCTGCTGCGAGTTGACCTGGACAAAAGAGCCTACTTTGGTCACCATCGATGGGTGAAGCAGCGAAGGGATCTTATGATTTTGATGTCGATAAAGCGAGATAAGCTCTTTTTGTATCGGTCCAAGAAGGACGCGTTAAGCCGCGAGAAGGACATCCTATCTTTGCGCCCGAAGGAGTAAAGGACAAGAAATCGTGGATTTCATGATACAAACTCTCATCATATCAATGATTGCCGAGTGTTCGAGTAAAAATTCGAAGGCTATTCAAGATGGACACTTAAGATTTGATGGCAAGATGAAAGTAGACAAGAACCCATTCCCTCGAACATGGTCTCTTTCTCCATAGGCATGGTTGATGCCGGTGAGTCCAAGGAAAAGGGAAAGATGAAGGTTCGACATCGAAAGAGCCAAAGAGATTGGTTCATTGACCCTAATCGGCAAGTTACCAAGGAGGAAGTGCAACAAGCGCGGTTCAAGAATAGCCGAACGAGAGAAGGGTCAAACTTCGGATGCGGCTAAGGGAAATTGCCGAATACACGCGATCCGAAGCGCGGGGTTACAAAGCACGACACTTATTGAATAAGTGGCAATGGAAAAGAAGATGGAGTATGATGAGGAACAGCGTACATTGAGGAAGAGCGCGGGTTCATGGCGAACGTCGGAGATATGAAGCGAAGTGCGCTAAAGGGAACAAGAAGAATACGGGGAGAGAGCAAGAGCAATCTCATTGGAATTGTTCTTTCTTCGGTTAATGTTGGAATGAAGGCTTGAAATTGCACACGTAAACAATTGCCCCGAATGCGGTGATCAATATTCGGAGTACGAGGCAATCTCGAGTCAACCGCCGTCCCGTTCATGATAGACTTGGGATGAAAGTTCCGGAGAACGATCGGCGCCTAAGAATAAAACGGTTTGATGGATATCGGAGGAAAAGATTTGCGAGACCAAACATGGGCTCACGGTAGTGTCCATACTACGGAAGAGAGCTCCTACGAGATGGCAAAAAGGTCAATGGTGTCCTCCTGGTCTGGAAAAGCCGGAAGAGAAGAGTTCGGCGTTTGAGAAATCAAGAGATGAAGCGGGAAATAGCCGAAAAGAAGCCGGTATGGCGTCCTAAGAAAAAGGATGGTGGACGGGGCCCATCGGCTAATACTAACATGGTGTTCTTCATTCCATTAGAGTTTAAAGCTCCTAAAGACCAAGAAGTGCAAGATGAGGTATATTGATTTTGATGAGACCGAATGCCGAGACCTGATGGCTCAACTTGTGTTGACTCGGCAAGCAATCTTTGATAAGCCGAGTTAAAAATCGTCATCGAAACCATTGTACTTGAAGGGATATGTCAATGGCAAGCCTTTAACTAAGATGCTTGTTGATGGAGGGGCTGCTATCAATATTATGCCCTATGCTACTTTCGGGAAACTTGGTATGACAAATGAAGATTTGCTTTATCGACATGATCCTTAGAGATTTTGCTTGGCAATGCTTCGATACTCGTGGAGCGGTACATGTGGAGCTAATGATTGGATCCAAGACCTTGATCACTACCTTCTTTGTCATTGATGGCAAGGGGGCATATAGCATACTTAGGGAAGGGATTGGATCCATGCTAATTGCTTGTATACCCTCAACTATGCATCAAATCCTTATTCGGTGGGTAGGAGATGATGTAGAAGTTGTTCAGTGATGATTCGGTGAGTGTTGCCACTTACGAGCCTCGCTTATTGGGAGTATGATGGACTAGATTGCCTTTCGGGTAAGGTATGGAAAGAAGGTCCTGTCAATGTGTTCGACGGGGATCAACGGCCCGATCCAAGCGGTCGGCTCGACGGTAACTTTTAATGGGCAATCCAATCGATGGCAACAAAGGCAAAGTGGGTCGTGGTTTCATGTCGGCCGACAAATTAGAAGAAATCAATGTTGGTGATAGCACAAAGTCAAGGCCGATGTATATCGGTGCAAATTTAGACCCCGAAATATAAATTGGAGTTAATAGAGTTGCTTTGAATGAGTTCAAAGATTGTTTTGCTTGGGATTACACGAGATGCCTGGTTGGATCGATCAATTGTTGAGCATAAGCTGCCTATAAAACCTGGATTTCGTCCTTTCAAACAACCTCCACGGAAAATCTATAAAGAGGAGGTATTGGCCGATGTAAAGAAAGAGATTGAGAGATTAATTGAAGCAAACTTTATTCGGCCATGCGGTATGCGAATGGATTTCAAATATAGTACTGTCTACAAGAAGAATGGAAAGATGAGGGTATGCATAGATTTCGAGATCTCAACAAAGCTACTCCAATGGATGGATACCCAATGCCGAGTTGCCGATTTGTTAGTGGATGCGCGCAGCGGGTTATGAAGTTATCGGTTTATGGATGGCAATGCTTTGGCTACAATCAGATTTTCATGGCGGTTGAAGATATTGCAAAGACGCATTCGGATGTCCTGGTCACATTGGATTATTTGAGTGGATAGTGATGACATTTGGATTAAAGAATGCTTTGGTGCAACTTATCGAGAGAGCCATGAACTATATCTTTCATGAGTTAATCGGTAAGATTGTAGAAATTTATATTGATGATGTAGTAGTCAAATCCGAGAGACCATAAAGGACATTTAGCCGATTTAAGAAAGACTTTGGAGTGCACAAGGAGACATGGCTTAAAGATGAATCCAAACAAGTGTGCTTTTGGAGTCTCGGCTGGTGAGTTTTTAGGGTTTTTGATTCACAAAGGAGGGATAGAAGTTGGAAAAAAGAGCATGGAAGCAATAGACAAAGTTGTGCCCCCAACTAACCTTACGAAATTGCAATCATTCTTTGGGCAAGGTCAATTTCGTGAGAAGATTCATATCCAATTTATCGAAAGAGTGTTGCCTTTCTCTCCATTGTTGAAGCTCAAGAAAGATCGAGAATTTATGCAGGGTGACATACGGCAAAAGGCTTTTGATGAAATCAAGCAATATATGAAGGCACCGCCAATGTTGGTACCTCCACAACTTGAGAAGCCTTTCAAGCTGTATGTGGCGGCCGATAGCCTAACAATAGGATCGGCCCTTATGCAAGAGTTTGATGGAAAAGAGAGAGTAATAGCTTACCTTAGCCGAAAACCTGTTAGATCTGAAACAAGGTATTCGGCTATAGAAAAGCTCGTTTGTGTGTTTATTACTCATGCACCAAATTTCGGCACTATTTGTTAAATGCCGAATGTATGGTTATATCTAGTTTTGATGTAATTAAACACATGTTGTCAATGCCGATTTTAAGTGGGAGAATCGGCAAATGGGTATTAGCACTTTGTCGAGTTTAATTTAAAGTATGAGTCGGCAAAAGCGGTGAAAGGACGAGGCAATTGCCGATCTTATTACTCAACATCGTGATTTATCTGTTGATATGATTAACATTGCCCCATGGGCATTATTTTTTGATGGATCATCATGTGACAAAGGTGGTGGTCTTGGTATTCTTTTGATATCCCCACGTGGAAAGATATTTGAGTTTGCTTTTTCAATTGAATATCCTGTCACTAACAACCAAGCGAGTATGAGGCTTTGCTTAGAGGGCTTAATTTGTTGGTAGAACTGAAGGCTTATTCTTTGTTGAGGTATTTGGTGATTACGAATTGGTAATCAATCGGTTGACGGGACAATATGAATGCAAAAATGATGTCTTGCAAGGTTACCATGAACAATGTAGGGAACTTACGAAAAGTTTTTCGGTAGTTACTTTGCATCATATACCCGAGAGCGCAATGGAGAAGCAAATAAATTAGCTCAAGCTGCTTGGATATCGGGAAAATCATGAAGTCTATACAGCGAAGAAGATGTTTTCAATTCGATCGAGATAAGTAATGACGGAGAAGTGACATTATCAATTATCGAAAGATCCATCTCAAAGAGTTTCCGGAAGCTCGGGTATAAGGCATTTAAATTTGTGCTTCTTGATGATCGGTTGTACCACAAGTCTATAGATGGAGTGTTGCTCAAATGCTTGAGCCAAGAAGAAGCTAAGAAGATTATGTTTGAAGTCCATGAAGGAGCTTGTGGTGCACATCGTCGGCTTACCGAATGAAATGGATAATAAGGAGGACGGGGTACTTTTGGCCGACTATGTTGGAGGATTGCTTTGAATATTACAAAGGGTGTCGAGATTGTCGGATATTTGGTAATGTTCGGAGAGCACCCATCATACGTTACGAATCCGATAATTAAACCTTGGCCGTTCGGAGGATGGGGTATAGATTTAATTGGACAGATCAATCCTCCATCTAGCAAAGGACACAAGTTTGTGTTGCTAGCAACAGATTATTTCACCAAGTGGGTTGAAGCTATCCCTTTGAAAAAGGTCACATCGAGAAAATATGATCGGTTTTGTCAAGGAACATATAATTCATAGGTTTGGGATTCCACAGAGACCATTACAACTGATCGGGGACTCGGTTCACTTCTTGAGTTTTGTGATTTTGCCGAAAACATGGGGATAAGGCTGTATAATTCTTCTCCTTATTATGCACAAGCCAATGGCCAAGCGAGGCGTCAAATAAGATCATGATCAAAATTATTCGAAAGAAAATCGATGAGAAGCCAAGGAGATGGCACTTGGTCCTTAATGAAGCATTGTGGGCTTACCGAATGGCTTGTCATGGGTCCACACAAGCATCTCCATATGAGTTGGTTTATGGACATAATCTTTGTGATGCCTTGGGAGTTGCAATCGGGATCAAGGAGAGTTGAGTTACAAAAGGACTGACGAGAAAAAAAGATTATAAGGATCGATGATGGATGAGTTAGAAGATTTGCATTTGATTCGTCTTAAGGCCTTGGAGAATATTGAGAAGAATAAAATACGTGTTGCCAAGTACTACAACAAGAGAGTTAAAATTAAGCAATTTGCGAAGGAGAATTGGTTTGGAAAACAATATTGCCAATTGGTACCAAAGACGAGAATATTCGGCAAGTGGTCTCCGAATTGGGAAGGACCTTTTCGGGTTGTCGGTTGTGCACCTGGCAATGCGTATATATTAAAAACGCTGTTTGGAAAGGAACTTACTAGAGCCATCAATGGCGGATACCTTAAGAAGTTTTTCCAAGTATCGAAGTTGGATCTTAATTGTGATTATGACGTAAGCGTGGTATAGCCGATTGAATAAAATCGCCTTCGAGTAAAGGAAAGAGGTTGGAAAGAAATAACCGATAATATTATCGCCTCTAGTGGAAAGATAGCCGATATCGTGTGTATCGTCTTGAGAACAAAAATAGCCGATACGGTTGTATCGCCTTTAGTCGATTTTTAAAAAGTATAAGTGAACAGTTTGATCTTATCTCTCGGTGATAGGTTTATCGGGAGAAGATAAAGGGAATTGAAGTACTACGCTACAAACCGTCAAGTCATGGAACAGGACCGAGATCTAATCGGCTAAAATGATGTCATGCGATTCGGGAGTTTTCGTTTGGGAAGAGCGTTGCAGTCGAGTTCTAGCTAAAGGAAAATTTGCAAAGAAGCAAACACAACAGATGAATGTCATCACAGACAAGCAAGAACAAGAAGAGGACCAACATTCTTCATTAAAGTTTTATTTACAACCCGCGCCAATCCTAGTACAAGCTACTCCTCTTCTTCGTTGAAGAGCTTGTTGAGGACAGACTCAGGGTTGGTGGCGTTGGCCATGGCGTTGGCGTGGGCGTCGTGACCCGCCAGGAGGCCCTCGATGTCGTCGACTTCGTGAGGGAGCCCGTCGCGGAAGCCGGTCGGCATCGGAGCGTAGTCGTCCCCGGTCCAGGACGACATCCCCGCCAAGCCGAGGGAGGTGCCGAGGCGCACGCCATGAAGGGCAACCTGGTCGATCTGACCAGGCACCGCCTCGAGGCGCTCCACCAGCGTCGCCCCTTGGGCGTTCACGTGGTTGGCCGCCGCCATCGCCGCCACCTTCAAGCGGTCCAGCTCCGCGGTGAGGTCTGCAAAGAAAAAATAAGATTAATCAATGAGCAGATGAGTCGGAAGGAACATGGGTTGAAGGCAATTGGTGAAAAGTGAATGCGGTGATGGCCTCGCTCATGCGCCGGCGGTTGTCCTCCAACTCCGGTGAGCGATCCCGAACTTCTTGGTTTCTTCACCAAGAAGCTCCATCGCCTCATCCCGCTCGCGGCGATCGCGGCGGCGTCGTGCTGGGTATGCGGCGGGATCTCCTCGTCGTTCCTCTCCCATATAAGGAACGTCGAAGCCGACCCCGATGAAGCCGAAGCGAAGCGGTGCGGAGAAGGAGCGGGCCGGGGCTGGGCGGGAGCCGGCGCGAAGCGAGGCGTCGAACGCCGCGGCCGGCGCCGGGAAGCGCCATTGGCCGGTGCTGATCCTCGCCGTCCTACAAACGAGGTACCGTCAAGATCGGCTAATTTAGAAAAAAAAAAAAACACAGACAAGATGGGGAGATCGTTTCTTACTGCAGACGGCGACCACCACGGCTGCTTCCCTCCGCCGCGTCCACTACAGGAGCAGGAGCGGAAGCGGAAGAGGGAGCGTGGGTGCCGGCCCGAGCGACCCGCCTCCGGACATTGGCGATGTAGTCGCCGGTGTTCCCAGTAGCCCTGAAACGGATCAAGAAGATAAGCAACCGCAAAGGGGGCAGAAGTTCAGATCGGGTAAAGACTATCGAATAGCACAACTCAAGGGATTGGAGATCTCACCGCCGGCGCCGGTTGCTACTACCCTCCGCCTCGTCTGGGCGGGGACGCTTATTACGATCTCCGCCGCTCGCCATTGGTGATGGTGGGGGTTTTTTTGGGCTTGGAGGCGAAGAGGAATGGAAGGAGATTGAAGGAATGGCAAGCTGCTTGTGCTTGATGTGATGATGGTGGGAGCCGGCGGTCCTATTTATGAACGTGGGAGCCATGGCGAAGCTGGGGAAAGCCAAGCGACGGGATAGGGTTTCCACACTTATGGGCCAAGATTGAGTTGGGCCGGGCCCATCACTCTTGCGGTTCGGTTACCATATGCTCGGTCGGCTAAATAGCTAATAAGGGTTATTCGGCTAAAGTGAACACTTGGGGCCGCGGCGGTTGCATTCGGCTAATACATACATTAAGTAAGTACGGTCATGACAAGGATAGCCGAATGATAACGAAAAGCGAGAGAAGAAAGAGAAAAACAAAATATTAAGTCGAAAGGGATAAAGTGTTGAAAAACAATGGTACACTCGGAGCATAGTATTTACATGTATCATCATACAAGCAAGAGGTTCATACATTCAAATAAGAGTTGATGATATTCAAGGCGTCTGTTTTGATTTTGTTGACCTCATCAAGGACTCTTTTATCTTCAACCTCAGAGTTTTGGATCTGCTGCAGCTTGTTCTTGATTTGCTTGGTATCTCTGACAAGAGAACTTATCTTGGTCTTGGCTGAGTCAAGAGGTGGCAGGGTAGCGAGCTTGGCTTCATGAGATTGAATGTTGGCATCCAATTGAGCCAACTGGGCTGCCAATCTAACCCTCTCATTTCTCATGCTATGCAACTCGGGCTCCAAGGTGTCCCAAGGCTTTTTTGCGATTTGAATTCAGAATAGAGTTCCTTGACCTGCTGTTCTCTGGTTGCCTTGTCGGTCTCCAAGATAGCCCTGTCAGACATGTTCCTATGTGCTCTCTTGACGACGGCGAAATGGTCATCAAGATGAGACAAGGCATTGATGGCATCCTTGAGATCAGAAGGGAGTTCTTGGATGAGTGGCTCTGCTATTTCCCTTATTTTGTCAGACTCCCGAGTCAGGTCAACGATATCCCTTTCCAAGAATGAGATTATGGCCTTTAGTTTAGCCTGACTCTCTGATGATAATTGCCGATTGGAGGAGACTTCATCATCATCAGCAAACTCTTCGGCAATAAGGGAGAAACTGGCCTGTTGAAGAGCAATATCCTGATAACGAAAGAAAATTTATTAGCCAAATGACTTGACTCAGAAATGAAATAACGGAGAAAGGCTAAAACAGATACCTCTTCGGCAAAAGTTTGATCAATGGCCTCTTGAGTAGCATCAAGGCTTTGAGTGATTGACACGATTCTTTGTCTCATGAATGGTAGTGTCATGACTCATTGATATATCTTGAATTGCCAAAGGAGTTGAGTCTCGGTACATTTTGAAGAAAATTTCTTTTCATTGCTTCTCTGGCCGATGAAGAGGGATGCACATTTGCTATGTCTGTTTGTTCATCGGCTGATGAGAAGGAGTTTCTTCTTTGCTTCTTCTTGATCACACTGCTTGATCGTCGTTTTTGGTGAGGAGAAGTTTCTTCGATGTTCCTCCTTGATTATCTGGGCCGAATATAAGTGAGAATGGTATGAAGGCAAAAGATGAGAATAACAAATGCGATACGTACCAAGATTAACGGGCTCATTGACATTTGCTTGGCCGGTGGAGGCTTCGGGAGAGTTATCCAAAATCACTACCCTGCTAGGACTTTGGGGGTTGGCACATGCTGTTAAAGAAGTGATCGGTGTAAACATATTTGCGGTGAAAATAGAAGATCAAAGGTATTCATACCGAGGGGTAGCTTGGCCTTCTTTGATCTTGTTTTCTTGGGAACAGCGGTGTCCTTGATGGGGGAAGGAGGGATTTTTCTTTTAAGGTCCTTCAAGAGCCTTTGTATCATCGGCGGGAATTTTGTTGAATCTTGACAAACTTGGAGCATCATGCCCCGGAGCAGCACGAGGGCCGGGTTGCCAATATTGGACTTACGGAGGACTTGGAGGAGCAATGTCACCGCTTAAAAGATGATTAGAAACAAAACGAAACGTGAAGTAAAAGGTAGCCATAAGCATGTACCTCATCATCGAAAGAGAATGAGGGCATCAAGACTTGGCATAAAGGATGGACTTGTGCCACGAAAATGTGAGAATGCCACTCCTGCCACGAGAGGTTGAATGAAGGATGAACGACTTCAATTATCACCGGAGGATTGGGTTCATATCTTTGGAAGCTTGCATCCAAGGTTGAAAACTTTATTGGCCTCGGTCCGTTCGGCAATGACTCCCTAGGCACGATGATGTTTGAGAAGTATGGCCTTGGGGGCAATTGGCCGAATCAAAGCTGCACGGCAAACATGTTTGGGTTGTAAAATTCATAAGTTGAGCTTATCAATCGGCCATGATGAAACTCTGTGCAAAGCACGGGGCTTGATAAAAGAATTGAAGATATCCCTGGAATCATCATCGTGCAGCCAGCTCATAGCTAAATCTGCGGGGAAGGGTTAGGTCTTCATTCTCCCTATAAGGGAACCAAACTACATGGTTGAATCCCTTGTAGAAGATCTTGAAAAGGTGGCCCGGGTCCAAGTCGATGGTGATTGAAGATGCGGCCTCTCCATATGTCGGCAAGACTTGTATCTAAGATCCTCACCTTCACATAGTTGATGGAAGGAAAATTCAGATTATGGAGGTCAACGAGAGACAATGCGGTGCATGTATAATTGCAACCACATCGAAGAAGCCACCATGGTCCATTGACACGGGAAATTTCACCATGATTCCTCATGCGGACGATGTCGATGCATCATATGGTAGAATGCTCCCGGCGAGATATTTGCCCAAAGGAATTAGCTTGCACTGCGACCAATTCTTCGGCCATCACTATGTGGTTAAGAGTGGGCTCATTGGACTTACCACGAGAAGATAAATCTGCATAGCCACATGTTCATGAAAGCTCTATACTCTTTGTCAGACACAGGGCCAGTTGAAGCATAACTCTGAACGTACTTGACCCAACCTCCTCCTGATTTGACTGCGCATACGTGAGCTAGTGCCTTTGTATTTGAAGGGGTAAGTTGGTTTGGTGATGTTCAAACCGGTCATCATAAAAATGTCGATAGGGTGATTGACATTGGGCCATGACCAAAGACAAAAACGTTGATGGCATCGGACCGAGAAATGGGAAGCGGCTATCAAGAGGAGTCATTTCTTGGCATATCGGCTAGTGAAAGTTCCAAGCAATGTTGAATATCTTGGGATTCCCAGAGATCACTGTTCCTGGACTGCATCCTGCGGAACCAATCACGCCATCCTGTGATTGAAGGAAGGGGCCAAGTTTTGAAAGTGTTCGGCCATCTATTTGAGGGGGCAATTCTGGATTTGAATGGGATCCTCAAAGTTTCCTTTTCGATAAATTCCTTCGGATTAGGGTCTCCCATCGGACCAAGGAAAAATGACCCGGGATGAGCGAGATTAGAGATTAAAATCTCGTTCTTCATTTCCTTTATAGAAGTAAAGCGAATAAATCAAGGACACGTACGGGAGGCTGATTCGAGAAAAATTGCCGAATGAGTAAGGGCAAGTAGGGTTACCTCTAGATGCTCCTCTTGAGTTCCTGTTGCCATGATGGAGCGATTGAAGATTCCGCCGCCATTGACAACGGCGCGAGATCTCGGAGTGGCGAGCTGCGGGTGTTGGCGGTCTTGACCTAGACGAGAGCGCTAATAGTCAATTTCGAAATAAAACCCTTTTATCTCGAAATTGAGGGGGCATGTGTTAACACCAGAATTTGGTCGGGAATATGACGGGTGGACCCGCGAGGGGAAGCGAGAGAGCGATTCGGCAAATGCGTGTGCGGTCGGCTAACCTACGTGTGTTCGGCAAACGGTCAAAGCGGTCGACAATTGCTTCATTTGAAGACGGAAAAAGGAAAGAGAAGGCGATCGAAGAAAAGGAAAGAGTCGTAATGATCAAGGACTCCGATTATGGATAGAGTTAGCGTATTTTGTCTTTCCAATTTTGTTTAGGCGGTTCGTAAGTGCTTAGAACTCGTGTTTTGTCCGGGTATAAATATAAACCCTCGACCATTGTAATAGAGGTTCACAACCAAATCAATACAACCGGCTACGCGCCACCCTTCGAGTCCTTTTAGTCGTGTCGTCGAGTTCTTCGAGAGGGCCAATCGATCCGTCGACCTCCGTAAGTCCCGGCAACCTTGTTATCATGTCTAGTATCATGCGGTGGATTTAGATAATGATGCAAGAAGTCTTGTTGCAATGCTTAGTATCATGCGGTGGATTTAAGCATTGAACCAAGAGGGTTCCATGTTAGTCATGAGTCGTGCGGCGAATAAGATTAGCTAGGAGCTAGTTACCAAAGTTTCTCACGATTAGGTCATGAGTCGTGCGGCGAGGCTAAGATCTAAGCTTAGAGGCTAGTTATCGGCTCTTTTAGATTTGGCAAAATCTAATAGATTCATTAAGTTATCACGTGTTGCATGCTTTATTTAATGTTTAATTATTTGCAACACTCTTTTGCCCAATCTAGATTGATACTCTTTCGGCTTGTTGGTCGTTCCTTTCATGCTCATTCAATACCGAGTAGATCAAGCTCATATAGCCGAATTAGATCGATCTAGATTGTTACATGTTGCGGGTTCATTCACGTTATATGTAGATAAGCCTTGACGGGACCGGGTATCGTGCGGCGGATGCGGGTCTTTGGATTACTCTAGAACTAGTCATCCGGTGGACTAGAGATCGGTTTAATCGATAGGCTCCTTTTACATGTTGCTTGTTTGTTCCTTCTTCATGGACCCCGATTCGGCAATCTTGCCGATACGGTTATGCTTATACATGTAGCAAGTATCTATAGATCTGATTAGATAATTATATGCTTTTAGCTCTTTATTGCTAGATTGTATCATGCGGTGGATTGATCTAGTAGCAAGGAGTGGTGTAAATTCATAGTGAGTGGTATCATGCGGTGGATTAGCTTGCTTGAATTTATGCTTGACGGGTTTATGAAGGCTAGACGTGCGGCGAGACTAGTTGGAGTAGCCTATGCATGTGTTTGTTTAGTAGATTTATATTTATAAGTTACTTATTCTTAATTATTAAGTGCTTGATGATGCTTTAAACATGAGATGTAGTTTGATATGCTTTAATGATTTAATCTTGTTCAAACATGTCTTCATTTACCGTATTCGGCTAGTTTGTTGTTTACATCGTTATGTTACTTTAGCCGAATGAACGCATCTGTTGGCGAGA
Source organism: Themeda triandra (assembly GCA_018135685.1). Taxonomy (NCBI): domain Eukaryota; kingdom Viridiplantae; phylum Streptophyta; class Magnoliopsida; order Poales; family Poaceae; genus Themeda; species Themeda triandra. Next base: position 450,501 of record JAENPR010000265.1, on the reverse strand, counting down.
TAGCTTCCATAGCTATGTGTCGTCGTAAGTGGCCGGGGCCGTAAAGATGGAAGCTGCTCACCCAGCACGTTCCCGGTCTCATCCCTTGTCGATTTTCAAATCGTTCCGGTTATTGATCTTTCCGGCTTCGTTTTATCGTCAACTTCATCGTCGATTTTCTTAGTCGTTGATCAACACTAGAGTAGTAGTGATAGCTTAGACGTGGTGTCTAGGCTCGAGGCTACCATCGTTTGCCTCATTCCCCACGGTTGAGGGTAGGCGGCGGTGGTGACGGGCACCCCCCACGTTCGGGTTCGATGTGAAGCTAGGCTTTATAAGCCGATGTCCGAGTGAGTCGGCCGGTGACTAACATAACGTAGAATCTCGACCTTATATAACGAGACATGTATTTGTATGATCTACGATATCATAACATAGCTATGGTTTAGTTTCTTTATTCTTTCTTTTATCTTTATCCTTGGGATTGGCGTCCAACATCTTATTTTACCCCGTTATGGACGTTGGTCTATTATGCAATCATGTTATCTTGTCCATGTCTCTTCTAGACTCTTTTACATCATACCTTCCTTTGGGAAAATATAAATAACGATGCCCTGAATACTTCCGGGTGAAATGCTACAACGGTATTTCCGTGCGCTTGCGGACTTATTCTGTAAATGCTACAGAATACCAGTAGATGTTTCTAATGACATTGCCAAGGACTTTGCAATCCTGGTGATGACGTTAAGAAATGCCAATAGACCAGAGCTTGAAGCACAGTGGGGAGAATTGCTTAACATGTTTAACAATGTTCAGCTGGTGGAAGGGAAAGATGTGTTATCATGGAAGTTTGGGAGTAAGAAAAGGTTTACTGTTCAGTCTGCATATAATGCTTTGACAAAATCTGATAATGGTCCCTCCTTTGCTTACATCTGGAAGAGCAAAATCCCTACCAAGATCAAAGTTTTTTTTTGGCTGGTAGCTAATAATGCTATTCTAAGCAAAGATAACATGATTAAAAGGAACTGAGTGGTTCTCCTTCCTGTTATTTCTGTTCTTGTGATGAAGATGTCAATCATTTGTTATTTACCTGCCCCGTGACTAAATGTGTGTGGGCAACAGTTGCCACTGCTTTTGGAGTCAATGATATTCCTGTCTCTTGAACAATGCTAGCCATTGTGCCAAAAATGGCTTGCAAACATGAAACAGTTCCATGCGATCGGCATAGCTGCTATATGCTCGTCCATATGGAAAATGCGAAATAATATCTGCTTTGAAGGGAAAAGAATGAAAAATCCCCTAACAATCCTAAGTCATGCTTGTGCGCTGTTGAAAAATTGGGCAGGACTTCTAAAAGATGAAGACAAAGAAGCAATGACGGCGGGAGTTGATGCCATGTACAAGATCGCGGTCCGGCTGCTGTCGAGGGAAGCTCTAGCGCGCCAACGCCTTAGGATCATGCCAAACGATGATGCCGAAGACGGTGAGGACACAACTGCTGATGGATCCCAGGGGGCAATCTGAAGCGGCGCGACAGCAAAATCTGATGATAAAGACGTCATTCCCACAGTTGTGTTTTACCATGTTATCTGGTAGTTATTTCTCTTTTGGCCAATTGCTAGCTGGTATGCTAGTTCATCTCTTAACTGTAATGGTCACGCTCTGGGCCGGAGTCTTTCTTGCTGTTTTCTGAACTATCTCACAAAACCTGCTGTATTTCCATTGCTTTCGTAATGGAAATGGGAACCCTCTATTTGAAAAAAAAACTAAAATGATATCTTATGAATCCTAAATTACAGGAGAAGCATCCAATTCATGTTTTTTTCCCCAAAACTATTTTATCCTGTTTTTTCCCAAAACTAGTTTAAATACCATGTTGTTTCGTCTATCCTTTTTGCACTCCCCAAAGTATCCTCATATTTTTCCTGTTTCATGTTAGATCTAGACTCAAGATTCATGCTTGTTGCGTACTATAAAACCTGAGTGTTTGTGCGTGCAGTGTCGGAACGGAGTATTTCACACTGTATATATATTGTAACGGAGCGTTTGTGTCGTGCGTCGGTCGAGGCTGCAAAGGCCGATGGCTAGAAGAAGGCAAGCACCCAGGCCGCGTGCAGAGCGTGGGCCTTCGCAAACGTTGGGTCCAGGTAAGTCCGCTCTCGGGCCAGAAAACGCTGACGATCGTACGATTTGGTCCAACAGGCCTTATACCTCTACGTTACACTTGGGCTAGACACACCTAATGACCAGGGATCACCAGATGGGCCACGGGCCACGAAGAGGACAAGGAGGCCCAATGTGAAGTTATCTGGAAGTGAATGGATGTAGTTGTGGTGCCTGCGAGCACATGAATCGGGATAGGCCCATGTATCTAGCTATAAGACTCAGAGAGAAGGAGAGAAAAGGCAGCAAGTAACTTGTAACAGAATTCTACTTTGATAATCATTTATCGTTCCTCCTCACTATTCTTCATCCCTGCTTTGCTGTTCTTCCAATTTCCCCTTCCCCAATTCTCCGATCCCGGCCTCCTGCTAACATTTGGTATCGGATTTCACAGGTTCTCGGGTCTCTTCCGTATCCGCACATACTCCATCGATCGAATCGAGCAACGGAGTCGGTTGGCTTGAACTGATTTCGGCAGTGAGCTGCTGTTCGGAATCGGATCGCTGTAATTCCCCTCCCCGCTTGAATCGATTTGTGGGTGCATCGATCTGAATCAACCCCCAACCCCTCTTCCCCACGAGCACTTTACTCGGCGACAGCATCGGCTTGGCGTCATGAATCCGGAGACGAAGATCATCCTCGACGCCATCGACAAGCGTTTCAACGACCATGATGCGAAGTGGGATGCCCGATTCAAGGATCAGGAGTCTCGCCTCACCAACCAGCTCGCGGAGCTCGAGTGCAAGCAGGATGCGCGGACGCGCGGTTTCGAGACCGTCGCCAAGTCGATGGAGGACTAGAGGCCTTCGATCGATAGCGCCCTCACCGAGAGCCGCACCGACTTCAACAAGACCAAGCACGAGGTCTCAAAGATCTCGCGGACCTAGGAGCGGGCAATCATGGAGCAGCTCGCCCCTTCCGTGGGCGTTTTCGCCTCTTCACCATCAGCGGCCGAGCAAGTCCTCGTGGGCGCGCCCAAACCTTCACCAAGCACGACCAACGCCGACAACAACAACCTGGAGAATGGATTTGGGTCGTTCATACCCTAATTCATTCCCCGCCCAGTGGTATGCCATCACACCAATCCCCACCCTCGCCCAATTCTGTGTTGAATCCTGTGTTTGAGCCTGTTGAGCATCCAACAATTCCTAAAAATACCTGTGTCCCAATCCACCCCACCACCAATTCCTTCCAGATCCACCCCACAGCCAACACCGCCACCATTGCCTAATCAACCACATCCCAACTTTACCTTCCACCCTCTACCAATTCACCCACAGACCCATCCACCAATTTCCACCCAATACTCAAGCCATAACCACCATTACCCACCTCCTATAAACAACCATAACCATAGCCATGAGGGCTCTAGTCATCACAATCATCATAAGATACCCAAGTTTGATTTCGCAAAGTTTGACGGTACTCAACCGAAGTATTGGCTTAGTCAGTGTGTTGATTATTTTGAGCTCTATGGTACTAATTGTCACATGTGGGTTAGAGTTGCAAAAATGCATTTGACTGATGCTGCCAAACGTTGGTACCCGTCAGTAGAGTCTCAGCTTCAATCGGGATCATGGACTTTGTTTACCACTCTGGTCCTTGAGCACTTTGGTCAGGATCAACACGAGCTTTTGTTGCGTCAGTACTATCAGTCACGCTAAACTCAGTCAGTCCAAGAGTATATTGATCAGTTCAGTGCTATTGTGGATGAATTGTCTGCATATGAACCCAATGGTGATCCTCTGTCTCGAGTGATGCGTTTTGTTGATGGCTTGAAGGATTATGTTAAATCTGCTGTGGCCATGCATAGGCCGAAGACATTGGATACTGCTATTGTTCTCGCCAAATTGCTGGAAGAAGTTGGAACCCCATCAGCACCAGCACGAGAACCACGGCGTTGGGATGCTCCTGGTGGCTGGAGGCCTCAGCAACGTGCCTTGCCTTTACCCGCTCCACCGCCTCATTTAGCCTTACCAGCACCTCTTGCTGCCAGGCCGGTGGCGGATGGCGGACGTGGGCCGGGGACAGATGAACGTTGGGCAGCTCTTCGTGCATCACGGAAGGCCCAGGGGTTATGTATGAAATGTGGAGGTAAATGGTCTTGTGACCATCATTGTCCTCCTACCGTGCAGTTGCATGTGCCGCAGGAATTGCTTGATATCTTTCCGCCAGAAGAACCAGAAATTGAAGTGGAGGAAGTGGTGGTACAGGAACCAGCTCCATTCTTCTCGGCACTGTCAACAGAGTCTATGGCAGGAACAGTGCAGCCAAAAACCATGTGTTTCATGGGCAGGATTGGTGATCAGGACATTAGGATTCTCCTGGATTCAGGTAGCTCCTACACCTTCCTCAGTTCTTCTGTTGCAGCAAAGCTACTATCAGTCCAACAGTTGCCTGCTGCAGTACAAGTCCAAGTAGCAAATGGTGAATTGTTAGCTTGTTCTACTCATATTCCAGCTGCGCTTTGGTCTATTCAGGGTTGTGATTTTACATCTGACCTTAAGATATTGCCTCTTGCTTCTTATGATATGATCTTGGGTATTGATTGGTTGGAATCTCACAGTCCTATGTTTGTTCACTGGGAACAAAAGTGGCTTCAGTTGCCTTATATGCAGGGTTCTGTGATGCTTGTTGGTATTTTACCTGAACTGCCTCAGGGGTCCTTGTTGTATCTCAGTGATATTCTTGCTACCTCTGCTTCCCCTCAAACTGATTGTCCAGTGGAAATTCAGAATATGGTGCAGCAGTATTCAGGCTTGTTTGATACACCTACTCAACTTCCACCTTCAAGGCACTGTGATCATGCAATTCCTCTTGTGCCTGGGGCAGCTCCAGTATACTCCAGGCCCTATAGATTTTCTCCTGCCATCAAAGATGAGGTGGAGAAACAGGTGAAGGAAATGTTGTCCTCTGGTATCATTCAAAAGAGTTCAAGTTCATTTTCTTCTCCAGTTTTGCTAGTAAAAAAGAAGGACAACACTTGGCAGTTTTGTGTTGATTACCGTCAATTAAATGCCATAACACTGAAGGGCAAGTACCCAGTTCCAGTCATAGATGAATTGCTTGATGATTTAAGTGGGGCTACATGGTTTTCCAAGTTGGATCTTTGCTCTGGCTTTCATCAAATTCTGCTTCAACCTGGTGAAGAGTTCAAAACTGCATTCCAGACTCACTTTGGGCAATTTGAATTCTGGGTTATGCCTTTTGGTTTGACAGGGGCACCTGGAACTTTTCAAGATGCAATGAACAGCACATTGGAACCTTTCCTGAGGAAATTTGTTCTAGTATTCTTTGATGATATTTTGGTGTTCAGTAAATCATTTAAAGAACACATTCAACATCTTCATCTGGTATTCGAGCAGTTGCAGGCTCATTCCTGGAAGATCAAACTGTCCAAATGTGAATTTGCCAAGAATAATATCTCTTACTTGGGTCATGTTATCTCTGGTGCTGGTGTTTCAACTGATCCCCAAAAAGTTTCTGCCATGGTCTCTTGGCCTACTCCAGTTTCTGTCAAAGAACCAAGGGGATTTCTGGGTCTTGCTGGATATTACCGAAAGTTTGTGAGAAACTTTGGTATTATTACTAAACCATTGACTGAATTGTTACGTAAGAACTCTATGTTCATTTGGACTTCTGCTCATCAAGCGTCCTTCCAGGCCCTTAAGACAGCTCTCAGTACATCACCAGTGTTGGCATTACCTGATTTCACAAAGCCTTTCAGCATTGAAACAGATGCAAGTGCTACTGCCATTGGTGCTGTCTTGGTACAGTCTGGTCACCCGCTGGCGTTTCTGAGCAAAGCTTTGGGCCCTCGGAACCTAGGCCTCAGTACATATGAAAAGGAATATTTGGTGATTATCATGGCTGTACAATAGTGGCACTCTTATCTTCAGATGGCAGAATTCACAATATTTACAGACCAGCAGAGCTTGGCGCAACTGACAGACCAGCGCTTACATACTCCTTAGCAACATAAGCTCTATGCCAAACTTGCTGGTCTGTAATTCCGGATTGTCTACAAATTTGGTACTTCTAATCAGGTGGCAGATGCCTTGTCCCGAAAATCTACTCATGATGCCACTTGTGCAGCAATATCAGTGGTAACCTCTTCTTGGATTCAGGATGTGGTAGCAGGTTATGCTCTTGACCCTCACTCCTTGGACTTGATAGCTAAATTGTCCATTAGTCCTGATGCAATACCAGGTTATTCTCTTCGGGATGGTGTGCTCCGCTATGGATCTCGAATTTGGATTGGTGATAATTTGCCATTGCAATTGAAGATCCTGCAGGCTGTTCATTCTACTGCCTTCGGTGGACATTCAGGCTTTCCAAATACTTATGCTAGCCTGAAGCAGCTATTTTATTGGAAAGGAATGAGAACTTATGCTCAGAATTTTGTCAGTACTTGCATTGTCTGTCAGCAATCTAAGCCAGACCGTTCCAAGCTTCCAGGCCTACTCCAACCCCTTAATGTTCCTGATGGTGCTTGGCAAACAATTTCACTGGATTTTGTTGAAGGTTTGCCATGATCTGGGAATGCTAATTGCATTTTGGTGGTCATTGATTCCTTTACAAAGTATGGCCACTTCCTCCCGATGCTTCACCCTTTTACTGCTGCTGGAGTGGCCCAACTTTTTATGACTCAAGTCTATCGACTCCATGGGCTTCCTACAGCGATTGTGTCAGATAGGGATCGTATCTTTACAAGTACTTTCTGGCAATCCTTGTTCACTTTGGCTGGTGTATCACTGAACATGAGTTCCAGTTACCACCCTCAGTCGGATGGGCAGACTGAACGTCTGAACCAGTCAATGGAGACGTTTCTTCGTTGCTTCGTTAATTCTTGTCCATCACAGTGGTCTTCTTGGGTGTCTCAGGCGAGTTCTGGTATAATACTTCTCCTCATTCTGCTATTGGCATGTCCCCCTTTGAAGCATTATATGGTTATCCACCGCGCCACTTTGGCATTTCGCTGCTTGAGCATGTGCCTGTACCTGAACTCTCTGCTTGGTTGCTGGACCGTTCTGTGGCTACCGAGTTGATCAAACAACATCTTGCTCGTGCTAAGGAAAGGATGAAGCGTCATGCGGACAAGAACAGGACTGAGCACCAGTTTCAGGTCGGCGACATGGTGTTTGTTAAGCTTCAGCCCTACATACAGACAACTCTAGTGGCTAGATCAAATCAAAAGCTGTCTTACAAATTTTATGGGCCTTTTGAGGTGGTTTCTCGCATTGGGACAGTTGCTTACAAGTTGAAGCTCCCGGCAACAACTTCAATTCACCCAGTATTTCACGTATCTCAACTCAAGGTAGCTGTACTTCCAGGTACTACGGTGCTCTCTTCTTTACCTGCTGATTTGGAGTTGCCACGTGTGCCAGTTGCTATTCTGGAAACTTGTATGATGCCTTCAGCTAATGGTTCGGTGGAACATGGGTTGGTTCGCTGGTCTGGCATGGAGGATGAGGCTGCATCGTGGGAAATTTATCTCATCTTCGTCAGAAGTACCCAAGAGCTCCTGCTTGGGGTCAAGCAGGTTCACAAGCCTGGGGGAATGTTACACTTGGGCTGGACACACCTAATGACCAGGGATCACCAGATGGGCCACGGGCTGCGAAGAGGACAAGGAGGCCCAATGTGAAGTTATCTGGAAGTGAATGGATGTAATTGTGGTGCCTGCGAGCACATGAATCGGGCTAGGCCCATGTATCTAGCTATAAGACTCAGAGAGAAGGAGAGAAAAGGCAGCAAGTAACTTGTAATAGAATTCTACTTTGATAATCATTCATCGTTCCTCCTCACTATTCTTCGTCCCTGCTTTGCTGTTCTTCCAATTTCCCCTTCGCCAATTCTCCAATCCCGGCCTCCTGCTAACACTCTAGTCCTCTTTAATATGCTAACACTCTAGTCCTCTACCCCGGTCCCCGGAGCCCGGACGGCAGAAGTACCTACCACCACGCAGGCACGCACCACGACGATCGACCCCTGCCACCGTGTCGGACCCACGCTTCGCCGGTTCACCCACGCCGCCGGCCGGTGCCCAAACCTTCGTCAACAAGGCCGCATATTTGCACACCGGCAACCGGAGCCGTCGACCCGTCGCCCAGCCGCCGGCCAGTCATGCATATCTCATATGGCGGCTCTCCATGTGCAGTCTCGTCCGTAGCTCGCGCGGCGCACTTCTGGTCTTCTCGACGATGAGTGCTAGCTTCACGCTCCGTCGCTCCCGGATGCAGACGGTAGTGCTCAGTCCGTGTCCTCTTCTTCTCTGTCATCGTCGTTACCTACTACACTGTTGTCTAGTACACGCAGCTACGCATCATCGATACTATCTCCATCACCGGTGTGCTGCCGACAGCCGACGCCGGATGCACAGGCACAGCACTGTACTTCTAGATGGGCCATATATGCGCATGAACTTGCGTGTGCTAAGTGCACAATAGCAAAAATGACAATCTTTTTTTTAAAGTAAAGTCAGGAGCTCTGCCGTTCATTTAACAAGGAAATAGAGTATTATGTATATGCACCCATAGTGTCAAAAACACCCGGTTATAGGACCACCTCAAACACCGGCCATAGAGCCAACACAAAAGCGTCACTCTTTCTAGAGGTACATAGAGACGGGCCATAGTCCTGTCCTGACTTCCAATTGAAATCGATTGAGCGCTCGATCGATCAATCGGCAGTCGGCACCACCACTACAACCATCGGGAACATAGCTACTAATAGCGACGGCCACTGATCGGCATAATGTTGCATATCTCATCGCGTCAGCTAGATTTGCCTTGGACATGTTTATCCAATTCATTCGTTCTATCATTAAACAATAAACACAGGACATGTTAGCTAAATAGTTGCATCATATCTTTGTTTCAGTTAGAGTTTTGGTCAGGTTAGCGGATTGTGCACGGGTGGAGACATGCTCACGCTGTGACACGATCTAGATGCATGAGTCGGTTCAGCGCCACGGAGCGCATTGCAGCATGTTGTGTGCGTCGTGGTGAAACGACGTAGCACACGGCGCTTAACATGGAGCGGGGATACTTGGAGACATGTTCCATGACCCCACCATTGTATCCATATAAATAGCAATGAAAAAGACCGAAAAAGCTGCGACATTTGGCGGTGACAAAACCCTAGTCTCATTGTTCCATCTACTATCTGTTCGTGGTCACCACGGCGTAGAGCGCCACCGGCGACGAGCGCGGCACAGGGCTCGGCCTGCGCTATCAAGTGGTATCAGCTCCCGTAGTGGAGATCCTGGTGTCGAGGAGGTGTAGTAGAGGAGCTGTGGCGGTGAGATCCATTGGAGACGAGTTGTCGAGGAAGCCGGAGTCGTCATAGATGAGTTCGTCGGGTGAGAGCCAGAAGGAGGTGATGGAGAAGGCGTTCAATCAGGCGGCCGAAAACTTGATGTGGTTGATGTTGACGCACACTAACTATCAAGAGTGGTCGTCACACGTCTAGTGCAATCTGGAAGCAATGTTCTTGTGGGATGCGATCACAGATGAGAAGATCGATCGGCGTAGGGATTGTCTGGCCCTTGGGGCCATGCTTCGCGGCGTACCGACGGAGATGCATCCTCTCCGGCTGAACAAGAAGATGGTGAAGGAGGCTTGGGAGGCCATCAAATCGATGTGCCTTGGGGCAGATCGCGTGAAGGCGGTCAATGCCCAGAAGTTGCTGGCTGAGTTTGAGTCGATCACCTTCAAATCTGAAGAGACGATCGAGGACTTTGCAATCCGCATCACCAAGATCGCCACCGATCGGACCGGGCTGGGGGAGAAGAGCGTCGATGACAAGCGTGTGGTGAGAAAGTTTCTCAGAGTTGTACCCCCTCGGTATAACCAAATCGCAGTTGCCATAGAGATGTTCTGCGACTTGGACACGCTCTCGGTGGAGGAGTTGATCGGTCGCCTGAGAGCGGCCGAGGATCGCTTTGAGCCATCGGTGGAGAAGGTGACCGAGAAGACGGTAATCTGCTACTCTCGGACGAGTGGGAGACGAGAAACAAGAGCCGCATGGTGCAGGAGTCTTCGTCAGGGTCTGGTCAGCATAGCGGCAGCGGTCGCTACGTTCGAAAGGAGAAGAACAGGGCTCGTGGCAATAAGCAAGCACGGGACTCCGGAGGGAAGAACCAGAATCTCACGAAGATGGGGACTCCACATCGAAAGGGAAGGTGCCATAGATTAACATCTATGGGCACTTTGAAAAAGAGTGCAAGACGAAGCTCAGGGAAGACAAGCAAGAAGCGGCTCATCATGCAACTGGTGACATCGAGACCGGCGCTTTGTTGGTAGCCCAAGTCTACACGATGGCGCGGACACTGACCCCTGGCGTGCCCGGTGTATTCCTGAATTAGGACCGGGTGTTCCCGGCTGAATACAAGGAGGGGACATGGATCCTTGACACGGGCGCGACAAATCATATGACGGGATGTCATGATGCATTGGCAAGCCTCGATGAGTCCGTGCGTGGAGCGGTTTGTTTTGGGGATGGCTCCATGGTGGAGATCCAAGGGATCGGGGCCGTGGCGCTTGCCGGAAGGCAAGCTGAGCATAGAGTGCTCACTGAGGTATACTGTTGGTGGTCCTTAACTCAGATTTCTACCCGCCAACTATAGGTCATTATGGGGAAAATAAATATTTTATTTCACATATATCTTTACTATTGACCTAGTTCCACCTGTGCTTGGAGAAAATATTGTTTTGCAGAATATACACCAAGTGCAGGAATTTTTAGAATAAAAAGGTGCTTTCCGGAAGGCGTAAAATGGCAAAGGAAACAAGGTAGCCCACCTCGGGGTCGAAATGGGCCAAATCACCAGCAAAAGCGCGGCCCAGAGGACGGCCCGGGCCCACACGCCAAAGGTGCCGCCAGGTGGGCCCGACCAAGGCGGTTTGCCTCCTTCCATCTAGGGGATGACGGTTGCGCTGGTTATTTTACCTCAATGCCCCTGAACCGCCTTCTGGGGGCTATAAATGAAGAGGAGAGGCCCCCCACCTTCACACACACCATTTGGAGCCATCTCACTTCCTCATACTTGTTCTTTAGCCTTAGCATTAGTCCATTGGAGCTAGGCAAAGCTACTTGGAGAGCTTGTCTCCAGGAGGAAAAGCTACACCTTTGGTATAAATCTATGGAGCGTTCTTCCCTAGTCAAGTTCTCATTACATTTATATAGTCTTTCATATGAACTAGAGTATAGTATAGTACACGATATATTCGATGATCAAGAACTAGGCCATAGTTCTTGTGAGAGTTGTTCATCGTGTTCTACACAGTTCTTCATCATTCATATGTTTTACTTGTTTAGATTAGATTGTAGGAGAGGAATAGCGGTTCGATGTGCCTTCGGGCTTGCCTATGTTCTAGCTCGTCCATCCGTAGGATGGGAGTCCTGGGGGGACGTAGGTAGCTCCTTAGTATGCGGACGTGGTGTCCGGGTGCGAGGGAACCTTCGGATATGTCGGCATGCCACGGTTGAGGTGGTAGGCGGTAGGTGGTGACAGCCCTATCCGTCCTTTGTAATCCCCCACGTTCGCATGTTGAGTAGGAGTTCGTAAATGCCGCCATCGACTGGCAGACCAGTTGCCGCGGTCTCCCCATATTCCTAGTCTATAGTCGAGTCTTGACTTGTATAACATGTGGAATTAACTGTTCTAGCATTGACTATATAGGACCTGCCTGCTCCGCGTAGATTATTCTTTATTCTTTATTTTACCTTTATTCCTTTGAGGTTGCTCTAAGTGTGTGTCCACTATCCAAACTACCGTATGCTTACCCCTGTATAGCACATTGGTCGGTTTCTCCTCATGCTAAATATTGTATTCATACCCATGCTAGAATACTTAACTACTCCATGCCTTCCTTTGGGAAATTATAAATAACGATACCCCCGAATACTTCCGGTGAAATCTTTGCGATGATAGATCCGTGCGCTTGCGGATATATATTCTAATAGGATGTGATCTATCTCTTGGCAACACTCGCGTAGTTGCTAGAACCAGGTTTCTAGTAAATATGCCGAGTAAAGCCATTTAGCGTTTAAAGCGCTGTTATCGAAATTAGGCTCGAAGTCTATTTTGGTAATCGCGCTAAGAAATGCCAACAAGCATTTAAAGCGCCGTTGCTTAGGGGAAGGCATGGAAGTTAAGGATCTAGCAGCATGGATATGCATATGATATATAAAATGAGAAACGACAATGTCTATACAGGCTAACTTTTATGTTTTCTCCTATTGTGGATGAAAACAGGATAGTGCATGACCGGTTTCTCCCTGCCGGAAAATTTCAACTCAAATCCGGAGGCACTCCTAAGGAGAAAGAGCACTCGTGCCATTTCCTCTTCTGCTACTCCGCCGACAGATAAACTAGTCACCACCGCACCTACTACGCCGCACTCCATGGCCAAGTCCCTGCGCGAGTTCTCTGTCCCCAATGTTGCCAATGTGCCCACTGGGCCCGCTGTCAATTTGGGAGACAAGAACTTCGAGCTCCGGACTTGGCTCATTACCATGGTGCAGGCAAGTTCATTCTGTGGACTGCCGAGTGAGGACGCCAACGCCCATCTTCAGCGTTTCTTGGAGATATGCGACACCATCGTCATCAAGGATGTCGCACCTGATGCAATCAAGCTCAGGCTCTTCCCTTTCTCCCTAGTGGGAAAGGCGAAGACATGGTTCTACAAGGACAAGGCCGCTGTTGACACATGGAGCAAGTGCTCCACCGCGTTCCTCGCTAAGTTCTTCCCCATGGGCAAAACCAATGCCCTGCGGGGAAGAATTGCCAACTTCCAGTAGAATTTGCTGGAACCCATCGCTGAGGCATGGGAGAGGCTCCGGGAGTACATCCGGAATGCCCTCACCATGGGATGGAAAGTTGGCTGGTGCTCCAGAACTTCTACAATGGGTTAACACCCATGTCGAAGGGGCACCTGGACGCCGTAGCTGGCGGCGCCTTCCTATCATTGACTGTTGACAGTGCTACGGCACTGATCAACAAAATGGTAGAAAACCAAGCTTGGGGGAGGACCGCAGTTGACACTAGATACGCACACGAAAGAATCAAAGAGAAATAATTCGCAAGCGCACGGATATCGATGAGCACTTCACCCGGGAGATAAGTCCTGAGTATCGTATTTGTTTTTATCCGCTAAGAGAAAACGTGCAATAGACTAACCCAATCTTTACTACTACCCCTGGGCTGCTAGTCAAGTGAGAATTAAGCGATATAGAGAGAACTCCTTCGTCAGTCTTCTTCTAACCTATGGCAAGCTTTGAGACTACTGTTCTAAGGGGGTACCTGAGGAAAAGACACCGCAAAGGATGCTAAACCGGGCACAAAGGACCTACCTTACCTACCAACGGGAAGTGGATTACAAAGGTAATAAAGGGATTGTCACTTCCCTCACTACTACCACGGTTCCGGCCGAATAGGGAGCATCTACAAGTGAACCTAGCCTAAGCACCACGCTTATGCTAAAGAACGATTACTCTATTCCCAACGCGAAGTGAATAAAGTAAACTTATAAACCAAAGAACAATAATAACAACGAACTTACTAGTATTAGAAGTTGAATTGCCGAATGATTCTGAAACCAAGCCTCGGGTTAGGAAACTTGATCCCATAGGTACACTGGAGAGGAGACACCGATAGGCCGGGCTTCCTCCAAATCTACCTCCACTCTATACTCTCTCAATCTCTCTTGATACTAATACCCTATAGAGATAGATCCATTCGAGGGACCCTTCTCTATCTAACTCTCTCTCTCTGGATTGAAGTCTTGAATGAATTGGAGAACGAATTCGGGTTTCACCCAGGGGCCAGGGGCTCTGCTTATATAGCCCCCTAGGATTAACCACAGCCCTCGGATCAAACCGACCTAAATGGATGATAATTATTGATCTTCAAAGTCGGTGGAGGCAGGATCCGCGAGACTCCACCTGATTGGTGGAGCTGAGGAGTCGGCCGACTCCCCCCCCCTGGGCGGCCAACCCTGGCCACTGCCAGGTGGGCCCTAGGTTTCAGGTGTTGCCTTCTGGAGTCTTCTAGATTATACTTTTTCACCCGTTCGGTCTTTCTCTCTATGTAAACCCGACATGTGGGCCATCTTGGTTGGTTTTCAGCTGTCACCCTGCAGAAATAGATATTCACCAAAACTCATGGAATTCTGTCAGTGGTAACCCTATATCTATCAAGTATTTATGAATAAGTCCATTTGCATGCTAAGTTGACGGTTAATTTTATGAGTTAACGACCGTCAACAAACTCCCCCACACTTGTCTTTTACTTGTCTCGAGGAAAAGGATGGATTACTTTAAGCATAGCCTCAAACCAAGACATCAACATTAGATTATCCCTGATCATACCTGCACTGCGGGATTCAAAGTGTCTACCATTGAACTTTGGGGAGTTGAAAGATGGAACAGCGCGAAGTAGAGATCCTTCTTCTATCAATCCTGCCACTCGGAGTTTTTATAACATTTTTGCAAAGAAAACTTAGCTTACCCTTCTCCATCATGTATCACACTCGAATCACTCTTTATATGTGGTATTTGTGGAACTCACCATTATATATAGAGCATTCAAGTCTCTCAATGTATGTAGTATTTATGGAACTCACTTGAGGCATGTAGAAGGGTATGCCTCCTATTCTACTAAGGCTTATATGGAGTTTAAGGTATTTCAAGGAATAGCATTTTTACCTGCGTATATTGATTAGTCAAAAACGGGAACCAAGGAGAGGGGGACCTTACTCTAGATCAAGTGTGTGCAAGTGTGTGGAATATTTGGTGGCTAAATTTATGATAATGATGCTCCTTCCCTCTCTTGCACACTCTTCTCTTGAACATTGCTTTGCTTGATCTTCTCTTGAATTGATCTTCTTCTGAATAGCTCTTTGAGCTTCTTTGAACTTTCCTTCTTCTGGGATTGGAATACTTTGGAGCTCATGGGCTATCTCTTTCCTTTTCTTTCTTTTTTTTAACATAGCCCATGTCTCAATCTTGGACACAATAACTTTCTTGAACATGATGATAACAATGCACGATAATGACGATGATCTTCTTTCAACAACTGGATGATGATAACAATCCTTGGAGCATATAAAAATCCTAGAAAGTGTATGTATCCTCTCCCAGTGTAGGAGACGGATGAATGGCGGAAAGCATGTTTTTGCGTACTCCCAGTGTAGGAGCAGCAGATATATATGTGGGTGTAAGTGCACTTGATCATATGAGTAAGAGACCCTTCTCTAAGGCTCTAATACCGCCAAGACTATTCTCAACACAAATAAAAAGCTTATGTGCTGGTCTTTCAGAATTTTGTCGACGAGGCTCTATAGGCATTTATTACCACAGAGAAGAAGTATAGCTAATATTTTAAGATTTTCGAAAAGAAATTCTCCAAGCAACTAGACATCAGGAAATCAGGTTCTCATGGTCCATGCTATATCACTGTCCTCAACAACTTAAGTAAAATGGGGTCCCTATAAAATACGTTCCCAACAAAACGGGGATTCCCAGGAATTATCATGGTGTGAGTCTATCTTGGGGTCATGATTAAAATAATCTACCTTCTCAATATATATAGCAAGTGATTTAATTCAAAGTGTTCCCCAAATGAATCGGAAAAACGTGATCGGTATAAATTTTGGAACGTAGGGAAACAAACCTGACCGTGGACGAAAGCTGGAGCCAAATGGGCCCACCCCAGGGGTGGCCGACTCTATATATGGGGCGGCCGACTCTGGCAGGTGGCCCCTCGGGGTCCGCTTCGTCGTGCGTGATCTTTATGTCGTATCTTTCCAAATATTTTTGCTGGTTCACTGATATCCGTTAGTTTCGTCGTCGGTTGCCTCCCCCACACTAGATTCCTGTTATCTTCATTCACAACAAGGTGGAGACAAAAGAGGCAACACATATATATAACTGAAAAACTTTATTTCATCTTCATTAGGGCCTGGATTACAAGTATTGAAAGGAACTAAATTGAACTAAACTTTAACTAAGCACTCTTGCAAACTAAAACTTTTAATCTAAGCACACTAGGCCTTTCTGATGCTAAGCTAAATCTCATCTAATCAATTCGCTTCTCTAGAGCGTCTAACTTCTTTTCTAACTTATCCGTCCTCTTCTCTAGCGCACGAAGTCTATCTATGAGAGTGACAATACTCTTCGCTTCTGGACACACCGGCGCGGTTTTGCAGAGATGCAATAATGTCGCGCTGAGTTTCTAGCTCTGTCTCTAAGTCTGCAATGGTCTTGCGACGCTTTCGTGGAGCTTCTGAGGCGGCAAGAGCTGCTTTCGGGGCTTCCTTCGGAGGGACGAACTTCACTTTGCTCGGGTGAGCACAGACTCCCTCGAAATACGAGCGCTCTCCAGTGCTATACTTAGCACAGACGATCTCCCCTTGCTTGTTGGTCTTCACTCCCATAAGCATCTCATTGTGCTTAGGAGGGAGGATCCTGGTGCCTTCTGGGAGCTTCACAATAGGACCCTTTGGTGGAGGTCCATCTAAGAGCAAAGGCTTGGGTGCAGCGGTGAATGGTTGGGCGAAGTAGCTATGGCTGTAAGCTTGAGGTTTTGGAGGGATAGAGGCTAGAGGTTTGGGCTCAGCAAGAACGATGGCCTTGCTCTCAGGCTCCTCTCTTGGGATGGTGTTGCGATCAATCCCGAAGCGGATCAATCTCCTATCTAAGTTTGGCTCAGGCTTCACCATTGCTGCGTAGCAAGCTTGATGCTAGGAGGAGGAGGCTTTAGATGGAATGAGGTTGGCCTGAGGCTGGGCTTCTTTATATAGGGGGATGGAGAGGCATCTAAAGGGCATCTAAAGGGAATCTCCGAAGGAATAACGCGTCAACGTGATCTCAAAAACCCTAATCGGCAAAAATTCCTGAAGGAGGAGTATGGAAGGATCACGAGTGCAAAAGATGGCGGCGAATGGGGGAGTCCCTGGGTCGGCCGACTCCCCCTTTGGGGCGGCCGACTCTGGCAGGTGGACTCCCCTGCCAGGGTTTTTCGCAACCTAATTAGCGTATTTTTGTCATTTGGAAAAATACCCTGGACCCCGAAAAACAAAAAGTAAAAAGGTCGGGCCCATCTACCTAATTGAGAAAGAAGTTTAATTCATCTATTTCACCTATTTCCTCAATGGGCTCTAAAAATATTTTAAGGCGTTGACCATTTACCTTGAATATCGTACCTTCGTTGTTGCGAAGCGTAACGGCTCCATGTGATGATGAGCTTACTACTTCGAACGGTCCTTCCCATTTGCTTCGAAGCTTTCCTTGCCCGAAGAGTTTGACCCTGGAATTAAAAAGTAATACCTTGTCTCCGGGTGTGAACTCCTTGATCTTGATTCTCTTGTCATGCCATCTTTTCACTCTCTCTTTGTATATCTTAGCGTTGTGATAGGCTTTCTCTCTCCATTCTTCTAATTCAGAGATTTGCATCCTCCTCTTCTCTCCTGCTGCTTCTAGGTCCATATTCCATTTCTTGATGGCCCAGTGAGCTTTGAATTCTAGCTCTACTGGCAAGTGACAGGTCTTTCCATAGACCAGTTGATATGGTGACATCCCGATAGGTGTCTTGTAGGCTGTTCGATATGCCCATAGTGCATCGGGAAGTTTGTCCTTCCATGCAGTTCCCATTTCATTCACTGTCTTCTGAAGAATATTCTTGATCTGCTTATTTGATGTCTCTGCTTGGCCACTTGTCTGAGGGTGATACGGAGTAGCGACATTATGGCGTACTCCATGCTTCAATAAGTATTGCTCAAAACGTTTGTCGATGAAATGTGATCCTCCATCACTTATGACTATCCTTGGGACACCGAATCTTGGGAATATTATTTCTTCGAACATCTTCTTGGAGCTTGAGCTGTCTGCCTTTTTGCATGGCAGAGCTTTGACCCATTTGGACACATAGTCCACTGCTACAAGGATGTATTCACATTTCTTCGACGGTGGAAATGGTCCCATAAAGTCAACTCCCCAGACATCAAAGAGCTCGATCTGAAGATTGTTGATGAGTGGCATGGCATCCCTTGAATTAATGTTGCCATGTCTTTGACAAGGACTGCATCTCCGAATGAAGTCTTTTGTGTCTTCATACATTGTTGGCCAGAAGAATCCACATTGCCAAATCTTCGCATGTGTTCGGAACACCCCATAATGACCTCCATACGGTGATGAGTGGCATCTCTCAATGATTTTGATTCCTTCTTTAGTTGGCACACATCTTCTGAGCAGGCCATCAGAGCACACTCGGAAGAGGTAGGGTTCATCCCATATGTGAGTACGACTCTCCAGGGGTCAGATCTGTTGATTCCGTAGAGCATGTCGTCCCGGAGTGCATCGTCGATGGGTAGTTCCTGTGGTTTCTCAAACTGCATTCTAGACAAGTGATCGGCAACAGAGTTTTCTACTCCCTTTTTATCTTTTATTTCTAAGTCAAATTCTTGGAGTAATAAAATCCATCTTATCAAACGAGGTTTAGCATCTTTCTTAGTGAGCAAATATTTTAAAGCAGCATGATCAGTGTAAACAATCACTTTAGCACCCACTAAGTAGGATCTAAACTTATCAATAGCAAAG
Source organism: Themeda triandra (assembly GCA_018135685.1). Taxonomy (NCBI): domain Eukaryota; kingdom Viridiplantae; phylum Streptophyta; class Magnoliopsida; order Poales; family Poaceae; genus Themeda; species Themeda triandra. The sequence continues at coordinate 431,757 of JAENPR010000265.1, read as the reverse complement.
ACAACAGCTAGGAGCTCTTTTTTAGTAGTAGCATAATTAAGCTGAGGTCCAGTCAAAGTTTTGCTAGCATAAGCTATTGCATGATGCTTCTTATCCTTAGTCTGTCCTAACACTTTGCTCCTACAAAAGAGTCACTTGCATCACACATAATTTCAAAAGGTAGAGTCCAATCGGGGGTTGAATGATTGGAGCGAAATAAGTGCTTTCTTAAGGATCTCAAATGATTGTAAGCAGGCATCATCAAAGTCAAAAGGAACATCCTTAGCCAATAAGCGGGTAAGAGGTCTAGCGATGTAAGAAAAATCTTTTATGAATCTACGATAAAAACCAGCATGGCCGAGGAAGCTTCTAATTCCCTTTACATTGATAGGAGGAGGTAGTTGCTCAATTACTTCTATTTTGGCTCTATCTACCTCGATGCCTCTTTCAGACACTAAGTGTCCTAGCACTATTCCTTCTCTAACCATGAAATGACACTTTTCCCAATTAAGGACTAAGTGTTTTTCCTCACATCTTTGTAAAACTCGATCTATGTTTTCAAGACACTCATCAAAAGTTTTTCCATATACAGAAAAGTCATCCATGAAAACTTCCATAATCTTTTCAATCATATCAGAAAATATAGACATCATACATCTTTGAAAAGAAGCTGGTGCATTACATAACCCAAAAGACATCCTACGGTAAGCAAAGGTTCCATAAGGGCATGTAAAGGTTGTTTTGTTTTGATCATTAGGATGGATAGGAATTTGATGATATCCAGAATATCCATCAAGGAAGCAAAAGTAAGAATGGTTGGCTAATCGCTCGAGCATCTCATCAATGAAAGGCAAAGGAAAGTGATCTTTTCTTGTTGCCTTATTAAGCTTTCTATAATCTATGCACATTCGCCATCCTGTGACGGTTCGTTGAGGGATTAACTCATTCTTCTCATTTTGGACAACAGTCATGCCTCCCTTTTTAGGCACAACTTGGACAGGGCTGACCCACTCACTGTGTGGCACGGGGTAAATAATCCCGGCGTGCAACAGTTTTAAAACTTCTTTCTTAACAACTTCCCTCATAGCATTATTGAGTCTTCGTTGGGGTTCTCTAGATGGTGGAACATCGGGATCTGTGGGAATGCGATGGGTACAAAGGGCAGGACTGATTCCTTTGAGGTCCTGGAGTGAGTAGCCAAAAGCTTTTTGATGTTTTTCTAGGACAGCCATTAAGCGAAAAGTCTGCTCCTGAGTGAGAGTATCACTTATGATGACAGGAGACTCTGGATCATTTCCTAGAAAGGCATATCTAAGACCGGCTGGTAAGGGTTTGAACTCAATAGGAGGTCTAGGTGGTAAGGTAAACTCATCATCTAAAGGTTCATTCTCAGAAGGGTCAGCTTCTTCTTCTATGAAGAATCTAGCTTCATCTTCTAATTCTGGCTTCACTAGGAATTCTAGAGAAACCGCTCTAAATTCCTCCAATGGATCATAATGCGGATAGGGCTCGGTCCTAGCATTTAAAGAGTGTGAAATGGATATTGGAAACTGGAGTTTCTTGCCTAAACAAATGCTTAGTTTCCTAGTTTGTCCTTCATAAAGAAGTCTTCTAAATGGTTGTCCTATCAACAGGTGGAAATCCCCTATGTCAAAGACATAAAAGCTCAAGTGAACAGGAGTTTCTTCTACCCGTAGTGGTTGGACATGTAGGATTCCTAAACAGGGAAGAATTTGTCTTGAAAGATTTCTTATGAACTTTACTGTTGGGATTAATGTCATATCCTTCTGCAAATATTTTGCTAGTGTGGTAGACATGATATTTATACCCACAACTGGATTATAGAGAGCATCTATGCGATCATTGTTAATCATGCAATGAATGGGAAGAGAAGATGAATTCAAACGAATTATTTCAGAGGAAAGCTCTGACTCTTCTAACCACTCATTGCTCATGACAGACACTAACTCTCCTGAGGTCTTTCTTGTTGGAATATCCTCATCAATATTGCATGGCTTGATTGGGTGATATTTGCCTTGTGGCTTCTTCACTTTGTGATAGTTGAAGATGTTTCCAAAATCGGAAAACAGATCAGGTTCAATATCTAGCATAAAATCAGGAAGTGGAATGTCTTCCTTTTCTTGCTCAAGACATGGGTTAGCTGAAGTTGATGGTGTATCTGGCAAAGGGTTGGCTTCAGCTACTTGAGGTTCTACTTCTAGGAGGTAGTCTAATTCACTGGATAGGATTTGGTCTAGGATTGATCTTGCTTTCTCAGCAGAGATATGCAAGAATGATCCTCCTGAAGTTGTGTCGAGCAATTTTCTACTGTCTCTACTCAGACCTTTATAAAAATGTTGTAAAAGAATAGGATCTGGTAGACTAAGGTCCGGGCCTGATGCTAAAAGTGTAGTAAAACGATTCCAGGATGAGGCCAAAGATTCTTCAGGTTCTTGCTTAATAGTCAGAACCTTGATTCTAAGGTCGACGATTTGGGAGATGGGATAGAAATCTAGGCAAAAGTTGGAGCGTAAAGATCCCCAATCCCCTTGTTGCTTACCTACAGCTTTATCATACCATTGTCTAGCTTTTCCCTTTAATGAGAAAGGAAATAGCTTCCAACGGAGGGTTTTGTCGGACATGCCCTCTATGCGAAGACAGTCACATGTTTGCTCAAAGTCTCTAATGTGAAGGTAAGGGTTTTCATCTCCTTCTCCTGAAAAGGATAGGCTTTGGACCAATGCAATCAACCGCGGACTCAGCCTATAGCTAGGTGTTTGGATAGGTTGTGATGACTCATGTGGCACTAGGCCGGTCTCTGTGGGTGCGAGAAAATTGAAAGATAGGAATGGAATTTGAATTATCCATAAGGATAGAACAAGATAAAATGTACGGAAAGGTAAAGTGACGAGAAAAAAAGTAAAAGTATAGGTACAAGGCGAGCAAGATTTAGGTTATCTAAGCGGACCGTCTTTCTCCCGGCAACGGCGCCGAAATGCTTGTTGACACTAGATACGCACACGAAAGAATCAAAGAGAAATAATCCGTAAGCGCACGGATATCGGTGAGCACTTCACCCGGGAGATAAGTCCCGAGTATCGTATTTGTTTTTATCCGCTAAGAGAAAACGTGCAATAGACTAACCCGATCTTTACTACTACCCCGGGCTGCTAGTCAAGTGAGAATTAAGCGATATAGAGAGAACTCCTTCGTCAGTCTTCTTCTAACCTATGGCAAGCTTTGAGACTACTGTTCTAAGGGGGTACCTAAGGAAAAGACACCGCAAAGGATGCTAAACCGGGCACAAAGGACCTACCTTACCTACCAACGGGAAGTGGATTACAAAGGTAATAAAGGGATTGTCACTTCCCTCACTACTACCACGGTTCCGGCCGAATAGGGAGCATCTACAAGTGAACCTAGCCTAAGCACCACGCTTATGCTAAAGAACGATTACTCTATTCCCAACGCGAAGCGAATAAAGTAAACTTGTAAACCAAAGAACAATAATAACAACGAACTTACTAGTATTAGAAGTTGAATTGCCGAATGATTCGAAACCAAGCCTCGGGTTAGGAAACTTGATCCCGCAGTACACTGGAGAGGAGACACCGACAGCCGGGCTTCCTCCAAATCTACCTCCACTCTATACTCTCTCAATCTCTCTTGATACTAATACCCTATAGAGATAGATCCATTCGAGGGACCCTTCTCTATCTAACTCTCTCTCTCTCGGATTGAAGTCTTGAATGAATTGGAGAATGAATTCGGGTTTCACCCGAGGGGCCGGGGCTCGCTTATATAGCCCCTAGGATTAACCACAGCCCTCGGATCAAACCGACCTAAATGGACGATAATTATTGATCTTCAAAGTCGGTGGAGGCGGGATCCACGAGACTCCACCCGATTGGTGGAGCCGGGAGAGTCGGCCGACTCCCCCCGGGCGGCCGACCCGCCACTTTGCCGGTGGGCCCCGTGTTTCAGGTGTTGCCTTCTCGGAGTCTTCTAGATTATACTTTTTCACCCGTTCGGTCTTTCTCTCTATGTAAACCCGACATGTGGGCCATCTTGGTTGGTTTTCAGCTGTCACCCATATTCACCAAAACTCGTGGAATTCTGTCAGTGGTAACCCTATATCTATCAAGTATTTATGAATAAGTCCATTTGCATGCTAAGTTGACGGTTAATTTTATGAGTTAACGACCGTCAACAACCGCGCCCCCACCAAGGGACAAAAAGGCATGCATACCGTGAAGGAGGCGGATATGCTTGCCGCAAAAATAGACCTACTCCTAAAGAAGATTGACGGTGGTGCCATCAATGATGCATCCGGCACCGTCGACGCCATGGACACTCGCATGACGTGCGAGGTCTGTGGTGAAGCTGGATACTCGGGGAATGACTGCCCCGAGACTCGCGAAGAGGCCGCTTAGCTCAATAATGGGTTTCGCCAGCAGCAAGGAGGAGGGAATGGCTGGAATAACCAGTCCCGTCCTCCATTCCAAGGTAATTCGAATTACGCCTCCGGGTTTAATTCGAATCAACCTTCATTGAAGGACCTGGTTTATGGCCAAGCCAAAATAAATGAAAATCTCGCCAAAAAGATGGTGCAACATGACAAAATCCTGGGGGACATGGACAAAAAGCTGGAAGGTCTCTTATCCACTGTCAAGAGCCAGCAAAGTTTTAACAGCATGATAGAGACCCAGCTTACCCAGTTAGCTGCCGCTCTGCCCAAAACTGGGGACAAGGATGCCAAGGCTGAGCTAAAATCAGTAACAACAAGGGGAGGAAGGTCCACAAGTGATCCACCATACCCTGACCAAGCGGCATCAGGAAGGCAGAAAGTGCAGAAACAGAGGGAACCTCCTGTAGAGGAAGAGCCACAAGAAGCAGCACCAACAGGAGCAACGGTAGACTATCCTGATACAAGTAGCCTACCGTTCCCCACCAAAACCAGGAAGATGACCGCGGATGAACAATTCGCACGCTTTGTTGAGATGATAGGGAAGGTACATGTGAGCGTCCCGCTCATGGACGTCTTGCATGTCCCTTCCTATGCAAGATATGTGAAAGATATCATCAACAACAAGCGTCCTCTACCATCCACGGAGACGGTCCAACTGACGGAGGAATGCAGTGCAGCAATACTTAACCAGCTGCCTGAAAAGAGAAAGGACCCTGGATGCCCAACTATCACTTGTTCAATCGGGGGCCAACAGTTTGACCATGCTCTTTGTGACCTGGGAGCCAGCGTGAGCGTCATGCCGAAAACAGTCTTTGACAAGTTGGATTGCACGCAGCTTGCACCAACAACCATGACGCTCCAGCTGGCTGACTCCTCCATTCGCTACCCTGCAGGGATTGCTGAGGACATCCCGGTAAAAATCCGAGGGTACTTCATGCCGGTCGACTTCGTGGTGCTGGACATGGAACTTACCAAGGAGAACCCTCTCATCCTGGGGAGGCCATTCTTGAGCACCGCTGGGGCCCAAATAGATGTTGGAGCTGGAGAAATCCGCTTCAACATAAATGGCCAGAGGAGAAGTTTGAATTTCGACCCCGCAAGCAGGAACAATGCAATATGATCCGTATCAAATACGGACCAAACACTCAAGGCATACGGAGGTCGAAATCCAGCCCCAGGCCTTCATGAGCAAACCAAGGAAAGAAAACAAGGAGAAGCCAAAAGCAACTCCTAAAAGGAGCAAAAGGCAGACACGGCCTAAGAAAAAGAAATCTGCTCCCAAACAAAAAGGCAAGAAAGAAGAGGTCTCCACACCACCAAAGAAAGTGGTGCAAAAAGAACAGAGGAGCCACCGCCGCCGCACCACCCAAGGTAATCAAGATGGAGTGGAGACCCAAGAAGCCATCAAAGAATACGGACATACCATCCACGAGCACGAAGATGGAGGAAGTCCTGCCCAAACAAAAGATCAACCCTGGGCCATGAGCTTCAGGATAAGCTTGGGGGAGGACCCCCATTGAGGTACCTGCATTGCATATTTAATTTCTCGTAATCTTATTTTTATTTTAGCATGTTTAAATTCAAGTTTCTTGCATTGAAAAAATTCAAAAAAAAAATATTTTTATTTATATAATTCCATTCCATATTTGTGCTATAAAATGTTTAGTTCCACCCTTGTTGAAATGATTGGTTGCTCTGTTTTATGTCTCGTTTGTACTTGTCTAGAATAGAGTTTTCTCTAATATTTGGGTTTATCGGCTTTACATTATCATGCTCTAGAAACTTGATTTAGTGGGTTGCATACAATTACTCTCATCTAGGTTATTGCGCGATATGATATAGTGACTTAGACCACAGCAATGAAACGTCCCTTTGAGAAAACCTGATGTCCGGAGACTTTGTTTCAAAAATTTTCAAAAAAATAGTTCCTCAATGATCGCGGAATACCCACCAGAGCCATATGATTTATCTATAGAATAAGAACCTTCATACGCTGCTTGTTCGTACATTGAGTTCGGTCGGATTGTTACCGACATGAGATTATGACTCTACACCCATGATTGAGATTCACTTGCACCCACCAAAAAGCCAACTCTTACACTGAGAGTTGCGCACAAACATGCACCCTTCACCATCCGCCGACTCTTACACTGAGAGTTGCGCACCATTTTTTATCCACCAAATAAAAATGCCGACCCTTACCCTGAGGATCGCGCACCCCTCTCATGTAGTTTGCAAGATTCTCCATGCATTGTTCATCATGACATCTCTCTCCACCTCATCCTTTCCATCAATAAAGTTTTGGGCTATGTTCTTAGTCAAAAAAAAAAGTGAGAGAAAAGAAAGAGAGGAAAAGAAAAAAAGAGAGATTTATATAGTTAGAAGATTTATCACTCTTGTAGGCAAACGGGAAAAATCTTAGATCCCCGTTCAAAAAAAAAAGGAAAGAAAAAAATGAGAGAATAAATTTAGTTGTTCTTTGATAGCCCATCATTTCTTCATCTGATTCATCAATAAAAGAAAGTATGTCATGATGCATGGAGACCCAAAAATACCACAAAAGTTAGGAATCATCTTTCATTCCATCCACACACTTGCACATCTCAATCAAGGTGTATAGCTTAATCTCCGTAAGGTTCAGTCCTTGACCTTACAACATATGTGATACAAGTATGCCCACTTACATACCTACCCAAAACTCCACTCTCAGCTTTAGTGGTAGGAAGAAGGCAAAATCTGAAAATGCCTTTGGTGAGGTTACTATACACTTTTGAGCGATCGAGTGGGTCATTTGAGGAACTTGGTTTATTTATAAAAAAAACTTACAAAACCTCCGGACTGAAAGTTGATCTTGGGACGAATGAAAAGCACTGGTCTTTGAAACTATTCTATTTTGCAATCGCCCAAGACTTGAGAAAATTAGAAGCCCCACTCCATCAGGAATCATAGAGAGATACAATTGCCGATTTATTCAAATAGCAGTAGAACGCTCTCTTTTAGCTTGTACACTTGAGATATAATCGGCATCGTAGCAACCCTTGATCAACAACCCAAAGCAAAGACTTGCTCGGGACGAGCAAGGGGTAAGCTTGGGGGATCTTGTTGGCGGTCCTTAACTCAGATTTCTACCCGCCAACTATAGGTCATTATGGGGGAAATAAATATTTTATTTCACATATATCTTTACTATTGACCTAGTTCCACCTGTGCTTGGAGAAAATATTGTTTTGCAGAATATACACCAAGTGCAGGAATTTTTAGAATAAAAAGGCGCTTTCCGGAAGGCGTAAAACGGCAAAGGAAACAAGGTAGCCCACCTCGGGGTTGAAATGGGCCAAATCACCAGCAAAAGCGCGGCCCAGCGGACGGCCCGGGCCCACACGCCAAAGGCGGTCAGGGGGCGGCGCCACCCAGGCGCGGGCGCCCCAGGCGCGGCCGCGCCAGCCCTGCCGCCAAGTGGGCCCGGCCATGGTGGTTTGCCTCCTTCCATCTAGGGGATGACGGTTGCGCTGGTTATTTTACCTCAATGCCCCTGAACCGCCTTCTGGGGGCTATAAATGAAGAGGAGAGGCCCCCCACCTTCACACACACCATTTGGAGCCATCTCACTTCCTCATACTTGTTCTTTAGCCTTAGCATTAGTCCATTGGAGCTAGGCAAAGCTACTTGGAGAGCTTGTCTCCAGGAGGAAAAGCTACACCTTTGGTATAAATCTATGGAGCGTTCTTCCCTAGTCAAGTTCTCATTACATTTATATAGTCTTGCATATGAACTAGAGTATAGTATAGTACATGATATATTCGATGATCAGGAACTAGGCCATAGTTCTTGTGAGAGTTGTTCATCGTGTTCTACACAGTTCTTCATCGTTCATATGTTTTACTTGTTTAGATTAGATTGTAGGAGAGGAATAGCGGTTCGATGTGCCTTCGGGCTTGCCTATGTTCTAGCTCATCCATCCGTAGGGTGGGAGTCCTGGGGGGACGTAGGTAGCTCCTTAGTATGCGGACGTGGTGTCCGGGTGCGAGGGAACCTTCGGATATGTTGGCATGCCATGGTTGAGGTGGTAGGCGGCGGTGGTGATAGCCCCGTCCGTCCTTTGTAATCCCCACGTTCGCATGTTGAGTAGGAGTTCGTAAATGCCGCCATCGATCGTGGACCGGTTGCCGCGGTCTCCCCATATTCCTAGTCTATAGTCGAGTCTTGACTTGTATAACATGTGGAATTAACTGTTCTAGCATTGACTATATAGGACCCGCCGCTCCGCGTAGATTATTCTTTATTCTTTATTTTACCTTTATTCCTTTGAGGTTGCTTTAAGTGTGTGTCCACTATCCAAACTACCGTATGCTTACCCCCTCGTATAGCACATTGGTCGGTTTCTCCTCATGCTAAATATTGTATTCATACCCATGCTAGAATACTTAACTACCCCATGCCTTCCTTTGGGAAATTATAAATAACGATACCCTGAATACTTCCGGGTGAAATGCTGCGACGATAGATCCGTGCGCTTGTGGATATATATTCTAATAGGATGTGATCTATCTCTTGGCAACACCCGTAGTTGCTAGAACCAGTTTCTAGTAAATATGCCGAGTAAAGCCATTTAGCGTTTCGGCGCCAAGTTATCGAATTAGGCTCGAAGTCTATTTTGGTAATCGCGCTAAGAAATGCCAACAAGCATTTCTGGCGCCGTTGCCGGGGAAGGCATGGAAGTTAAGGATCTAGTAGCATGGATATGCATATGATATATAAAATGAGAAACGACAATGTCTATATAGGCTAACTTTTATGTTTTCTCCTATTGTGGATGAAAACAGGATAGTGCATGACCGGTTTCTCCCTGCCGGAAAATTTCAACTCAAATCCGGAGGCACTCCTAAGGAGTGTTGACACTTCTAACACCACTCACACTAAGTTGTCATCCCTAGCATGGCGCCAGAAGTGTTGGTATAGAAACTGCTCCTATAATCAAGAAAAATATGGGATCCGCAAGCGAACGAGATAACACACCATCGTAGCATTTTACCAGAAGTATTCCGGGTATCGTTATTTATATTTAGCTCAAAGGAAAGAACTACGGACTTAAACAATGAGATGAACTTGCTAAACATGACTACTTATGAGTGATTGGTTGCACAAATCACATACTTTGCGAGAGGGTAAACCATGATAAATAAGGGAATATAAAGTAATAAGCTCGGGTATAAATCACACGAGATTAGATATAGACTACTCACAAAGGTAGGTTGACATCTCGATTAGCACAAGAAATAGAAATCCTATGTAGGTTCTAATCTACTAAGTCATTCATCTACTCCAACTCTACACTATCATATACAAGCACAAAAGACTCTTCATCTATGTATAAGGATCATTGCTATAACAAGCCAAGACATAGCGGGACTTACTACGCAACTTTGGTTCCGCTAGACCTACCAACGGGGGATGGAATACGAGGACTCAATAGAACCGTCACTTCCGCGATCTACCACACGACCCGGCCAATAGGGTGCATTTGCGGTAAACGTCATCTAAGCACCATGCTTACATGAAATCTACCACCTAACCCCCCTAGGAAGAGAGCTAAGCGCTTTGCAAACATATACATAAACTCATTACCAATCATAACCATATCAAATGTAGGACTAGAATAAACTAGGAACATAATAAACAGAAACATAATGATATTTAGAATAAAGTCACAAGAATAGATACAAGATAATACCAATTCGATGATGAAGATCCGGAATTCCGAGCACAGCGCCCGATTCTTCCTCCATCTAGTCTAAACCTATGTAGAACTTGAAGATCTAGAGTAGCTATTCTAATTCTCTAGTGGAGATGTCTCTCTAAACCCCGGCTTTGCCGATGGCTACCTCGAATAATGAATTCTAGAATGAATTAGCGTTTCACCCGGGGGCCGGGGGCTCGAATATATAGCCCCCTAGGATGCACCACAGCCATCGGATCAAACCGACCTAAACGGACGATAATTATTGCTCCTCAAGGTCGGTGGAGGCGATCCGCGAGCCTCCACCTGATTGGTGGAGGTGGCCACGGGCCGACCCAAGGGGGAGTCGGCCGACTCACCCCTATGCCAGTGGGTCTCCGCTTCCGGGTTCGCCTTCCGGAGTCTTCTAGAGTATACAATTTTACCCGTTCGGTCTTTCTCTCTATGTAATCATGACATGTGGGCCTCCTTGGATGTTTTCCTGATAATCCCCTGCGAAAACACATATTCACCAAAACTTGTGGAATCTGTCAGTTTAAACCCTAAGTCTATGGTGGTGAACAGATTATACCCCTCTTTCTCTCTCTGGTTGACATATAAAATTGATCATTAACAACCGTCAACAAACTCCCCCAAGCTTACCCTTTGCTCGTCCCTGAGCAAATAGCTACAGAAGATGGATCAGGAGTTGCTGCAATGCTTTCATGCTTAACAAACACACATGCTCTAAACAAGAATTCATCCCCAGACTAGAGTGAACTATCATAACTCCCAAACTTACTCATGTTTCCTTCAACCATGGGGCTTTTACCTGCACTTGGGTCTTGAGTAGTTGAAAGACGTAACAATTAAGTCAAGCACCGTTGTCTCATGCTCGTTGTTCCACCTCTGTTCTGGAGTTTTTACAAGATTTTCAATAAAACTCAGAGTTCCTTAATACAACCCTTTCAAATCTCTCAATATGTGGTATTTTTGGATCCTCTCTAAGGCATTGAAAAGAGATATGCCTTTTCTCTTACTCTCAGAATATGTGGTATTTTTAGTTCAAGGCATTTATAGATGAGCCTTCACTCTTTCTCTCACCCTACTCTAATAAAGGCTTATATGGAGCTCATAGGTGTGGAGAACTAATGCATTGGCATGATCGAACCATGGATCCGAAGGAACTCAACATACAACCAATCGGTGTGTGCATGTGTGGTTTTATATGTGGATGATATATATAAAATAGAGAGAAATATTTGTGGGAGGAGAAGGGGTGCACAAAGGAATTATCAATGCTCCTTTATTTGGATAAAACTTGGAAACTTGACAATGACTGGGCTCATAAATCTTTCTTTCTTTTTCTTTTCTCTGTTTCTCTTCTTTTTTTCTTTTTTTTTTTACAATTCTTGCAGCCCAAAAAGGAATGAAATACTTCTTGAATGGAACATTTCTTAATCTTGACAACTTCACATCGGGAACAAATGGAACACTTGGAGCATTGATTTGGATAAGTGGCTAGCAAATGAACAGGGGGATATTTTTGGGTGTTCACTCTCAGTGTAAGAGTAGAACAATTTCAATGGATAATAATAGGCTTTTTGTGGTGCATACTTCCGGGGTAGAAGTAGCGGGGGTGCATGTGAGTGTGAAACCAGGATTTAGCCGTATGATGAGTTCATAAGGATACAACACAAATGACAAAGACGAGCCCTAAACAAATGAGGAGGCTTCCTATTCTAATGATCAAGTTTGGTCATGGTAGGAATTTTCACTCTCTCATATAAGGAACTCATCATGAAACATTTATAATTTTCACAAACAAATCTCCGAATTTTAGTGGCACTTTGGAACAAAATGAACAAAGAGCTCGTACTATTATCATATCATGCCCGTCAACTACCTAAACTTAGCTTAAGCATATGCTCCCACAGATTTCAGGTGTAGAGTAAACCCGGTTGTCAAACAAGTGTATCCAAATCTTGGGAGAACTCAAATTTAAAGCTAGGTACTTGCAAAGAATTAGAGCAGAGCAACTATTCATCATTTCCATCACGCAATCCTCAAGTTTACACATTTTTATTTATAGCAAACTGAATTGAAAACAAACTTGCACAATCTTTTTATTTGGTTTTTTTATCTTAGGGTAAACTCGAAATGTAAACACACTTAACGAAAGCAAACTAAACAAACTTAGCAAGCAAATTTTATTGGGTTTTTCTAGTTTTTTCTGATTTTTTTTTCAATGCATAAAACAAACCAAAGAAAAACAAACAAACTGAAAACAAACAAACTGAAACAAAAGGAAAGAAATACTTATCTTGATAATGGGGGTCCTCCCCAAGCTAGCCTTGCGGCGGTGGTGGTGGATAGTGGATGTGCAACAGTCCACCAGCCATGCGGCATGGAGGCGGCTTCTTCCCGGTTCTCTTGAATGGTGCCTAGTGTCCGGGTGGTGTTCGGTTCCACTTTGGAGCTGGTCATTCCACCTCTAATCATGGCGATTCGTAGTGGCGGTGGTGTTGTCTTTGGAAGGCTACTTGTTCATCATAGTGCCGGGGGTGAAAATGAAACTGGTGGCATCGGAATGGCGACGTGGCTCAAAGTCTTGGTGGGGTTCTTCTTCTTCATCGGTGGTACCAAAGGGGTCATAGGAGTATCTTGGTGGCCGTGAGGGTCCCGGCTCGATGGTCCCGGCTCGATGTTCCCGGGGTGTTGTATGGTGGGTAGTAACCATAGAATGGTTGATGTGGTTGGCTTTGTGGTGGGTACACCCATGAGTTTAGTGAGTGGTGCTGAGGTACATTCCACTCATTGAAACTGGCATGTGCTGGTTCTTCTCGGGCGGTTTCGGCACCACGCCAAACGGGTTCACGATTTCCTGTCACCCTCTCCGAGCGAACTCTTCGAGGTGCTCTCTCGTTCACTGGTTCTGCCTGCAACTCAACATGATAATCTTGCACATGATACAAAGCCAGTTCCGGGTTAGGTAACCGGATCGCAGCTTCACCATATTTTGCATAATAAACACCATTCACTTTTTTCAGTAAGTGACCTTGGCCAAAAGTATAGAGGTCATAAAATTCTCTATGATGTCCAATGTACTCAAAAGTAGCTTCCTCTAATAACTTCAAGCTTGTGGCAATGCGAGTGATAAGCGAGCAAATGGCCACACTTCCTACTTTGTAACCGGGGACACTCATCCAATGATTCACTAGGAGATGGACAGAGACACTTTCTCGTTTCTTGACAAACCCGCGTACAACAACTGCAAGTCGGCTACTCTGATCTTGCTCTCATCATAACGTGGGAAAAAGGTAGCTCCTAACCAACGGTGCAAAAATCTAAGCGTAGGATGCTCTATGACTGTGGTGCGGTGCGCTAAGTGGTACGGTGCTCTAGAAATGCTGCTCCAAAACCTATGTGCATCAAAATCACCTAGTGCTGCATTTAAATCTATGAGAGCATCTTGAGGGAAACCTAGGAGGTCACTAAGGTTTCTCCAAGAGACAGAATATTCCAGAGCAAACATTCTAAAATAAACTCCATTGTCCGTGTATCGAAGGGTGCTAAGAAATTCTATGGTCAAGAGCCTAATCCCCTTCTCAGTGAGGTTTGCAAAGGAAGTCCAACCAACTAGTGGAAAAATTGTATCGAATTCTTGAGCCATACCTGTCTCTAGTAGAAGTGTCGGATCGATGACTGGCGTGTGGATGAAACGCTTGTTCTTGAGCTTCTTGTATACATCCTTCTCCTGGGCGGTTCTCAGGGCGAGGTCGGATGTTCTCATTAGGACTCTCTGAGATGCTGGTGGTGGTGCAGGGGCTGCTTCTGGTGCTTCTGGTGCTTCTGGTGGTGGGTCGACACTCATGTCGGAACCAGCCACCGAGTTTGACGAGATGCACTTCTTGTCCTGATGTTCCTAATGGTTCCCGAGATCCCTTTGAAGACGCCCTTCATCCTGCAAGTTGCTCAAAAGAAACAAACACTAGTGGAGAGAAGGATTAGCACAAGGGTAGTGGTTAGCTGTCCAGAGTCAGCGGTCCAGAGGTTAGTCGTTCTTCATGACAAAAAGTTCTAAACTTCAGGTCTTGATTTTGACAAAACCTCCCCTTAATTTTAGATTTTCTTTATCCTATTTGGACTGCATCTCCACTAATTTTTTTTTTGATGATCTACTCAGCACTATCCCTTCCCTTCACTTGCTACTAAACTCTTACTCAATCTCTCACTTCTTTTCTCTTCCTACTCTTCTCCTCTTCTCTCTAACTCTTTCCAGAAAACACGAAGTCGAGAGCAGATGGTTTGGCTAAAATTCTGGAGTGTGGGTGGTGTATGGAAGCCATGGGAGGAGGCCTATTTATAGAGGAGGAGGGGGAGAGTCGAAGTGGATGAAATAATGTGATTTGATGTATGTGAGGTGTAGTCTATGACATGTGGGACCCATGGTGAGGGACCCACCAAGCACTAAATGCCATGATAAAGCGGCGGATTAAGACATGAGTAAAGATAGTTATCGGCTCTTTTAGATTTGGCATGATCTAATAGATTCATTAAGTTACCATGTGTTGCTTGCTTTATTTAATGTTTAATTATTTGCAACACTCTTTTGCCCAATCTAGATTGATACTCTTTCGGCTTGTTGATCGTTCTTTCATGTTTATTCAATATCAAGTGGATCAAGTTCATATAGCCGAATTAGATCGATCTAGATTGTCACGTGTTGTGGGTTCATTCACGTTATGTGTAGATAAGCCTTGACAGACCGGGTACCGTGCGGCGGATGCGTAGTCTTTGGGTTACTCTAGAGCTAGTCATCCGGTGGACTAGAGATCGGTTTAATCGATAGGCTCCTTTACATGTTAATTGTTTGTTCCTTCTTCATGGACCCCGATTCGGCAATCTTGCCGATACGGTTATGCTCACACATGTGACGAGTATTTATAGATCTGTTAGGTAATTGCATGCTTTTAGCTCTTTATTGTTAGATTGTATCATGCGGTGGATTGATCTAGCGTAAAGGAGTGGTGTAAATTCATAGTGAGTGGTATCATGCGGTGGATTAGCTTGCTTGGGTTTATGCTTGACGGGTTTATGAAGGCTAGACGTGCGGCGACTAGTTGGAATAGCCTATGCATGTGTTATTTAGTAGATTTATATTTATAAGTTACTTATTCTTAATTATTAGTGCTTGATGATGCTTTAAACTTGAGATGTAGTTTGATGCACTTTAATGATCTGATCTTGTTCAAACATGTCTTCATTTACCGCATTCGGCAAGTTCGTTCGTTTACGTCGCTTATGTTACTTTAGCCGAATGAACTGCAACTGCTGGCGTATAGCTTCTATAGCTATGTGTCGTCGTAAGTGGCTTCAGGGGCCGTAAAGATGGAATTGTCTCGGTCTCACCCAAGACGTTCCGATTTATGATCTTACTCGTTTTATCCCTTGTCGATTTTCGGTCAAATCGACCGGCACGCCACGGGATTCGTACGGGCATCCGATTGAAGCTAGGCTTTCCGCTTGCCGTGTGTGAGACGCAGTGGTAGTCACATTTTGCGTCAACAATAAAAATTATAAACAATGCAGAAATTTAAATGAAGGTAAACTAATTTAAATGCATGAAATGATAAATTTTTGTGCCACCACGATAAAATATTTTCGACGGGTTATCACACACCGTAAAATTATTTATATGGGGCGTAGAATTTTTATAATGTAATGCTAGGAATAAATATGTCTAAGAAAATTATAAGAGATGCAATTTAAAACGCGGATAAATACCGAGTTACCTTTCGGCGAGGATTCGGATTTTTAAAGTCCTCCGAATTGGACCTTCCAAAATATTTATTCCGCTAATGATCCCGCAGATGCATCCTCTCGTCTCTCGTGGTTGTACTTGTCGATCTTCTTCTACCATCTTCGCGGATTTGTTGAGCTCTTGTTTTGACTTGAATGCGAATTGCTCTTCTTTCCCATTTATAGTGAACTTGATTTCTCCCTTCCCGACATCAATGTGTGCATTGGCGGTGCTTAAGAAGGGTCTTCCAAGTATAAGTGACACCTTTGAGTCTGGATGCATATCCAAGGTACTACAAAGTCTACCGGCACGAAGAACTCTCTTATCTTGATCGGGATGTTTTCAGCAATGCCCAACGGATAACGGACCGATTGGTCGGCTAGTTGTAGACACATTGATGTTGGCTCAAGTGCGGTGTGGTTGAGCTTGTAGTAGACTCACTGCGGGCATCACACCGACACTTGCTCCAAGATCACAGAGTGCATTATTGAAATATTGATCTCCAATTGTGCAAATCGATAGTGGGACATCCTGGATCTTTCTTCTTTTCTCGGTAGTTGGTTGAGGATGGCCGCACTACATTCTTCGGTTAGCTTGATCACTTCATTGGATGGCGGTGGTCTCTTCTTGTTAAGAATATCTCTTATGTACTTGGCATAAGTGGGGACTGTATAGCATCCAAAGAGAGGTATATTGACATATAACTTTTGAATTACCTTCACAAACTTACCAAACCGCTCATCTGTCTTTGTGGTCCTCTCTTCCTCCTAGGGAATGGTAGGTAGTTTGTATCTTGAAATTGTTGTCTTGCTTCCTGATCTTGTACTGGCTTCTGTACTGATTCTTGTGGTAATACTTCTAGCTCAGGTTGGAAGTCTTCTTCTTCTGCCACTGGTGGTAGCATGGTTGGCCTTTTTGCTCCTTTTGGATAGGGAGGATCTCTGGTGGAACTCCCTCTTCTTGTAGTAATAGATCTCACCTGCTCAGGGTTAGTGGCAGCAGGCATAGCAATGGCCAACTTTGCTATCTTTTCTTCTATCTTCTTATTGAACTCTAATTGGTCATTAATGGTAGAGGAGAAACTATCCATTTTAATGCTTAAATTTTCCAAGATTTTGTTATTAGCAGCAAGCCTATCCTCCATAGATGTGTTGATCTTAGACTGTTGTAGAACCAACTCTCTTAGAGTAGGTTGCTTTGCATAATTACCTGACTGAGTACCTTGATTAATGGATGGTTGTACCCAATGTGGAACCTTTCTCACGATGGGACTTGAATTCTCGCTTATATGTTGCTTCAATTGCTCTTTGATCTTCCTTGTACTTGGCCCTCTCGGTCAAGCCAATGGAGTAAGGTATCCATCTTGGTTGATAATGCATTCACTTCTTCTATTGCTTCTTCACTCGGTGACAATCTTGAATGTTGTCTTGAGACCAGCTTTTATTATCTCGCTATCTTCTCCATGAGTCTTTTAGCTCTCCCAAGAGTGAGTGATAAGAATGATCCTTCAGCAGTTGCATCTAGGTGCTCACGCGTCTTCGGAGTTAATCCGTGATAGAAACCTTGCATGAGTAACCACTCTTCCATTCCATGATGGGGACAATCTTGGATATATCCCTGCAAACGCTCCCATGCTTCTGACATGGTCTCCGTCTTCTGCTGTTGGAAATTGGTAATCTTTCCTCTTAAGGCATTGGTTTTGCCTATTGGGAAGAATTTTGCTAGAAAGGCCTTGGAACACTTCGCCCATGTATTGATATCTTCTTTATTTGCATAGAACCACTGCTTCGCTCTTCCCACTAGTGAGAATGGAAAGAGGCGAAGAAGTATGAGGTCTTCTTTAACTCCATCTATGGCGATGGTGTTTCCAATCTCCATGAAGTCCCGTAGATGTGTACTTGCATCTTCATGTACCTTTCCACCGAATTGGATAGCTTGCACCATGTTGATGAGACTTGACTTGAGCTCAAACTCCATATTATTTTCTATTGCTTTGGACCGGTGCGGATGTTCTCTATTGTTGGAGCAGAGAACTCCAAGAGGGTCTTCTCACCATCTTGATTGGTGACAAGCTTCCTTCTTGATTGAACCGACTCGATGATCGAGAGTTTTGAATGAATCGATTCAATCCCGCTAATACCCCGTATAAAATATAGACAAAGAAAAACAACAGGGGTGAACCCGCCAAAGTAGAGGTGACTAGTGACAATCACTCATTTTCTAAGTATCTCGCTTAAGCAATTTTTCTCTAAAAGTTTATTCCGTTCCCCGGAACGGCGCCAAAAATGCTTGTTGACACTTCTAACACCACTCACACTAAGTTGTCATCCCTAGCATGGCGCGAAGTGTTGGTATAGAAACTGCTCCTCTAATCAAGAAAAATATGGGATCCGCAAGCGAACGATAACACACCATCGTAGCATTTTACCAGAAGTATTCCGGTATCGTTATTTATATTTAGCTCAAAGGAAAGAACTACGGACTTAAACAATGAGATGAACTTGCTAAACACGACTACTTATGAGTGATTGGTTGCATAGTCACATACTTTGGCAGAGGGGTAAACCATGATAAATAAGGGAATATAAAGTAATAAGCTCAGGGTATAAATCACACAGAGATTAGATATAGACTACTCACAAATGTAGGTTGACATCTGATTAGCACAAGAAATAGAAATCCTATGTAGGTTCTAATCTACTAAGTCATTCATCTACTCCAACTCTACACTATCATATACAGCACAAAAGACTCTTTATCTATGTATAAGGATCATTGCTATAACAAGCCAAGACATAGCAGACTTACTACGCAACTTTGGTTCGCTAGACCTACCAACGGGGGATGGAATACGAGGACTCAATGGAACCGTCACTTCCGCGATCTACCACATGACCCGGCCAATAGGGTGCATTTGCAGGTAAACGGCATCTAAGCACCATGCTTACATGAAATCTACCACCTAACCCCCCCGGGAAGAGAGCTAAGCGCTTTGCAAACATATACATAAACTCATTACCAATCATAACCATATCAAATGTAGGACTAGAATAAACTAGGAACATAATAAACAGAAACATAATGATATTTAGAATAAAGTCACAAGAATAGATACAAGATAATACCAATTCGATGATGAAGATCCGGAATTCCGAGCACAGCGCCCGATTCTTCCTCTATCTAGTCTAAACCTATGTAGAACTTGAAGATCTAGAGTAGCTATTCTAATTCTCTAGTGGAGATGTCTCTCTAAACCCCGGCTTTGCCGATGGCTACCTCTCGAATAATGAATTCTAGAATGAATTAGCGTTTCGGCCCGGGGGCCGGGGGCTCAATATATAGCCCCCTAGGATGCACCACGGCCATCGGATCAAACCGACCTAAACGGACGATAATTATTGCTCCTCAAGGTCGGTGGAGGCAGATCCGCGAGCCTCCACTGATTGGTGGAGGTGGCCGCCGGCCGACCCAAGGGGGAGTCGGCCGACTCACCCCTATGCCGTGGGTCTCCGCTTCCAGGGTTCGCCTTCTGGAGTCTTCTAGAGTATACAATTTTACCCGTTCGGTCTTTCTCTCTATGTAATCATGACATGTGGGCCTCCTTGGATGTTTTCCTGATAATCCCCTGCGAAAACACATATTCACCAAAACTTGTGGAATCTGTCAGTTTAAACCCTAAGTCTATGGTGGTGAACATATTATACCCCTCTTTCTCTCTTTGGTTGACATATAAAATTGATCATTAACAACCATCAACATGGAGGAAGAGCACTCATGCCATTTCCTCTTCTGCTACTCCGCCGACTGATAAACCAGTCACCACCGCACCTACTACGCCGCACTCCATGGCCAAGTCCCTGCGCGAGTTCTCTGTCCCCAATGTTGTCGACGTGCCCACTGGGCCCGCTGTCAATTTGGGAGACAAGAATTTCGAGCTCTGGACTGGGCTAATTACCATGGTGCAGGCAAGTTCATTCTGTGGACTGCCGAGTGAGGACGCCAACGCCCATCTTCAGCATTTCTTGGAGATATGTGACACCATCGTCATCAAGGATGTCGCACCTGATGCAATCAAGCTCAGGCTCTTCCCTTTCTCCCTAGTGGGAAAGGCGTAGACCTGGTTCTACAAGGATAAGGCCACTGTTGACACATGGAGCAAGTGCTCCACCGCGTTCCTCGCTAAGTTCTTCCCCATGGGCAAAACCAATGCCCTGCTGGGAAGAATTGCCAACTTCCAGTAGAATTCGCTGGAACCCATCGCTGAGGCATGGGAGAGGCTCCAGGAGTACATCCAGGAATGCCCTCACCATGGGATGGAAAGTTGGCTGGTGCTCCAGAACTTCTACAATGGGCTAACACCCATGTCGAAGGGGCACCTGGACGCCGTAGCTGGCGGCGCCTTCCTATCGTTGGATCGCTGATGATGCTACGGCACCGATCAACAAAATGTTAGAAAACCAAGCTTGGGGGAGGACCGCGCTCCCACCAAGGGACAAAAAGGCATGCATACCGTGAAGGAGGCGGATATGCTTGCCACAAAAATAGACCTACTCCCGAAGAAGATTGACGGTGGTGCCATCAATGATGCATCCGGCACCGTCAACGCCATGGACGCCGCATGACGTGCGAGGTCTCGTGGTGAAGCTGGACACTCGGGGAATGACTGCCCCGAGACTCGTGAAGAGGCTGCCTACCTCAACAATGGGTTTCGCCAGCAGCAAGAAGGAGGGAATGGCTGGAATAACCAGTCCCGTCCTCCATTCCAAGGTAATTTGAATTATGCCTCCGGGTTTAATTCGAATCAACCTTCATTGAAGGACCTGGTTTACGGCCAAGCCAAAATAAACGAAAATCTCGCCAAAAAGATGGTGCAACATGACAAAATCCTGGGGGACATGGACAAAAAGCTGGATGGTCTCTTATCCGCTGTCAAGAGCCAGCAAAGTTTTAACACATGATAGAGACCCAGCTTACCCAGTTAGCTACCGCTCTACCCAAAACTGGGGACAAGGATGCCAAGGCCGAGCTAAAATCGAACAACAAGGGGAGGAAGGTCCACAAGTGATTCACCATACCCCGACCAAGCGGCATCGGCAAGGCGAAAAGTGCGAAAAGAGGGAACCTCCCAGAGGAAGAGCCACAAGAAGCAGCACCAATAGGAGCAACGGTAGACTATCCTGATACAAGTAGCCTACCGTTCCCCACCAAAACTAGGAAGATGACCGCGGATGAACAATTCACACGCCTTGTTGAGATGATAGGGAAGGTACATGTGAGCGTCCCGCTCATGGACGTCTTGCATGTCCCTTCCTATGCAAGATATGTGAAAGATATCATCAACAACAAGCGTCCTCTACCCCATGGAGACGGTCCAACTGATGGAGGAATGCAGCGCAGCAATACTTAACCAGCTGCCTGAAAAGAGAAAGGACCCTGGATGCCCAACTATCACTTGTTCAATCGGGGGCCAACAGTTTGACCATGCTCTTTGTGACCTGGGAGCCAGCGTGAGCGTCATTCCAAAAACAGTCTTTGACAAGTTGGATTGCACGCAGCTTGCACCAACAACCATGATGCTCCAGCTGGCCGACTCCTCTATTCGCTACCCTGCAGGGATTGCTGAGGACATCCCGGTAAAAATCCGAGGGTACTTCGTGCCGGTCGACTTCGTGGTGCTGGACATGGAACTTACCAAGGAGAACCCTCTCATCCTGGGGAGGCCATTCTTGAGCACCGCTGGGGCCCGAATAGATGTTGGAGCTTTAGAAATCCGCTTCAACATAAATGGCTATTGATACTAGATACGCACACGAAAGAATCAAAGAGAAATAATCCACAAGCGCACTGATATCGGTGAGCACTTCACCCGGGAGATGTTCCAGAGTGTCGTTATTTATTTATCCGCTAGGAGAAAACGTGCATCTGACTAACCCAAGTCTATACCTAACCGCTGAGCTACAAACAAGGTAATGAGCGATATGGAGAGGATTACTACCACAGTCTTCTTCCAACCTATGGCAAGCTTTGCAACTACTACTCTATGGGAGCACCTAAGAAAAGACACCATAGAGGATGCTTAACCTAGCACTTTTGGACCTACCTTACCTACTGACGGGAAGTGGATTACAAAGATAACAAAGGGACTGTCACTTCCCTCGATACTACCATGGTTCCGGCTAGATAGGGAGCATCTACGAGTGAACCTAGCCCAAGCACCACGCTTACGCTACGAACGATTACTCTATTCCCAACCGAAAGCGAATAAAGTAAACTCGTAAACCAAAGAGCAATAATAACAAGAACTTACTAGTATCAGAAGTTGAATTGCAGAATGATCCTAGAACCAAGCCTCGGGTTAGGAGACTTGATCCCGCAGGTACAATCGGAGAAGAGACACCGACATGCCGGGCTTCCTCCAACTCTACCTCCACCCTATACTCTCTCTATCTATCTTGAATGCTAGGCTCTAGGGAGGAGATCCATTCAAGGGACCTCTCTCACCTGATCCTCTCTGGAAATAATGAATTAGGGTTTCAAGGGATGCCTCCTCCAGGGGCCAGGGGCCCTGTTTATATAGCCCTCTAGGATGCACCACAGCCCTCGGATCAAACCGACCTAAATGGACGATTTTTATTCATCCTCAAAGGCGGTGGAACAGGATCCGCGAGGCCGACGCCGATTGGCCGAGGTCACGGGCGGCCGTCCCTAGGGTGGAGGCGGCCGCCCTCCACCGAGGCGGTTCGGCCTCCCGTTTGGTCCAGTGCCTTCTCGAACCTTCCAGACATTACAGAATTTTGGTCGGTTCCCGATTATCTCTATGTAAACCCGACATGTGGGCCTTCCTTGGGTATTTTCACCGACACCCCGCGAAATAGACATTCACCAAAACTCGTGGAATTCCATTAGTGTAAGCCCTATATCTAGAAGGTAATTATGTTTAGGTCCCTTTTGATGTCTTGTTGACGGTAAAAATTGACACTTATCGACCGTCAACAACTCCCCCAAGCTTACCCTTTGCTCGTCTCTGAGCAAAGATAAACTCAGTGATGGATCAGGAGTTGCTACAATGCTTTCACACCTCAAAAGTACACATGCATTCAAACAAGAACTCTCCTCCGGATTAGAGTGAACTATTCTAACTCAAAACTTACTCATATTACCTTTCACCATGGGGCTTGTAGCCGTCACTTGGGTCTTGAGCAGTTGAAAGACAGAACGGTCAAGTCAAGCGCTATATTTCTCGCTCTTTGATCAACTATTATTCCAGAGTTTTTGCAAGACTTTCAAATAAAACTCAGAGATTCCTTGTATGACCCTTTCAAGTCTCTCATTTGTGGTATTTCCGGATCCTCTCCAAGGCATGTGTAGTGTATGCCTTCTCTCTACTCTCAGAACATGTGGTATTTGTGGAACTAAGGCATAGTGGAAAGTGCCTTCTCTCTCTCACCCTACTTTCTAATAGGCTTATGTGGAGCTTATGGGGAGACACTCAAACTCACTTGCATATATTGCACGCTTAAACCATGGATCCAATAGGAACTAAAATAATAATAAAGTCATATGTGCATGTGAATGAGGGAATGGAATGGATGATAAGATGATAATGATAAGGAAATGATTATGAGGGGTGATCACTTGGTGAACATCTACTTCTACACTTGCTCCTTTGGGGATAACATGACTCCCTTTATTCAGAAACCTTGAAACTTCTTGAAAGGAAGGACTTGGCTACTCTTTCTTTTTTTTTTTTCTCTTTTTTTTTTTCTTTTTTTTTTCTTTTTTTTTTTACTAACCAATCCTCTGAAAACGAACTTTAGCAACGGGGAGTGTATAACTTGAAATGATAATGACTGGAGCTTTTATGTAGGCAAATGGAATGGCGATGATTATTTCTAGATGTTCACTCCCAGGATAGGAGTAGAACCTTTTCCTGGATGAAGTGGAATAAGTGGCGTATGTATATGTGGATGGATAGATGGATGGATGGATGCGTACTCCCGGGGGGAGCAGCATAAGTGCGTATCTCCGGGTAGAGACAAGACAATATGTGGGGGAATGCGTACTCCCAAGGTAGGAGCAAGATAGGTGCGTATCTCCGGGTAGAGATAGCACAATATGTGGTGGATGTGGATCTATATGTAGGTGGTACTTCTAGAGACAGAAGTAGCACAGAATGAATGTAGTATTTATAAAGTGGGTGCATGCTTCTGAGGACAGAAGTAGCATAGATCAATGGATGGAGAGCACATAGTATTTGACTTTAACTGCATGACTGATTCCTTATGGGTCCACAGCATAACCACACTCAATGCCTATAAAGACTACACTCAATGCCTATAAAATGTTCTATATAAATAGATGGGTTTTCCTAATCTAGTAAGCATGAATATATGGTCAGTGGTAGGAATTTGAACTCTCGTCATAAAGGAACTCATCATGCAATAATTTAAGATTTTTAAGATAAATTCTCCGAACTCTAGCATCTCTAGGAACAAGATGGACAAAGAGCTCAAAACCTTCCCATATCATATCCGTCAACTACCTAGACTTAGATCAAGCATTCGCTACCCACAAGTTTCAGGTTCAGAGTAAATCTCAAATCTAAACCATTGTGTCCAAAACTCGGGAGAGTGCATGGTTGAAAACTAGGTACTTGAAAGGAATTACGATAGAGCAACTATTCATCATTTCCATATAAGAGCTTATTCTTTAGGGTTCATTTTAGCAGACAAAATTTTCACATACTCTCCTACATTTTATTTAGCAAACTTAACAAATAGATAGATAGATAAGCTAGTGATACTTAGCTGGATACAAAGGGGTGCTCTCCCCCAAGCTGGATGTTCACGTAGTCTGTTGGTGTTGCTGGCTGGTAGTGAAGGCGTACTGCTCCTCCTGGAGTGTCAGGGATAATGGCTATAGAGACAGCACTGCAACACTCCGACAGGGGACATGACGTCCTTTTGCCTGTTAGCTCTTCTTGATCCTTTAAATTCTGTGAGGCTCAAATAGACAGCAAAGCTTGTGGAACTGATTAAGTGTTAGTGATAACCCTCTAAGCCTTGAATGTCTAGAACCTTCTTAACACATAAATCTTTTTAGAAGGATCTTAATATTTTTACAATTTTATATTTATGATATGCAGTGCGAAAAATGCAACTAAGATGAAAACTTATTTTTATGCCACCACAAAGTGGATATCTTTGTGGGCCGTCGCACCACAAAATTATTCGCATGGGGCTTAGCATTTTCTAGATGTAATGCGAGACAAAATCATTTTCTTTTCTAATGCGTATGCAAAAAGAAAATATGCAACAAGGATTGATTATACAAAAAAGTAAATATGCTAAAGGAAAAACTTATGCAATGCTAAAATGGGAAATATGGATAACTACCAAGTTATCTCCTTGGCGAGGGTTCGGTGTTTTACGTCCTGTGAATAGGACTTCTTGTTGTATTCAATCCTTTGGTGCTTCATTTGATCTCAAAGATATAGACCTTGAGAACTGCATCTCTTGAGTTGATATCTCTTGAGGAAGGGGCCATCCATGTTCTTTCCTTGTCCACGGTCTCGAAGTGAATCTTTTAATTGTGATGCTTTGGGAGCATCTGTTTTAGTGTGCATGTTGCGGCTTTCGAACTTTATCATTGGAGCACCCCGGGACGGAGAGTAGATGCTTCTAGTGGGCCTCTCCCTTGACCTTATGCTCCACTTATTGTTTCTTCTCTCACAGAGGATTAGTGGACAACACATACCCGAAGGAATATAATAACAAGGGTAGATTTTGTCATAGAGCTAAGATCACATTCTATGCTACGTAAAAGTTGGGTTAAAAATTTTAATTAGCATAGAACATTTACTCAACATTACTTCTTCTCTTAAGGATTGATTTTACTTTGTCTTAAGTTTGATTTGTGTGTATGACATCTATGGAAAACAATCAAATTTATAGAGAGGAAGTAATTGCGAGTGGAGGGATTGCAAACCAGCGTGCCAGAGCGACGGTGGGCTTGAGAAGAGGAAGAGCATTGCTGGATCATCATTAGAGGAGTCGGCGGCCTTCCTCCCCCAAGCTTGTTGTTGCTCATCACTGGAAGCCAAGTGTGTGTGTTGAATCATCCCTCAAAGTGTGTTGTAACTCCTTGTTCTTAGACATTGTCTCGTCCTCTCGTTCTTAAGTCTCGTCGGAGAGGGCTCTTGATTCTAGGTCAATTGAGAAAATATCTCTCCTTTGCATTCTGCTTTTCTTTGGACTGTCCAATCGAGGATATAAGGATGCAGATAGTTGCATGATCTTCTTTTGTCAACCATTCTTGATTTTTGCTAAGTCTTGGTTGACTAATTGATGTTCATTGGAGATGTAGACTCGAGTTCTTCCTTGATGATCTTTTTCTTCTATCAAAGATGGCGAAGAGTTGCGCTTATTGATACACCATCTGTCTTGATGATTAAGGAAGGGACTTCATCAATGTTTGTATGCAGGCTTCATCTCCAATGGCCTCGGGACATCATCTTGCAAATGTAGTTGTTCATGGTCTTCTGGGACTTGGTCGGTAGTCAACCCTTAATGGTGATTGGTTGACACAAGGGTGCATGCTTATCATGCCATGCTTGTCCTTGCTGCCGACATGCAAGATGGTGTCTTCAAGAACAACGAGAGCAGGTCTCTGATTGTCCAAAATGAGGTGAGTTGCGCCCAGCTTCTCATTGGTGCCCTAGCTCGAGTTCTGGGCTCAATGATGTGCTGTCTTCAAGGTTGCTCATAGCTTGTTCCCTTGTTCATCCACTTCCTTTGGGTGAGTGCTATTGATGTTGATCCTTCTTGTGGCACTCCCGTCTCTTTCTTTGTTCCATCACCGAAGTGGTGATTTGACAGTTCACCATGAATAGGCACGCCATAAATTCTTTCAATTCTTTCTTGGACGTTGAATGAACTATGTCTTCTGTGCGAAGTTGTTGGAGTCCATCATATGCCTTGCTTCATCTTCGATGTGAGTTCATCTCTTGACTTTCCCAATTTGGATTTGAAAGTTTTCTGCAGGGGTTAGTCCAACAAAATATACCAATGTCTACTACAGCAGTTTTCGGTTCAATAACCAAACTAGACTCCATGTCTCGATCGATTAAGGAAGGCTATTTAACCTAAGCACCATGCTTAATTTAAAAGCCAATAGAAGCATGTGCGACTTCTAAACCAACACTTACTATGGTAGACAGAGGTAACATGAAAGCACTATAGATGTTTTACTCATATGGTGATGAAAGAGCATGATTGATGTTTAGCAAATTGAGCATGCCAAAGGTAGGGACAACCAAAATAATGTAGCAACATGGCAAGGAATCTATGAAAGTATATCCCCCAAGCTTGAATTTGGCAGAAATCAAGATTGGATGAAAGTAATTCAATGTTGCATAATGATTAGTTGGACATACCTTGTATTTGTTATTCCTTCAATCGTTTTGCTCCAAACCTAGAAAGGTTAGTGACACGAACACCCAAAGGAATATTTTCACAATTATAATTCTATGCTCAACTAACAAGGGCAACGCATCGAAAAGGTGAACACTTATGTCATGGTCTGAACAGTGCTTGTTATAGGACACTAAGCTTGTCCTTGGGAAACCTTCAAGATGTGAATTGGTGAAGTGGTTCCCCCTCCAACACCAATCTAAGTGCACTAATCTCAAGATTCAACAAAATGAGATCTACAATGTTTATGGAAAACATATGCGTCTACAACCACCCTTTCAAAATCTGTAGAAACAAGGAGTATGAGGGGGTTGAAGATCTCATGTGGGGTAATGTTGGGGAGACTAAGTGAATCAGGAGATTTTTCATATGAGCAAGGTCTTGATGGAGTGTCAAGGAAGTAACTACTCTGCTCATTGAAGTCTCCATCATTTTCTACTTCCAAGGGTGATTCATCATAAATGTCTAAAAATTCCCTTGGATCATCTCTCGAATTGATCTCATCTAAGGACTTATCTACCCATTCAATGGCAATAGCACATAGGTCTTTAATGCTCTCTAGCCATGGATGTTGCTCTTCGCGATCCTCTATATGGTTTTGATGATTCCTATGCGTGGGATATCTAGATGGACATCTAGGAGAAAGAGCATAGAACGAGTCATAGGGGTCAAGGATGGGTTTAAAGGTGGGTTCGTATTCTATAATTGATGTGGGCATAGAAGGGGAGAAGATAAGAGTGGCTTCTAAATGGTTTCGCTCTCCTTCTATGGCATCACTTGACATGCCATCCTTGAGTCTTTCTAAACGTCTTTCAAAGGGATTGGATGTGAGATGCTTTCTAAGAGATCTCTTCATGAGAAGATTTATAATGCATGCACAAAAAGATCTCTTATGAAGAGGGAAGTTTATGCTCCTCCCAAAATCGCCATCAAAAAGAATTTCTAAGGGTAGAATTACTTCTTCCCTTAGGGGACTTTGGAATACTATTGGTTTGGGATGGATAGCCAAATCATGGGATTGAAATGTTTGCAATGTGGCTATGAAAACTTCCTCTTCTAGTTTGGGGGATGATTCCTTCTCTACCTCTAGGATGTTAACATGAAGGCTAGTGCAAGGAGTATGTCCATTAATAATAAGGACAAATCTCACTTCACTAAAGGGTAAAGAAAGGAAAACGCCTCCAAAGGCGATATTATCAAGACCCATATAAAGATGTTGAAGATGAACATGGTCTCGTAAGGCTAGGTCTAAACCTGAGTTGATAGGAAGATTAAAAGATTCCCTAAGTGTAGCCAAAAGTTCATTACCTACTTGATCAGAGGATAGGACTTGGGGTTCATTACCCTCTCCGGATGAGGATAGGACCTTGGGTACATTACCCTCTTGATTAGAAGATAGGACTCTAGCTGTAGAAAAGGGTTGGCTTTGACCTACTGCAACCAAACATTGGTGTAGCTCATAGCTAGATGTGAAAATCATGGGTTCTAGAGGCTCTAAGCATGTGCTCATGGGTGCAAGATATTGGTGGATAGGCGTGGAATTTGGGTTATCCATAAGGATATAAAATAAAAGGCAAAAGAAAAATACAAAAAGATAAAAGTATAATACAAGGTTAAGCATGACTTAAGGTTATGTCAGCAGACCGTCTTTCTCCCCGGCAACGGCGCCAGAAATGCTTGTTGATACTAGATACGCACACGAAAGAATCAAAGAGAAATAATCCGCAAGCGCACGGATATCGGTGAGCACTTCACCCGGAAGATATTCCAGAGTATCGTTATTTATTTATCTGACTAACCCAAGTCTATACCAAACCGTTGAGCTACAAACAAGGTAATGAGCGATATAGAGAGGATTACTACCACAGTCTTCTTCCAACCTATGGCAAGCTTTGCAACTACTACTCTATGGGAGCACCTAAGAAAAGACACCACAGAGGATGCTTAACCTAGCACTTTTGGACCTACCTTACCTACTGACGGGAAGTGGATTACAAAGGTAACAAAGGGATTGTCACTTCCCTCGATACTACCATGGTTCTGGCCAAATAGGGAGCATCTATGAGTGAACCTAGCCCAAGCACCACGCTTACGCTACGAACGATTACTCTATTCCCAACCGGAAGCGAATAAAGTAAACTCGTAAACCAAAGAGCAATAATAACAAGAACTTACTAGTATCGAAGTTGAATTGCGAATAATCCTAGAACCAAGCCTCGGGTTAGGAGACTTGATCCCGCAGTGTGTGCAACCGGAGAGGAGACACCGACATGCCGGGCTTCCTCCAACTCTACCTCCACCCTATACTCTCTATCTTGAATGCTAGGCTCTAGGGAGGAGATCCATTCAAGGGACCTCTCTCACCTGATCCTCTCTGGAAATAATGAATTAGGGTTTCAAGGGATGCCTCCTCCAGGGGCCAGGGGCCCTGTTTATATAGCCCTCTAGGATGCACCACAGCCCTCGGATCAAACCGACCTAAATGGACGATTTTTATTCATCCTCAAAGGCGGTGGAACAGGGATCCGCGAGGCTGACGCTGATTGGCTGAGGTCACGGGGCGGCCGCCCCTAGGGTGGAGGCGGCCGCCCCTCCACCGAGGCGGTTCGGCCTCCCGTTTGGTCCAGTGCCTTCTCGAACCTTCCAGATTACAGAATTTTGGTCGGTTCCCGATTATCTCTATGTAAACCTGACATGTGGGCCTTCCTTGGGTATTTTCACCGACACCCCGCGTAAAAACAGACATTCACCAAAACTCATGGAATTCCATTAGTGTAAGCCCTATATCTAGAAGGTAATTATGTTTAGGTCCCTTTTGATGTCTTGTTGACGGTAAAAATTGACACTTATCGACCGTCAACAATGGCCAGGAGGAGAAGTTTGAATTCCGACCCCGCAAGCAGGAACAGTGCAACATGATCCGTATCAAATACGGACCAAACACTCAAGGCATATGGGCGGTCGAAATCCAGCCCCAGGCCTTCATGAGCAAACCAAGGAAAGAAAACAAGGAGAAGCCAAAAGCAACTCCTAAAAAGAAGCAAAAGGCTGTGACACAGCCTAAGAAAAAGAAAACTGCTCCCAAATAAAAAGGCAAGAAAGAAGAGGTCTCCACACCACCAAAGAAAGTGGTGCAAAAAGAACAGGAGGAGCCACCTGCCGCTGCACCACCCAAGGTAATCAAGATGGAGTGGAGACCCAAGAAGCCATCAGCAACAGCGGACATACCATCCACGAGCACGAAGATGGAGGAAGTCCTGCCCAAACAAAAGATCAACCCTGGGCCATGAGCTTGGATAAGCTTGGGTGAGGACCCCCATTGAGGTACCCGCATTGCATATTTAATTTCTCGAAATCTTATTTTTATTTTAGCATGTTTAAATTCAAGTTTCTTGCATTGAAAAAATTCAAAAAAAATATTTTTATTTATATAATTCCATTCCATATATGTGCTATAAAATGTTTAGTTCCACACATGTTGAAATGATTGGTTGCTCTGTTTTATGTCTCATTTGTACTTGTCTAGAATAGAGTTTTCTCTAATATTTGGGTTTATCGGCTTTACATTATCATGCTCTAGAAACTTGATTTAGTGGGTTGCATACAATTACTCTCATCTAGGTTATTGCGCGACATGATATATTGACTTAGACCACAGCAATGAAACGTCCCTTTGAGAAAACCTGATGTCCAGAGACTTTGTTTCAAAAATTTTCAAAAAAATAGTTCCTCAATGATCGCGGAATACCCACCAGAGCCATATGATTTATCTATAGAATAAGAACCTTCATACGCTGCTTGTTCGTACATTGAGTTCGGTCGGATTGTTACCGACGTGAGATTATGACTCTACACCCATGATTGAGATTCACTTGCACCCACCAAAAAGCCAACTCTTACACTGAGAGTTGCGCACAAACATGCACCCTTCACCATCCGCCGACTCTTACACTGAGAGTTGCGCACCATGTTTTATCCACCAAATAAAAATGCCGACCCTTACCCCGAGGATCGCGCACCCTCTCATGTAGTTTGCAAGATTCTCCATGCATTGTTCATCATGACATCTCTCTCCACCTCATCCTTTCCATCAATAAAGTTTTGGGCTATGTTCTTAGTCGAAAAAAAGTGAGAGAAAAGAAAGAGAGGAAAAGAAAAAAAGAGAGATTTATATAGTTAGAAGATTTATCACTCTTGTAGGCAAACGGAAAAAATCTTAGATCCCCGTTCAAAAAAAAGGAAAGAAAAAAATGAGAGAATAAATTTAGTTGTTCTTTGATAGCCCATCATTTCTTCATCTCATTCATCAATAAAAGAAAGTATGTCATGATGCATGGAGACCCAAAAATACCACAAAAGTTAGGAATCATCTTTCATTCCATCCACACACTTGCACATCTCAATCAAGGTGTATATCTTAATCTCCGTAAGGTTCAATCCTTGACCTTACAACATATGTGATACAAGTATGCCCACTTACATACCTAACCAAA
Organism: Themeda triandra; assembly: GCA_018135685.1. NCBI lineage: Eukaryota > Viridiplantae > Streptophyta > Magnoliopsida > Poales > Poaceae > Themeda > Themeda triandra. The sequence goes on along the minus strand of JAENPR010000265.1, from coordinate 399,827 downwards.
ACTCCACTCTCAGCTTTAGTGGTAGGAAGAAGGCAAAATCTAAAATGCGTTTGGTGAGGTTACTATACACTTTTGAGCGATCGAGTGGGTCATTTGAGGAACTTGGTTTATTTATAAAAAAAAACTTACAAAACCTCCGGACTGAAAGTTGATCTTGGGACGAATGAAAAGCACCGGTCTTTGAAACTATTCTATTTTGCAATCGCCCAAGACTTGAGAAAATTAGAAGCCCCACTCCATCAGGAATCATAGAGAGATACAATTGCCGATTTATTCAAATAGCAGTAGAACCCTCTCTTTTAGCTTGTACACTTGAGATATAATCGGCATCGTAGCAACCCCGATCAACAACCCAAAGCAAAGACTTGCTCGGGATGAGCAAGGGGTAAGCTTGGGGATCTTGTTGGCGGTCCTTAACTCGATTTCTACCCGCCAACTATAGGTCATTATGGGGGAAATAAATATTTTATTTCACATATATCTTTACTATTGACCTAGTTCCACCTGTGCTTGGAGAAAATATTGTTTTGCAGAATATACACCAAGTGCAGGAATTTTTAGAATAAAAAGGCGCTTTCCGGAAGGCGTAAAACAGCAAAGGAAACAAGGTAGCCCACCTCGGGGTCGAAATGGGCCAAATCACCAGCAAAAGTGCGGCCCAGAGGACGGCCCGGGCCCACACGCCAAAGGCGGTCAGGGGGCGGCGCCACCCAGGCGCGGGCGCGCCTGGGGCGCGGCCGCGCCAGCCCTGCCGCCAGGTGGGCACGGCCAAGGCGGTTTGCCCCCTTCCATCTAGGGGATGACAGTTGTGCTGGTTATTTTACCTCAATGCCCCTGAACCGTCTTCTGGGGGCTATAAATGAAGAGGAGAGGCCCCCACCTTCACACACACCATTTGGAGCCATCTCACTTCCTCATACTTGTTCTTTAGCCTTAGCATTAGTCCATTGGAGCTAGGCAAAGCTACTTGGAGAGCTTTTCTCCAGGAGGAAAAGCTACACCTTTGGTATAAATCTATGGAGCGTTCTTCCCTAGTCAAGTTCTCATTACATTTATATAGTCTTGCATATGAACTAGAGTATAGTATAGTACACGATATATTCGATGATCAAGAACTAGGCCATTGTTCTTGTGAGAGTTGTTCATCGTGTTCTACACAGTTCTTCATCGTTCATATGTTTTACTTGTTTAGATTAGATTGTAGGAGAGGAATAGCGGTTCGATGTGCCTTCGGGCTTGCCTATGTTCTAGCTCGTCGATCCGTAGGGTGGGAGTCCTGGGGGGACGTAGGTAGCTCCTTAGTATGCGGAAGTGGTGTCCGGGTGCGAGGGAACATTCGGATATGTTGGCATGCCACGGTTGAGGTGGTAGGCGGTAGGTGGTGACAGCCCTGTCCGTCCTTTGTAATCCCCCACGTTCGCATGTTGAGTAGGAGTTCGTAAATGCCGCCATCGATCGGCACTGGTTGCCGCGGTCTCCCCATATTCCTAGTCTATAGTCGAGTCTTGACATGTATAACATGTGGAATTAACTGTTCTAGCATTGACTATATAGGACCCGCCGCTTGCCGCGTAGATTATTCTTTATTCTTTATTTTACCTTTGTTCCTTTGAGGTTGCTCTAAGTGTGTGTCCACTATCCAAACTACCGTATGCTTACCCCTGTACAGCACATTGGTCGGTTTCTCCTCATGCTAAATATTGTATTCATACCCATGCTAGAATACTTAACTACCCCATGCCTTCCTTTGGGAAATTATAAATAACGATACCCTGAATACTTCCGGGTGAAATGCTGCGACGATAGATCCGTGCGCTTGCGGATATATATTTGTCGACGAAATATCGGCGATAGTCCGACCAGGGGTATGCCCTGACCGGTAATGGATTGGCGGAAGGCGCACGAGATTGCGAGCAAGACGTAAACAGGGAGCAATCACACGAGGTTTACCCAGGTTCAGGCCGCAAAGATGCGTAAAACCCTAGTCCTGCTCCCTGTTTCGATTATGATGTGGATGTATGAGTCTGTGCGTTATGCCAGATTCTGTCCCCTGGCATGGGGGTCCTTGCTCTCCTTATATATCACGGGGAGCAAGGTTACAAGTCGGAACTAGCCTATCTGGTACTAAGTTTACATACTTTACAAGTCTAAACTTTCCTATCTCAGCTAGGTCTTGTCCTCCTTGTCGGTCTTCGGGAATCTTGCCCGTTTTAGGCTGTCCGACCAGCCTGAGCCGATCGGTCTTGAAGCTTGATGGGCCGGCCTGGTGATAGCGTGTCGGCCCAAACTAGGCCGTGAGGGTATATGGAGTTTATACCTCCACGCTAGCCCCCGAGCATCGTGGATCTTGAGGGAAAAAACACCGTCTTGCTTGGTTGAGTGAGAAAGGGTGGCCGGACACACGTTCGACATGTGGTCCGAGCGAGGTGGCCGGAGGACCGTCTAATGCTTCCGACCACACTTTGCTTACACTTGGTTGACGTTTTCGGTTTTGACCGAAAGATTTATGATGCTCCCGAAAAGAAAAAAGAATTTTGAAAAGGGTCCCAAATGAGAGACGTGAGCCCACGTTAGTATGTGATGCCTGCCATCACATGTTATCTATTGTGATTGGTTGTTGCCTTAGCTTAGTTTTGAACTAAACTCCTTTGTAAAGAGAAAGATTCAGGCCGAGTCATGCAAATGACGTGGGCCCACGTAGTCCCCGAGGTTGCTGTAAGATAGTATATGTTGCAGCAAGCTCTAAAAGAAGGATCTAGCCCATGTCACCTCTCAGGTGACGTGGGCCCACGTAGTCCCCGAGCCTGAGATGAGGTGGAACACGTTATGTCAGGGTCTAAAAAAGAAGACAACTGATCATTATATCGTGCTTTATGTGTTTCCGACCACTCTTTGAGTGAGACCGAGCAGGCCAAATTTCATTTGGGCTGGTCGGTTTGAACCATGCCATGACTTTGTCATGATTAAGTTAAGGCAGCTTTGCTACTTAACTCAGTCCCCAGCGTGGCTGTGAGACCATGGTTTTGAATCTAAACCCATGAAATAGCTTAGCTATTTGTGTGCCAGAATAACCGGTATCATTGGCCAAAAATCCCAGCTTTCACTGTCCGGATTGTGTGGGTTGAATTGTTGATGCTATACCGCAACTTTGTGGATCAGTTCTTCGAGTTGTTGCCGTAAAGAGAAAATGAGGTATGAGTAAACATTTGAATTATATTGATTTGATATAATCTATGACACGAAGTTGTATCAAGATGTATTGTTTGAGAATGGTTTTTGGTAATCGCCCCTCCTTAGAGTTAATCGGTCCTCGGTGTGTAGGTGGCCTATAGTGAATAGCGCGTTGCCGAATCACTTAGGGCCCTATTTCCATTGGAAGCCACCGCTGACACCCCTGTGTTGTATAGCGTTGGAGCTGTGAACACGTAGCGGGGTTGATCAGAGACAGTGCATGCTGATTGTTTTCTGTTGGAGGGGTGACGTACTTGGCCATTTGATACAAAGAAAAAAGGTGTTTTTAACTTTGTAAAGAGTTTTTCGAACGTACTTTGAAGTAGTTCGTGTAAAGAAATCTTTTGTGAAAAAAGATCGGTGAAGGCATGTATGTTAGGTTAATAGAGCACTTATCTGTATTTTGCTGTGAACCACCGTCTTCCCGTGGCGGGCTTTGATCATGCCTTTGTTCCTGAAAGAATAGTGATATGGTGTGTAAAATTCTGTTATGCGAAGGGTAGGTCATGCTTATTACAAGTTTGGAAGAAAAATTGCCAAGAAAGACTCTTCTCTTTCTCATTCAAGAGCCGACCAGTCCTTAGGGATTAGATGATCCTAAACAAACAAAGACGGTGCCGAATGTTTGGAGCCCTTTTCCTTTGGGAGCGACCGCTGGATCACTTTGTGTTGTTTGAGCGTGATGCCGTTAACACGTAGCGAGTGGGACCGAGACAAGTGCATTCCTGGTTTGCTTCGTGTTTGAGGTAAGAAATTTGTGAAAACCGGTTTTTCTAAAGTGTGGTCTTTTGAAATGGAGGGGATGAATACAAAATTTATTAAGGATGTGAGATACTTATCTTTCAACCGTCGTGTCGCGTCATGATCACGTGCGGGGCGAAAAAATATTCGCTTGCTAATGCAACCGTGCATCGCCGACCGGGATGTCATGTCAAATCCCGGGTACAATTTTCAGATTCTGGTCGAGTCAATGCTTCCTGGCGTGGTGGGTCCGTTGTGTCAGTGGCACAATCGTTCCACCTTCTGATGACCTGAATCAGCGAGCGTGCGAGGGGTTCCCGAGGCGGGGGAAACGTATAAATGCTTATTGCTGTAGTGGAGCGGTTTTCGTCGCTTCGTGCTCTTGGGGAACGAGAGGGCCGCGGGGGTTTGATTACCCACGATCTCATCGGTTGCCTTCTCGATTCCTCCGAGCTCTTCTATAAATCGGGGCCTGTGCTGGGAGTTCTGTACACGCAGCGCATTCTTTGTTCTTGTTCTTGTCCATCTGCTTCCGCAAACTTAGGGTTTTAGATCCCATACTCGCGCCGCCGCCTCCTAGATGGATCGCCGTCACGGTAAGCGCCGGCGAAGGAGGAGGAGTCGGTGAACTCCCCTCGGGAGGTGAGGCCGCGGAGGAGGTGAGCTTGGATTGGAGTTTTCCTTGATTAATCTTGGGGTTTTCTTCTTTTGGTGTAACCGCTATTTTTCTTTCACAATGTAGGTACACCCTCCCGGCCATTGGAGGTGCGGGCAGCACCTCCGCCGCGGCGCGCGCCGAGGAGGCGAGAAGGGCGGCGGAGGAGCAGAGGGATGTACCGGGGGCTGCGGCCCCCGAGCAGGTGGCTCTGGTCATGGAGGCCGGAGCCGCCGTTGCTGCGGCGGAGCATGTGGCTCCCGTTGTGGCGGAGAAGGTGGCGGCGGCCGCCAGCGTTTCCACACCGCGTTCGCTGAGCAGTGTCTCAGTGAACTCTCTGGCGTCTACGCTCGAGCGCTGTCGGGCGGAGCTGCAGCACGTCAGGGACCTTTACTCCGACGCCACCAAGCAGCTGGGGCAGGCGGAGGGGAACGTGGACCTGTTCCTGAAGGCACTCTCCTCCGCCTAGGAGGAGCTGGAGGCGGAAAAGCAACGGGCTGCCGACTTCGACGCCGAGGCTAACGCCGCCGTCATTGAGGCGGCGGATGAGAGGCTGGCCCGCAAGGTCCAGGTGGACAAGCTGCTTCGGCAGCGCGAGGCTGCCGACATCAGGGTCGGCGGTAAGTACTGAGTTCTCCGTTGTTCATATGCCCTGAGTTGTTCTCGTCTTGGCATTTTTAATTTTTTACTCTGTTTTTGCAGAGCTGACGGAGCAGCTGGAGCAGCTGCAGGAGGCCGCTCATGCGGCGGCGGATGTGGTGAACGCCCAGGGCGGGGATGTCATCGCGCGGCTGGCGGCGATCCCCGGCCAAGTGGCCGCGGTGGCGGTTCATGGCGTTCGTCATGGTGCCTCCGCCGCTTATGCCACCGTTGACGCCATCTCGGGCGTTGATGTCCGTGGCATGGAGCTGTCGGTGGCGGCACATGACGCCATGGAGGGCGGCGCCGTCGAGTTCACCGGGCGGCGAGGCCGTCGTCGCGCGCGACTCCTATCGACCTGGTGGTCGGCAAGTTGTTCGGGGATGACTAGATTGCTTTAGATGCAATCGCCCCCCGTTTGTAAAAAAATTTATATTTTTAATGAAAGAAGTGGATCCTTTGAGATGTGTTTTGTGCCGAATCCTTCGAGATTCCTTTTATTTATCCCTTTATTTTGATCCGTTTTCATGATTGTATCATGTTCTTGCCGTAGGATTTTTATTTCGGGGCTTAGAGCCCTCTGTTTGTTGCGTCAGAGGATGTCGTGATGCGTCAGTTTGAGGAATGATTTTCCTTTGAATAGGCAAGAAAAATCCATGTGCTCAAATGTTTGACACGAAAACTTGACTTCTTTATTATAACATAGTACACATTAGATTGCTTTTTTGTCATCAGAATGACTTACAATGATGTGTACGACTGACGCTAATTTTAACTTTGAAAAGAAAATAGCCTAGAAAAGAAAAACTTGTGCTGATAAGAGAGAAGAATTCATCTCTTGTTGTTTCAATTTTCCGGCTCTGCTTCGCCTTCTTCCAAGTCGTGGACCATGACTGGGTCTTCTTCGGTACGTGAAAGGTAGGTCGTCATCATCTAGGGCTTGATCATCTCTCGCGTCTCGGCGTGGTCGGATATACTTATCCCGTTCCGAGTAGTATTGAGATTGTCCTTTTTTGGAAAAGGTACATCTGTAAAGGAATCTAAGGAGCTTGAGTTCTTCTCAAACTGGCTTCCTTTTTGTACTACTTCATACCACTCGCCGTTTATGAACATGCCTTCGGATGTTTTGCGCCCTGGTGATCGAACTGTTCTGATGCGCCGAAGATTGGCTGGGTTTATTGGATTAGGGAATATGTGCTCGGTGTGCGGAGGTATCCCGTCCTCGGGAGGAGTTGGACCGGGGAGCCTCCGGTTGGTTCTCTCGGTCCGCAAATTGTCCAAGAAGGGAGTGATGAAACCATTACGGTTTGTTTGAACAGACGGAACCATTCGTCCAGGAGGAGGGCTCCGAGCACGTTTGTATACAGTAGTCGTCTGTATGGGTTGGGTACAACAACGAGGCTCATCCATGTTAGGTGAATCCCTTGTGTCGTCCCTTAATGGGCTTATGCCGAAACTGCGGCGATTCTCTCTGGTTGCTGCCATGTGTTTCTGATGTGCTTCCCTCCGTTTCTTTTCTACATCTTGGTGTCGGTCTGCAAGTGCCCTGGCCGCCGTCGCCTTTCCCTCCGTTGTTCATCACGACGAAGGGCAGCAGCTAGCTCGGTGCGTTCTGCGAACAACCGGGCGTTAGATGTGTTGTTTTGTGGGGATCATTCTTGCTGCGTTGCCGCGAGGTGCGATTGGTGGGTTCCGACCAGGTTCGTCGGATTTCCCGCCGACGTCTCCGCCGTTCGTTGCGGCGTGCGTTCTGCGATGGGGCGTTGATACGTAGCTCCGATCCGGCGTAGCTTGCTGACCGGCTTGTGTCGTTTTGACCGGATTGCTATTGCTCCGTGAGGCTTGTGAAGTCCTCGTTCTTAGATCTTGGATATCGGCCGGGATTCTCTCGCCGTATGTTGCTTGGCTGGCCTCTCCGACCACCGCGTACGATGATCGGCCGTGGTCGGAGCTGCTGTGAGTTTCTGCCGCCATCTGGCCGTGTATGGTTGCCACGAGGATTTGTTGGAACGCGTAGTTGTAGATTCACCGGCTGCAAACGTGGCCGCTCGGAGCGCCCAAAAGTGACTCTACGATGGTTGTTCTGCCTTCGTGTCTATGGATTAGGAATTCGTTGTTGTCGCGCGAGTTGTAGATCGCGCCTGACGTGTCGTCGGAGCGACTCGAAGTCGGCATGGGTTTCGATCAACCTCATGTCTTGTTGATGGATCAAACGGAGCAGATCCGTATTGCTGACATGTCTCCTTTGTTTAGGACCGGTCGAAGGTGTTGACGCCGTGCCATCAACTATCAGTGGTGGATTGGTTGGGACCGCAATGGTGGTCACCGGGATGAGTTGGATCTGGTTTGGCGCAGCCACCATTGTTGGTGCCATTGTCGGCGTGATAGCCGGAGGCGTGAGAGTTGTAGTAGCAGTTGCTGAGTTGGAAGTCCAGGTGAACGTTCCGAAGTTGAAGGTGAGGCCAGCTTCGAAAGTCATGGAAGCCGGGAAGGAAACCATCTTGATCGACGTGAAATCTCGGTGCGCAACCCCTACCTGGCGCGCCACTATCGACGAAATATCGGCGATAGTCCGACCAGGGGTATGCCCCGACCGGTAATGGATTGGCGAAGGCGCACGAGATTGCGAGCAAGACGTAAATAGGGAGCAATCACACGAGGTTTACCCAGGTTCGGGCCGCAAAGATGCATAAAACCCTAGTCCCGCTCTCTCGTTTCGATTATGATGTGGATGTATGAGTCGTGCGTTATGCCGCATTCGTCCCCGGCATGGGGGTCCTTGCTCTCCTTATATATCACGGGGAGCAAGGTTACAAGTCGGAACTAGCCTATCTCGGTACTAAGTTTACATACTTTACAAGTCTAAACTTTCCTATCTCGGCTAGGTCTTGTCCTCCTTGTCGGTCTTCGGGAATCTTTCCCGTTTTAGGCTGTCCGACCAGCCTGAGCCGATCGGTCTTGAAGCTTGATGGGCCGGCCTGGTGATAGCGTGTCGGCCCAAACTAGGCCGTGAGGGTATATGGAGTTTATACCTCCACAATATTCTAATAGGATGTGATCTATCTCTTGGCAACACTCACGTAGTTGCTAGAACTAGTTTCTAGTAAATATGCCGAGTAAAGCCATTTAGCATTTCAGGCACTGTTATCAGAATTAGGCTCTAAGTCTATTTTGGTAATCGCGCTAAGAAATGCCAACATATACTTCATCCCTTCTCTCAAATGCAACATAGTCAGTCTTGGATAGCTGGAAGAGGCAGGTTGCCATGTCGAAATCGACAATGGCGTGTTGAAGGTGTTAGAGCATCGGCAGGCTGTAAAAGGGCAGCGCAACATTCTGATCAAGGCCGAGAGGAGGAACCAGCTCTATGCGATGACAGTGAAGCTGGCCTCACCTATTTGCCTGCTATCCAAGATGGAGGAAGCCGCGTGGCTGTGGCACGCGAGGTATGGTCACCTGAACTTCAGGGCACTGCAGGAGCTTGGCTCAAAATCTATGGTGGATGGACTACCAGCGATCCGTGGGGTGGAGCAAGTTTGCGACGGGTGTGCCCTAGGCAAACAACACCGGAAACCGTTCCCAAAAGCAACGGTGTATCGAGCAGCAGCAGGTCTGGAGCTTGTGCATGGTGATTTGTGTGGGCACATCACGCCGCCCACACCTAGAGGTAAAAGGTATTTCCTACTGATTGTCGATGATTACAGTTGATACATGTGGGTCGAGTTGCTTGCAGAGAAGTCCGAGGCATTTGTTTACTTCAAGAAGATCATTGCAGCAGCTGAACTTTGTCGGTGTTTCGTACCCCGGGGGGTATAACACCAACGAGTAAATTTCTATGCGTGCTCCCTAATCCGGATGGTGATGCAAGATGGACACAAGCGTTTATCCTGGTTCAGGCAAAGAATGCCCTACGTCCAGCAGTGGGGAGAGATTTGTATTATCTTGCACCGGGGTGCTTGTACGAGGGTGAGTACAAGGTAGTCCGAGACTTAGTGAGTGAGTGTGAGTGAAGGCGTAAAACGTGTACGCGTAAAAAAGCCCCCCCCCCCCGAACTAGGCCCCGGCATCCCCTTTTATAGGCCAAGAGGAGGCTCGGGTACGAGTAGATAGGGCTGTCGTGGGCGTGACGTCGAGGTACATGCGCCATGTCAAGTCATCGGGACTGTAGACGCTCCCTGTGGTCCGGCTCGAGCCTGTAGCGGTATGGTCATTGATGGCCTGCTCGTCCTTCTTGGTCGTGGGCTGACATAGTCGAGGTGCGGTGCCGGCGTAGCCGAGCACGTGCGCCCGGGAACCCTGTGGTATGGTCGTCGAGGTGGGAAAGACAGGGCACTGCTTGCTCCGTACGCCAATCGCGTCCGCCATCACTTCCTCGAGCGCCTTGGGGCCGGCTCGAGGGGTCGTCGACCCGAGCGATGGGATGGCACGACGTGTTTGACGGTGCGGGGGCTTGACTACGGTGCCTAAAGGGGGACGTCGCACATGGCACAGTGCGTAGCGTGGCTCCACAGTGGCACCTGCCATCCTTGAATCCAGGGGATGGGCGGCGTAATGGCGGAGGCGACCGGCGCACGTCCCACCATTGCAGGCCCTGTAGCCATGGGGTTAGGCGGTGTCAGAGTACTTTGGCACTGTTCGAACCCTGTAGCTATGTGGGTGCTCTGTTCAGGCAATGATTGAGGGCAGACTCGAGTGGGTGCTCGCTCGAGCGTTCTCCGTCTCCGCTCGAGCGGTCGCTGGCTCGAGCGGTTTATGCTACCGTCTCGAGCGGTCGCTCGCTCGAGCGGTTTCCGTACTTCTTTCTCGAGCGGGTGAGCGGCCACTGCTCGAGCCAGAAGGTTTCTGAGGCTTTGCGGGCCTGGTAGTGGGCCGGCCCAGTGTGAGAAGGATTGGGGTTTCTCTGGTTAATTAGCTTTTGGGGTTCTTTAGAGAGGGATGAGGCTGATTTGCTCATCTCTAATTCACCCCATTTAGGACCCCTAATCTAGGTATCCGACGGTAGCCCCGAGCCCTTGCTTGATTGTCAAAAAACTTCAAGCAAGGGATCATGAAGTGGAGTTGAAGTACCTAGACTTAGGGTCATGTTGTTTCGAGGAGTTGTTTCGTCCTTTCTCCGTGGGGGCGCGCGCGTCGTCCCTGTGAGGTAGCCGAGGCCCCAGAGGAATGAGGCATTCCTCTGGGGGCTTTGAGATGAACGAGTTTAAGTAAGAGTATTATTAACTGGAGTTGTAGCAGCTCGAGGTAGGAGATTTCTGATAACTGTTCAAGCCCCCGAGTATTTCCTGCTCCTCTCGTGTCGAGGGAGGTTGTTTGTGTGACTCGAGCCCCCGAGCCTCGAATGGCTGGGCTGGAGTCGTGATCCAGTTCCTCGCTGGATCTCTTGGATTAGATCCAAGTGGTGAGAGGTCTGACGCTACTCGCGACCGAGCGAGCGCCATACCTCCCTGTGAGCTGATGGCGGGTAGTCCAAGTGAGAGCTCGTCTCCTTTCGAGGGGAGACGGCTTCGTGGCCCGGGGGCGCTCTCATTAAAGCTGGGTGCTTAGTTTCCAGAGGACCGGCCCCGTTCGAGGGGACCGGCGGCTCGAGTGCCTCCCATCGGCGGGATCTCTTGGATACCTAGTGCCCCGCCTTGGACACGCCATCTAGGGTTCGAGGGTTCGTTCTCGGCGGAACCTTTCGAGGGTTCCTTCCCATAGGCGCCCGACTCGGGTGCTCGAGGGCGGCTGTTCGAACCCGTCCGTGGGTCGCCTCCGCTCCTCGAGACTCACTTGTGGGATCGGGGTCCCCGGGTTTCTTACCGTGTAAGGGACCGTCGTCGAGACGTCCGTCATTATGCATCCGTCCGTTGCAAGCGGCGCGCCTTTTTAGGCGGAAACCGGCGCATCGTGGTGATCGTGGCTTGGCGACGGTTCCGCTCCGTCTCGCGACGTGTGCGCCTTGTAAATGGAGGTAGGTGGCGGTTTGTCAGGGCAATAAATGCGGTTACCGTTTTTCGTCGAGTCCGCCGGGGGCGCGCGGCCGTTGGATGGCGTAATCTAGGCCGTAGGATGCGATTCACGCGGATCGGCTTGGGCTCTATAAATATGGAGGAGTAGGCTCCCGGTTCTTCTTCCCCGCATTTTCGCCCTTCTCGCTGCTCTCGCCGCCAGTTGCGCCCTTCTCCAGATTCAATCCGCCGCTGCCCTCATTCGCAACCGCCGCCGCCGCCGCCGTTCCTCGTGCTCCGCCGCCGCCGTTGCTCCACCGTCCCGCTCCCGTCACCGACATGAGGAGGTCAGTCAGGAAGACGGGCCGAGCTCCGGCCGGGTGCGGTGGGCAAGGGCAAGGGCAAAGCGGAGTGCCGCCAAGCCTCCCACGCCGGTGGTGATGGCGGAGGCGCTTCCGTGGCCTCGGTCCACGGTGACCGAGGCGATGCTGCTCAACTTGGTGAATGGTGGGTTGCTTCCGCCCAATCCATTGGAGGGGTTACCGGAGTGGAGGGTGCCGGACGACGACCACTTCGAGCCCAATCCCCCGCCGGGCTACATCCTGAGCTTTATCAGGTTCCACCGGCGGGGACTTGGTGCGCGGCCGAGCCGCTTCATGCGGGCGCTCCCCCACCATTTCGGGGTTGATGCTCCGGCATTTCAACCCCAACTCCATCTCGCTCGCGGCTACTTACGCCGCCGTATGTGAGGGGTACCTGGGTATGTCGCCGCAGTGGGACCTGTTCACCCACATTTTTAAGGCGACGCTCTTCACCAAGGCGGTGAAGGACAAGGAGGCCGCCGACGACGACGGTGATGATGATGACGAGGAGGAGGAGGAAGAGGAGAACGAGGAGGAAGAGGAGAAGGCGGTGAAACCAAAGGTCCGCCGCTACGTTCGAGCGGTTTCCTGCTCGATCGGGCTGAAGAGGAAAGAGTGCTGGCTATCCGGCGCGTGGTCGTCGAACAACGCCGGCTGGGACCGAGAATGGTTCTATCTCCGCAACGAGGAGGGCCTCTTCCCGGAATACACCGGCGCCGTGCTAACCATGCCTGGTTTCAACTGGACGCACGGCCAGCCGGCGGCGCGCCAGCCCCGCATGGACTCCCTGCTTAATGCCATCTTGAGCCTCCGCAACCGGAGGTCCGGCAACCTCTTCTTCAACATCGCGCACGTGGTTGCCGAGTTCCACAGCCGCCGGGTGCTCCCGCTCGCCGAGCGCCCGCTACGGCTCGACCAGATGACGGAGGACGTCGATCCGGCGGCGCTCGCGGCCAGCAGGATGTCGGACGTGCGCCTCCCGGTCGCCACAATCGTGGCTCGGGTGCGCGACGCGATCGACGGCGGGAGGAACTTCGGTGAGAACCAAGTCGGCCTCTTCCGCATGCGTCCGGCCGTCAACTCCGCTTGGGTTTTGTAAGTTTTTCGAGCTCTTCTCTCGTCGTTTCTTTTACTCGAGCGATCCTTATCGAGGCCTGCCCTCTCTTTTTTTTTTTCGTAATATCAACGACCACGCGAGTCGAGGCCCCGGTGAAGGAGGACGCGCCCGTCCGCGAGGTAAGACGCCTGAGGGGCGAGCGAGAACACGCTGCCGTGGTCTCGAGGAGGGAGGAGAAGGCGCAAAGCCCGTGCGCTAGAGGAGAAGGAGAAGCGTAAGGCTAGGCGCCGCCGGAGCGTGAAATACGTGCGGGCGGACCGGACCGGCCGGAGCCCTAGTCTCGAGTCGGCCGATGAGGATGAGGGCGATGACGACGAGGAGGACGACGAGGCGACCGACGCGATGGCGCCATCGACACCCGAGCCACCGACGCCTCCTCGCTCTCGCGTGCGAGGGAGCTAGCTTTGGCGCCGGCCTTCGCGCGTCGACTCGTCGCTCGGGTTCGAGCGAGCCCGGCGGGAGGAGTCGTCGAGCCGCGGCGCTCGAGCGCCGTCGCCGGCCCGAAGCGAGGCGGCGCGGGGGGGCGTCTCAACGCTCCGGCCACCGTGCTCGCTCGCCGTCACCGGCTCAAGCGGGCGGCGGAGGAGTCACCCCGCCATCATTCTTCTTCAACGGGCGCGCACACCCGGCAGCATGAGGCTGCAAATGTGCGCACTTCAACTTCTGCGCAGCCCGGCGAGCAATGCCGGGCTCCTTCCAGCGACCGCCGGGCCGAGCGGACCTCGACCCGCAGGACTCAGGATCCCGTAAGGGACACCGTGCCCGTCCCGGCCACGGAGCCGGCCAGAGCAGGGGCAGCCGCCAGGGTCTCGAAGCCCCCGAGCGGCGCAAGCGGCAGGCTCGAGGTCCCCAAATCCTCGAGTGACTCGAGGGGGGCGGCTGAGGCTCGACAGCCCCCGAGCGCTTTGAGCAGGCCGGGTGGCTCGGGCGCGCCACCTCGACCGCGGGGTAAGTCTTTCGGTCGACCTATCCCTTATTGTACCATTTTGTTCGTGTGTGAGTATTTTGTCACAACGACTTTTGTTTTTCTCTTTCTTCCGGGACTAAACGTCCCCTGCGGACGTTACCGTCCCTCCCCCCATGCTTGCCTACTAAGAGGCCGAGGACCACGGGAGGGTCGAGCGGCACCCCGTCGATGCCGGGTGGAGTGACCTTCCTCCTTCTACTCCAGTTTGGTTAGAGCGGGCCAAGGATGCGCTTAGGCGTGGCAGGCTGATGGCAGCTGCGTCCCGTGCAGGTGCCGGGGCCGTGACCAAGGCTACGGGGCATGAGGACGCCACCACCACCACGGCCTCGACCGCCCTCACGCTCGAGACCCCGACGTCGTCGGGCGCGCTGGGTGACATGGCGGCGGGCGACCAAGGGGCGATGGCGCCAGAGCCGGCGGCCTCTATTCCGGCGACGGGGGCTGGATCGGAGCAGCAGCCCATCACGCTCGAAGACGAGAGTCCGAGCCCGGGTGCCAAGTCCTCCTGGCCGATCGGCCTGCGCCAGCTCGAGGAGGAGCGCAGGGAGAAGGAGGAGGAGGAGACGCCGGCAGCCGTCGATCGGCCGGTGGGGGATGTGGAGATGCAGGAGGCGGGACCGGCGCCTGAGCCTCAGCCGAGCCGGGCCCCATCCCCTCCTCGGGATATGGAGGTCGACGCCTCTGCTGGGCAAAGGGTCGAGGACGGGGAGGCCCAAACTGCCGCTCGAGAGGGGGCGCTCGAGGAGCACCCCGCCGCTACGCAAGAGGAGGAGAAGGTGGAGGAGCCGGTGGAGCAGCAGGCGGAGCCGGCGGTGCAGCCTACCGCCGCAGGCGGCGAAGAGCGTCAGTTGCAAGTGGAGCAGCAGGCGGCGCTGGTGGAGCAGCAGGCGGAGCCAGTGGTGCAGCAGCCCTCTGTCACGGGTGGCGATGAGCGCCAGGACGTCGAGCGAGAGCTCCATCTGGTGCCGTACCGGGCGCCGCCGCAGCCTCTGCGGCCGTTGGGGACTGGTGCCCCACCTCGTGCCCGACTCGGAGACGGGCGAGGTGAGGTTCGAGGTCATGACCGATGCCGACCCGGTGGGAGGAGGCCCAAAGGAAGGCGACGGCGGCGCCATCGTTGGCGGCCACATGCGGTCGGTCGGCCTTGGGCCCACCGAGCCCACTGACGTCTCTATCGAGGAGCGGAGGCGGATCGAGGCGCGGGCGCTTGCCCAAGAGGCGTCCTCCTCCTGGAGTCAGCCGCAACGCCCACCTACCCTGGCTGAGCTGGTGGTGACGGCGGATGTCGACCTGGAGGCGGTGAGGAGACTCCACTCCTCCGTCGACAAGGAGATGCGGGAGGAGTTCCCTCTTTGGGAGAGGCCACCGCTGGTGCTCTCCGACCACCTTGACCATGAGGCTCCCCCGATCGTGATGAACGATCAGAAGGAGCTTGAGGCGCACGTGGAGGCCGAGGAGCGCCGGCAATGGCTCGAAAGCGCTTTGAAGGCTGCCTTGTCGCTCGTCTCAGAGGACATGCCCCGGCTTCTTTCTGTGAGTGTCCTCGAGTTCGGTTGCTTGCCTTTTTGGTCTATCGCGTTTTATGTTCTAACATTTCCCCTTCGAGGTTCAGACGACGCAGAGTCGCTCCTACGCCAAATCCGTGCATATCCGTGCCACGCAAGAGAGCGAGCACGAGATCCGGCGGTATGTGCGGATGGGGCAAGATGCTGAGGGCGAGCGGCACCGCTTTGCTCGGCTCCTCCGAGATGCCAATGCCGCCCGGGACGCCGCCAAGGAGGACGCCAAGAAGGCTCATGATGAGCTTGCTCGAGTGGCGCGAGGGGCCGAGGTGGCACGGCGGGAGGCGGACGAGAAGCTTGCCGAGCCGCGGGGAGGTGGAGGCCGCTCGTCGGGTACGCGCAGCTGCACGAAGTTTTCGAGCGCTCAAGAAGGACGCGGCTACGGCGGCTGCGAGCTACGGGGCCAAATGCGGGACATGGAGCAGCTCCAAAAGGACAAGGCCGGCGTCGAGGCCTACGTGAAGGAGCTCCGGGCAACGGTCACCGGGAGGCTGCCGAGAAGGAGGCCCTTGCTAGGCGCGCTTGAAGCGGAGAAAGAGCGGGCGGCGGTCTCCGGACGGAGGCGGCCAACCTCCGTCAAGAGATGACGGAGAAGGACCTCGCCATCCAGGGCGCCGGCAAGGCTTATGAGGAGCTGCGCGTGGAGAAACGCGACATCGAGCGCGCCCTCCGGAGAAAGGAGACTGAGCTCGCGCGGGCGCTCGAACGCGAGCAAGGGCTCTCGACCCGCTGCGCCGGTAAGTGCTCGAGTCCTTTAGTTCTTTTTTCGTGCGCGATTTATACGTGTTGCTCGAGTACTTGATTGAGTACATGATTCTTGTCGTCCTTTTTCAGGTTTGGAGGCGGACTTGGCGGACGCGCGTGAGTACGCAAAGTCAACCCATGCGCGGGCGACCGCGTGCTTTCGGCCAAGGCCCACATCACCGGTGCCATCGACACCCTTAGCGCCAAGCCCAGGGCTTCCGCCGGTGGTGGACATCGAGGGCCGGATGCGGCGAGCTACGCTAGCCGGGTCCGTGAGTTCGGCGCCTCTGCGGGGTCGTATTCGGGAAGCCCTTGTCTTTGCTTTGCGCGGACGATGGCCATCTTCTACTCGGGGTTTAGCATCTCGAGGGAGGACGCCGGGCGGGATGGAGGCCGTTGCGGCGGCTTCACCTACGCCGAGGGCGAACAAGAAGGAGGGGTCAACCCCGGATCGAGCAGCTCAAGGCCGAGGCGAGGCCGGGCGCCCGCCTTGGAGGTGATCTGCTGCGAGAAGTCCTCCGCGACGTGGAGTAGTTTTTATCCGGCTGCGAGCCAAAATCTGGCGACAAGGCCCTTGTAAGAATCAAAATATTTTGGTTATGGAATGGCCTAAGCGGCCTAAAATCTTGATGCTTGTAACTTAAACCGTTATGCTCTAGTTTTTCTTTGCGCTCGATGTCATTTTCCACTTCCTGCCTTTACTTTGTTTTAGCTAAGTGTTGGCGGCGTGCTCGAACCATTTCGAGAGGGGATGAGTTAGGGTGCCGTAGCTCGGAAGCGTGGGAAGCCTTGTGCTCGATCGCCCTGGCTCGACGAGCTCGAGGTGACGCAAATACTTAGCTCACGAAAAATTTCGAGGCGAGGAGGGGAAAGATTACGTCGAGCATTGTTTTTGAAAAAACTAGGTGCGTTTTTCGAGGACTTCGGGGTCCCCCTGGTCTAGCCCCCGAGGGGGCTTGACTTTGTGGAAACAAAGTCGAGCCCACCTTGTGTATGAACAACAAGTTAAGAAACTGCTTATTTATTCATACTAGCGGTACATTTAAACGAAATATGTACAAAACATCGAGGTCTAGGGAAAAAGCGACGTAGGCTGTTCGATGTTCCACGCGTTGGTGAGGGTCGAGCCGTTCTCGTCGGCTAACTTGTACATTTCCGGTTTCAGCACCTTGACCACGATGAACGGGCCTTCCCAAGGAGGAGTGAGCTTGTGGCGCCCCTTGTTATCTTGGCGTCGACGGAGCACGAGATCGCCGACCTTGAAATCCCTCTTGCGCACATTCTTCTCGTGATATTGCCGTAGCTTCTGTTGGTAGCGCGCAGAGTGTAGGAGCGCCGTGTCTCGAGCCTCTTCTGCTTGGTCGATGGCGTTTGCCAGCCTTTCCTGATTAGTCTGCTCGTTGTAGGCCTTGAGTCGAGGGGACCCGTACTCGAGGTCAGTGGGGAGGACGGCCTCAGACCCATAGACCAAGAAGAACGGGGTGAACCCAGTGGCTCGACTCTCGGTCGTCCGCAGACTCCACGGGACGGATGGGAGTTCGGCTACCCACTTGTTGCCGTGTTTGTTCAAGCGTTTGAAAATCCTTGGCTTTAGACCTTGCAAGATCATGCCATTTGCGCGTTCGACTTGGCCATTAGTTCGAGGGTAGGCGGCTGCCGACCGTTCACACGGATGTGGTGCCGATCGCGAAGTCCAAGAACTTTTTGCACGTGAACTGGGTGCCATTGTCGGTAATGATGACGTTGGGGACTCCAAAGCGATGGACGATGTCGGTGAAAAAACTCGACCGCTCGCTCCGAGCGGATGTTAGTGATAGGCTTGGCCTCGATCCACTTGGTGAACTTATCGATGGCCACGAGCAAGTGGGTGTAGCCTCCGTCGTCTTTTGAGGGGTCCGACCGGATCGAGCCCCCGGACCGCAAATGGCCACGTGAGGGGGATCATCGGAGTGCGTGTGCTTTGGGAGATGCGTTTGCTTGGCATAGAATTGGCATCCCTCACACGCTCGAACAAGCTTGATGGCGTCAGCAGTTGCAGTGGGCCAGTAGAAGCCTCGACGGAATGCGTTCCCGACAAGGGTTCTTGGCGCAGCGTGGTGGCCACAAGCCCCCGAGTGCATGTCTCTGAGCAATTTCCTGCCTTCTTCGATCGAGATACACCATTGAAGTATACCGGTCGGGCTGCGGCGGTAGAGCTCTCTGTCGTCCCCGTAAAGGACGTAAGTTTTGGCTCGACGAGCTAGTCGCCTCGCCTCCGTTCGATCCTCCGGCAACTCCCCTCGAATGAGATACTCGAGGAATGGTGCACGCCAGTCGGTTGGTGGGCTCGTGACCTGGTCGATCTCCATGACTGTGGCCCCCGTCGAGGGGGGTTCGGTCGTAGGAGCAGGCTCAACGGCTGGTCCTGCCCCAGCCCCCGAGTCCCACTTCACGGATGGCTCGTGAAGATCTTTCGAGAAGACGTCTGGGGGTAGCGGCGCTCGAGATGAAGCGATTTTGGCCAGTTCGTCCGCAGCCTCGTTGAAGCGCCTTGGGATGTGGTTGAGCTCGAGACCATGGAAGCTGGCTTCCAACTTGCGCACCTCATTGCAGTATGCTTCCATCTTTTCATCATGGCAGCTCGAGGCTTTCATCACTTGGTCGATAACGAGCTGCGAGTCGCCTCGAGCATCGAGGCGTCGGACCCAAGCTCGATGGCAATGCGCAACCCGTGAACGAGCGCCTCATACTCGCCATGTTGTTCGGGGGCAAAGTGGATGCGCACCACGTAACGCATGTGTACTCCGAGGGGTGAGATGAAGAGCAAGCCCGCGCCTGCTCCCGTCTTCATAAGTGACCCGTCGAAATACATGGTCCACGGCTCGGCTGGATGCGGGTAGGGGAGTTGGACGTCGGTCCACTCGGCGACAAAGTCGGCCCGGTACTTGGGATTTGATAGCCTTTCGTGGGGCGTACGTGATGGTCTCGCCCATGAGCTCGGCCGACCACTTGGCGATCCGACCCACGACTTCCGGTTACGGATAATTTCCCCAAGTGGGAATGACGTTACCACCATCACCCGGATGGCTAAGAAAGTAGTCTTTGGAGTTTTCGACGGGTGAGCACGATTGCGTAGAGCAACTTTTGGATATGGGGGTATCGAGTTTTGGCATCGAGAGCACCTCACGATGAAATACACCGGCCGGCGGACGGGGGAGCGCGTGCCCCTCTTCCGCCTCTCGACCACTATGGCAGTCTTGACCACTTGAGTGGTTGCGGCAACATAGAGGAGGAGGGATTCGGCGGGTATGCCGTCTCGAGCCGGCCGAGCGGCACGAGCACGGGAGGAGATGTGAGCATGCTCTTCGGCTTTGAGAGGGCCTCCTCTGCCCCGGTGTCCATGCAAAGTGCTCGGATTTTCGAGGAGCCGGTTCGGAGGCAAGGCTTTTTCTCCCGGGCGCGCAATGAACCGGCGAGTGCGGCTAAGCATCCGGTGATCTTTTGCACCCCTTTCGGGTCTCGAATTGGCCCCATTCTCATGATGGCCGCGACCTTCTCGGGATTGGCCTCGATGCCGCGGGGAGACGATATACCCTAACAACATGCCTCGAGGCACACCAAAGACACACTTCTCGGGATTCAACTTGATGTTTTTAGCCCGGAGGCATCCAAACGTCAACTTGAGGTCCGCGACAAGGTTTTCTACTTTTCGAGTCTTGACAACGATGTCATCGACGTAGGCCTCGACGGTCTCTCCTATGTGTTTCTCGAAGACATGGAGCATGCAGCGCTGATACGTTGCCCCGGCGTTTCGAAGGCCGAAAGGCATTGTGACATAACAATACATGCCCATGGGAGTGATGAATGAAGTCGCGAGCTGGTCGGACTCCTTCATTTTGATTTGGTGGTAGCCAGAGTAGGCGTCGAGAAAGGTAAGTACTTCGCAACCCGCAGTGGAATCAACGATTTGATCTATTCGAGGTAGAGGAAATGGGACTTTGGGACATGCTTTATTTAAACTAGTGTAGTCTACACACATCCTCATTTTTCCATTCTTTTTCTCTACCAACACAGGATTAGCTAACCACTCGGGATGATGTACCTCCTTGATGAATCCGGCCTTCTCGAGCTTCTCGACCTCCTCGCGGATGATCCTGCGCTTCTCCTCGTCGAAGCGGCGCGGCGTTGCTTGACGGTCTCGAACCGGGACGGATCTCCAAGGCGTGCTCGGCGACATCCTCGGTATGCCGGGCATGTCCGAGGGACTCCACGCAAACATGTCGGCGTTTGCGCGGAGAAAGTCGACGAGCACCTTGCTTCCTATTTGCTTTGTCGAGGGAGGCGGCGATGACCGGCGTCTTCTCCCCGAGGAGCTTGGATCGAATGGGATCTTCTTGGTGTCTTCGGCGGGCTCGAAGTTGCCGGCTGTCGCTTGGGCGTTGGAGCGGGGCTCGGCCGCCATGTGATCGAGCATCATGGCTAGGTCTTCAGATGTTCCCATCACGTTTGTCAGTGATTCCCCGTACTCGACGCACTCCACATCGCAGTGGTAGGCGTGCTCGTACGTGGAGTCGATGGTGATGACTCCCTTTGGTCCCGGCATCTTGAGCTTGAGGTAGGCATAGTTGGGGATCGCCATGAACCGGGTGTAGCACGGCCTGCCCAAGATGGCGTGGTAGGTCCCCTCGAAACTAGGCACGTCGAAAGTTATGACCTCTCGACGGAAGTTC
This sequence comes from Themeda triandra, assembly GCA_018135685.1. Classification (NCBI taxonomy): domain Eukaryota; kingdom Viridiplantae; phylum Streptophyta; class Magnoliopsida; order Poales; family Poaceae; genus Themeda; species Themeda triandra. The sequence continues at coordinate 379,173 of JAENPR010000265.1, read as the reverse complement.
GAGCGTGTCCCAAAGACGACGGGGAGGTCGATGCGGCCGATCGTGAGCGCTTTCTTGCCAGGGACCACTCCGTGGAAGCCCCCGGCGCTCGGCTGGAGGTGAGCTCTTGTGAGGCCGAGCCGCGTGAGGGTCTTCATGTAGATGATGTTGAGGCTGCTGCCTCCATCCTTGAGAACTTTAGTGAAGCGGGCGTTGAGGATGATCGGGTCGACGACGAGAGGGTATGCGCCGGGATTGGTGACGTGCTCTGGATGATCATCACGGTCGAACGTGATGGGAGCATCCGACCAGTCGAGGAACTGAGGTGTGGCGGGTTTCAGGGCGAAAACCTCCCTGCGCTCGGCCTTCCGCTCTCGGCGTGTCATCTGGGTGGTTGGGCCGCCGTAGATCATGAAGCACTCGGTGATGAGCGGGTACCCATCATCATCGTCGTTGGCTTGATCGTTTCCACCCTTGTCCTTCTTGTCGTCGTCCTTGTCGATCCCGAGCCGCTTGAAGTAGCCTCGAAGCATTCGGCAGTCCTCGAGGTTGTGCTTGACCGGTTCCTTGTGGTACGGGCAGGGCTGCTTCAGCATCTTGTCGAAGACGCCCCCATCCGGTGGGGGTCTAGGCTTCTTGCGTTCGGCTGCGGCCACCTCGTCTTCCACGACCGCACGCTTGCCTTGCTGGTTGCCTTTCTTCTTCTTCCCGTTCTTCTTCTGGGCCTTGCTCGAGCCCTCACCGCCTCCCGGGGACGGCGCGGGCTTGTTCCCAGCCCCACCAAAGAAGGCCCCCACGGCCTCGTCGCCGGCAGCGTAGTCGGCGACGACGTCCATGAGCTCGTTCACCGTCTTTGGGCGATTGCGCCCGAGCTCCCGCACGAGCTCTTTGCAAGTGGTGCCTGAGACGAACGCCGGGATGACGTCGTGATCGGAATGTGTGGCGGCTCGGTGCGCGGCTTTGAGAAACGTCGAGCAAAGTCCCGGAGAGATTCCGTGGTATTTTGCTTGCGATTCTACGGAGATCCCACGAGTTGCCGGGTCGGATGTAGGTGCCCTTGAAGTTCCCCTCGAAAATCTGGACCGGAGTCGGCCCAATCGTAGATCGATTGGGGGAAGCTCCTCGAGCCACCGTCGAGCGGTGTCGAGAGGAATAGAGGAAGGCGTCGTATGATTGCCCTATCCTCTCGAGCCCCTCCCGGCTGGCAGGCCAGCGGAAATCAGCTAGCCAGAGCTCTGGCTTGGTTTCTCCGTTGTACTTGACCACGCTCGTGGGGGGTCGAAACGGGTTTGGCAACGGCGTGTTGCGGATAGCTCGACTGAAGACTCGAGGGCCCGGCGGCTCGGGAGCCTGCCGGTCCTCGTCGCTGTCGTAACGCCCCCCTCGATGGGCCTTGTAGCCACGGTCCTCGGCACCCGCAGCCTTGCGTCGTCGGTTGTCGTTGATGTCATGACGCGCATCTTGAGGCGCGCGGTTGTCGAGGATGCGTTCTCGAGCAGGTGCTCTACCACCTCGAGGGGGTGCCTCCTGGTGGACGGAACCCTCCCGCTCGTGCCGTGGTTGTTCTGGGGCTACCTCACGCTGTCTCGAGGCCGAGCTTTCGGCCTGCTGGACGGCCGCGACTTGGAGGAGCCCTTGGATCTCATCTCGTATCCGCAATGCATGCGGATTCGAGGGCGCCGGCATGTCCCGCAGCAGCATAGCTGCCGCAAGGACATTTTGGCTTGCTCGGGGGAAATGGGCTGGCTCGATCGGCGCCTCTGGCCGCCCGTCGTTGACGATGCGGTTGAAGACATCTCGGGCCCTTCCTCGAGCGCCAAGAGGTCGAGGTGGAGGGGATGGTTTAGCTCAAGGGTCCTCTTGAGCAAGTCCAAGTTCGCGCGCTCCGCCTCCATCTTGGTCTCGATTTCCCGGATCTGGGCCCATTGAGCTGCCAGGGCATCATCTTCGGGTCGTCGATTGTCTTGAGCTTGTGGTGGCGGTCCGCGCGGCTCGATCACTGCGGGGCTCCGGTGCCGATGTCCCGACCGGCTGGGGTCACATCTGCCCGGTTGGCTGCAGGGACGGCCATGGCGGCGCCGTCTCTGGTCTCTTCATCCGACGGGACGTCGTTGTTGAGATGGAAACACTCGCGCGTCGGGTCATAGCACCCCGAGTCCGAGTCATCGGAGTGCGGGTTAGCGGCGGACGGTGTCCGGGGCCTCCCCGTGCTCTCCTCCTCGATCCGGCGACGCATATTCCCGGCCGTGTTGCGGCGTTGTGAGCCGGTGCTGTCAAATCCGCGGTCCACCGTCGTAGGCCACACGATCTCCAAGTTCATAGTGGCACGCGGGGAGGGGGCCGGGGCTCTCCTCCGCGGTCCCATGGCGGCCGGATCGCGTTGGCATAGGTAGTGGCGGTGTTGGCGAGCCCAAACGGGAGTCTGCGCCGAGCTCGGTATAGCCCGTGTGGCAACAGGTTGGGCGACGTCGGCCGTGCGCGCGCTCGAGGCGCCACGCCGGGCTCTCTCGGCGAGCGCATGGCGAACGTGAAGCCAGGGTCCACGTCAAGGACTCCCTGTCCACGTGCCACCCCCTGCCGTACACTTGGCACCCCGGCTGGGTGCATCGTGGCGTCGGCCGGGAGGGCACACGGCGGGGTGCTCAAGGCCCCGTGCCTGGCGGTGGTGATGCCGATCTTGGTGGCGTCGGCGATGTGGTGGTGAGCCGTGGTGGCGCGGTCGGCGCGCGGCCCCACCGGCGTGGGGGTGACAAGCGTCCCCCCCTGGTTCACCGATCGAGTAGAGCCATGTCGTGGCTGGGCCGAGCGACACGAACTCTAGACTCCCAAACCAGATCACCGTGGCGAACGGGAGCGAGGAAGCGGGTGATGCCATCCGGAAAATGGCGGGAATCGAGCGAAAAACACGTAGTGTCCCCTACCTGGCGCGCCAACTGTCGGTGTTTCATACCCCGGGGGGTATAACACCAACGAGTAAATTTCTATGCGTGCTCCCTAATCCGGATGGTGATGCAAGATGGACACAAGCGTTTATCCTGGTTCAGGCAAAGAATGCCCTACGTCCAGCAGTGGGGAGAGATTTGTATTATCTTGCACCGGGGTGCTTGTGCGGTGAGTACAAGGTAGTCCGAGACTTAGTGAGTGAGTGTGAGTGAAGGCGTAAAAACGTGTACGCGTAAAAAAGCCCCCTAACTAGGCCCCGGCATCCCCTTTTATAGGCCAAGAGGAGGCTCGGGAGTACGGTAGATAGGGCTGTCGTGGGCGTGACGTCGAGGTACATGCGCCATGTCAAGTCATCGGGGCTGTAGACGCTCCCCTGTGGTCCGGCTCGAGCACAGTAGCGGTATGGTCATTGATGGCCTGCTCGTCCTTCTTGGTCGTGGGCGACGTAGTCGAGGTGCGGTGCGGCGTAGCGAGCACGTGCGCCGGGAACCCCGCGGTATGGTCGTCGAGGTGGGAAAGACGGGGCCTTTGCTTGCTCCGTACGCCAATCGCGTCCGCCATCACTTCCTCGAGCGCCTTGGGGCCGGCTCGAGGGTCGTCGACCGGCGATGGGACGGCACGACGTGTTTGACGGTGCGGGGGCTTGACTACGGCGCCTAAAGGGGACGTCGCACGTGGCACGGTGCGTAGCGTGGCTCCACGGTGGCACCTGCCATCCTTGAATCCGGGGGATGGGCGGCGTAATGGCGGAGCGACCGGCGCACGTCCCACCATTGCGGGCCCCGTAGCCATGGGGTTAGGCGGTGTCGAGTACTTTGGCACCGTTCGAACCCCGTAGCCATGTGGGTGCTTTGTTCGAGCAATGATTGAGGGCGGACTCGAGTGGGTGCTCGCTCGGCGTTCTCCGTCTCCGCTCGAGCGGTCGCTCGCTCGAGCGGTTTATGCGTCCGTCTCGAGCGGTCGCTCGCTCGGCGGTTTCCGTACTTCTTTCTCGAGCGGGTGAGCGGCCACCGCTCGAGCCGGGAGGTTTCGAGGCTTTGCGGGCACGGTAGTGGGCCGGCCCAGTGTGAGAAGGATTGGGGTTTCTCTGGTTAATTAGCTTTTGGGATTCTTTAGAGAGGGATGAGGCTGATTTGCTCATCTCTAATTCACCCCATTTAGGACCCCCTAATCTAGGTATCCGACAAACTTGAATCAGGACTGAAACTGAAGGCATTCAGAATGGACCGAGGAGGAGAGTTTAACTCAACGGTGTTCATCACCTTCTGCAATGACCGTGGAGTCAAGCATAACACGACCACAGCCTATACACCCCAGCAGAATGGTGTAGTTGAACGACGAAATCAGACCGTCATGGAGATGGCACGCTGCCTGCTGAAGACAAAGTCAGTCCCGAGCAAGTTTTGGGGTGAGGCAGTGAAGAAAACAGTCTACCTGCTAAACAAGGCTCCGACAAAGAGCCTGGATGGCAAAACGCCATATGAAGCATGGTTTGGGAGAAGGCCAGCAGTTCAGCATCTACGCACATTTGGGTGTGTTGCATTTGTCAAGAAGCTTGGGCCTAGCATCAACAAGCTAGCTGACAGATCTGTACCAGGGGTGTTTCTAGGCTATGAGCCAGGAACTAAGGGTTATCGTGTGTATGATCCGATCAAAGATAAACTGATGATCGCGAGGGACATCGTGTTTGATGAGAAGCGAGCGTGGAATTGGGAGGAGAACGGAGGCAGTCGTGGCAGTGGAGGCAGTGGAGATCAGGACACGCAACTGGCACCATTCACGTTCACTGTCGACTATCCAGAAGAAGACCCTGACGAAAATCCGACAATAATCGATCAGCCTCATCAGGAAGCAGCAGGTTCAGGCGATACAGATTCTGGTAATGCTCCGGCCACTCCTGCAGGTTCAATTCCAGCGCATGGGAGTATGGGTGGGATTAATACACCACCACACACTCCACCTGCCAGTTCGCAAGGATCGACACATCAGGTACAGTGGGCCACACCTCCTACAGATGCATCAGTAGACACTGATGGACAGCCTAAGAGATATAGAACGATCTCTGACCTACTTGATCAAACCGAGGAGATGGTCAATGTAGAGTACAGCGGGCTGTGTTTGGTTGTTGCAGAAGAACCATCATCTGTTGAAGAAGCCATGACAGAGAAGTGCTGGACAGATGCTATGCAGGCAGAAATGCAGTCCATTGAGCAGAATAGGACTTGGGATGTGTCTGATCTGCCATCAAAGCAAAAGGCTATAGGCCTCAAATGGGTTTTCAAGGTGAAGAAGGACCCAAGTGGCAATGTTGTCAAGCATAAAGCTCGACTGGTGGCTAAGAGCTATGCTCAAATCCAGGGAGTGGACTTCGATGAAGTTTTTGCACCTGTTGCCAGGATAGAGACAGTGAGGGTATTGTTGGCTTTAGCAGCTCAAGGAGGATGGGAGGTACACCATATGGATGTGAAGTCGGCATTCTTGAATGGAAACCTTACTGAGACTGTGTTTGTAAAGCAACCTCCTGGTTTCATTGTGGGCAGAGGTGACAAAGTCCTGAAATTAAGGAAAGCACTCTATGGTTTGAGACAGGCACCTAGGGCTTGGAATGCCAAACTTGACAGAGAATTGCTTGCTCTAGGATTTGTGAAGAGCAAGTTGGAGAATGCAGTGTATAGAAGAAGCTCCAATAACTCCTTCCTTCTTGTGGGGGTGTATGTTGATGATCTGGTAATCTCTGGACCAAATGTGGAGGACATATGTCAGTTCAAGCTGGAGATGCAGAAAAAGTTCAGCATGAGTGACCTTGGGCTCTTGAGCTATTACTTGGGCATAGAAGTAAAGCAAGAGGCAGAGGGAATCACAATAAGTCAAAGTGCATATGCTAGGAAGATTCTGGAATCAGCAGGCATGTGGAACTGCAATCCTAGTGCAACTCCAATGGAGGTTCGGCTGAAACTCTACAAGAGGGTGGAAGACGAAGTTGTCAGGCCAACCGAGTATAGAAGCATCATTGGGAGTCTCAGGTACATTGTCAATACCAGACCTGATCTTGCATATTTGGTTGGGGTTGTGAGTAGATTCATGGAAGCTCCTAGTCAAGCACATTGGGGAGTCAGAAACAAATACTCGAGTACCTGAAAGCAACTACAGATTTTGGCATTTGCAAGTATGAAAGAGGTGCTTTACCTTGAAACCATTCTTGCTTGGGTACAGTGACAGCGACTTTGCTGGAGATGTCGTAGACAGGAAGAGCACTACAGGGATAGTGTATTTTCTTGGGAATAACCTGGTCACTTGGAGCTCACAGAAACAGAAGATTATGACTCTGTCATCGTGTGAGTCCGAGTACATGGCTAGAGCGGCAGCAGCTTGCCAAGGAGTTTGGCTGTGCCGTTTGATTTGTGATCTGCTGGGAACAAAGGAGATGCCTGTGAAGCTGCTCATGGACAATAAGTCTGTGATCGCACTGAGTAAGAATCCTGTCCATCATGATAGAAGCAAACACATCGACACCAAGTTTCACTTCATCCGTGAATGCATTGAGGAAGGAAAGATTGAGGTGGGTTACATCGGCACTGAAGAGCAGTTGGTTGATATGTTCACCAAGGCACTCGGGCGAGCAAGGTTCATTGAACTAAGGAGGGCTCTCGGCGTCGTTAAACTGCAACTAGTTTAGGGGGTGATTTGTTAGCTAAATAGTTGCATCATATCTTTGTTTCAGTTAGAGTTTTGGTCAGGTTAGCGGATTGTGCACGGGTGGAGGCATGCTCACGCCGTGACACGATCTAGATGCATGAGTCGGTTCAGTGCCACGGAGCGCGTTGCAGCATGTTGTGTGCGTCGCGGTGAAATGACGTAGCACACGGCGCGTAACGTGGCGCGGGGATACTTGGAGACATGTTCTATGACCCCACCATTGTATCCATATAAATAGCAATGAAAAAGTCCGAAAAAGCTACAACATTTGGTGGCGACAAAACCCTAGTCTAATTGTTCCATCTACTGTCTGTTCACGGTCACCACGGCGTAGAGCGCCGCTGGCAACGAGCGCTGTGCAGGGGTCGGCTTGCGCTATCAGGACAAACCTTTCATGTCTTCAACATTCAGCACATGGTATAACCAGCTGTTTTGGCTTGATCTCGAGTTTCCAGAATAAATACTCGGTGAGGTCAATCTCACTCGCAAACTCTGAATTCAAAGCTGAAACGACTAGCACAGCTCGTCAGCTAGCTAACTGCACTGATCTACCCGGCATTCAACAACAACCACACAAGAGGTTAAAAAAAGGGGTTGCACAATCTACTTGTTTTTTTTTTTTTTTTTGAAATCGCGCTTAGGCACGTATTGCTTTAAGGGAAAGTTAGACTACGATTACAAAGCATGTCACGGTTAACAGCGAGATGCCGCAACCGAGGCCGTAATTGGCTAAGACGGGGGGGGAGGGGGGTGGGGGCGGGGGCGGGGCGGGGCGGCGGCTATCCGCTTAAGCCAGCAGCAATGCCAGGCCGCGGAAGCCGCGGCACACCAAGAGTCACACTCCTCGATGCGAAGCAGGATCCAGGTTGTCGACAAGCCGAGCCCGTCAAAGGTACGCCGGTTGCATTCCTTCCAGCTCCCAGGAGACCAGTAAGACGAGGGCGTCGAAGCCACGTCGCAGCGCCACAGGGACACCCGCGCACGAGCAGCCACCAGTCGGTTAAGTGTGCGTCGTCCTGTGGCGCCAGGTGCTGCAGATGAACGAGGGAGAGGATGTGGAACCAAACCTCCCGGGTGTAGACGCAGGAGGCCAGCAGGTGGTCATGTGTCTCGTCCAGTTGCGCACACAGAGCACACATGGCGGGCTGTTGGAGGCCGTGGCGAGCATGCCGTCCCGCCGTCCACAGGCGTCCGTGTAGGGCGAGCCAAAAGAAGAATTTCACCTTAGGAGGTGCTGGCGCCCGCCATAGATCCGTGGTGCCCGGCAATTAGGAAGTCGTTCCGAAGAAGAATGCGCGGTAGGCTGTGGCGCTCCTATACTCACCGCCAGAAGTCCATCTCCAGGTGAACTTGTCCGGGATGCCATGGAGCAGCTATACTTCCTGTAGCTTGTCCCATAGTTTGGCGTACTCCAGCAGGATGATCGCCGTGCGGGCGCCCGTGACATCCCGTGCCCATTGGTTACCGGTCATAGCATCTCATACCGTCCTCGCTCTCCGGCACCGTCCAACCGTACAAAAGAGGTGAGGCGCAGACACAGAGATGGGGCCGTCTGGGAGCCAAGAATGGTCCGAGCGCCATTGCCCACCTGAATCTTGACGAACGCATGGAAGAGCGCGTCGACTACCAGCTCTGTCTTGCACGGCAGGAGCGCCCATGGGGTGTCAAGGTCGGTGCGGCATCGCCACTCCCAGCGGAGCCGGAGGGCAAAGCCATGTAGCCGTAGGTCTTGTAGACCGAGGCCACCAATGTCTCGGGGGAGCAGATGACCAGCCAAGCGACACGGCACAGCCCGCCGCTCACCGAGTCCGTCTCCGACCAGATGAAAGCGCACCATCGCTTGTTGATCTTGCCGATGGCCCAAGCGGTCAGGGAGCAGCAGATGGACATGTGCACCGGAATCGACGAGAGGATGGTCTTCGCAAGAGTAGTCTGGCCGGCGGTGGTGAGAAGGTTGCCATTCCAGGTGGGCAGGCGAGCGGCCACCGAGTCGACCATAGCCTGCTCCTGAGCCTGGCTCAATCTGGAAGTAGAGAGAGGGGCTCCAAGGTATCTCATCGGGAAGTGTTGTACCCTACACGGGTAGGCCTGGAGCACCTCCGCAACGGCCTTGTCAGTGCATCGGATTGGGGTGACGGTGCACTTGTCAACGTTAGTGGCGAGGCCGGACGCTCCAGTGAAGATAGACAAGATCTGTTGTATGCAGCTGAAGTCAAGGGTCGTGGGGGCCTGGAAGATGACCAAGTCATCTACGTAGATGGAGGTACAAAACTTGATCACGTTCCCGGGCAGCGGGGTGAGCTGTAGGATACGGTCGGCCTCGGCGATGAGGGCGTTGAGGACCTCCATGACGATGATAAAGGGTGATGGGGAGAGAGGGTCCCTCTGTCGAAGGCCATAGGCATGGAAGATCTGCCAGCCTGGTTGCCCGTTGATCATCACCTTTGTGGTGGCCGAGGCGAGCAGATTGGAGATCCAGTCACGCCAGTGAAGTGGGAGACCCAAGTGCTCAAGCACCTCGAGAAGCAAAGGCTAGCAGACCATGTCAAAGGCCTTTGCTAGGTCCACCTTTAATAGAATCATCGGGGTTTTGCGGCCGTAAAGCCAATGACATGCGAGCTGCACCGTTCTAAAATTTTCATGAATCCTCCGCCCGTGGATGAACACCGACTGGTTGGCCTTGACGAGCTCATGCATTGGCGGCGAGAGACAGAGAGCTAGACCCTTGGCGAAGAGTTTGCCCACGTAGTGGATTAGGTTGATGGGGCGGTAGTCCTTTAATCCCTTCGGTGTGACGGTTTTGTGGAGGAGAACCATCACAACTTGATTAAGGTTGTTGAAGCTTCGGAAGTCCAACTCCCAGAGCACCTAGAAGGTGCGTACGACGTCACCGCCCATAATCGACCATGCCACCTTGAAGAAGCCTGCGCTGAACCCATCCGGTCTAGGTGCTCGATCCGACGGTGATTCCTTGACCACCTGTGACACCTCCTCCACTGAGAACGATAGCACAACCTCAGTGGGGTCCAAGTGTGGCATGTCTAGCTGAGACAAGTCAATGCGGTGGGTGTGGATGAAGGGCATGCATAGAATGCCATTGTAGTAGTTGTACATGACCTCTTCCTTTGTTTCATCCGTGGTGAACGTCAGGCCGGCGTGGTTGATGGCGATGAGGTAGTTTTTGCGATGGCGATGGCAAGCCTATCGGTGGAAAAACTTGGTGCACGTGTCCCCCTCAGCCAGCTGGCGAGTCCGAGCATGCTGCCTCACCATCGTCCGTGGTAGGGACGCCAGCCCGAGGATGTGGGCTTTGAGGTCCCGATGCAACTCCAGTTCACCCGGGGAGAGAAGACGAGACTCCTGAACCACATCAAACTCGGCGATGATGACTCATGCTTTGAGCTACAGTGTGATGTCACCCACTCGTGTCACCCTCCAGCTGCGCAGCCCACAAGTGAGGGCGCTGAGCTTGATGTATAAGCATTTGCATGCATCGATGTCGAAGTTCGGTGGGCCCCAAGCAACAACCACCATGTCGAGGAAGCCGACCATCTTTGTCCAGTACTGCTCATAGTGGAAGCGCGGGACGTCCCAAGGCTCGGAGTTGAGGATCAACAGTAGAGGGGCATGGTCCGAGGCGTCGGAGGATAAGTAGCACAGATGGTTCAGGAAGATCTGCAGCCACTCGACCATGGTGAAGGCGCGGTCCTGCCGCTCGAGCATTGGTCTATCTCGCCATTAGACCATGTGTAGAGCCGGCCCGAGAGCGGCAACTCGCTGAGCGGTAGAGTGTTGATCACATCGCGGAAGACGCACATGAGACCGTGGTGTACCCTCGTGTTGTTCTTGTCCGCCGCTTGGTAGATCAAGTTGAAGTCTCTGCATACCAGCCACGGGCCTGGGTAGCTAGCACGAACGTCCTGGAGCTCTTGAAGGAAGGCGCCTTATATTGAAAGTCAAATGAATTTGGAGTTCATATCCTACCACTATGTCGATTGGTACTATTGGTAGTATATGGTTTGTTCATGAGCAAGTGAACCTAGTGCTTGATCTAGTAAATGAGCTACAAGTTTATAACTCAATTTTGACAAGATAACCATTGAAAGATTGTGAAGAAGCTTGAAGAAGGATCAAATATGGTTGTTATGAACATTGTCTAGTTCAAACCGATGAGAAGGAAGCTAATGAAAACAATCTAAGCAGAAGCTCAAGTGATCCTCAACTTTAAGAGATCATCATCATCAAAGTGGTGACTTGCAAGTCCACAAGTGGTGTCTACTCCATCCTCCATCAAGATGCCCCTTTATTGGAATTTGATGACAAAGGGGGAGAAGATGGATACAAAGATACATCAAGAGGGAGAACTAGGTCACAAAGATAGATTGATGGGGAGAAGATGAGCAAGATTGAAGAAAAGGGAGGGATCAAAATTTTTGGAGCACACAAGTAGTGATGAGGACACGCCTACGTTGTCTAGATAATTGCCCGATCCTCACTAATGCACCATAAGAGCAAAGACATACCAAATCTCTCAAGTAGGGGCGGTTAGCCGAGAAGAGAAGTCATCCATTCAAGGGACGGGGAGATAATGAATTAGGGTTTAAGGGATGCTGAGGTCATGAGTCGGCCGACCAAGGGTGGGGGGAGTCGGCCAACTCACCACCGAGCCCGTTCGGCTCCCGGGCCAGCCTTCTCGAACCTTCCGTTACATAATTTTCATCGGTTCCCGATTATCTCTATGTAAACCCGACATGTGGGCCTTCCTTGGGTATTTTCATACCGACACCTTGCGTAAAAATGTACATTCACCAAAACTCGTGGAATTCTCTCGCATAACCCTATATCTAGTTGGTGAACATATTTTAGTCCTTTCTCATGTTTAGTTGACGGTAAAAATTGGCACTTAACGACAAATCAACAACTCCCCCAAGCTTTCCTTTGGCTCGTCCCGAGCAAAGATAAACTCGTGGATCGGGAGTTGCTACAATGCTTTCACGCCTCAAAAGTACACATGCGTTCAAACAAGAACTCTCCTCCCGATTAGAGTGAACTATTCCTGACTCAAAACTTACTCATATTACCTTTCACCATGGGGCTTGTAACCGTCACTTGGGTCTTGAGTAGTTGAAAGACAGAACGGTCAAGTCAAGCGCTATGTTTCTCGCTCTTTGATCAACTATTATTCTGGAGTTTTTGCAAGATTTTCAAATAAAAACTCAGAGTTCCTTGTATGAACCTTTCAAGTCTCTCATTTGTGGTATTTCTGGATCCTCTCCAAGGCATGAGTAGTGTATGCCTTCTCTCTTCTCTCGAATATGTGGTATTTGTGGAACTAAGGCATAGTGGAAAGTGCCTTCTCTCTCACCCTACTTTCTAATAGGCTTATGTGGAGCTTATAGGTGGGGAGACACTCAAAACTCACTTGCATATATTGCACAGCTTAAGACATGGATCCATTAGGAACTAAAATAATAATAAAGTCATGTGTGCATGTGAATGAGGAAATGGAATGGATGATAAGATGATGATGATAAGGAAATGATTATGAGGGGTGATCTCTTGGTGAACATCTACTTCTACACTTGCTCCTTTGGGGATAACATGACTCCCTTTATTCGGAAACCTTGAAACTTCTTGAAAGGAAGGACTTGGCCGCTCTCTTTTCTCTTTTTTTTTTTTCTTTTTTTTCTTCTTTTTTTTTACATAGCAACCAATCCTCTCGAAAACAAAACTTTAGCAATGGGGAGTGTATAACTTGAAATGATAATGACCGGAGCTTTTATGTAAGCAATTGGAACGGCGATGATTATTATTTCTAGATGTTCACTCCCCCGTGATAGGAGTAGAACCTTTTCTGATGAAGTGAAATGAATGGCGTATGTATATGTGGATAGATGGATGGATGGATGCGTACTCCCAGGGTAGGAGCAGCATAAGTGCGTATCTCCAGGGTAGAGACAGCACAATGTGGGGGAATGCGTACTCCCAGGATAGGAGCAGCATAGGTGCATATCTCAAGGGTAGAGATAGCACAATATGTGATGGATGTGGATCTATATATGGGTGGTACTTCTAGGGACAGAAGTAGCACAGGATGAATGTAGTACTTATAAAATAGGTGCATGCTTCGAGGACAAAGTAGCATAGATCAATGGATGGAGAGCACATAGTAATGACTTTTAACCGCATGATTGATTCCTTATGGGTCCACAAAGATAACTACACTCAATGCCTACAAAGACTACGCCAAGCCTATAATATGATCTATATAAATAGATGGGTTTTCCTAATCTAGTAAGCATGAATATATGGCCGTGGTAGGAATTTAAACTCGTCATAAAAAGGAACTCATCATGCAAAAATTTAAGATTTTCACAAATAAATTCTCTAGAACTCTAGTATCTCTAGGAACAAGATGGACAAAGCAATTTCAAAACTTTTCCCGTATCACATCCGCCAACAACCTAGACTTAGATCAAGCATTCGCTACCCACAAGTTTCGGGTTCGCAAATCTCAAATCTAAACAAATTGTGTCTAAAACTTCGGAAAGTGCAAGGTTGAAAACTAGGTACTTGAAAGGAATTACTAAGCAGAAAGCAACTATTCATCATCTCCATGTAGAGTTTATTCCAGGGATTACTTAAAGACAGATTAATAAGAGCTCTCCAAAAGTAGAAAAGATAAATAAGGAAATCTTTCTGGGTTTCTAAGGTTATGCATCTTTTTTTAGTTGTTTAGCAAGCTCTATAAATAAATAGACAAGTTGGAACACTTAGCTTGATACACGGGGGATGCTCTCCCCCAAGCTGGATGTTGACATAGTCTGTGGATATTGCTGACAGGCAGTGAAGGAGTTCTAGTCTTCCTGGAGTTTCGTAGATAGTTGCTGTTGGAGACAAAGGCGTTCAAACCGGTTGAGGGCAGCACTTCGACAGAGACTGGACATCCTTCTGCTGCGTTAGCTCTTCTTGATCCTTTATGTTACGGAAGCTCAAATAGACAACAAAGCTTGTGAACCGATTAAGTGTTAGTGATAAAACCTCTAAGCCTTGGGTCAATATAGAACCTGTCTTAACTTAAATGTCTTCTAATAGGATCACAAGAAATATTTTTATCTTTTTATAATAAAAGATGCAAACAGAGAAAATAGATATGCTGAAAAATTATTTTTATGCCACCACAATGAATGATTATTCACATGGGGTTAGTAGTTTTCCCGGGATGCAAAATGCAGAAATCTTTATTTTCTTTTTTCTAGTGCGAGAGATAGTAAAGCGAAGATGCAATTAAGATGCATGTAGGGAAAATAAATATGCTTAAAGGAAAATGCAATGCCAGTGAAAGGAAATCTTGATAAATACCAAGTTACCTCCTTGGCGAGGGTTCGGTGATTTAAGTCCTCCGAACCGGGACTTCTTGTCATGTTCACTCCTTCGGTGCATCATTTGATCCCAAAGGTAGAGACCTTGAGAACCGCACCTCTTGAGATGGTAACTCTAGGAAAGGAGTCACCCATGTTCTTTCTTGTCCAGTCTTTATCACTCGGAGTACCTTGTGATGAAGAGTAGATGCTTCTAGTGGTCCTTTACTTCTTCTTGGAGTTTGCCTTGCTTTATTTACCTCTCTCCTTGAGCATCTTGTCTTCTAAAAATTGCACTCCTTCTTTTCCTTACTTTTTTTCTTGTGCCTAGACCTTGTGCTCCACTCATTGTTTCTTCTCAACGTGCAAGAGCGATGGGGCTTGAAAAGAGGAAGAGCATTCGGATCATTGTTTGAAGAGTCATCGTCCTTCCTCCCCTAAGCTTGACCTTGTTTGTCGCCGCCATGTGAAACGAAATATGAGTGTTGAGTCATCCTCGAGTGTGTTGTACTCCTATGTCCTTAGACATTGTTTGTCCTCTGTTCTTAAGCCTTCATTTGTCTGAGAGGGACTTTTGATTATAGGTCCGTTAAGCAAAGATCTCTCTTTTGCATTCTGCTTTTGATTGTACTTGTCAATCCGGGATGAGCGTACATACTTTGCATGATCTTCTTTCGTCAACCATTCTTGATTTTCATTGAGTCTTGTGCCCCTTTGTAGATGCTCTTACAATGAGAGCGGGGGAAATGAGATGTGTTGCACCCTGCTCCTCATTGGCATCCTAGCCAGAGGGCGGATATCTTCAAAGTTGCATAGCTTGTCGCCTTGATCCACTTCTTTTAGTGAGTTCCGCCTCTTACTAATGCCAACAATAAGGGCGGCAACAATTTCACACTATGGTGTTTCAAGGAAAGATGGATTTGAATTACTTTTAGCATAGACTTTATTTATAAAGCCCACTTATGGCACTTTAACATGGTTCAAGGGCATTAGTAAGGGCGGCCATCATATGCCTTGCTTCATGTTCCCCTTGACTTAGCCAAATTGAATTTGAGAGTTCCCGTCCCTATCGCACAATTTTAGTTCAATAACCAAACTAGACTTGTAAGGGCGGTTCAATCTAGAACCACCCCTACAGTTAATTTTCTGTAAAAAACATAACAGCACACACACACACACACACACACACACACACACACACACACACACACACACACACACACACACACACACGGTGCGACTAAAATGCAACAAGGTGTATTTTTTATAGCAAATGAATAGACCCCATCCCGCCAGCCCATCCACCCCCGCACACGTACAGGCGCACACACATGTCCTTCCCACATGCAAGGAATCTTTTTTGTTTGGGATCGAAAAATGCAATATCTCCTAAACCGTAGCCCCAATTTCAGATTCGTTTGCACTAGGTTGTTGAAAAAATGTGCTTAACAAAACGAGATCCATGAAGACAATATTGGATGAACTTTTTTTAAGTATGTAATTGCAACTTCAATGTACTGTGAGTTGCCATCATGATTGCAACACAATTGCAACTTGGCTGTAGCGTAATTAGTGCTTGTTGCAACCACTTAGAACGTAATTTTTACCAAATTTGCTACTACATCCAACTAGTTACAACCTAGTTGCAAGGCTAACTAGTGAACAACGTGCATTTTAAATATGTGTATTCTCTACCAATTGCAACCGCGAGACTAGGCCAATCACAACTATAACATCATACTAATTGCAACTTTACAAAAGTAATTGCAACAGATCTGATCTAGTGCAATTGGACCTGATGTAGTTGCAACCTGACGTGATCCAATTATAACTATAGTCGGTCCAGTTGCAACTGGGCAAGAACCAGTTGCAAACATGACACAATCCAATTACAACTAGAGTCGGGCTAGTTGCAACTAGGCAAGAAACCAGTTGCAATCTGACGTGATCCAATTACAACTAGAGTCGGGCCAGTTGCAACTAGGTAATAACCGGTTGCAACTTGACATGATCCAATTACAACTAGAGTCAGGCCAGTTGCAACTAGGCAAGAACCAGTTACAACCAGGGTGGGTGCATTCTCTATAGACAATGCACCCAGGTGTATTATACCATAACACTATATATATATAATCAAACTCACAGCAGACATCAACATAAATCCATCACCATATTACAATCAAATCCATCAAAAGGATGATCCAAGTCCAAATTCCATCACAATATTACAACCAAGTTCAAAGTCCATTAAATACAACACATTTCAAAGTCCACCAAGTCCATCAAAAGTTACATAAGTCCATTACCACAAGTGCGCAAGTAATCAATGATCTAGACATAGCCTATCCCATTGATGGAGGTGCTAGTACGTCGGATTGCTACTTAATTCAGAAAGTAGGTTATGGTAATCACCTTTGTGATAGACAACCTGGTCCATTATGAAGCCGCATAGGTCACCTACAATCTCTATTAGGTCATCATCCTTGTAAACAACCCTTTTCTCTCCTTGTTCTTCTTTCCACTACATTGGTCAAGAAAGCCAAGTTTAGGTCTAGAGAGATTGCAAAGCTAAGTTTTTACACTATGTTTTCATACTATGACCTACTAAGAGATTCGAACTTACCAAATTAGGGTGTCTCCTATAGCCTTTTGTGTTACTGATGAAAGCACATACATAATATCCACAATGGAGACTCCCTGGCCTTTGCTTGGCGAGCTCTGTGTGTTTCAATTCGCATATGAAAATGTCAAGTACAAGTATTGAAAATCAAGTAATTTGTTGCCAAACTAAGTTGCACTTACCGAACACAGAGTTTTGATAGTCAAGTGGGTCCCCTTAGCTGGATCATGCCTTCCATTGTAATTCTTGACATAGATCCTGAATGCCCTGTTCGAATGAGAATCGATGTAAAGTCTTTATATGTGAGGTCACTAGGATTAAAGTGAACATTAAAGTACAAATACAATTCAGTATGCAGAAGTCAACATTAAAATGAATCATATAATGTCACTAGGATTACAAATTTGCTTACGTCATGAGAATCGATGTGAAGTCCATATATGTGTGAGGGTCAAAATCTGCAGAATCATAGACCCATGCCATGTTCATCCCGACGTCGACGCCTATGACTATCCAGTGGTCGCTGCATGAATTTAAATATAGAATAAACACATAAGTTTGTTTGCATCGAAATAAGGTATACTGAACAATGTTTAAGTATACAGTCGAACTTACTTGAAGTGGTATGGTATCCATATTGTTTGGAAGCATTAGAGATTCTTTAAATATACGGCCATCCATGCCACAACCTTAAGGCCCTCATCCTTTATTTTGGCCTCACGGATCTTCTCTTTCTCCTCCAGCGTCTCTCCAGGAGCTAGCTCTGGCCCATCCAATTCCCACCTTTTTGGGTAATTAAAATTTATTTGTGCTATAGGCATAGGGTCCATATACCCAGAATTCGTTGAGCATGTAGATTTCATAAAGTGTGCTTGCATTCTACAAATCATGACATAAGTTAGTTACAACAAAATCCAACTAGGTTACATTGAGATCATATCAAGAGGAAGAGGACTTACAGGCACCAAGTGCGAATCAGATTCATCGACATTCGATCGAGGTGAAAGCATACTTGGACGTCGCTGAAGTCGAAGGCAAAGCGTGAAGTTGGGCCTCCAAATGTGCGAGAAGGTACTATTGCTTCCACCATATCCAGTTCTATACATGTAACATGCAAGTAGTACCAATCATGGAACCTTTTCATTCAAGTGGCATATTACTCAGGACCCGGTTTGGTAGGAAACGTTTACCTCTTACATAATCTTCCGGGCAATCCTTCGACCACTTGATCTTTTCAACATTTGGATACTTTCATACCAGTTTGTATTCTGAGGGGTCAACGATTATCCTGTGGGCAAAAGTGTTCGGGCCTTGGTTCTCAGGCTTGAACTGGTCATGAGCATACCAGTTGTACAAACCGGTGTGCTGCATGTCCACAAAACTTGTCAACCCTGTCGACCTTACCATGATGGGGATCTTTTTTTTGAGCTTCACATTGTGGCACGTCCTCTCCTTCTTGTGCATGTCCTTGTTCATGTGTCTGCAGCGCTTGTTTAGAAGACTGTGCCATCTCTTCATGGCCTTGCTCGGGGCGAGCTGGACAAGGTTGTGGCTCGGGAGGCACATGTGGAATCTCATCACGCTCTGGCTCGGCATGAGCTGCAGAAGGTTGTTGCGGGCTGTGAGGCACATGTGTTGTCTCGTCATGCTCTAGCTCGGCACGAGCTGTAGAAGGTTGCGGGCTGTGAGTCACATGTGGCATCTCATCATGCTCTGGCTCGACACGAGCTGCAGAAGGTTGCGGGCTGTGGGCCACATACGGTGTGTCATCATGCTGTGGCGTGACACCTTGCTCAGAAGGGGCTGGAGAAGGTGGCGCCCCCTCATGCATCAAGTGGTCCTCACAAGACGGTGAATATACCTTTCCATCCTCAAGGTGGATTGTCTGCAGATGTACATCACTCGGAGTTGGCTATGAAACATTCAACACAATGTCCTTTTTATACTAGAGGATGAACTATTTCATGAGTAGTCCGAGCTCATGAATCCCCTCGCTAGTTGCGTATTCAATCTTATGCTTCATGTACTCAAGATTCATGGTATGCACCTCGACCTTAGTGTAGTCATTCGGGACTAGTTTATGGTGCCAGATCTCACCTGGAGTTGGAGGATGTGCCACACCCATTGCCACCTCAGCTATCTCCTGTGCCCTACCAATGGGAATCAACAGGGTGCAATGAGTTGGCCGCCGTATGTGATCAACTGTGGCGGAGGATGCATTGGAACCTTGGCTGCTTGGAACATCCCGAGGGCTGCTAATTACAGCCAAGTCTCTAGGCGGCTCCATTTGTGTCCGCCACTCAGTAGACAGTCCTTGCTCCTGGAGTGTTTGGGCGACTAGGGTCTTCACTAGGGAGGCAAGATTCTCCTCCCGGTTTCTCCCATGTTTCTTGTATATCTTCACATCGGCAGGAAATCCATGCTTCTAGGTCTTATGTCTCCCTAACCCTCTGACACGGCCTGTGTGCTCGGGGTTTCCCAAGCCAAGGCTAAGCTCGTCCTTCTCTTTAGAGGAGTAAATGAGCCCTTCTCAATGTCTTCAGAATATTTCATTATCCTTGACACTGCCTTTTCGGTCTCCTGCTTGGCAAATTTCAGACTGCTGCCTGATTCTTCCACATTCCTTGCAAAAACCCAATGCTTGGCGCATGGCTTCAATTTCATCACTCTTGTGTTCCCAGTAGCTATGGCCTCTTCTTCCATCATTCTTAACACCTCTTCCTTGCCCTCGTATCCACCGGGGCCTAAACGAGGGTGGTGTATGTTCTTCTTCGCCTGCAAGCTATTCTTTTCACTTAAGGCCAAAGCTTCCGGCGCAGTCTTCTCAGCCACGAACAACGCCCAGACAGCAGGAGTTATGTGTCCATACTTATGGTATGGAGTTAACCCCTTTTTGATGTACTCGGTGTTCAGCTCATTCCTCCAACATTGGAAGGCCTCTCCCATCAGCTTCATAGCACGTCGTTTTACCAGAGGTAGCTTCTCTACCGGAATCCTGAAACTGAAATTTTTCAACAAACACTCTTCCCATAGCTCCTTCTTTATGTCCTCTAGATAGTCTTGCCAATTACGGACTGATGGGTTCAATTTGTCTGCGATGAGGGCCCCAATCGCATTGCAGAATTTTGATTTGAAGCTCGCTGGCCTAAGGATCTGCCCTTCTTCCCCAACCTCGTCAATCACATAAATCATTTTTGCAGTTGGATATTTGTTTGGCTTCCTGGGTCCTCACTTCCTCTTTGCTTTGGTAGCCGAGGTCGAGGTGTGCCTTAAGGTTGCAGAGCAGAGTCCATAATGGTAGTCTCTATGCCTGTTGCCTTTGCCCTCCTGTCCCCTACTCCGTCGTGTCCGGCAGAACGTGCCGGACGCCGATGTTTTCTTTTCTGTGGTGGGGGAGGAGCCTGTATAAACAATAGGTCAAAGTGTGAGCAGAGGTAACACAAACATAGCATTAGCAAAATTTATGATTTACTAAGGGACTTTCATATCCCTACCTCCTCGTCTACCTCCTCGTTTGGGTCAAAGTCCTTGTCCAACTCATTCGCCGTTGGCTTCCATCTGGGTTCACGTGGGAATGGATCCTCAGGACTTTCATATGCCGAGGATGAGTCATTGTCCATGCTAGAACCTTCATCAGCCTCTCCTTCTCCTCCCGCTTCTCCCCGTTGCTCCCTGCCAAGCTCCTCCTGAGTAAACACAAATGCTATATCATTCTCCACCTCTTCATCGAACTGTTCCTGAGTAAGCTCATCATCGTTTTCTTGCCCTCTAGGGCTAGGGTGCTCTTTAGGTGGGCTAGATCAGGCTGCATTGCTTGTTGTCCACGTCATTTCATGATTTGTTCTAACAGATGCAAGGAATAAAGTGTGCTTTAGTATCAGGTGGTAGTAGTGTAGGAGAGAGTTGAAGAGAGGAGAAGAGAGAAAGAAGAAGAGAGGAAAGAGGAGAGGTGTGGAGGAGGAAAGGTTTTAAAAAATTCCTCAGTACCATGTCAATCATCATTTGATCATGAACTTGGAGCACAAAGGCATCGTAACAGATAAGCGAGGAGAAGGTGATGTAAGGGCGGCTGGTAATGATGCCAAGTTCCTCACAAGTTCTTGATCATCAGTATGAAGAATGGACTTAGACAATCTCATCATCGGCAAAACAAAGGAGAGCAGAGAAAAAACATAGAAGTAGTAGGAGAGTATAGGAGAGGAGAAGAGTAGAAGTAGAAGGACTAGGCAAAAAAATAGCTGCAACTAGAAATGATGCCAAGTTCCTCACAAGTTCATGACCATCAGCTCATATTCCATATAATGAATGGACTTAGACAATTACATCATCGGCTGTTCAAGACACAAGACAACATGAAGGTAACATCACCTACTAAACATCAAGCTAACAGGGTAGCCTCATCCACTTGGCCACATCCAAAGCACCTACCGACAAAACCTACACACTTTTCCCACATCACAAGCCAACAAGATCGACTACCCTCCGCTCCAACCTGATAGGGAGGTAAGGTAGGGGGAGGTGGAGGAGGGATTCTTCTTGAGTTGTACTCCTCAAGAGCAGCGGAAGCTTCCTCAAAAGTCCTATACTTTTGATGCACATTTCCCTTCACTTTGAGGACATACTTACTGCACTCAGCCCAGCTGGTGTAAATACCTAACTTATCGCTCTCGAAAACAACATACCACCAACCAGGCATCCTTCTGCAAAGGAGAGGAGAGGATAGGAGAGGAGAAGAGAGGGTAGGAGAGTGTTAGAAGAGTAGTTGTAGTTGATAAGCCCCAACAGTAGTATACTACTAGTAGAGTACTAGAGTAGAGCAGTAGCTAGCACCAGTAGTAGACTAGTGCAGTAGTGTAGTAGTAGTAGTAGTAGTAGAGTAGCGGTGGTGGTAGTGTAGGAGAGAGGAGAAGAGAGAAGAAAAGAGGAAAGAGGAGAGGTGAGGAGAGGGAAAGGTTTTTAAAAAAACCTCAGTAACATGTCAATCATCATCGGCAAAACAAAGGAGAGGAGAAAATTGGCAAAAAAAACATAGAAGTAGTAGGAGAGTAGTAGAGTACTAGAGTAGTAGTAGAGTACAGTAGTAGTATTAGTAGTGGTGGTAGTAGTGTAGGAGAGAGGAGAAGAGAGAAAGAAGAAGAGAGGAAAGAGGAGAGGTGAGGAGGGAGAAAGGTTTTAAAAAGGCCTCAGTAACATGTCAATCATCATTTGATCATGAACTTGGAGCATAAAGGCATCGTAACAGAGAAGAGAGGAGAAGGTGATGTAGGGGCGGCTGGTAACGGTGTCAAGTTCCTCACAAGTTCATGATCATCAGCTCACATTCCATATAATGAATGGACTTAGACAACTACATCATCAGCAAAACCAAGGAGAGGAGAGGAGAGGGTAGAGTTGGCAAAAAAACAGCAGCTGTTTACCAAAACATAGAGAGGGAAAGATAAAAAAATATAGCTGCTACAAACATATTAGTAGTAGGAGAGGAGAGAAGAGTAGTAGAAGTGGCAGGACTAGGCCAAACAAATAAGCTGGTGCCTGCCACAAAATAGCATATTTAATCTCTTTATTAGGAGAAACTCGATGTTCATATGTATAACATGCTAGTAGCAATAAGCATGGGAGCCATGGTTATTCTGTGAATGCTTAGACAACAGGACATTTCAAGAGCAAGGCAAAGCCAAATTCTATAATGAACAATATGTGCTGAACTAGTCATACTTGTAACAATATGATAACAAGCATTGAAGATTTGGTAACAAGCATTGACAAAAATAGTAGGGAAGGTAAAATGTGAATTTAGGCAAGGTTGCATCAAAGTGAGGCTGGCAATAGGAAAATTAGTGTTATTAGGAGGCAGGATCAAATCAGTTTGTATCTATGTCTGACATGATGTTCAGACTGACAAAACATCATGACACAACTCCACAGGACTGTATTTCCAAAGCAACTTCACTAAACTAGCAGCACACACTATATAAAATCTGTCCATATTCCATCAGAGAACTAAAGTACCAGACTATAAAAAGAATAGCAGCACAAAGTTGAACCATACAAGTACCAAAATTGATACTCACTTGACTAAGGCTTACAACGGCTAATTAAGTGTGATACCATCAACTCACCGATTTGCACAGAACAAAGCTATCAACTAATGGAAACAATTGTTGGCATAGAACACTATATAAGAATACAAGTGCATGCAAACTACCACCCTTGATATGATAATGGCTCCACACGCACACACCCATGCTATAGTAGCATTTATCCTAAGTCTGGTAGTGTAGTTCTAGTACATCAACATCAAGGAAGATTTGCACATCGAGCAGCTCACAGACTCCTCAACACCTACTCAAACATAACAATTGATAGACTCCTCTACCACATCGAGTAACTGACAGGCTCATCTAACCAACTGAATGAAATGATGCAGCATTGCTTGACAGGTGACAACATACAAGCTACCCAAGAACTGAAATCGAGCAAACACAAACACCACTAGTTCTAAACTAACAGCATTGCATTAAGTAGCTAAAAAAATTTAGTGTTAATGACGCAGTGCACATTCACAAAACTGTAACTGCATATTCACAGTGTTAATGACGTAGCTAAAAAAATTCAGTGTTAACGGCAATCCCATTGCCTCACATGACACAATAGTTTTAGAATAGCAGACAACCATAAAGAGGGTCAGCATGGAACTTTTCAATCATCTTTGCACAAATACAACACTAAGACATTCAGAGGGTGAAAAATCTCATCATCAGAATCAACATCCTTCCCACTTGATATGAACAAGGCGAGCAGCTTTCAGGTTATATAGGTGGCAGAGTCAATTTGGACAGGACAGGCAACACCACAACTTTGTGAACATCACTGTGCTCTGAATCATAGAAAGAGGGAGAGAGGTGGGGGTGGTACCTTTGCAGGAGGAGGAAGGTGGGGGTGCCTCTGCTTCATCGGTGGAGTCTGCACATGGGCAGCGACGGTCGGTGGGGCGCCGGCCTCGCTGGTGGTGGCGCACCGGGGAGGGAACACGCACAGGCGCCGGTGGCCGGTGAGCTAGGGTTTCCCCACGGCCGACGGCAGCGGAGGAGCACAGGGCGGCGGTGCCCAAGGCAGCCCGCAAAACCCTAACTCCGGCCCCGAGCGAGCACCTGGGCGATGAGGGGAAGCCGGAGGGGTCAGGGAAGGGGAGGAGGCGGCGGAGCGCTCCCGAAGGGGGCCGGGCGGCGGCGGATGAGGAGCTAGGGGTTCCGCGCACGAGCATGGGGTGGCGCACGTTCATGGGGCAACGGTGGGGCAAGGGGCGGCGGTGGCCGGACAGGGCCGCCCGTGAAACCCTAACTCCGGCGCGGCCCCGAGCGCAAGCACCAGGACGACGAGGGGGAGCCGAGGGGTCAGGGAAGGGGAGGAGGCGGCGGAGGGCTATGGGAAGGGGAGGAGGAGGTGGAGCGCTCCAGGCGGGGGCCGGCCGGCCGGCGGTGGCGGTGGTGAATTTTGGCAGCCTGACGACGTCGGGGAGGAGAAGAATCGCCCAGACTTAGCCGCTCAGGGCCGCTCGGGCCATATATACTGGAGGCAGCACTGTAAGGGTGGTTGAGGTTATCACCGCCCTTACGGTGGGCTTTATTTTTGTTTAAATAAATTTATAAAAAATTCAAAATTAACAATATTAACTTAAAAAATAGGAAAAAATAATTCCAAAAATTGTTAAGAAACAAATATATATTTAATTAAATAAAACAATTTTAGTAAAAAAGAAAAAAATTGAATTAAAAAATTGAATCTTGGCTTTTTTTTAAAAAAAAAAGGCACTTTGACCGTATTTTTTGGAACCCTAGATGGTCTCGGCTACAAAAGTGATGAATAAAAATTTTGTCCGCCTCATCAAGATACACATTTGGTGTAATGGTCGACTTTTCATCTCGAGAGGGTTTGGACCACTCAAATTTTAAAATTTCAAATTTTCAAGGCTACACGCAGGTTTTCGACACCCTAGACGGCCCCAACCCGAAAAATCATGAATAGTAAGTTGATCCACTCATCAAGACCTACATTTGATACATAGGACATTTTTCATCTGACAAAGTGTCACGAAAGTGCAGTTCTAAATCCACAGGTCCCGCATATAGTTTCATAAAGTCTGTGTGAGATTCAAGACTTTGTGACTATAGTTTACCAACACAAACATAAATTTAGTCTCACACACATACATAAATGTAGTCTCACACATATACATAAATGTAGTCTCACACACATATATAAATGTACTCACGCTTAATATAACTATTTATCAGCATCCGCCGCCGTAACAGTTTTCCACTTCACACCTTTTCATTCCCATGGCAATACATCTTTGGGTAGGCTTGCTTCCACAACATCGATCTTCTTAATAAAGTCTGTGAATAGCGGCATCTGATCACACTTATTGTAGGCTTCGGCATCGTCGACGCCATCAACTCCGATAATGTGTTGTTTTCCGGGGATAACCACATGCTTAGGTTTCTTCTTTGGGGGACAATACTGAGTGGGTCGGTCATATAGAAAACTTGCATAGCATGCAAAGCGAGCACCCATGGATCATCCTGGTAGGCTATGTTCTGGAGGTCCACGACCCTCAATCCAATTTCATTGAATTCATGTTGTTTGATCCAGCGACATCGAAATAGGGCCACATTTAGTGCCGTAGTTCCATAGTCAAGTTCCCATATATCTTCAATTATGCCAAAGTAGTCGGTCTTTACGCCCCCCGCGCCGATAGCCACTACTCGAACACCGCTGTTTTGGTTGACACTTTTATTATCCTTTGTGTGGGTATAGAATGTGTACCCGATCTCATAAGAACTCCAAGATGTCACCGGTCTCGATGGTCCCGCTGCCAACTTACTGATGGTAATGGAATCTATGGTTTCTCTAGGCTGTATGTTCTTGTCCTTCCACCATGAAGTTATGCATTGCTTGTGTTGTTTCATGACCCAGTCACCTCTACGACCATTTGACTCCGACATGATGATCTGTATGTGTTCATCAATTTATGGTTCCATCAGTTTTGTGCCCACCAACACAGCGTAGTGCGCCCGACTCACTTCTGTGTATTCACTGTCGATGAAGACTTTTCTACCATTTGTGCCCTTCCCGACCAGCCTACCCTTGTAGTGAGAACCGGGAATACCAATCCCTGTCTGTACTTTTAGGTACTCTTGACAGCACTCGATGACTTCTTCACTACTATAGCCCTCTATCATGGAGCCCTCTGGGTATGCACGATTATGCACGTACGGCTTAGAACCGACATGAACTGCTCGTACGACCACATTTCATGCAAGTAGCAAGGGCCCAACGCCTGTATCTGATGAACCGTGTGAATCAAGAGATGTACCATTATGTCAAAGAAAGCGGGAGGTAAACACATCTCTAGTTGGTTCTAGGTCTCCATGACAAAATCATGTAGGTTTTCGACACCCTAGACGGCCCCAACTCGAAAAGTCATGAATAGTAAGTTTGATCCACTCATCAAGACCTACATTTGATACACAGGACATTATTGCATTTGACAAAGCGTTACGAAAGTGCAGTTCTAAATCCATAGGTCCCGCATATAGTTTCATAAAGTCTGTGTGAGATTCAAGACTTTGTGACCATAGTTTACCAACATTTTCTTAAATGCAAAAATATCCTATGTATGGAATGTGTATCTTGATGAGCTCTAACTACCTTGTATTCAAAAGTTTTTCATTTGAGGTCATTTAGTGCCTCGTTTGACCATGTTTGACCAAGTCATGCCTTGAATTTTTAAACCTATGACCAAATTTACTTAAACTTTTCAAATGCAAAAATGTCCTATGTATCAAAGGTAGAGCTTGGTGAGTTCTAACACCCATGTATTCAAAAAATTTTCATTTGAGGTCATTTAGTGCCTCGTTTGACCTAGTTTGACCAAGTCAAACCTTGGTTTTTCAGAAAAGACACTTTGACCGGACTCTAGATGGTCTCAGCTACGAAAGTGATGAATAAAAATTTTGTCCACCTCATCAAGACACACATTTGGTGTAATGGTCAACTTTTCATCTGAGAGGGTTTGGACCACTCAAATTTTGAAATTTTAAATTTTCACGGCTACACGCAGGTTTTCGATACTCTAGACGGCCCCAACTCAAAAACTCATGAATAGCAAGTTTGATACACTCATCAAGACCTACATTTGATACATGGGACATTTTTGCATTTGTCAAAGCGTTACGAAAGTGCAGTTCTAAATCCACAGGTCCCGCATATAGTTTCATTAAGTCTGTGTGAGATTCAAGTGACCATAGTTTACTAAAATTTTCTCAAATCTGAAAATGTCCTATGTATGGAATGTGTATCTTGATGAGCTCTAACTACTTGTATTCAAAAATTTTTCATTTGAGGTCATTTAGTGCCTCGTTTGACCAGACCAAGTCACGCCTTGGATTTTTAAAACCTATGACCAGAGTTTACTAAAACTTTTTCAAATGCAAAAATGTCCTATGTATCAAAGGTAGAGCTTAGTGAGTTCTAACACCCATGTATTCAAAAGTTTTTCATTTAAGGTCATTTAGTGCCTAGTCTGACCTAGTTTGACCAAGTCAAACCCTGGTTTTTTCAGAAAAGACACTTTGACCGTACCCTAGATGGTCTCAGCTACAAAAGTGATGAATAAAAAGTTTGTCCACCTCATCAAGATACACATTTGGTGTAAGGGTCAACTTTTCATCTGAGAGGATTTGGACCACTCAAATTTTGAAATTTCAAATTTTCACGGTTACACGTAGGTTTTCGATACCCTAGACGGCCCCAACTTGAAAAGTCATGAATAGTAAGTTTGATCCACTCATCAAGACCTACATTTGATACATAGGATATTTTTGCATTTGACAAAGCGTTATGAAATTGCTGTTCTAAATCCATAGGTCCCGCATATAGTTTCATGAAGTCTGTGTGAGATTCAAGACTTTGTGACCATTGTTTACCAACATTTTCTCAAATGCAAAAATGTCCTATGTATAGAATGTATATCTTGATGAGCTCTAACTACTTTGTATTCAAAATTTTTTCATTTGAGGTCATTTAGTGCCTTGTTTGACCATGTTTGACCAAGTCACGCTGTTGGCATTTCTTAGCGCGATTACCAAAATAGACTTAGAGCCTAATTCTGATAACAGCGCCAGAAACGCTAAATGGCTTTACTCGGCATATTTACTAGAAACTGGTTCTAGCAACTACGCGAGTGTTGCCAGGAGATAGATCACATCCTATTAGAATATATATCCGCAAGCGCACGGATCTATCATCGCAGCATTTCACCCGGAAGTATTCAGGGTATCGTTATTTATAATTTCCCAAAGGAAGGCATGGGGTAGTTAAGTATTCTAGCATGGGTATGAATACAATATTTAGCATGAGGAGAAAACGACCATTGTGCTATACAGGGGTAAGCATACTGTAGTTTGGATAGTGGACACACACTTAGAGCAACCTCAAAGGACTAAAGGTAAAATAAAGAATAAAGAATAATCTACGCGGAGCCGGCAGGTCCTATATAGTTAATGCTAGAACAGCTAATTCCACATGTTATACAAGTCAAGACTCGACTATAGACTAGGAATATGGGGAGATCGCGGCAACTGGTCTGCCAGTCGATGGCGGCATTTACGAACTCCTACTCAACATGCGAACATGGGGGATTACAAAGGACGGACAGGGCTGTCACCACCTGCCGCCTACCACCTCAACCGTGGCATGCCGACATATCCGAAGGTTCCCTCGCACCCGGACACCACGTCCGCATACTAAGGAGCTACCTACGTCCCCCCAGGACTCCCACCCTACGGATGGACGAGCTAGAACATAGGCAAGCCCGAAGGCACATCGAACTGCTATTCCTCTCCTACAATCTAATCTAAATAAGTAAAACATATGAACGATGAAGAACTATGTAGAACACGATGAACAACTCTCACAAGAACTATGGCCTAGTTCTTGATCATCGAATATATCATGTACTATACTATACTCTAGTTCATATGCAAGACTATATAAATGTAATGAGAACTTGACTAGGGAAGAACGCTCCATAGATTTATACCAAAGGTGTAGCTTTTCCTCCTGGAGACAAGCTCTCCAAGTAGCTTTGCCTAGCTCCAATGGACTAATGCTAAGGCTAAAGAACAAGTATGAGGAAGTGAGATGGCTCCAAATGGTGTGTGTGAAGGTGGGGGGCCTCTCCTCTTCA
The DNA here is from genome assembly GCA_018135685.1 of Themeda triandra. NCBI lineage: Eukaryota > Viridiplantae > Streptophyta > Magnoliopsida > Poales > Poaceae > Themeda > Themeda triandra. The sequence continues at coordinate 350,324 of JAENPR010000265.1, read as the reverse complement.
TTTATAGGGTGCTGGAGGCGGTTCAGGGGCATTGAGGTAAAATAACCAGCGCAACCGTCATCCTCTAGATGGTAGGAGGCAAACCGCCTTGGCCGGGCCCACCTAGCGGCATGGCTGGCGCGGCCGCGCCCCAGGCGCGCCCGCGCCTGGGTGGTGCCGCCCCCTGACCGCCTTTGGCGTGTGGGGCCGGGCCGTCCTCTAGGCCGCGCTTTTGCTGGTGATTTGGCCCATTTCGACCCCGAGGTGGGCTACCTTGTTTCCTTTGCCGTTTTACGCCTTCCGGAAAGCGCCTTTTTATTCTAAAAATTCCTGCACTTGGTGTATATTCTGCAAAACAATATTTTCTCCAAGCACAGGTGGAACTAGGTCAATAGTAAAGATATATGTGAAATAAAATATTTATTTCCCCCATAATGACCTATAGTTGGCGGGTAGAAATCTGAGTTAAGGACCGCCAACACACGCCTTAGATTTTTAAAATCTATGACCAGAGTTTACTAAAACTTTTCAAATGTAAAAATATTCTTTGTATCAGGTAGACCTTGGTGAGTTCTAACACCCATGTATTTAAAAGTTTTTCATTTGAGGTCATGTAGTGCCCTAGTTTGACCAAGCCAAACCTTGGTTGGTCTCAGCAATAAAAGTGATGAATAAAAAGTTTGTCTACCTCATCAAGATACACATTTGGTGTAATGGTCAACTTTTCATCTCGAGAGGGTTTGGACCACTCAAATTTTGAAATTTCAAATTTTCTCAGCTACACGCAGGTTTTCGACACCCTAGACGGCCCCAACTCGAAAAGTCATGAATAGTAAGTTTGATCCACTCATCAAGACCTACATTTGATACATAGGACATTTTTTCATTTGATAAAGCGTTATGAAAGTGCAGTTCTAAATCCATAGGTCCCGCGTATAGTTTCATAAAGTCTGTGTGAGATTCAAGACTTTGTGACCATAGTTTACCAACACATACATAAATTTAGTCTCACACAGATACATAAATGTAGTCTCATACACATACATAAATGTAGTCTCACACACATACATAAATGTACTCACGCTTAATATAACTATTTATCAGCATCCGCCGCCGTAACAGTTTTCCACTTCATACCTTTTTGTTCCCATGGCAATACATCTTTGGGTAGGCTTGCTTCCACAACATCGATCTTCTTAATAAAGTTTGTGAATAGCGGCATCTGATCGCACTTATTGTAGGCTTCGGCATCGTCGACGCCATCAACTCCGATAATGTGTTGTTTTCCGGGGATAACCACATGCTTAGGTTTCTTCTTTGGAGGGACAATACTGAGCGGGTCGGTCATATAGAAAACTTGTGTAACATGCAAAGCGAGCACCCATGGATCATCCTGGTAGGCTATGCTCTGGAGGTCCACGACCCTCAATCCAATTTCATTGAATTCATGTTGTTTGATCCAGTGACATCGAAATAGGGCCACATTTAGTGCCTCAGTTCCATAGTCAAGTTCCCATATATCTTCAATTATGCCAAAGTAGTCGGTCTTTAGGCCCCCCGTGCCGATAGCCACTACTCGAACACCGCTGTTTTGGTTGACAATTTTACTATCCTTTGTGTGGGTATAGAATGTGTACCCATTGATCTCATAAGAACTCCAAGATGTCACCTGTCTCGATGGTCCTGCTGCCAACTTACTGATGGTAATAGAATCTATGGTTTCTCCAGGCTGTATGTTCTTGTCCTTCAACCATGAAGTTATGCATTGCTTGTGTTGTTTCATGACCCAGTCACCTCTATGACCATTTGACTCCGGCATGATGATCTGTATGTGTTCATCAATGTATGGTTCCATCAGTTTTGTGCCTGCCAAGATAGCGTAGTGTGCGCCCGACTCACTTCTATGTATTCACTGTTGATGAAGACTTTTCTACCATTTGTGCCCTTCCCGACCAGCCTACCCTTGTAGCGAGAATCGGGAATACCAATCCCTCTCTGTACTTTTAGGTACTCTTGACAGCACTCGATGACTTCTTCACTACTGTAGCCCTCTATCATGGAGCCCTCTAGGTATGCACGATTATGCATGTATCGGCTTAGAACCGACATGAACCGCTCGTACGACCACATTTCATGCAAGTAGCAAGGGCCCAACGCCTGTATCTGATGAACCAAGTGAATCATGAGATGTACCATTATGTCAAAGAAAGCGGGAAGTAAACACATCTCTAGTTGGTTCTGGGTCACCATGACAAAATCATATAGGTCACTCAGCTCTGTCTTGCTAATCTTCTTCTGCGAGATCCTCGACCAGAAGTAGCACATGCGGGTGATAGCCATCTTCAAAAACTCTGGCTTGATAGCCCTATTTGCGATTGGTAGGAACACCGTCAGCATCATATGACAATCGTGAGCCTTACATTGTGGAAATGACAGGTCCTTCATCGACACTAGCTTCTTCGGGTTTGCCGAAAACCCAGTCGGGACTTTGATCCCCTTCAGAGAAGTGCATAAACCTCTCCTCTCTTGTAGGTCCAGGTGGTAGCAGCCGCGTTCATGGTATATCTTCTGGCTTTTGTCTCAGGTATTGGGTGAAGCTCTGGCATAACATGTAGCTACTCCATGTCCCTCCATGCTCTGAGACTATCCTTTGACTTGGCTATGTCCATTAAGGTAGCGATGAGACTCTCAAAGACATTCTTTTGCACGTGCATAGCATCAATGTCATGGGGGACCTCCAATTGTGGCCAGTATTCAAGATACTGAAAGAAGATAGACTTTTCTTAAAAGGAACGCCTTCGATAGGAGGTATGCTTCTATCTCTGGTTGTTCCATCCATTTTCTTCTTTCAATAGACGACGCTTATGTTTTTCACCATTTCGAACACATTTTCCATCATGACGCCTCTCCGGAGGCCGGTCTTCATCCTCTGGGATGTTGCCAAAGTACTTTAAGTACAGTTTGCTGCGGTACTTGTGACCTTGCTTTAAGAAGTGACGGTTCCTGATGTAAACAGTCTTCTTGGATCCATCTAGGTACACCCATTTAGTATCATCCAGACAGACTAAGCATCCTGTCTTGCCTTTGATCTGTCCAGACAAGGCAAACAACGCGGGGTGGTCGTTGATAGTCATAAATATTATTGCTCTTAATGTGAAGGTTTCCTTTTGGAATGCATCGTACATCAGCTCCCTAGTCCTCCATGGTTTCTTGAATTCTTCCATCACAGACTCGAGGAACACGTCCATATCAAAGCCTGGTTGCTGAGGGCCAGAAACAAGAACAGTGAGGAAAAGGTACTTTCTCTTCTGACACAACCACATCGGGATGTTGTACATCGTCAATATCATTGGCCAGGTGCTGTGTTGTGCTCGTCCTCTCATTGAAGGGATTCATTCCATCGGTGCTCAAGGCGAACCGTACATTCCTTACGTCCGAGCTGAATAGAGGGTTGTTGTTATCGAAGTCCTGCTACTGACTGCCATCGGCCAGGTGTGCAATCACATTGTCATAGACCTTGCGCTCATCGTCCCACCATGTCATGAGCACGGCTTCCTTAGGGTTGAGGAAGATACTCCTCAACCGGTCGGTCACTGGCAGGTACCACATTACCAAGGCAAGAATTTTCCTCTTTTTTGCGTCGTTGCCTAATGGGGTGTCCTCTGGAGGTCGAGATTCTTGTACCGCCTTTTTGGAACCCTTCTTAGTCCTCTTGTTCCTAGTGGTGGCTTCTCCACCACTGTACAGGTTATTGTCCTTGTACCGACTTGCCCCACAATGAGGACATTTATCCAGGCCTTCGAACGTTTTACCGTGAAAAAGTATACAATGGTTGGGGCATGCATCGATCTTTTCAACACCCATTGTCAATGGAGTTATGACCTTCGCATGGTATGTGTTGGAGGGAACTAAGTTTGGCAGTGGCAGCACAGATGACAAAAGATGCAACAGATCGTCGAAACTGCAGTCCGACCAGCCGTACTTAGCCTTTAGGATGAGTAGCTCAAGCACAAAACGGAGTAGTGTCCAGTGTGTTGGACAGCCCTTCTCAACACCATACAGAGTCGCCTTCAATGCTGCTTTCATCCGCTCTAGATTTTCTAGACCCTTTTTCTGTTGTAGTATTTCTGGTCCAAGGGCCTGAAGCATTTTCTCTAAGTGGTCAAAGTTTTGTGCATCACCCTCACCTGCTCCACCATCATTATTGTCTACACTACCAACATCACCATCATTATTGTAGACACCACCGGCATCATCACCACGTGCTTGTTCATTGGTTGACTCATGTTCCATTTGTGCTTCAAACATGTTTGAGAATCGGGACACCAATTGGGCGTCGGCATCGTCTTCTTCGTTGCCGTCATCAACCATTACTTCACCATGGTGAACCCATACTGTGTAGTCCGGAACAAATCCTCGCCTAACCAGTTGTGATCTGATGACTTCCCCATCATAAGTTGCCATGTGGTTCTTGCAATCTTTGCAGAGACAAATAATTGAACGATTAGTCCCTGATGTCCTTGCATGATTCACCGCGACTGAAATAAATTTGTCCACCTCATCAGCAAAGGCTGGCGAGTACCTTGGCAAACCATACATCCAAGTAGCCCTGTCCTCCATCCTTAAAAAGAAATAAAGTTGAGAACAATTATTAGTAACGTAGATGAAATGATTATTAGTTACCATTATTAGCAATAATTATTAGCAATAATTGTGTTGGGAATGATTATTAGGCACAACTATTAGCCACAAATTAATAGTAACAATCATTATCTACCATTATTAACAACAATTATTAGCTATCATTATTAGCAACAATTATTATTAGGAACGATTATTAGGCACAATTATTAGCCACAATTAATAGTACCAATTATTATCTATCATTATTAGCAACAATTATTATTAGCAATAACTACTAGTTTACCAACTATTAGTTTATCAACAAGTATTCATGCCAACCACATTCCAATGTCATGAAACAAAAACGAAAAAAAAGAAAACCCTAGATCTAGAACATTCCTTTTCTCTCCATACATGAAACTACAATTAATCTCCACTATCAACTAATTGAGGGAGCTAGGTCATGTCTCTACCTAATCTACACTAATAGCATAAAAGATAAGCTCCAATTTGATCAATACAAAGCTCAAGCTCCATGGAAGAGGGAGAAAACAAAAATGTAAATTACTCACTAACCAACCAATAAAACTTGAATTAGAGGGTGGGAATGACATTCTCTTACCTTAAACATGCCCCCCGCCAAAGGATTTGAGTTCAAAACCTCCCCCCTTACTAGAGCAATTTAGGGAGGTGCCCAAGGCCTCCCAAGCCTTTTTTTCACGAGTTGGAGTGAGTGGCTCGGGAGGAAGAAGGGTGGGCAACCCACTTATAGCTAGAGACCACTGTAGGGGCGGCTGGACCCCTACAGTGGTCTGTTGTAAGGGCGGCTAGTGATCCAGCCGCCCCTGCAATGCCAAACTTCCCTTCAATATACTTGATAACCAGCAAAAGCGGTGAGTGGTCAAATCTCACAAAAATAATAGATGCAAACAAGCAACTTGATATACGAACCACAGCACCAAATAATTCTCTGTTTATATAGAAACCAACAGTAGCAGCAATCGATAGAGGGATCAGCTTACAATAGAAGATGCAAACCAAACCCTAGGTAATCCTTCCACCCGCGACCTCGACGACCATGATCAGAAGTTGGGGAATTGAATCAACTCCAGCACGAGTCCAAGGATCAATCCTCGATCACGCACTCCACACAAATCCGAGAGGATCCGGCAACACCCGCTAGGGCTTCACGAGCGGCGGCTCGACAAGGAGTAACTCCACAAATAAAATCCAACCTGATCTCAGGGTTAGCCGATCCTAAGGATTAAAAGGCACGCAGGCCTCGGCTCCACCAGACCAAAAGGCTCGCAGGCCTCGACTCCACCGGACCAGACATGGACTCGGCCAAGCTGAACGTGACACAACCAGTTAACTAGGACTCTACCTGACGGACTCAGGAAACAAAGACTAGCACCTACAGGTAACTCACGTATACATATATAGGAACAATAAAATAATCCGCAAGCATGCAAATCACGTCATTAGCATTTGTTGTCTGGTTGCTTTGTAGGTGTTCTCCATATATGCCCAAATAATTCATGTAACATCCACCTTCATAGAGCCGATGAACAAATATTTTTCTGGCTTTATATTTTCTGCTTTCTTGAATGTTGCACCAGTGAAGATGACATTTGACGACAAGCCGGCAGTACTAAATTTATCCATGTCCATGATATATTTCTCCTCAAAAGTAACAGTTCCAAATTGAAAACTGGAAGACATTAAAGAATTACCGGTTACCTTGTATTTATTTCCAACGAGCTTTTCATGTATAAACTGATGACCTATGGGTTCATCAAGTAGGGGGAGCAAGAACATGAACTTGGTTGTTGCATTTGAAATATGCATTTTTCATATGATTGCTTGCATAATAGATGCATTAAAGTAATATCTTCCTAGCTTGTGTGGTGTTTGCTAGTTTTAGAACTTGATTGATGATTTGATAACTAGCTAGCATGCACTACTACAGATTCGCACATCATTGCCCACCTAATCACCGCCGGAAATGGCGAAACCGGCAGTGATGACTCATCACAGCCGGTGCCAAGCTCGACGGAGCCTGACTTGCGTCAGGCAGCGAAGGCACCGGCAGTGATGAGTCATATTACTGCCGGTTGGTATGCAGACCCGGCAGTGATATGGGGTGCAGATATCACCGCCGGCTCTAGCCAGAGGCCGGCAGGGATGAGAATCATTGCCGCCGGTGTCCTGCGAGAGCCGGCAGTGACCGCCTGACAGCACACTGCCTGCCTCTCCTTCCTCCTCCTCAAGAACAGAGGGCAACTTGCTCAAAAAAACAGAGGGCAACAAAAATAATAATAAAATAAATAAAATGAAACTCGTAATAATAAAAATTCATTATATATATAATATGATAAGGTTTTCATTACATAATTAAAATTTGTCATAAATAAAAAAACTAATAAAAAATGGCGGCAGCATTCGACGTCCGCTCGCCGCCGCCCTCGCCGCCGCCTAATGGGGGGCCGCCGCCTCGAGCTGGCTGCGAGCAGCCGCCTCCTCCGCCTCGGCAGCCGCGCGGGCCACCTGCTCGGCCTCCAGCGCATCGTGCAGGATGGCGGCCGCCTCCTCGGCCGCCGCCGCCGCGCTCCACCTGCAGGGCCTGCTCGGCCGTCCTGCGCCAGCTGCGCTCTTGGGCAAGCTGCGCGCGCAGGGCGAGGAGTTGGTTCTCCGGCGCGCGGACTTGGCGGCCGGCGGAGGAGGTCGACGGGTAGTTGGGGTGCATATAACGCCGTCCCCGGCGTCCGGCTCCGTCTCCACCGCTGCGGCCACCACCGACACCACCGCCGGACTCCATGAATGCAGCCGAGCCGAGGAGAAGAGAGGATATATGGAAGGAGAGGAAGGTGGGAGGCGGAGAATGCAGCCGAGGAGGCCGCTTTATAAAGGCCACCGGTGGGGGACTCAAAGGCCACCGTCGCCGGTGGCCTATCAGTTCACACCGCCATCAAGGCGGCCTCTCGGTTCCCCATGCGCGGCAAGGAAGACGAGGCCCCGCCAACTTATCACTGCCGGTTCTTGTTACGATCCGGCAGTGATGATGGAGACGGCGATGTGCGGTTAAGTAACCTATACTACTCCACTCTTTCGATCTACTTATCTTAATGTTATTGTATAATATAATGAATTACGATTATATCTATTTTTTTAATTTTTTTATACATTTATATAGTAAATTCTATGCTTGAGTACATATATGTTTTGTTAACGACAATAAAATATTTATTTATATAGAGCACAAGAGTACAAGATAAAATAAATAAAAAAATTACATATATGATAACAAAGACCTTACAACAAAATTACATATACGATAACAAAGACCTATTTTCATACAGATCAAAGCTACCATCCATGAGTATCAACACATTATAATTTAACCACCTCAGTAGTATTCTTCTAGCATCCTTGCTAGCATAGATAAAGCGAGGTGGTTAGAGCAATGCTTGTCGGCGGGGATACATGACTGTATGGCCTCTTCCGGATTGAAGAGACAATACCGCGCTGGCGTCGAATGCAAGCACATATGTGCAAGCACTTCTCAAGAGCCTCGCCGGAAATCCCAACATCCGGCATTGCTATATCAGTAGAATTCTTCTAGCACCTATTGTGTGCACCATTGTGGTGGAGTACAACACGTAACAATATCTGTATGTGAAGGGCTTTCTCCCACAGAGAGCCCATATTCACAAAAACTAGCAAACTAGCCTAGAGAACTAGGCAAGATGGAGAGAGGAAAAAATGAACACAAGAAGGCAGGCATATGCCCTGGATGTGTGCCATATATTTATAGGCGTAGTGGTGGCGTGGTAGCTGGCAGTAGTGCCATGCTTTTAAGATATACATCACTGCCGGCTTTTAAAAATAGCCGGCAGTGATATGTATATAAAATTAAAAAAATAAAAAAACCGCCTGGACTCGATCGTGGTCACAGGTTCCAGAGCCCACGGCCTTATCTCGGCAATATAAATCCTTTATTTGGTTTCTGTTTTTTCTTACAAATCTTTATGTTAATTTGCTCCCATTTTATATTCTTTATTTTAAAAAAAAGATGCTCGTTGGGTTCAAATCCAACGCTGGCGGGTACTGTCCTTCGACCACTACGGCAGGCCGGAAGTGACGTGAGCTTGTGGCCGCAGTGGGCTCTCCTTTTAAAAAATGCCATTGGATTGATCACTGCCGGCTCCTTCCACAAACCGGCAGTGATGGCCTGGGCGAGCCTTTTAAAAAATACCATTGGATCTATCACTGCCGGCTTGTCGAACGCGCCGGCGGTGATGGACGCGCCTTTTAAAAAATGTCGTTGGCCCATCACTGCCGGCTACATCCAGGCGCCGGTAGTGATATAAAGTAAAGATTGTTTTTTAAAAATATATCTCTGCCCCCTCTGATCAATACAGCAAGAGCACTGCTCCCACCTACCACGACAACACGGGGCCTATAAAATGGCCATCGTGCTTGGAACCTCTATCTGAGTTTGTGATCCTTTTCCTTCCTCTTTCTCTAGTTGTTTGCTAGTTTTCCAAATACATGGGTTCCCTTTGGGAGAAAGCTCTCCACATACAGATATCGTCATGCGTTATAGTAGTCCACCAAAATAGTGCACATAAGTGGTGCTAGAAGAATGCTACTGAAGATGAGCTGAGCCGCATGTTGGGGTGCCCGGTGAGATTGATAGAGCCGTCCCACGAGCTGGATTCTCTGGGTCTCTGTGAATCATGTGCGTTGTAGATAGTACATTCATTCCTTGAATTGTACCTCTGCAGTGGCATGCGTTCATTTGAGGTGCTATGAGATTGACGGACCTCGCCGGTGTGCTTTGTGTAATTTCCTCCTGGGGTGGTGTTAGTACTCTAAGGCGACGCCAGAAGTTTATGCACGAGTTGGTCACGCATTTCTCTGGGTCGCGGTACGACTGCCCCATCGAGGAGTACCTGCCGGTGCGGTTCGAGCTGCATCCAACCCTTGCCGCTGCGCTAGAGATGGCAAGTAGGCCACAACCGAGGAAGAAAGCAGGTGGTCAAATTATAATGTGTTGATACACATGGATGATAACATTGACGGTGAAGAAAAATATGTCTTTGTTATTGTATATGTAATTTTATAATTTTTATTTATTTTGTATTCCATCCATGTACTCTCTCTAAATAAATATTTTACAAAGTTGAACATGAATAGTTTGTGTCAAAGTGGATTTGGTCTTTGTATCAAATTTGTAAAATAATTAAAAACTCGAAAACTGGATACGAGGTGCCAAAATTCAAAAATTCAAAGTTTTAATGGTACAAGCTCTGTCAATTGAAGAGTCGACCATTACACCAAATGTTGATCATGATGAGTGTGACAAACTTTGTGTTCATCACTTTTGCATTTAAGGCCATCTAGGGTCGGGTCAAAGTGGATTATCACAAAAATCCAAGATTTGACCAAGTCAAACATGGTCAAATTATGTCAAATCTCTAAAAAAAACTAAGATCATGTGTGGGGACTTAGTTTACTGTTTATGTGCTTAGAAAAAATTTGAAGCCAATATGACATGGGAATACATATTTTTCTATTTATTACTATTATATCTAGTTTTTCAATAAATAATCATCACTCGGTGCCACATATGACACCGGCGGTGATGTTATTTTGAAAACTAAAAATTTTCAAAAAATTTTGACACCGCCGCGACTCGAACGCGGGTCCGGGGATCTAAGATTTATGCCTTAACCACTGCGCTCATAGAGGATAACTGCTTTATTTACTACTTGATATTTTAATTGTTTCTCTTTGAAATTTGTAAAATAATTAAAAATCCAAAAAATTTGCAGAGATTAGGACTCGAGCGCGGGCCTCACAGGTCAGAGGACGCGGCCTTAACCGCTGTGGTAGAGACGCCTGTTCATACGAAACAGGAAATGACGTTAATTAACCGGTGCGCGCCACAGGTAATCACTTTCGGGGCACGTTTAGCCCCGGCAGTGATGTACTTATCACTGCCGGTTATTAGTTGGAACCGGCAGCGATATACCTATCACTGCCAGTGCTTGGTAGGAACCGGCAGTGATAAGTCCGGGGTATATAAGCGGGCGCGCGCGCTTCTGAAAATTTCACAAGTCTTTTGAACCATGCGCCCTTTCCCAACTCTGCAGAGTAGCCTCGACGCCGTCTGCCGCCCCCAACGACGCCGTCCGTGTTGATGTCTATTAAGTGCAACTGAAATAAAGAGGGTTCCGCAAGCGCACAGAATATATCATCGTAGCATTTTAACCAGGAGTAATCCAGGTATCGTTATTTATAATTTTACCACTGGGAAGGGAATGCACTGGATAATGAGTGCTGAGCAATGCACATGCGATAATGGAGAGCTTAACCTTGTCTCGTATCGATCATCTCATACGGGGTAAGTGTCACATAAAATATAGGAATGAATGATAAATGACATAAGATAAATGAGAGCATTTAGCCACATAAAATAATAGTAATAAGCCATCTCAACTTAGCACTCTAAGCTTATAACACTAGCATGGACTAGGACGATCTAGGGTATAATCCTATGTTATTCTAACTATAAAGTCAAAGCATACAATGATTAGTGCAAGAACATCTAGCAATCATGGCGGGAAAAGGTTACATCTATGCATAGTGATATTACCGAGAAGACAAGAGACATAGCAATGACTTCAATGTAATAGGTTTGTTCTGCTAGACCTATATTCGGGAGAAGGGCTACAAAGGACTCAACAGATCGTCACTCCCGTGATCTACCTCACGATCCGGAATATAGGGTGCAATCGCAGATAAATACAATCTAGGCACCACGCCTACACAATATTTACCACTCACCCATCGATCTAATGAGCAAGCGCTATACGATCCTATGCATAAACATAATTCTAGTCCAACTATGCTAAACATATAATCAAAGTAAACTAAGAACAATATAATTGAGAACATAATCAAAGAGAGCAAAGTCAAGTCGATATAATAGAATAGAATAAAGTACTACTCATAGTATCACGAACAATGATGAATATTACAAGAATGTAGAGGGAATTACCAAGAACTCCGACAGATCCGGACTCCAAGCTAGGCTTGATTCCCTCTAGATCTATTCCTATGTAGCTATGCTACTAAACTATGGAGCTCTAATTGAGATGGTGGCTCGGCTTCTCTGAATTCGATGAGAGAATGAACTCTTGAATGAATTAGGGTTTCACCCGGGGGCCGGGGCTCTGAATATATAGCCCCCTAGGATGAACCACAGCCCTCGGATCAAACCGACCTAAATGGACGATAATTATTCATCCTCAAAGGCGGTGGAGGCAGGATCCGCGAGACTCGACGTGATTGGCTGGGGTGGGGAGTCGGCCGACTCCCCCCTTGGGCGGCCGACTGGCCAGCCTGCCAGGTGGGCCCCAGCTTCCAGGTGTCGCCTTCTGGAGTCTTCTAGATTATACAATTTTACCCGTTCGGTCTTTATCTCTATGTAATCATGACATGTGGGCCTCCTTTGGTTCTCTTTCTGATAACCCCCTGCGAAAATAGACAATCACCAAAACTCGTGGAATTCTCGGTGTAACCCCTATATCTAATTAGTGAACATATTTTAGTCCTTTCTCTTGTTGCATTGACGGTATAAAATTGATACTTAACGACCGTCAACAAACTCCCCCAAGCTTACCTTTTGCTCGTCCCTGAGCAAAGATAGACTCATTGATGGATCAGGAGTTGCTACAATGCTTTCATTCCTCACAAGTACACATGCGTTCAAACAAGAACTCTCCTCCGGATTAGAGTGAACTATCCTGACTCAAAACTTACTCATATTACCTTTCACCATGGGGCTTGTAACCGTCACTTGGGTCTTGAGTAGTTGAAAGATAGAACGGTCAAGTCAAGCGCCATGTTTCTCGCTCTTTGATTAACTATTATCCCAGAGTTTTTGCAAAGTTTTGAAATAAAACTCAGAGTTCCTTGTATGAACCTTTCGGTCTCTCATTTGTGGTATTTACGGATCCTTTCTAAGGCATGAGTAGTGTATGCCTTCTCTCTTCTCTCGAATATGTGGTATTTATGGAACTAAGGCATAGTGAAAAGTGCCTTCTCTCTCTCACCCTACTTTCTAATAGGCTTATGTGGAGCTCATAGGTGGGGAGACACTCAAACTCACTTGCATATATTGCATAGTTAAGACATGGATCCAATAGGAACTATAATAATAATAAAGTCATATGTGCATATGAATGAGGAAATGGATGATAAGATGATGATGGGATGATGATAAGGAAATGATTATGAGGGGTGATCACTTGGTGAACATCTACTTCTACACTTGCTCCTTTGGGGATAACATGACTCCCTTTATTTGGAAACCTTGAAACTTCTTGAATGGAAGGACTTGGCTACTCTTTCTTTTTCTTTCTTTCTTCTTTTCTCTTTTTTTTTCTTTTTCTTTTTCTTCTTTTTTTTTTATAGAGCAACCAATCCTCTGGAAACGACACTTTAGCAACGGGGAGTGTATAACTTGAAATGATAATGACTGGAGCTTGTATGTAGGCAAATAGAACGGCGATGATTATTTCTAGATGTTCACTCCCAGGATAGGAATAGAACCTTTTCTGGATGAAGTGAAATAAGTGGTGTATGTATATGTGGATGGATGGATGGATGGATGGATGGATGCGTACTCCCAGGGTAGGAGTAGCATAAGTGCGTATCTCCAGGGTAGAGACAGCACAATATGTGATGGACATGGATCTATATGTGGGTGGTACTTCGAGGAACAGAAGTAGCACAAAATGAATGTGGTAGTTATAAAATAGGTGCATGCTTCTGAGGACAGAAGTAGCATAGATCAATGGATGGAGAGCACATAGTATTGACTTTAACTGCATGACTGATTCCTTATGGGTCCACAGCATAACCACACTCAATGCCTATAAAGACTACACTCAAGCTACAGTGTGATCTATATAAACAGATGGGTTTTCCTAATCTAGTAAGCATGAATATATGGCCGTGGTAGGAATTTAATATTTTCAAAGATAAATTCTCCAGAACTCTAGTATCTCTAGGAACAAGATGGACAAGCAGCTCAAAACCTTCCCATATCATACCCGTCAACCACCTAGACTTAGATCAAGTATTCGCTAACCACAAGTTTCGGTTCGAGCAAATCTCAAATCTAAACAAGCTGTGTCCAAAACTCGAGAGAGTGCAAGGTTGAAAACTAGGTACTTGAAAGGAATTACGGCAGAGCAACTATTCATCATCTCCATGTAGAGTTTATTCTAGGGGATAACTTTTAAAGACAGATTGCAAGAGCTCTCCAAAAGTAGTAAAGATAAATAAGGGAATCTTTCTCGGGTTTCTATGGTTATGCATCTTTTTTAGTAGTTTTAACAAAGCATACTTTAACAAGGCATAAATAGATAAGTTGGAAACATTTAGCTTATTACACGGGGGATGCTCTCCCCCAAGCTGGATGTTGACATAGTCTGCTGATGTTGCTGAAAGGCAATGAAGATGTTCTAGTTCTCCAGGAGTGTCGTAGATAGTTGCTGTTGGAGACAGCGTTCAAGTGTCGCAGATAGCACTCCGATAGGGGACTGGATGTCCTTCTACCTGTTGGCTCTTCTTGATCCTTGATGTTCTGTGAAGCTCAAATAGACAACAAAGCTTGTGGAACTGATTAAGCGTTAGTGATAAAACCTCTAGGCTTTGGTTGTCTAGAACTTCCCTAACTTAAAACTCATTCTAACAGGATCACAAGAAATATTTTTATCTTTTTATTATTTAAGGAATGCAGACAGGGAAAGATAAATATGCTGAGAAATTATTTTTGTGCCACCACAGTGAATGATTATCCACATGGGGCTTAAAGTTTTTCTGGACGCAAAAGCAAACATCTTTATTTTCTTTTCTAATGCAGAGATAAAAAAGTAAAGATGCAACTAAGATGCTAGTAGGAAAATGAATATGCTAAGGTAAAAAAATGAAATGCTGAAAAGTGAATTGCCGATAAATACCAAGTTACCTCTTGGCGCGGCGTTCGGTGGTTTTAAGTCCTCCGAACAGACTTGTCATGTTCGCTCATTTTTCAAGGGGTGCATTGGTGGCGCCTCTGATGATGTCGCCTCTTGTGTAGGAATTGATTCTGATTTTGCTTTTACCTTCCACACCTTCTTTGTTGGAGAGGATGACCTTGAGGAGGAAGCTTCATGGACCACTTGTTTCTCTTCTGTTGGTAGTACCTCCTCTTCTTCTGCAACGTTCTTTTCTTCAGGGTACCGGTCTTCATATCTTGATACTTCTCCCTCATAGTCAGCCCATCCATCTGTAGTGATGTTCTTCTTGTTCTGGCGATGGGTACGCTGCCTTCTCCTTGCTCTGTTCTTCTTGGGCTCTTCAGTGATTATATAATTATTGTTGAAGTAGCGGCGTACCTTCTCAGTGGGAAAGTGGAAGTGAATCTCTCCTGTTCCAATATAGATGATAGCTTTGGTGGTGTTCAGGAATGGTCTTCCTAGGATGATTGGAGGATCATAGTCATCTCCCATATCAATGACTAGGAAGTCTGTGGGGACATAATGGTCATCTATCTGGATGAGGACATCCTTCACTTCTCCTTCGACGAAGCGGAATGTCTGATCTGCCATCTGCAGCTGTGCATAGGTGGGCTCCAAAGGCATAGTGCCATATAGATACTCATAAGTTACCTTGGCCATAATATTGACGCCGATCCGGTGTCACGGCATGCCTTTATTGAAAGAGCTTCTGTTGATGGAGCATTGAATGGTTGGGATACCTGGGTCATCCTTCTTGATCAGACGTGGGGACCTGAGTAAGTGGTCATGCTCCCTGTGGACTGCAGTGACCATCCTCACTGTCTCCATTTTCTTGGTCTTCTTATTCTTGTTCTTGCTCTTCTTAGCTGGATTCTTCTTCCTCTCATTGTTCTGCTGATGAGGGTGTGCTGGAAACTGCAGCACTCTGTTCTTGAAGAAGAAGGTTTCTCTCTTGCCCTTGATGTTGAAGGTGATCTTGGCAGTGTTGGCATACATGATGGCTCCAGCAGTGTTCAAGAATGGTCGTCCCAAAATGACAGGGGACCTTTCATCATTGCCTGTATCCACTACCACGAAGTCTGCAGGAACATACGAGTTGCCTACTCGTACACATATGCCTTCAAGTACTCCCAAAGGGACACAGAGTGACTGATCTGCAAGCTGTAAGTACATGGTTGTGTATGCTAAGGGGCATCTGAATAGCTTCTCATATATCACTCTTGGCATGATGTTGATGCTTGCACCGAAGTCACAGATTGCCTCATTAAAGTTAGTACTTCCAATGGAGATCGGAATGACTGGTCTCCCGGATCGCCCTTCTTGATTGGCGAGTTGAGTCTATCCATGACCCCTTCGATGGATCACTCCGGCTATCTTCTACATTGAATATATCAACAAGATTTGCGTCTCGAGCTCTTCGGGTTGTCCCGCGCTTACCTTGGCCGGTGGAGGGAGCAAGGTTAACAAGCCGTTGTACCCGCGACTCAAGTATCTTGTTGAAGCTGAGATGACTCTTGATGGCATTGGAAAAGCCATCCATTCTGTTGCCGAGTGTCTCTAGGACCTTGTCATTTGATGTCGCCTTCTTGGACAGATTGTCCATCATCTTGCCTTGGTTCAAGACTAACTCTCTCAAAGGCGGCCGGTTGTAATTATTGTAGGAGGAGTTGTTACCTTGATAGTTGCCCGAATAATTGCCCGAGTAGTTAGGCCTCTGCTGTTGATTCCAACCTTGATTCTCCGCTGAGGACGATAGTAATTATTATTGTTGTTGTTGTTGAGGTAGTTCACGTCCTCCTTCAGCTACGCGCTAGCACCTGTGTGCCCAGTCTCTCCACACTCTTCACATGTCATGCGAGCATCATGTATATGCATGACTTCTTTCTTCTCTGTGGCTCTCTCATCGAGCCTCTTCATTAGCAGATCCATTTTGGCAGACAACATGTCTACCTCCTTTAGCTGGTGCATTCCTCCACCTCTTTTGCGGGTCTGCGTTCTTTCTTCACTCCAACCTTGGTTGGATGCCATCTTCTCCACAAGAGCTGTGGCCTGAGGAATAGTGAGTGATAAGAATGCACCTCCAGCAGCAGCATCCATCGTCTCACGTGTGCTGTTGCTGAGTCCATGGTAGAATGTCTACATAAGCAGCCAATTCTCCATGCCATGATGAGGACACTCGAGGATGTAATCTTGAAAGCGCTCCCAAGCTTCTGGGATAGTCTCATCATGATGTTGCTGAAAGCTTGATATCTTCCCACGAAGAGCATTTGTCTTGCCCATGGGGAAGAACTTCACCAAGAAATTGGTGGAACATAGTGCCCACGTAGTATTCTTCTCCTTATTGGTGTAGAACCACTGCTTCGCTCTCCCCAAGAGTGAGAATGGGAAGAGGCGAAGTAGTATAGCATCTCTGGGGACATCCTTGATAGTGAATGTGCTACAAATCTCCAGGAAGTGTTGGAGATGAGCACTAGCATCTTCATGGGCCTTCCCACAGAACTGGCTTGCTTGCACCATGTTGATCAGCGCAGGCTTGAGCTCAAAAGCTCCTTCAATGTCCGCAGCTGGTCCAGTACGAATGTTGTCCGTAGTGGGAGCTGAGAACTCGCGGAGTGACTTGTTTGCCATGGCTTCAAACGCTGGTGTAAAGTCTCGAACGAAAGGTCGGCTTTCTGCTTCCGACAAACTTCCAAGTTGAGTTGATGATGATGTTTGATTGGTCTTCTTCAACTTGCTTCTGGCCTTCCTGAATAAAGCTTCTGGATCGTCAATATAGTTATCAGGAAGAGTAGTCTTGATTACCCTGCATAAAATACAAGTAGACAAAACAAGGGTAATCCTCAGTAGAGATGGGTTAGTATGAAAAAGACTACTCGATCACATTATCTAGTGCAATGCTGCTCATTATCCATTGGCTTTCAACCTTCCCCGGCAACGGCGCCAAAAATGCTTGTTGATGTCTATTAAGTGCAACCGAAATAAAGAGGGTTCCGCAAGCGCACGTAATATATCATCGTAGCATTTTAACCAGGAGTAATCCAGGTATCGTTATTTATAATTTTACCACTTTGGGAAGGGAATGCACTGGATAATGAGTGCCGAGCAATGCACATGCGATAATGGAGAGCTTAACCTTGTCTCGTATCGATCATCTCATACAGGGTAAGTGTCACATAAAATATAGGAATGAATGATAAATGACATAAGATAAATGAGAGCATTTAGCCACATAAAATAATAGTAATAAGCCATCTCAACTTAGCACTCTAAGCTTATAACACTAGCATGGACTAGGACGATCTAGGGTATAATCCTATGTTATTCTAACTATAAAGTCAAAGCATACAATGATTAGTGCAAGAACATCTAGCAATCATGGCGGGAAAAGGTTACATCTATGCATAGTGATATTACCGAGAAGACAAGAGACATAGCAATGACTTCAATGTAATAGGTTTGTTCTGCTAGACCTATACTCGGGAGAAGGGCTACAAAGGACTCAACAGACCGTCACTCCCGCGATCTACCTCACGATCCGGAATATAGGGTGCAATCGCAGATAAATACGCCTAGGCACCACGCCTACACAATATTTACCACTCACCCATCGATCTAATGAGCAAGCGCTATACGATCCTATGCATAAACATAATTCTAGTCCAACTATGCTAAACATATAATCAAAGTAAACTAAGAACAATATAATTGAGAACATAATCAAAGAGAGCAAAGTCAAGTCTGATATAATAGAATAGAATAAAGTACTACTCATAGTATCACGAACAATGATGAATATTACAAGAATGTAGAGGGAATTACCAAGAACTCCGACAGATCCGGACTCCAAGCTAGGCTTGATTCCCTCTAGATCTATTCCTATGTAGCTATGCTACTAAACTATGGAGCTCTAATTGAGATGGTGGCTCGGCTTCTCCGAATTCGATGAGAGAATGAACTCTTGAATGAATTAGGGTTTCACCCGGGGGCCGGGGGCTCGAATATATAGCCCCCTAGGATGAACCACAGCCCTCGGATCAAACCGACCTAAATGGACGATAATTATTCATCCTCAAAGGCGGTGGAGGCGGGATCCGCGAGACTCGACGTGATTGGCTCGGGGTGGGGAGTCGGCCGACTCCCCCTGGGCGGCCGATCGCGCCCGCCGGTGGGCCCCGGCTTCCAGTGTCGCCTTCCGGAGTCTTCTAGATTATACAATTTTACCCGTTCGGTCTTTATCTCTATGTAATCATGACATGTGGGCCTCCTTTGGTTCTCTTTCGATAACCCCCGTAGAAATAGACAATCACCAAAACTCGTGGAATTCACGTGTAACCCCTATATCTAATTAGTGAACATATTTTAGTCCTTTCTCTTGTTGCGTTGACGGTATAAAATTGATACTTAACGACCATCAACAGTCCGCCGCCCCGACGACGCCCCCCTCCGCCACCGACGTCGCCTTCTGCCGCCCCGCTCCTCCGCTGACGGCCACGCGACCCGCGGCCCCGTCCAGCACCGGCGCCAGCGGCACCACCGGCAGCCAGCGGCATGACCAGCGCCGCCGCCGCCACACCGGAGCTCACGTGCCACTGCCCCGCGTGCAACAATCTCCGGAGCATCGTCCACCCTCACAGGCATCTAGGAGCGCGCGGAAGCGGTCACCATCTGTTCACGCGGTTTGCTCCTCTCTTCCTGCCCCCTACCTGTTCGACAGAATGCCTCTATAGGCTTCTGTTGCTGCAATGATCTCTGAACTTTGGTCAATTTGACCTTGTTAACTTGTGAACCTGTTGATGCTCAGAACCTGTTGATGTTGTAAGATTTTAGAGATGCTTTAGAGGGTGCTAGTAGCTAGTATAAGCAAATAAATTCACCATCTTAATTCTACTTAGGATTTGAGCTTGATAAATTTTGTGTGATGTTTCTATGCTAATAGTTAGCCATCCATGTGCTCAAATTTGTTATTGGACATGTTTCATAGTCTAAAGTAATTTAGGCCTATTTAATGTGGGTTTAATGTTGCTAACTTGTGGATTTGTGTAGCTTTAACCATAAGTCCAAATGGGGTGAAATTTGGTCAGCAAGCTAGTGTGGACCTGATGGTGTTACTATAATTTGTCCAGAATGTTTGGACTCATGTTAGGATGATGCTAGGTGTTAGTTGACCATGATTGAGTAGGTGCTAAATTGATAAATTAGTGTCATGGTTCGTCATATGATCCACAGCACTGACTGACCATGGTCAATTCACATCCATGGTTCGTCACCAGATTCCTCGTAGCCGTAGAGTCGAGATGGAGCATGAAGCAGCTAATGTTGTCGGGGGCAATGAGGCAGTGCCACAAGATCAGGCTAATGTTGTCGGTGACAACGAGGCCGCTACTCACGGGCAGGAAGAGAGCCCGAGCACTTATTTGAACCTGCAGTATGAGCAAGAGGAGCAGGCTAACCAGGTAACTTAGGTGTCATTTGATGACGTAGGCACACCCACTACTGCATTGACAGGGTATTAACTTACTCGTTCTCTCCAGCAGGTTCCTCCGCTGGTCATCGACCCACCGCATACCGGTGAGCCGCAGGCAAGTAGTGGTAATAAGACTAGAGTCAGAACCAAGCGTGGGCCGACACAACTTCCTAAAGGCAAGAGCCCGATCACCGCATTCGATGGACGCGGTATCCCGTTCGCACCAGAGAAATCTATGAAGAAGTACTCAGGGGTCATCGGCAACCTTGTAAGGCAATTTGTCCCCTTGAAGTACTATAACTGGCAAGGGAAAGATACGGACCCGTCCGTGGTTCCTGAAATTATCAAGTTCCAAATATGGGATGAGGAGCTCCCAAAGTTTTTCACATTCCCAGAGGAAGATCAGTATGACAAACCCTTAGCCCAGAAAAGAGCCTATGAAATAATGGCATCATGCTTCAAGACTTTCAGGGGTGAGTGTTACAGGAAGTATATCGTTGGTGGTGAAGAACCAGATTTTGCTAGTAAGTCAAAGTTGGCCTATCAGGGGCCCTACTAGGAGGAGTTCATGACTCACTATGATTCCGAGGAGTTCCAACAGCTTAGCACGCAGAATAAGGAGAACTCAACGAAAAACAAACTTCATCATCATTGTGGCTCTCGTGGATATGCCAAGCTTATAGAAGTTTTTCAAAAAGAACTTGAGAAGCAGTCAGAGCTTATTGAAGCTGGCATTGAGGTTGTGACTGCCCATTGGCAGGCCAGATCTATAATATTCTGTATCGCGAGGATGTGTCATCATGGTAATGATGGGAGCTTTAGCGTCTTAAATCATCCAAAGAGTAAAGGCGTAGATGATCCGAACATGAGTGCCCTCGTCTTGAGGATCTCCGAGATAACCGAGGAGGTGATTCAAGGGTCTCGCACTTCTAACAGGGAGAACGATGTGCTCACCCAAGCACTCGGGAACAAGGAGCATGGTGGCCGCACCAGAGGAGCCGGGGTTGTTAATTGGTTGCTAGGTTTCCCGGATGATGCGGAAACTTATCGGAGCCGCAAAAGGAGTAAGAAGGCAAAAGAGGAGGAGACGCTCAACATGCTTAAGAGGTGGAAGATAGATGGAACTCCAAACTAGACAAACTAGTTCATGCTAAGGTCGAACAAGCTTTGGCATCCCAACAATCTCAAGGACCACAAGCACCTATGGGGTTGCAGCAGGTACGGGGTTGCAGCAGTTGTGGGTCCACCCCTTTTGGTGAGCCAGATGTGGATGTGTCTCACCCGGTCGATAGCATCACTGACCGTGTCAATGTCAAGCTATACATCAAGCAACAATGGATGAAAGACAAGGTGGCGCTCGGTGAAGCCTTACCCGCGTTAGATGGGACCATTAAAGGCAACCCAATTCCGCCGGAGTACGCCAAAGTCACCATTGATAAGGTACTTAAGAAGAAGTACGGAAGGATACCCATCGACCACCCCGCATCGGGGGACATGCCAAAACTTGAGCAGAACATAGGGCTTGTTGTGGCGTGGAGCAAGCGCCTCATTAAGCTTGAGCGCGAGATATCCTCTGATGAAGAGGACGAATGCGAACCCTCGCCCCACAACTCAGTATCTCCGAGCAGGGGACACCCTCAATTGCCATCAACCCCATCTTCTTCTCCGCGTCCTCTTCAGGAGTCTCCTCTGCGTCAGCAGAATCCTCTTCCTTCTCCTCCGCGCCAGCAGCCTCCTGCTCCTTTGCCTCCTCCTCCTCCGCCTCAGCAGACTCCTCTACCACGTCAGCGGACTCCTCCCCCTCCTCCTCCTCCTGCTCCTTCGCCTCCTCCACTGCGTCAGCAGACTCCTCCTCCTCAGAAGCTCACCCCTACTCCTCCTTCTCCTCCACCTCGTCAGCAGAATCCTCCTCCTCCTCCTCCTCCTCCTCCTCCTCAGGAGACCGCCCCTCCTCTTATTGTTCGCTCTTCAGGAACCCGAGCGAAAAAACGAATCCCGGTTGCTCTACAACCGGGACTGGAGGACATGCTTCTCGTCGTCCTCAGACGCAGGCAACGGCAACATCCTCGCAGTCAAGGAAAAGGTCCTCAGCATCGGTTTCTAATGCTGCCCATGGCAATCAAGGGCAAAACAAAAGGCCGTTCAGTGGTAGCACTACAGACCCGAGGGACGAACTGTGGACAGCCAATATACCCAAGTCCTAGTATAAACCTTTTTTCAATCTCATCGCTGATTTTCCTCAGGCTTTGAAGAGGAACGAATATGAAAGGCACACCCAGAACAAGTACAATAATGAAAAGGCCGACGATGAGTTCCAAGAGCATATAAGTAAGATAGATGAATTGTGCCGAGGATGTAGGGAGATGACCAGGGAAGCAGTCGAGGAGATGTATTGGGATTCAGTTGGGACGGCACCATTGGCGCGTAAGTTTGAATCAGGAACATTTTTGGTCTCCGACGAAGAGTACCAAAAACTTCCCAGGCCGATGCTTAAGTTGCACAAATATTACATGGCCGCATGTTTAGAGCATAAGGATTATGCATTTATGGCTATTATCCCTCCGAAGCTAGTCTACTACTATGCAGAACAAGAGAGGGTGGACATCGAGTACGAGGCTCTTTTTCAGCTATATCAGGGAAAAAACCTCAACGTACAACTCATGTCATTGTGGACTATGTAAGTACCGTAAACTCATGAAATACTAAGTAATGCTCTTTCGAGTCACCAACTGTTAATTTTTTTCAACTTTGAATGTTTTATGCAGGTTAATTTGGTGCTATGCTTCAATAAAGCAGAAATGGCAACACTTAGGCTTCATTGACCCCATCAGAGTCAATCAAGGAATTATCAAAACTAAGCCGCATGAGTTGCTAAATCTCTTGGCCCCAATTTTTGAAGAGTTCGTGAAGAATAGGAAAACCACGATACTTCTGCCCTACAACTTCGCGTATGAGTTCTCCACCTTTGTTTTTTTACTTCTCTTTTCTGTCAAGATTATTTATTAATTTAGATCATGTGATTGCAGAGATCATTAGGTTTTCATCACCTTCGATCTTGAAACAAATCTGATCGAGGTGTGGGATTCAAAGAAGATTCCACTTAAGGAACTGGATCCACTGGTGCAACTATTCAATAGGTAAGTGATACTAATAACATATTATTATCTGATCACACATGTGTCTTTCTAATGTTCCCCCTTTTCAATATTTTTACACAGTCTTCGAACAAGATATAGAGGCGCGACGCAAAGAGCATTCAAGATTCAAATAATGAAGAAGATCGCGCACTTGCAGCAGCCTAAGGGCAACGCCCAATGCGGGTTCTATGTGATGTGGGCCATGTTTCGATTCCTCGGCTACACTACGAACGAGCCAGATGATCTTGTAGTATAATCCTCTTTTTTATGTCTATTAATAATTTAAATAAATTATGATTGTACTGATTCCATGTTTGCGTTCGTCGTTTTGGAATGACAGCAGAAGAAACAAAACCACAAAAGGCTGTTAGACTTCGAAGTCGCCGCATTTCAAGCGGAGTTGGCGGACTTCATCAACAACATGGTGCTTGTTGGCGGTCCTTAACTCAATTCTAACCCCGCCAACTTTAGCCTAGGCAAACTAAATCTCACCTAGAATAGGGCTCTACTCTAACCATTTCCATAGTGTGGCGCAGAATTCTTGTTTTGCAGGTCAACACTGAAACACACCAAAAATGAGCCAAGAACTAGAGCAAAACTATGATGTGAGAAGGTGACCCACCTACCGTATAATTTGGGTCTCAAACATAGCCTAAAATGCCAAGCATGGACCCAAGAAATGGAAGCCCAAAACCTAGTCCAACTCGATCATGGGCTGCAGGAGTGGGGTGTAGTAATTTGGCCATAACTCCCTCATCCGGACTCCGATTGACACAATTTACCAGGCTACGGAAAGCTGACGACGAGGCCCACCTGCCTGTAAAAGATGGGCCCCATCGGAGCCAAACCTGGCGCGCGCGTGCTCCAGGCGCGGGCGCGCCTGTTTGGTGCCCGATCAGGCCCAGTTTTGGTTAGATGGCCCATGACGACGTGTGGAGGTCGGTTTTGCTAGTGCTTTGTACATGGAAGGTACGAAACCGCCTCTAGAGGTCGGTTTTGGACCTTTCCATATGGGCATGACCCTTTTGCATAGAGCCCCCTCCTCTCCACCTATAAAAGGAGGCTCCCTCCTCCTCATTCAACAAACCATTCAAGGGAGAAAGAGCACCACACTAGAGGTTCATTCCAAAGGGCTATGCCCTAGTAGCTATAGAGTTAGAGAGAGAGAGATGTGAGGGAAGAGAGCGGGGAAGCGCCGGGCTTGTTGGTATCTCCCCGAGCTTGTACCTCTACGAGCAACTACTTGGCTCCTTAGCGGGATCTTGGCTAAGTAAGTGTTCGTGTTATCTATAGTCTTTTGTGTCTTATGTTTAGTTGAGCTATACCAAGCTTGTTTGCGGGTTCGTCGTCCGTCTTTGTGGCGGATGCTCTAGTAGAGGGCCCTGTTAAAGACGGGTCACCCTGTACGACGCTAGAGTAGTAGTCGCTAGTGTAGACATGGTGTCTAGGCTAGAGGCTGCCTTCGTTTGCCTCGTTCCCCACGGTTGAGGTGGTAGGCGGCGGTGGTGACAGCCCATCCGTCCCTCATAATCCCCACGTTCGGGTTCGACGTAGAGCCGTAGGCCGGCAACGCTTGCGCGACCAAGTGTTATCCGGTGCCCGAAGTAAGCAAGTAGAAGTATGGCGATGCTAACCTTGAGACCTAGAAGCTATAGGAATCCATCTCTACCACCCTTTCTATCTCTACCCTTGTGTTGTTCCTTGGACAAATTAGCTAGGAGAAATACCTCCGTTCCCTGTGGAGAATACGATACCCTGAATACTTCCGGGTGAAAGCTACAACGGTATTTTCCGTACGCTTGCGGAATCTTTCTGCACACGTTAAGAAATACCAAGAGGCTTTCTTGCGTCATTGCCGGGGTAGACTTTTTATCTATCTTTGGTGATTGCGCTAAGAAACGTCAACAAGCTTTAAAGGCGCCGTTGCCGGGAACGGTTGCTATTTCTTTGAACCTAGTTTGTCCTCGTATCTGTATCCTTTATTTTTAAAAACAAAAAAAAAATCTTTTTATAAAACATTTCTTTTGACCTACCATTTGAAGCCAATATCAAATTCAAAATCCTTTTCCTTCAAAGGGGAGTTCTTTGAGCCAAAAAAAAAAATTAAAACCTAATTTTTCATCCGGCTATGAACTCCACCCTATTTTTTTTAAAAAAAAAAAACACAATAGTTCGGGCACAACCCTTCTCAAGGCTTGATCACAAAATCCCCTTTTAACCCCTTGCAAGATTTTGAGGAAATGTGTCCTTGCTTGAGCATTCCTAGCATGGCACCACAAATTCCTGAGTGGAAGTTGTTTTCATTCTCCCCCAAGGGGGAAGTGAAACAATGTTACGCTAATGCCATAGAGTGTGTGAATGGAGAATGGATGAACTTAAGAACAAGTTCCATCTTGCATTCATCCCCAATTCTCGTATTGCCACTCTACCAAGGGCAATCCTCGATTTCAAGCAAGTTGAGAAGGAATCCATAGGTGCAACCTAGGCTAGGTTCACAATGCCAATACATGCTAGCCTAGACTTGTCTTTACCTGACAGCGTGCAATTGCATCTCTTTTGGGTCTAGACATAGATGCTGCCCTATGACTTGACATGACCGATGAAAGGTCGTTTTTACATGAAACCATGATGGAATAGAGGAAAGTATTTGTTCATGCCCTAGAGAAGCGCACTTCTCCCATCATAGAACCCCTCCATAAAAAGGGCATGTCAAGCTTTGAGGAGCCCTCATCGGTCAAATCCTTACCCTTGCCATTCTTAGATTCGTCTGTTGAACCCTCACCCGAACCACGAACACCGAATGAAGGAATGCTATACCCTTCGGAGTTCGCCATCAAAATTCGAGGATTATGGTAGAACCTTGAATATTTCTTGGCATGAGAAATGCAACATTCCTTTCTAAGGAAGTCTTCTCTAAATGTGGAACATTCAAAAGAATGGTTGTTGGAAGTGAAACATTCTTCTCAAGCAATTCGAATCTTTCACCTTCCACGACTATATTTTGTTCAATAGATGGAACTCCCATAGAAGCCATAGACATCTTCACAATCGGGACTATTATCATGTCACATTTCCTTGCGGAAATCCTTTTGGGGCAAAACTCCACTAGTCCCGACCGACAAACTCTTCAAGAGTTCGTCATGGCTCATTTTTGAGTATTGTGAGATTGCTAGGGCCGTGCCAATTGAAATTCATGAAACCAAGGTTTACATAGAATTTTTCAACTAGCCATCCTCGATTTTGAACTTCTCATAGGCCTCCCTCTTGAAAATCTAGTTCAAAAAAATAACCATCTCAACGGAGCCTAGATGAGAAGTTTGAAAGTTTTGCTTTTGCCAGGCCCTATCGCTTGCCCTGAAACCCAATGGCAAAGCAAAGCTACTTGTTCGAGCAGGTGAAGTTTACATTGCCGTTCTCCTGAGCTATCTTTTCATCCTTATGAAATGGAACGTTCACTTCACCCTTGCTCGAACAAGAGTCATGTCCCTCTAGCCATCAAAACATTGTTCTCGATAAGGGCCGAGATTCAATGTTCATCCTCGATGTTATATCTTTTAAATCTTCCAGGCCATGGACATGTCCGAAGCAAGAACTCTAGAGATTAAGCGAGGGCCCCTAAATGAGCATGTTGCAACCTCTCATGTTTTGAGCTCAATTTTAGGGTCTCTAGAGTTTGTTTTGCTTCGGACCACCTACTTCTATGAGGATCGAAACCATCTCTTCGCTCTAGTTGTCAAACCTTTTAAGAGAATGGTTGTGATGCTTATGTTATCATGAACATTCCAAATCCCGTAGTAGTACGGTGGGGTGAACCTTGCATCTTGAACAATTTTGCCAAATGATTGGTGGAGTAGATGGGGACTACACCACCATTTATAGTTGCAAGATAAAGTTCGAGACGGTCAAGCTTAAGACCATAACTTAAGCACCGCCGGAGATACCCGGATTATCTTGAAAAAAAAATTCTCTCTTAAATAAAAGCAAGGACATGTTGTCAAGTTAGTATGCAACTTCGGGTATGTCACTAACCATTTCAGGAAGGACTAAGAAGGACACGGATCATACGATGCTTGACAACACGGAGTGACATCAGATACAAACCTCGATGCTCTCTGGTGATGGAACACATTCAAAAGAAGACCCCGACTCTACACTTGACTTTTATACAAAAGTTCAATTGTGGGGGAGGACAGTGAGAAGCTCCAAGTTCCATACACACTAAGCGGTCATTCAGAACAAAAAAAAGAGAAAAAATAATGAATAAAGGATGACCTCGGCTTTGCCTTGCTGAAAAAAATTAGAGTAAAAAAAATGAAATGAAAAAAAAAAGAGGGACACATGAAGGTCCCTGGTTTTTTTTTAGAAGAAAAGGGGAGAAAAAAATAGAGGGGCACATGAAGGTCCCTGGACTTAAAAAATTTGGAGGAGAGACAATGAGTAGGCTGGCCCTCTATGTCCAAATAGAAACACTTGTGGGCTGCCTAACTCCGCACAACATTGCTTCTGCGAGCAACAAGGGCTCACCTCCAAACCTTTGCTAAGTCATCATGCTAACCACGGCAAGAACTCCAAAGCTTCACACATACATGCTTTGTGGCAACTACACTCGTGTAAAGCAAAGGTAATGTTTACCAACTTGTTTTCTCATACTTATCTCCATATGATCATATAATTTCATGCTTCATCTTGTTTGTGTCATATGCTCGGTTTGGGTGTACTTGTATTATGTACGGATGCGATACACCCATAGGCCTTTTAAATTAAGCGTGGTGCTTAGGTTAAAATGATCTTCTTTAACCAATTTTAGACGTGGTGTTTAACTTTGGTTAATGAGCTTGAGTTGTTAGCATAAACAAATGAAGTAATTTATTGTGGAGATAAAGTAAGGCTTGTTTTACATTGCAATCCCTATCTTTGCCTTGCTTGAGTTTTAAGAAAAAGTTGGTGAATAAGTTTTTTTTTTATCACAATAAAAGTCTGGCTCCCCGGGCATCCCAACCGGTAGAGCCCTTGTGCTTGTCTTTCTTTTTCTTTTTGTTTCTTTGAAAATAAAAATAGGTACAAGAACAAGTGTGGGGGAGATCTCTCAAGAATAACTAACTCTCACATTCGAGATCTCCCCAAACACAATGCACAACATCAAGCAACTCATCATGCAGAAGGACAGAGCAAATGATTTTTATCAGCTCCTTCACCTTCAACGGTAGTTTGTGCAACTCTACCCTCGCATCTCCTAAAGTTTTGAAGTTTAAATTGATTAAATAAAACTAAAAACTTTGCAAAACTCCATCTCCTATTTTCACCAATTGAGAACAAGTTGCATACTTTTTATTCCTTGCTGATCTTGATTGTGTGAACAACTTATGCCATAGGGACCCTATGTTTTTATCTAAGTCATTGGCAGGTGAGATATAGTAGAATGATATGATGCTTACCAACTCGTGCAATGGACTTGGGTATTTCTATGCAAAAATTTAAAATTTTTTAGCAATGCTCCTCATGTGATAAGTGCTATGTCCTACCAAAGCCAAATATCTACGCTTAAATTACAAAACCTGTTTTAGCCACTTTTAGCGATGTCAAGTCTTGAGATTCTTGCTAGAGATGGCCTTATCCCCAAGATCATTGCATTCACCCACCAAATAAACATGCCGACTCTCACAATGAGAGCCGCGCACAGCATTCACCCGCCAAATAAATATGCCGACTCTCACACTGAGAGGCGCGCACCATATGCACCCATCATTCCACCAACACGCTCACTTCTTACACTGAGAATTGAGCACATATATTCCGCATCTTCTCCCTCTTCCACCAAAATACTCCTGCCAACAAAGTCATGCATATCTCTCTCCTCATTCATTCAAGAAA
The DNA here is from genome assembly GCA_018135685.1 of Themeda triandra. NCBI lineage: Eukaryota > Viridiplantae > Streptophyta > Magnoliopsida > Poales > Poaceae > Themeda > Themeda triandra. The sequence goes on along the minus strand of JAENPR010000265.1, from coordinate 321,174 downwards.
GGTATGGACTGTTATTAGAAAATTCCTACAAAAAGAAGCGTAGTTCATGAATAAGGAAGAATTATTTTCGCTCCAAGGTCTTGAGATAAAAAAAAAGAAAGAGAGAGAAAAGAAAAGAAAAAAAGAGAGAGAAAGAAAAGAAAAAAAAGAGAAAGGAAGAAATAAAGCAAGTTTTAGAGTTGTTCTTCGAGTCCATACCTTCTTGCATTTTCATCCATCAAGAGAGAAACATGATCAGGAGTCCACAAATATTTTCTACACTTGCACTTGCACTTGCACTTGCATCATCTAGGGATATGGCCTTCTCTTCATGACATCCAGCTGGCTTAACATTGGAACATGTTCATCATTCATACCCAAAACTCCACATATCAGCCTGTAGTGGTAGGATGATCAAGAACACTGGATAGGACTAGCCACCTAAAAAGAGCGACTTGAGAGTATCACATGAGGAGCTAAGGCTATCTTTGCGAAAATGCTAAAACCCCAAGTCTCAAAGCATGGGTAGTGTGAGTTGACTTGATTTCAAGCTATTCCTCCTTCAATGGCTATAAGATAACTTGGTAGCCACCATGAATGTTCACAAATGCGGAAAAAGCTCGGAATAATTTGTATGCGGGTCAACTCTTGGGAGAATACAACCACCTTAGTTCTTCAACCTTTACTCGAGGACGAGCAAAGAGCTAAGTGTGGGGAGTTGTTGGCGGTCCTTAACTCGATTCTAACCCCGCCAACTTTAGCCTAGGCAAACTAAATCTCACCTAGAATAGGGCTCTACTCTAACCATTTTCATAGTGTGGCGCGAATTCTTGTTTTGCGAGTCAACACCGAAACACACCAAAAATGAGCCAAGAACTGGAGCAAAACTATGATGTGAGAAGGTGACCCACCTACCGTATAATTTGGGTCTCAAACATAGCCTAAAATGCCAAGCATGGACCCAAGAAATGGAAGCCCAAAACCTAGTCCAACTCGATCATGGGCTGCAGGAGTGGGGTGTAGTAATTTGGCCATAACTCCCTCATCCGGACTCAGATTGATGCAATTCACTAGGCTACAGAAAGCTGACGACGAGGCCCACCTGCCTATAAAATATGGGCCCCATCGGAGCCAAACCCGGTGCGCGCGCCCCAGGCGCGGGCGCGCCTGTTTGGTGCCCGATCGGGCCCAGTTTTGGTCAGATGGCCCATGACGATGTGTGGAGGTCGGTTTTGCTGGTGCTTTGTACATGGAAGGTACGAAACCGCCTCTGGAGGTCGGTTTTGGACCTTTCCATATGGGCATGACCCTTTTGCATGGAGCCCCCTCCTCTCCACCTATAAAAGGAGGCTCCCTCCTCCTCATTCAACACACCATTCAAGGGAGAAAGAGCACCACACTAGAGGTTCATTCCAAAGGGCTATGCCCTAGTAGCTATAGAGTTAGAGAGAGAGAGATGTGAGGGAAGAGAGCGGGGAAGCGTCGGGCTTGTCGGTATCTCCCCGAGCTTGTACCTCTACGAGCAACTACTTGGCTCCTTAGCGGGATCTTGGCTAAGTAAGTGTTCGTGTTATCTATAGTCTTTTGTGTCTTATGTTTAGTTGAGCTATACCAAGCTTGTTTACGGGTTCGTCGTCCGTCTTTGTGGCGGATGCTCTAGTAGAGGGCCCTGTTAAAGACGGGTCACCCTGTACGACGCTAGAGTAGTAGTCGCTAGTGTAGACATGGTGTCTAGGCTAGAGGCTGCCTTCGTTTGCCTCGTTCCCCACGGTTGAGGTGGTAGGTGGTAGGTGGTGACAGCCCTGTCCGTCCCTCGTAATCCCCCACGTTCGGGTTTGACGTAGAGCCGTAGGCCGGCAACGCTTGGCAGACCAAGTGTTATCCGGTGCCCGAAGTAAGCAAGTAGAAGTATGGCGATGCTAACCTTGAGACCTAGAAGCTATAGGAATCCATCTCTACCACCCTTTCTATCTCTACCCTTGTGTTGTTCCTTGGACGAATTAGCTAGGAGAAATACCTCCGTTCCCTGTGGAAAATACGATACCCTGAATACTTCCGGGTGAAAGCTACAACGGTATTTTCCGTACGCTTGCGGAATCTTTCTGCACACGTTAAGAAATACCAGCAGGCTTTCTTGCGTCATTGCCGGGGTAGACTTTTTATCTATCTTTGGTGATTGCGCTAAGAAACGTCAACAGTGCTTTCGAAGAATGGATTATTTTCAATTGCTCGCGCCGAAGGAAAGTACAAGGAAGAGTTGGCAAACCAACTTGATCGTCTCATGTAATTTTTATTTCATTGAACTAGAAGTTACATTTTGAGGGTTGTACAGAACATGTTAGAAGGAACCTGGATGCCGTATTATAATTGTAATTATTATAATTATTATAATTGTAATTAATATAATTATAATTATAAGTACAATATTTAAAACAATAAAGCATTATAAAATAAAAACTAAAATAATAAAATATATAATTTATTTAAAATTTTAAAAATAAATTGAAAAAAACCACCACCACTGCCGGCTGCAACGAGCCGGCAGTGCTGGATCCGAACAACACTGTCGGCTCGTTGCACAAGCCGTTCGTGTTGTCAGAGCCAACACGGCCGGCTCATTCTATCAGCCGGCAGTGTCGTGTATTACAACACTGTCGGCTCCACGAACAAGCTGGCAGTGTTCACGCTGACAACACTATCGGCTCCTGGAATGAGCCGGCAGTGTTCATGCTTACAACACTGTCGGCTCCTAAGACTAGCCGGCAGTGTTGCCCTCGAATAACACTGCCGATGTCTTCTACGCACCGGCAGTGTTGTGTGCTCATCACAGCCGGGGTGAAAAATCCAGCTGTGATGAACCCCCCACATCACTGCCGGTTCACTTTCCATCAGTGATGAGGTTTGCGAACCGGCTGTGATATGAAAATTTGTAGTAGTGATGTATAGGATAAGTGGTAGCTAGACTTGTTGTATTATTTTCAAGTTGTACTAGAAACTTGCCTATACTATTGATCTCATGGGGTTTCTAGTGTCTTTGATGTCTAGCTAACCAAAATGCTAAGGATGGAGCTCAAAATATCAATCAATTCTTCCAAGTGATATACATGCTACCAAGGTTTATTCTATACCCCTTAGCATCAAATGGTAGCATTGCTTCTCCCACAATTTGAAATCCAACATATGCACAAGCTTTAACCCAAACACACTAGCACATATGTAGGGGGAGCTAATACTACCAATTCAGGTTTGTGAAACTTGTCCAAATATTCACAAGTGCTTAAAATGCTTGGGCAAGCAACACAAATCCAAAGCCAAGTTAGTAGCTTGCACTAAGTGCAAGGTACTAGCTTTGAATTTAAACTTAATTCCTATCTTTTTATGGTTGCCATCAATTACCAAAATGGGAGAGATTGAAAGTGGTAATTGAGACAACTTGTGGACTAACCTCTACTCTAGTGTTGTGATTGAGATAGGTTAAGTCCAAACCAAGGTTGTGGCACTCATGGATAAGTTGGTGAAGGCCAAAGGGTGATTAAATGCTCAAATCTTGGAAAAGGAGAAATTGAAAACCAAAATGCAAGGGCTCAAAGCTAAGGTATAAGCTAGGGCATTTTGTTTTGTCAGTCAAGAGGAAATAGAGTGAGTGATCAGGTTTAGGATAGATAGTCGTACTATTAAGAGGGGAACCCAATGATCAAAACGGTTATCAAGGTGCCACTAGGTGGATTGACTCCTTGCATGTTCATTAGACCCAGTGAGGAGGTAAAAAGCCCTTTTGAAATGGTTGTGAAAATGCTAACTCACTTGCACTTGTGTTGAAACACTTTAGAAGTTAGCACATTTGCAAAAGGGTGAAAGAAGTGCACTAGAGATGGGCTCTCATGGGTGTCGGACCCTAAACTGTGAATGTCGGACTGGCAAAGGCCGTGGTCCGATGGTTAACCCTAGCGCAGGCACATTTCAGTATCACTGGAATGTGGACTTTGGTCTGACGGTCATGGTTGGGGCGGTGTCGGATGGTGTGGTGTCACTATTCCTTCGCTTGACCCCACTTGTCAGAACTCGGGTTGGCTCAACAGAGGTCGTTGGACTTTGGTGTTTGGTCCAATGAAGGGTGTCAGTCCAGTCCAATGCTGTCTGGAGCTCTTTGGATGCTCAATGGACCGCACCAGACCAGGGTGTTGCTTGGTTCGACGAGCGTCGGACTCAGGGCTTTCAAACCATACGCGTTAGTAAACATTAGGTGCCAATGCCTCTTTTCAAATGGTCAAGTACGCATGGCACTAACCAAGGGCATCAGGCCCTTGCGCTTTGGCTCGACGATGGGAGTCGGCCAGTCCGACGCCCCCGACTTTTCTGTAGTGAGGTAGCAACGGCTACATGGGTTCAAGGGTGACTATAATTATGTGTTGGCTGGCTTGTGGCTGGCTCTCTTGGCACTCTAACCTGTTGAACACCATTGTGAGCCTAAGAAAAGACCTCTCACTCATCTCTTTGCCTAGTGCTTGATCCAAATTGAGATTGAGAGTGATTCTAGTGCATCTGCATTGAGTTGTTGCGTCTAGTGCACTAGATCAAGGGGAACGGTCCGAAAGAGGCCATCTCGAAGACCCACTTGCACATGGGGAAGGCCCGGGGCTATCTACAGAGTTACCCGACCAAGAGCTTGGCCTTTGCAAGGGTACCCTTGCAAGGGGCTCCAACGAGGACAAGGGAGAAGCAAAGACATTCTTGATACCTTGGTAAAAATATCAGAGTTGTTGTTGAAGGTAGATAAGTATCCTTTTTAAATCATCAACATAGCATGAGAAAGGACTAAAACTTGTTTACTATCTAGATATAGGGGTTACACTGACAGAATTCTACAAGTTTTGATGATTGTCTATTTCTGCAGGGGGTTGTCAGAAAGAGAACCAAAAGAGGTCCACATGTCAGATTTACATAGAGAGAAATAGACCTACGTATAAAAAAGAATACTCTAGAAGACTCGAGGAGGCGACCCTGCAAACCTGGGCCCACCTGGCAGCCAGCCAGGGGCGGCCACCCAGGTGGCAGGGTGGCCGCCCAGGCCTCTCCACTGATCAGGGAGAGTCTCGCGGATTATGCCTCCACCGACCTTGAGGATCAATAATAATCATCCGTTTAGGTCGGTTTGATCCGAGGGCTATGGTGCATCTTAGAGGGCTATATATTCAGAGCCCCTGGCCCTTGGAGAATCCCTAGAATTCATTCTCTCATTCATTTGGAGAATTCATCTTCAACCCCAGAGAAGCCCCAGAGCCACCATCTCAATTAGAGCTCCATAGTTTAGTAGCATAGCTACATAGAAATAGATCTAGAAGGAGTCAAGTCTAGCTTGGAGTTCGGATCTATCGGAGTTTTTGGTAATTTTCTTCTACTATATTGTAATATTCATCATTGTTCTTGCTACTATGAATAGTATTTTATTCTATTCTATTATATCAGAATTGACTTTGCTCTATTTGATTATATTCTCAATTATATTGTTCTCAGTTTACTTTGATTATATGTTTAACATAGTTGGACTAGAATTATGTTTATGTACAGGATCGTATAGTGCTTGCTCATTAGATCGATGGGTGAGTGGTAAATATTGTGTAGGCGTGGTGCCTAGACCGTATTTATCTGCGATTACACCCTATATTCCAGATCGTGAGGTAGATCGCGGGAGTGACAGTCCTGTTGAGTCCTTCATAGTCCTCCTCCCGAGTATAGGACTTGTAGAACACCACTAATACAGGGAAGAGATTGCTCTATTCTTGATCTTCCTTGGTAATATCACTATGCATAGGTATAACCTTTTCCCGCCATGATTGCTAGGTGTAATTGCACTAATTATTGTATGCTTTGACCTTATAGTTAGAATAACTTAGAATTTATTCTTGTAGATCGTCCTAATCCATGCTAGTGTTATAAACTTAAAATACTCTATTGAGAAGATTATCATTATTTTATGTGGCTGTGTGCTCTCATTTATTATTTATCAATTAATATTCATTTTTATATTTTATGTGACACTTACCCTGTATGATAAGATAGATAAAGACATGGTTAAACTCTCCATTATCACATGCAATGCTCATTGCTCATTATCCCATGCATTCCCTTCCCAGAGTCGACAGTCGTCGACAGGAGTTTGCATCTCTACCACACTTAAGCTTCTGCTTTTATATTATTTACCTTGGTTGTGTGCTTTACTTTTCTAGCTTTGTTTGATAGGATAGTTGATTGGATTGGAACCTAGTGAAGGACCGGTAACGGCGACCAGAGGGGGGTGAATGGGAGCCTCAAAATTTCTATCGAAACTTTTGGTCCTCGGTTCGACAAAACCACCCCAAGAAGCAATACACAAAGCGGTGGTGATCACGACCCTATTGAGAGGGTGGATGTTCCCAAGGAATACAGCGGATCACCACAAGAGTAGCGAAAGAAGCGGTAAAACAATCAGAGCACAAACGACCGCGAACCGGGAAAACCAGCACTGTCAGGTCATAGGCGGACTGACCGGGACTCAGGTTCGGACTGTCCGCACGCCGGACTGTCCGACTCACCAGGGCTGGACTATCCGCAGGCAAAACTTGGGAAACACACTTCTCAAAACAAGTTCTGGACACAGGCACGCTGGACAATTGCGGACTGTCCGCGTGTCTGGCCTGAACTATCTGTGGGCAAACCTGAGAAAAACACACCGAAATGAAACAGTTCTGGACATAGTTCGACAACTGACCGTCGGACTTTCCGCGGGCCTGCTTCGGACAGTCCGCGGGCAAAAACTAAAAATCCAAACAGGAAAGAACAGGTTCTGGACACGCTCTAAAACTTGACAGTCGGACTGTCCACGGTGGCGGGGCCGGACTGTCTGGGATCCGGACTGTCCGCGCCTATAGGGCTGGACTGTCCGCGATGCCAGAAACAGATTGCCCAAAATCGCCTCCAACCCAAGTTCATCCCGATCTCTCTCAAATCGAAACCCCCCTGCAACCAAACTTGGTAGATGTGTTCCTTAGGCAGTGGGTGAGCTACCTCCAAGAGATCATCGCCCAATTTGGAGAGAATCAAGAGAAATCAAGAAAGGGGCGGAAAAGTGTTCTTAAGAAACCTAGAGCTAAATACACATAGATCTTTGATCTCGTGAGGAATTGGCAAGTTTCCTTTGGTGGAAAGATTCAACTCACGTCATAGATCGATCTAGCGCAAAAAGAACGGATCAAAACGCCCAAGAAACGAAGAAATCGAGCTCAAAAATAGAGGGAGAGAGGGGAGCTCGGGATGAACAAGATGAACACGAAAATCACCACAAAAACACGAGTAAATCTTTACTCCCGGAGGAAACAGCAAGGACTAGGGGCATTGCTTCCCAACTTGTTCTCGGATCGAGCACGAATTCAAGAATTCATGGACCTCTCTCTCACCAAGCAACTAGAGGGGGGCAAACCTAAAGGAGAAAAGAGAAAACTAAAAATCAAAGAGGTGAGAGGGGAAGGGAACCCCTCATCCTTATTTATGGGCACTATTGCACATTCTCCTTTTGCCCTTGGATACATAGAGTCCAAACCACTTAGCCAGGGGCATTATGGTTCGACTCAGGCTTCACTTGATCCAACGGCCACCGCGCCTCCTTACCGGTAGCCTCGCTTCCACGCGATCTCCCCGATGCCGCCACGTGCCGTCCGTCCGCATCGGGACCTCCCGGGTTTTGAGGCGCAAACCCGCGAAACCCGCCGCGCCGATGGTTTTGAGGCGAAACCACCAAACCATCGCCGATGGTTTTGAGGACAAACCACCAAACCGTCCGCGAGTAGCGTAGCCCGTACGCATCCCCCGCCGTGTACACTTGCCCTTGTCGATGTCCCAGCTGTCAGCCACCACGGCTAGCCGCCCGGCTCCAAGGTCCCTCGGTCCAAGCCTCACGTCCGCCCTTCACCGCACCCGGTCCGTCAGCACGGCACGCCCTACTTGACCTTCACCGCACCGTCGACCACCGTCTTCGAGCTCGACACCTGCACAACACAAGCCAAGAGATACCATTGTTCGACACCGCGTGCCATGGTTAGAGAAACACACCCACACACGCCACTTGTGTTGGCATGTTGACAATCGCACATCACAAAAGCCGCTACATAATGGCTATGGAAAAGCCATATGTTCGCACCTAGGTTGCATAACTCTTTTACGGTGAAGATAGCAACACACATAACAAAACCTTAGTTGTACATATAGATACATTACTTTCTTGCATAGGTCTTAACTAGGTGGAAATTAGAGGCCATATTTGAAAGTAGTTTTTAAGAGCATCTCCAAGGGTTATGCAATTAGCCTTTGCATTTACCAATTTGCCAAAAACTTTTAAAAACTGCAATCCAATGGTATTGCATTTGGCCTTTGCATTTTTCTTAACTTGGCAAATAGAGCTCAAGAGTTGGCATATATGCCAAGGCAGTCCGGCTTGGCATAACTTGGTCCACGTTTCCCTCGCCCCCCTCCCACGACTTTTTCTCGTCGCATGTCCCTCTCACATGCCCAAAATTCCCTCAAATGCCAAGCGCAAATGCATAACCCTTGAGATCACAACTTTTTAGGCTTGCCATTTTCATTTGGAGAGTTGCAAATTGCCTCAAATGCCAAACTTCAATTGCCTAACCCTTGGAGATGCTCTAAGATGCCTAATTCAACCTCCCTTCTTAGACATCACAGTCCCTGCACCCTCATTGTCCTTGCAGAATGTCACGTAGGTTGGGAAAAAATTCAAAAACCTTAGCGTGGGTGAAATGACTGAAAAATCGGAAACCGCCTGTTGGCACTGGGATTATCGTGGACACGTGACGTGGAATCAAGACGGACGAAGAAATCACTTTGGTTTTAATCTCTCTATATATGCTCTCTATCTCTTACACTCATGCTCTTCGTATCGTGTATGTGATTGTATTCCTAGTCCATGCTCATACGAGTTAAAACAACTAGGATTCAGCGATGAGACAGAGTCCAATTCCAATATAGACAAGACACGAAACTTTTCTTGTTACGCTGATTTTCTCATAGATCATATGTATTCGTCAGATTTTTTTGGCGATTTCATATCGTACAATATATCTGCACACAATCGGATTCGGATTATGTGTCCACGTGAATGTTAAAATCACTTGTCTATGTTCTTAAAATTTGGATTCGAATCGGACTAAAAACGGGCGCGCCACTTTCACCCCTGTCGCCGATTGTTCGGCGCCGGCTGAAACGCGTCGGTCGAGGCTGGAAAGGCCAACAACGGCTGGAAGGCAAGTACCCAGGCCACGTGGAACAAAATCCTTCGACGGGCCTTCAGAAATGTCGAGTTCTAGTAATTGGGTTGGGCCTCCGCCACTCGGGCTTTGCTGGCCATCGCGCGATTCAGTCCCCTGCCGCCGTGCCGCGCCCGCGCTTCGCCGGTTCGCCCACCAAACAAACCGTCGTCGACAAGTGCCGCGTGCACTCCGGCGAACGAACCGTCGCCACAGTCGCCAGACATGGCTGCTCCGTGCAGTCTCGCTCGCTCAGCTCGCGGCGCAATTCTGGACGAGGATCGATGTTGCATCACCGTACCGCGGGCTCGCTGCTAGCTGCGACGTCCCCTGTCTCCACAGGATCAGCAGTCTCCTCTGCCGATGAGCGCTAGCTGTCGTCGTCGACCGTAGTCGCTCCCGCATGCAGACAGACAATGCTCAGTCCGTGCCCTCTCAGTCCGTCTGTCGTTACTACTTTGTCCTACCTGCACCGTTCAGTGAATGCAGGTACTACGCATCACCCACTGTCTCCGTCATCGGCATGCTGCCGGCACCGGGTCCAGATGCACGCACAGTCCCGATGGCCCACCACCATGCAGCTGCATGCTTAGTGCACAAATCGCACCCAAACACATTCGGAACCACCACTAGAACCATCGGGAACAACTCGCAATAGCGATGGCCACTGACCAGCTTGCACATAGTACTATTGTTTACTAATTATAAATCTAGCATATATCATCTATCACATCAGCTAGATCTATCTGCCTTGGACAGATATATTTATTCAATTCATTCTGCCTGTAATCAGGGCAAAGCTTCATTTCTTCGGCTCATGGTACGATCGAGTAGCTTTGATTTATCGGCTTGATTTCAATTTTCCAGCTTAAATACTCCATGAGGTCGGTCAATCAATCTCTTGCAAACTCGGAATTCAAAGCTGAAACAAGCACACAGCTCGTCAGCTAGCTATCTGCACTGATCTTACTGCTAATCAACATTCAACAACTGCCACACAATAGGTTAAACTTAAGCGACCAGGTTCAGCTCAATCTGCTTGTTAAGCCTAAATAGAGGTGCCGAGGTGGTATTCACCAAGTCAACGTGTACTAGCTATAGTCGCTAGCAAATATCACCGTCATCGCCATCACCATCACTGAGCAGAGGCTAATGTAAGGAAATTCATCGACAGCGAACCGAAACCTTATCTGAAATCTCCCGTTCACGGCGATCAGTCGGGCGGGCCAGGCCAAACTAACCCTGATATAGCTCAGCTGCATCGCCTTGCATTGAAAGTTGATACCATAGTTATATGAATATATATGATAATCTTGCCGTCTGTTGCACTACGCCACTAAGGCTCAGTAGGAGCGGCTGCCAGGGCACTGTAGGGGCAGCTGGCCCAGCCGCCCCTACCTTGGCGATCTTACAGTAGTCAACACTGTAGCCGCCCCTACCAATTGGTTTTCTTGTTCTTCAGCTCGAACCACTGCTAGCTCTAGGCCGGTACAACCCGAACAGTTTGATGATGGCTACGTATAAAATAGTTGAGCGTGTTCGCATGCGTCATGTGTGATCTTTCACAGATTGCATTCCCGTTGTCACTAGCTGTGAGCGAGAGTTGACCAGTGGTGTACATACTCCCTGCGTGTTCATAAAGTCGTTTTAGGTTCGTCTTAAGTCAAACAGTTTAAACTTTGACTACAAATAAATTTTTTTGCGTTGAGTTTGAAGATATAAAAGTGATATAAGTAGATTCATCTCGAAATGTAGTTTTATAAAAGTATATATTAACTATATTTTATAAACATTTTATAGCAAAAAAATAGCAGTCAAAGTTATTTTTAAAGACCGTGTCGATATCCAAAACGATATTTGTTTAGAACATGAAGGGAGTATATACTATGAAGAGTTATGTTAGTGAAGATGCATAGGAGAAACCATTATTATTTACACGTGCAATGTGGGTTATTAATTGCGATGCGTTAATGTTTCCACCTCATCTATATCTCTTATAAAGATAAACCCCACTAGCTATTTCTCTTGCCATGCAAAGTGTCCATATCAGCATCCACTCAACATCCCACTAGCACATTCTATCTCACTATACAAAGTGTCCACGTCATCATCCACTAACACATCCAACTAACATATGGCATTATATTTCATTCAAGCTATTCACATTTGCAAAATCACATCATTTACTAACATATATTTAGTTGTCCACATCAGAGTGCTAAAAGTCACCCATTAACATGTATTATAATATTTATTCGATCATATTAGTAAATAAAAGTACTATAATTTCACTTGCGATCCCCACAGCAACGCGCGGGGTTTCTCCTAGTTAGTCACTATATCAAAGACCTTGAGAGTGTTTGGAATTTTGGAGGAATGATGTGTACCATTTCATCATTTGTCCTACTTAACAAATTCCTTGGACAATTTGGACCTGATCATTTCAAACAAAATTAATTTGGACCTCATTTGGACCACAACAAGATTTCTTTTCAATAGCATTCCTGTTCTTCAGGCTCTTGCATAATGCCTCTAAGCTGGCCATGAGTTCATTCCAGTGGAGGGCCATAGCTTCAGATTATAAATCTGCAAACCACCAAAACTTATGCCAAACTAAGATATCACCACAATGATCAAGCAAACGGATGATGAACCGGATGTCCACCACCTTCTTCGATTAGGACCACTTGCCCTAATATACTATACACACGCTGCTCCATCCACTTTGCACGTTAACAATGCGATCCTGACCTTTTTGCTCGTGTCCTCTTCCTTCTTCTGAATCACAAGCAGTGAAGCAGCTACAAAGTGCAGGGGAGGAGCGAGCGATAGCTCAGTTGGCCTGCTTCCCAGGTGTGGGGTTGGGATGAACCTCACATGTCTCACCGGGTTTTTCTCCAACATTTTCTAGTAGTGCAGTGCATCATACGTGGATATACCACAATAGTTAGGGTGACGTGCTCGTCACGTAGACTTCATATATCTCTTAGCCATGTGTTCCTAGGTTGTAGTTCTAGCTTCATAGAATCATAGTGGTGTAAGTGGGTGCTTGCGTGTGTACGTATGGTGTGAGTTATACTTGAGTTCAGATGCTACAGCTTGTACTCAAAGGGTAATGTAATAAAAAAAATGGGACAGTTGTCTAGAACAAGCTAGCTAGTGATGCACTTGCCTCAGGTTCACTGCACTGTCCCCACTACGGCAGCTGGCGTCTTGGTTGACAGCTCCCGTGTGGGCATCCTGCTGAGCATGATAGTAGTTTTCCACTGCCATGCAGCAACCGAATTATTGCTAACCAAGAAAGGAAAAGAAGTTAGTTCGGTGATGCATCTGGGCAATTCTTGGGGGTTCGAGCGACTTGGTACCCCCATGGCCTTGACGCCTTGACTATGGAGGCCTTAGATGTAGAGATGGTGCGGCATTTGCAAAAAATAATAGGTTGCACAGGCTAATGATTGAGACCGATAGCCAGGAGTTGATCAAGCTCTGGGAGGCAGGGGTGAGCCAGAGATCGAGGATAGTGCCGATCATCAGGGAAACTCATGATAGTAGTATGCATTTTTCTGCTTCTAAATTATTGTACTCTAGCCGATCTTGTAATCGAGTTGCGCATACTCTAGCTAAGCAAGTCTCAGGGGACACTAGGATGCTTTTAAATTTTTCTTGAGTTCTTCCTTGGAATCTCCTCCTTGGAATCCTCCTCTACTAGGGCGAAAGGGCTCCTCCCTCTTCAGTCCCAAGCAAGAATAAGTGCTAGCTCTTCCCTGTGGATTCTTGGTCATCTTGGCCATCTCCTTGCTAAATCTCTCCTTTCCCTTTCTCCTTCTTTCTTTGGTAGTGGCTAGAGAGAGGATGGAACAAGAACTAGAGAGAAAGAGCAAAGGAGTGAATGAGAGAGAGAGAGAGTGAGTGAGAGAGGGGCATCTAGTGGCTTGAGCTCATGATCCATGGTTAGCTGGGCTCATTGGTGGGGCCAAGGGAGAGCAGGGTTAGACAGCTCAACTTTGGTGCATGCTGTTGTTGACATTTCTAACGCCAAATTTTACCACCGGGAAGGGAAGGCACTTTGGATAATGAGTGATGAGCAATGCACATGCTATAATGGAGAGCTTAACCTTGTCTCGTATCGATCATCTCATACGGGTAAGTGTCACATAAAATATAGGAATGAATGATAAATGACATAAGATAAATGAGAGCATTTAGCCACATAAAATAATAGTAATAAGTCATCTCAACTTAGCACTCTAAGCTTATAACACTAGCATGGACTAGGACGATCTAGGGTATAATCCTATGTTATTCTAACTATAAAGTCAAAGCATACAATGATTAGTGCAAGAACATCTAGCAATCATGGCGGGAAAAGGTTACATCTATGCATAGTGATATTACCGTAAAAGACAAGAGACATAGCAATGACTTCAATGTAATAGGTTTGTTCCGCTAGACCTATACTCGGGAGAAGGGCTACAAAGGACTCAACAGACTGTCACTCCCGCGATCTACCTCACGATCCGAATATAGGGTGCAATCGAGATAAATACGGTATAGGCACCATGCCTACACAATATCTACCACTCACCCATTGGCCTAATGAGCAAGCGCTATACGATCCTATGCATAAACATAATTCTAGTCCAACTATGCTAAACATATAATCAAAGTAAACTAAGAACGATATAATTGAGAATATAATCAAATAGAGCAAAGTCAAGTCTGATATAATAGAATAGAATAAAGTACTACTCATAGTATCACGAACAATAATGAATATTACAAGAATGTAGAGGGAATTACCAAGAAATCCGACAGATCCGGACTCCAAGCTAGGCTTGATTCCCTCTAGATCTATTCCTATGTAGCTATGCTACTAAACTATGGAGCTCTAATTGAGATGGTGGCTCAAGGCTTCTCGAATTCCGATGAGAGAATGAACTCTTGAATGAATTAGGGTTTCACCCGGGGGCCGGGGCTCGAATATATAGCCCCCTAGGATGAACCGTAGCCCTCGGATCAAACCGACCTAAATGGACGATAATTATTCATCCTCAAAGGCGGTGGAGGCGGGATCCACGAGACTCCACCCGATTGGTGGAGGTGGGGAGTCGGCCGACTCCCCTGGGTCGGCCGACCGCCACCCCGCCCGTGGGCCCCCGCCTTCCCGTGGTTTGCCTTCGGAGTCTTCTAGATTATACAATTTTACCCGTTCGGTCTTTATCTCTATGTAATCATGACATGTGGGCCTCCTTTGGTTCTCTTTCGATAACCCCCTGCGAAATAGACAATCACCAAAACTCGTGGAATTCTCGCTGTAACCCCTATATCTAACAGGGTGAACTCATATTAGTCCTTTCTCTTGCTGCGTTGACGGTATAAATTTGATACTTAACGATCGTCAACAAACTCCCCCAAGCTTACCTTTTGCTCGTCCCTGAGCAAAGATAGACTCAGTGATGGATCAGGAGTTGCTGCAATACTTTCACTCCTCACAAGTACACATGCGTTCAAACAAGAACTCTCCTCTGGATTAGAGTGAACTATCCTAACTCAAAACTCACTCATATTACCTTTCACCATGGGGCTTGTAACCGTCACTTGGGTCTTGAGTAGTTGAAAGATAGAACAGTCAAGTCAAGCGCCATGTTTCTCGCTCTTTGATCAACTATTATCCCGGAGTTTTTGCAAAGTTTTGAAATAAAACTCGAGTTCCTTGTATGAACCTTTCAAGTCTCTCATTTGTGGTATTTCGGATCCTCTCTAAGGCATGAGTAGTGTATGCCTTCTCTCTTTCTCGAATATGTGGTATTTGTGGAACTAAGGCATAGTGGAAAGTGCCTTCTCTCTCTCTCACCCTACTTTCTAATAGGCTTATGTGGAGCTCATAGGTGGGGAGACACTCAACTCACTTGCATATATTGCACAGTTAAGATATGGATCCAATAGGAACTAAAATAATAATAAAGTCATATGTGCATGTGAATGAGGAAGTGGAATGGATGAGATGATGATAGGATGATGGTGATAAGAAAATGATTATGAGGGGTACTCAACTGGTGAACATCTACTTCTACACTTACTCCTTTGGGGATAACATGACTCCCTTTATTCGGAAACCTTGAAACTTCTTGACTGGAAGGACTTGGCTACTCTTTCTTTTTCTTTTTCTCTTTTTTTTTTTTTTTTTAGAGCAACCAATCCTCTGAAAATGAAACTTTAGCACAGGGAGTGTATAACTTGAAATGATAATGACTGGAGCTTTTGTGTAGGCAAATAGAACGGCGATGATTATATCTAGATGTTCACTCCCAGAATAGGAGTAGAACCTTTTCTGGATGATGTGAAATGAATGGCGTATGTATATGTGGATGGCTGAATGGATGGATGCGTACTCCCGGTGTAGGAGCAAACATAAGTGCGTGTCTCTAAGGTAGAGATAGCACAATATGTGGGGAATGCGTACTCCTAGGGTAGGAGCAAATAAGTGCGTATCTCCGGGGTAGAGATAGCACAATATGTGGTGGATATGGATCTATATGTGGGTGGTACTTCGAGGAACGAAGTAGCACGAATGAATGTAACATTTATAAAATGGGTGCATGCTTCGAGGACGAAGTAGCATAGATCAATGGATGGAGAGCACATAGTATTGACTTTATCTGCGTGACTAATTCCTTATGGGTCCACAAAAGATAACCACACTCAATGCCTATAAAGTCTACACTCAAACCTACAATATGATCTATATAAACAGATGGGTTTTCCTAATCTAGTAAGCATGAATATATGGCTGTGGTAGGAATTTGAACTCTCATCATAAAGGAACTCATCATGCAGGAATTTAATATTTTCACGAGATAAATTCTCCGAACTCTAGTATCTCTAGGAACAAGATGGACAAAGGCTCAAAACCTTCCCATATCATACCCGTCAACCACCTAGACTTAGATCAAGTGTTCGCTACCCACAAGTTTCGTGTTCGAGCAAATCTCAAATATAAACAAGTTGTGTCCAAAACTCGGGAGAGTGCAAGGTTGAAAACTAGGTACTTGAAAGGAATTACGGCAGAGCAACTATTCATCATCTCCATGTAGAGTTTATTCTAGGGATCACTTTTAAAGACAGTTGCAAGAGCTCTCCAAAAGTAGAAAAGATAAATAAGGAAATCTTTCCTGGGTTTCTATGGTTATGCATCTTTTTTAGTTGTTTTTAACAAAGCACACTCTAACAAAGCATAAATAGATAAGTTGGAAACACTTAGCTTGGTATACGGGGATGCTCTCCCCCAAGCCGGATGTTGACATAGTCTCGCGATGTTGCCGACGAGCACCGAAGACGTTCTAGTCCTCCAGAGTGTTGTAGATAGTTGCCGTTGGAGACAAAGATTCAATTGTCGCGGGCAGCACTCCGACAGGGGACTGGATGTCCTTCTGCTTGTTAGCTCTTCTTGATCCTTGATGTTCTGTGAAGCTCAAAATAGACAACAAAGCTTGTGGAACTAATTAAGCGTTAGTGATAAAACCTCTAGGCCTTGGTTGTCTAGAACTTTCTTAACTTAGACTTGTTCTAACAGGATCACAAGAAATATTTTTATCTTTTTATTATTTAAGGAATGCAGACAGGGAAAATAAATATGCTGAGAAATTATTTTTTGTGCCACCACAGTGAATGATTATCCACATGGGGCTTTAAGTTTTTTTTTTCTAGATGCAAATGCACAACATCTTTATTTTCTTTTCTAATGCAGAGATAAAAACATAACGATGCAACTAAGATGCTAGTAGGAAAATGAATATGCTAAGGTGAAAATGCAATGCTGAAAAGTAATTGCTGATAAATACCAAGTTACCTCTTGGCGCGGCGTTCGGTAGTTTTAAGTCCTCCGAACAGACTTGTCATGTTCGCTCATTTTTCAAGGGCGCATTAGCCGGCGCCTCGGATGATGTCGCCTCGTGTGTAGGAATTGATTCTGATTTTACTTTTACTTTCCATACCTTCTTTGTTGGAGAAGATGACCTTGAGGAGGAAGTTTCTTGGGGCACTTGGTTTTCTTCGGTAGCACCTCTTTGGGTTCTTCTCGCAATGTTCTTCTCTTCCGGGTACCGATCTTCATATCTAGACACTTCTCCCTCATAGTCACCCATCCATCTCGTAGTGATGTTCTTCTTGTTACGCGACGGGTACGCTGCCTTCTCCTTGCTCGTTCTTCTTGGGCTCCTCGGTGATTATATAATTATTATTGAAGTAGCGGCGTACCTTCTCGGTGGGAAAGTGGAAATGGATCTCTCCCCGTCCCAATATAGATGATAGCTTTGGTGGTGTTCAGGAATGGTCTTCCTAGGATGATTGGAGGATCGTAGTCATCTCCCATGTCAATGACTAGGAAGTCTGTAGGGACATAATGGTCATCTATCTGGATGAGGACATCCTTCACTTCTCCTTCGACGAAGCGGAATGTCTGATCTGCCATTTGCAGCTGCGCATAGGTAGGCTCCAAAGGCATAGTGCCATATAGATACTCATAAGTTACCTTGGCCATGATGTTGACGCCTGATCCGGTGTCACAGACAGCTTTATTGAAAGAGCTTCTGTTGATGGAGCATTGGATGGTTGGGACACCTGGGTCATCCTTCTTGATTAGACGTGGGGACCTGAGTAAGTGGTCATGCTCCCTGTGGACCGTAGTGACCATCCTCACTTTGTCTCCGTCTTCTTAGTCTTCTTATTCTTATTCTTGCTCTTCTTAGCTGGACTCTTCTTCTTCTCACGTTCGCTGGGATGAGGGTGTCTTTTGAACTGCAAAGACTCGTTCTTGAAGAAGAAGGTTTCTCTCTTGCCCTTGATGTTGAAGATGATCTTGGCGGTGTTGGCATACATGATGGCTCCAGCGGTGTTCAAGAATGGTCGTCCCGCAATGATAGGGGACCTTTCATCACCGCCCGTATCCACTACCACGAAGTCTCGCCGGAACATACGAGTTGCCTACTCGTACATATATGTCTTCGAGTACTCCCAAAGGAACACGGAGTGACTGATCTACAAGCTGTAAGCACATGGTTGTGTATGCTAAGGGGCATCTGAATAGCTTCTCATATATCACTCTTGGCATGATGTTGATGCTTGCACCGAAGTCACAGATTGCCTCATTAAAGTTGGTACTTCCAATGGAGATCGGAATGACTGGTCTCCCGGATCGCCCTTCTTGATTGGCGAGTTGAGTCAATCCATGACCCCTTCGATGGATCACTCCGGCTATCTTCTACATTGAATATATCAACAAGATTTGCGGTCTCGAGCTCTTCGGGTTGTCCCGCGGTTTACCTTGACCAATGGAGGGAGCAAGGTTAACAAGCCGTTGTACTGTGACTCAAGTATCTTGTTGAAGCCGAGCCGACTCTTGATGGCATTGGAAAAGCCATCCATTCTGTTGCCGAGTGTCTCTAGGACCTTGTCATTTGATGTCGGCTTTTTGGACAGATTGTCCATCATCTTGCCTTGATTCAAGCACTAACTCTCTCAAAGGCGGCGGTTGTAATTATTGTAGGAGGAGTTTGTTACCTTGATAGTTGCCTCGAATAATTGCACGAGTAGTTAGGCCTCTCTTGTTGATTCCAACCTTGATTCTCGCCGAGGACGATAGTAATTATTATTGTTGTTGTTGTTGAGGTAGTTCACGTCCTCCTTCGGCTTCCGGCGCTTAGCACCCAGTGTGCCCGCCTCTCCACACTCTTCACATGTCATGCGAGCATCATGTATATGCATGACTTCTTTCTTCTCGTGGCTCTCTCATCGAGCCTCTTCATTAGCAAATCCATTTTGGCGGACGCATGTCTACCTCTTTTCAAATGTGCATTCCTCCACCTCTCTTGCGGGTCTAAGTTCTTTCTTCACTCCAACCTTGGTTGGATGCCATCTTCTCCACAAGAGCCGTGGCTTGAGGAATAGTGAGTGATAAGAATGCACCTCCGCAGCGCATCCATCGTCTCACGTGTGCTTGTTGCTAAGCCCATGGTAGAATGTCTGCATAAGCAGCCAATTCTCCATGCCATGATGAGGACACTCGAGGATGTAATCTTGAAAGCGCTCCCAAGCTTCTGGGACAGTCTCATCATGATGTTGCTGAAAGCTTGATATCTTCCCACGAAGAGCATTTGTCTTGCCCATGGGGAAGAACTTCGCCAAGAAATTGGTGGAACATAGTGCCCACGTAGGATTCTTCTCCTTATTGGCGTAGAACCACTGCTTCGCTCTCCCCAAGAGTGAGAATGGGAAGAGGCGAAGTAGTATAGCATCTCTGGGGACATCCTTGATAGTGAATGTGCTACAAATCTCCAGAAAGTGTTGGAGATGAGCACTAGCATCTTCATGGGCCTTCCCACAGAACTGGCTTGCTTGCACCATGTTGATTAGCGCAGGCTTGAGCTCAAAAGCTCCTTCGATGTCCGCAGCTGGTCCAGTGCGAATGTTATCCGTAGTGGGAGCTGAGAACTCGCGGAGTGACTTGTTCGCCATGGCTTCAAACGCTGGTGTCAAGTCTCGAACGAAAGGTCGACTTTCTGCTTCTGACAAACTTCCAAGTTGAGTTGATGATGATGCTTTAGTGGTCTTCTTCAACTTGCTTCTGGCCTTCCTGAATAAAGCTTCTGGATCGTCAATATAATTATCAGGAAGAATTGTCTTGATTACCCTGCATAAAATACACAAGTAGACAAAACAAGGGTAATCCTGTAGAGATGGGTTAGTATGAAAAAGACAACTCGATCACATTATCTAGTGCAATGCTGCTCATTATCCATTGGCTTTCAACCTTCCCCGGCAACGGCGCGAAAAATGCTTGTTGACATTTCTAACGCCACTCGGTGTTAGGTTGTCATCCCTAACATGGCGCCAAAAATGCTGGTACTAAATAATGCAACTGCTACTAGAAATAAACATGGATCCGCAAGCGCACGTGATAATACCAATGTAGCATTTTAACCAGGAGTAATCCAGGTATCGTTATTTATAATTTTACCACTGGGAAGGGAAGGCACTGGATAATGAGTGATGAGCAATGCACATGCTATAATGGAGAGCTTAACCTTGTCTGTATCGATCATCTCATACAGGGTAAGTGTCACATAAAATATAGGAATGAATGATAAATGACATAAGATAAATGAGAGCATTTAGCCACATAAAATAATAGTAATAAGCCATCTCAACTTAGCACTCTAAGCTTATAACACTAGCATGGACTAGGACGATCTAGGGTATAATCCTATGTTATTCTAACTATAAAGTCAAAGCATACAATGATTAGTGCAAGAACATCTAGCAATCATGGCGGGAAAAGGTTACATCTATGCATAGTGATATTACCGTAAAAGACAAGAGACATAGCAATGACTTCAATGTAATAGGTTTGTTCTGCTAGACCTATACTCGGGAGAAGGGCTACAAAGGACTCAACAGATCGTCACTCCCGCGATCTACCTCACGATCCGGAATATAGGGTGCAATCGCAGATAAATACGGTATAGGCACCATGCCTACACAATATCTACCACTCACCCATTGGCCTAATGAGCAAGCGCTATACGATCCTATGCATAAACATAATTCTAGTCCAACTATGCTAAACATATAATCAAAGTAAACTAAGAACGATATAATTGAGAATATAATCAAATAGAGCAAAGTCAAGTCTCGATATAATAGAATAGAATAAAGTACTACTCATAGTATCAAGAACAATAATGAATATTACAAGAATGTAGAGGGGAATTACCAAGAACTCCGACAGATCCGGACTCCAAGCTAGGCTTGATTCCCTCTAGATCTATTCCTATGTAGCTATGCTACTAAACTATGGAGCTCTAATTGAGATGGTGGCTCAAGGCTTCTCCGAATTCGATGAGAGAATGAACTCTTGAATGAATTAGGGTTTCACCCGGGGCCGGGGCTCGAATATATAGCCCCCTAGGATGAACCGTAGCCCTCGGATCAAACCGACCTAAATGGACGATAATTATTCATCCTCAAAGGCGGTGGAGGCGGGAACGGTATAAATTTGATACTTAACGATCGTCAAAAGCTGTGTTCTGCCAAATAGTCCGATAGTCCATCCGGACTGTCTAGGCGAACATTGTAGAGCCCAGAAGGTACAAAAACTGATATGCAAGGTTTTTGAAAATATGAATTTTTAGGTTCAAACTATGATTAGATGCTTAATATAAATGGGTTGGCATGACCGGGTTGTGACAAGCTCATCCACCTTAAAAGAGAATCTTGACCTTAGATTCGCAAATGGGCAAGAAGGGATGAAAACATCAAGGAATTGGGAGTTGGTTGACAAGGTAGCCTTAAGAGTAAAACTTACTTGAACAAGGATAAGTCTCTCAAAGGGGAATGCTTGAGCATGATTGAAAATCAGTGTTGAATAGGAGGTGAAATAAGCTTTTCATAATCCATGAAATAAGGTAAGCGTGGACTAGTTATCAAGGTGTTATTAGGTTGAAGGCCATTAAGGTGAGGTTTATCAAGAGTTACTCAATGCAGCGAAGGAAATAGGTATGAAAGGGGCACTATTCTCAATAAGAAGGTTCATCATTGGGGTGTTACAATGGTCATGACAGTTCCCTTAATACTTGTGGGCATCCATAAGCTACCCATGTGGTTGTCGTCCACATGGAGTCTCGCCTCATAGCATCAACGGAGACATGGTCATATCATTGTAGAGCACGCCATTTATAAACATCTTATCGAGAGGAATAATGCAATAGGGTTTAAAAGAAAGCAAAGGATGTGACCAAGACATACAAGGACAATGATATGTTGGTCAGGTTAATTCTCAAAAGGGATCAAAAGTCATTAAGGTTAAGGGAAAAAATTTGAGAAGTTTCAAGGTACTTTAGCAAGGTAGGGTCTAGAACACTGAGTGTTAGAAGAGTTGTGCAAGTTAGGATGGCTCATTAGTGTGGTTCCATGATGGGTCACGATCACATATCCCTTGACACCTGTGCATACCTAGGAGCACCACCATGCGGCTGTAGTACATAGGGGGTCCTATGTTCCGTTGTGGCACCAAGGTCATGGTTCATGACACAATAATAGAGTACACCAATGAAGGCAATCCCAACTTAGCACAGGTGGGACTTGGGTATGTCAAGAATGTGGCACAAAGAGGCTAAATTAAGCAACAAGGAATTGATTCAATGGAACTTGGGATGCAACAAGGATATGGTACAACAATGGGCCTATACAAAGGTAATGAACAAGAATAGTGGATCAAAAGTTACGAGCAGCTAGGCAAGGTTCGAGTAACTCATGATCAAGGAATGTAACAATGATGGGGATATAAACATCCATTCAAATGGAGGGGCTAGCAAAAGCATCTTGAAAGAAAAGAGGTTTAGACAATAACACAGAGGGCCTTGTTGGGTAGGTTAAAATAGGAAAGGTTGGAAGATTAGCAAGAGTCTCTAGATAACAAGGCTAGGGAGATGCAACATGTGATGCATGAACAAAAGGTATGAACTTACATGCATATGTATGCAACATGATGCATGCAAGACTACCACAATTCTTGCTACACGTTCCCCTCACTCAAGCTACTTTTCACAAAGAGATTCATGGTAAAACTTGGTAAGCAATGAAACATTACTTAAGTGTAAACACCAATTGGATATGGACATGGGTTCCCTAAAATTTCTGCAAGCTTACACATGAACATATTGCAGGAATTTAAACACATACATTACCACTTGTACTAAATAAACATGCACGAGGGGCATCCATGTGATTAACACCGCATGGACAATGCTCCATATGTTGTGGCCAACGTATTCACTTCTCATGTATTTAAACTAGTAGCATAGACATATAGAATACAAAAGCAAAATGGTTTGCGTCTAACAGGTAAAGCACGATATGTATAAATGATGTAGAGCATGACATTGTTCCACAATTTTAAGCATGGCATTGTATGTAAGATTAAGCATGTTAATAAATACAACAAGGCAGCAAGACATAGGCATATAGGAATTAAAACATAGTAAGAGCTCATGTACTAGACCATGGCAATGAACAATTAAAACTGCTTGATGAAATTTCAGATTACGAACACCCTTATGCAATTCCAAGTCAACAACATGAATCAGAATTTTTGTAGAGAACATAGGGCTAGAAACATAGCCTATCGATCTCTCATTCTCATTCATTTCTAACTTCCTTTAACTCTCAAAGCCTAGTTAAAAGATCCTAAACTTACCTCCTATTTTACCCATTCCTAAGGCACATGTGGTCATTTAAGCCGGCCACGGAGCAATTCCGTGTTGGTGCCAAGCAAAGGTCCTTAAGTTAAATAGCTATCTATCCATCAATCCATGTCACACCTTATGGGTAAAAGAAAGAAGGTCTTAGGCAAAAGTGGACCAAGGGTGAGTCAAGATGCAAGGCGGAGACATCGAGCATGGTTTAGATAAAGACACAAAAGTTAGAGGGGCTATGGGTTGGGATATGTTCTATACAAACCCATTACCCATGAGAGACAAGATGAGTTAAAGAACCACTTAATAAAATTAATTAAGCATAAGGAGAGGTTGAACCAAGTAGCTAAGTTATAATTCTAAAAGGATATTAGGCGAAGATCTCATATTTTAGTTGTCGATCTTGCTAACTACCTAGCGGTCTTTTCATTTAGTAAAGCTTCCAATGCTAATGTATTCCCATGTTAAGTTGTTCCTTGAAAATGTGGCTACCGTGTATAATACACAACTGTGAGCTCTGATACCCGTTGTAGGGATTTGTCATGTTAATTTACCTAAATCGAGTGTCATCACCTTGACCGACCCGACAAATCAACCTCGGTGATCATCGAGAGATGCCATCCACATCTCCAATACATCAAGACACGGGATCCCGGTTGCGTATTGTACCAATATAACCTCCACAAATCAAATCACATCTCAATAAAAGATTACATAAATCAGCGGAAACATAAATTACAGATCTTGTCAAATTAACAAATTAATTGTACAACATTAATGAAGGCTCATACTAACCTATGTGTTGTGAGAACCGGGGGCTATCCTATCATGCATTTCCTATGTTTGAGAGCCCTATGCTATGAATTAAACCTAACTAGTAATTGGTAGCTGTCATGCCCATGGGCATCACCACCATAGCTTGGATGGCTCCTACAATTCACCCACTTTGCCAGCATCGGTGGGATGACATGGTCACCAAGTCCTTTAGGTACCTACAAAACAACTTAATGGCAGTACCGTGAATATAGAGGTGTACTCCGAGGACTTATCTAATAATAAAAAAAGTATGCATTTGGCATTAGCAAGGAATAAAAGTTAAAGCTGCATAAATAGCATTTTGTGCATAAAGTAAATATTATCTACCAACTACAAATAAGCATAGCAAGGTATAGCATATATGAACATTGAGTGTAAAATGGAGCTCGATCTTCCATGAATCCATCATTGTCACAATAGCTCTAAATCTAGGAGTAAGAACAACCAAATCCATCCGAAGATTTTAGGCATTCAAAGAAAACCCTGTAGAGGTGTACAACTGTACCCACATGGAAGACTAGGATGAACCCCCGAGTAAGGGTTGCCTCAAGTCCTCAACCTTTCACAAGTGTGACCAAATCGTCCATGAATGGTACGATGATGGGCCGAAGTACTAGCTTATTTTAGCAACCCCTCGCCTCACCCCGAGTTGAATCCACCCGGTTATCCGGTCACCATTAGCTACTTGGCTTACCACTTCTATACGCGACATGTGGTCTGTATGGGGTTCATTCTTACTCACTATGATGTCCTTAACCAGTCTAGTGAGCTACATCATCCAAGACCTCTCCTATCTTGCCATGACCCAGCCCTTCGCCGGCCCTCGAGTCAAATTCATCATATATTGTAGATCAAGTTTATCATTGCTCAATTTGATGTTGATTAGTGGACTAGCAATTCCTATGTCGCGCGAATGGTGAGAAACCCGTCACCAATTCCTCTTCTACCATATCTAAGCAAGCTGTGTTACGTTCTAAAATTATGAAACAATCAATGCTTTAAGGTAAATGGAATGAATAGCAAGGGTGGAGGCTCAACTAGGAGCTCATGGGATCTAGTCATATTGTACACCTAGAGATGCATATACATAACACATATAGTCAATTATGCAATTAGAAAGAGAGTCAAGATGCTTAGGTGCCTGCCTAGTATATGATCAATTTTCCAATGGCTTGGGCCATTAATCGGGGTCGCTCCGTCACTGCGTACCTGAATGAATGCACATGTTGTATGAGATATTTATGTGTGCAAGACATTATGTGAAAGATGGAAGATAGAAGAGAGTACAAGATAAGATTGTTTTGGTGTGTGTGGCTCAACTCTTATGTGAGTGCAAGGTGCAATAATGTAGATGTGAGGCACAGAGTTGATATGATATGCTTGGACACGTGTATGATTAAGCATAAAGATGTGGTACTAGATGCATACAACATATGTGTCAGTGTAAACATACAGACTCTGCCAGTGTTCTCCCAGACTATCCGGGTGATCCTCTAGACTATTTGTGGGAGCACGGATTGTGTGGTTGTAACTGTCCGAGGGAACAAATTGAAAAAACTCATGTGTGTTCTCACGGATTGTCCAGGTGTTCCTCCGGACCGTCCGTGCGTGCAGGGTGCAAATTGGGTAGCTTCAGGTTTGGAAATTGAATTTTTACTGGACTGTCCAGTGATCCTCCAGACTGTGCGTGGGAACATGTGTTGTGTGAGCTAAGTGTAGAGTGGGTGTTCTCGTGAACTATTTGGTGATCCTCTGGATAGTCCATGGGAATACAGTTCATGTGTTCTTAGGACTTCGAGATTGGAATTCAAGCTATGGTGTTTGCATGTTTGTGCCAGCTTATGGATGTGTTCCTAAGGTTCTATAGGGCTTATCTAGCTAGGTGGATCTGGCTACATTGCATTGGTTCTTAGAAACACCAAAAGGGGAGGGTTCTAGGTGATGAACTACCAAGATCTTGATCTCTAAGGCCTCTAGTGGATGAGCTCGATCCGGCGCTTACCTATTGTGAAGAAGATGTAGATCAAGCTCTTGAGATTGCTGTTGGTTGCTCCAACTCGTTCTTGAGTTCTCCCATGGATTCTCCCCCTTGGAATCCTCCTCTTGCTAGGGAGAGAGGGCTCCTCCCTCTTCAATCCCAAGCAAGAATAACTGCTAGCTCTTCCCTGCAGATTCTTGGTCATCCTGGCCATCTGCTTTCTACTTCTCTCCTTTCCCTTTCCCCTTCTTGCCTTGGTAGTGGTTAGAGAGAGAGGATGAACTAGAACTAGATAGAGAGCAAAGAGAGTGAATGATAGGTTGAGAGGGTGAGAGAAGGGTATCTGGTTGCTTGGGTTCGTGATCCATGGATAGCTAGGCTCACAGGTGGGGCCAAGGGAGAGCAGAGTTGGATAGCTCAACTGTGGTGCATGCTATGTTCTACCGAACAGTCCGAGCAAACATTGCAGAACCTAAAAGATGCACAAATTGATATGCAAGGCTTTTGAAAATAGGAATTTTTAAGTGCAAACTATGCTTAGATGCTTAAGATAAATGGGTTGGCACGACCTAGTCATCACACTAGACCATGGGCAAACTCGGCAGGCATGAGGAGGCCAGCAGTTTTCACTTTGGTGGTGGTGGTGATGCTGTTGCTACTTCTACCACTCGAAGACGCTTTATCTGCTATAGTGGCTCGAGAGATTGGTGGCGGTGGCACATCAGAGAGCAAGGAAGAGATGAGAGAGAAGGATGATTATGTGGGGCCCACATGACAAGTGCACAATCCATAGCCAGCAGGCAGTTTATCTCAAACAACGATAATTTAGACCTTACGTTGCCAAATTAGTACCCAAACGCTATTTGGTGCGCGCGCGCTGCTTCTGTTGCTGGTGCACGCTTGCTCTTTAGAGCTGTCCCGACGCGCCCCGGCCCGCCACTTCCCCTTTTTAGCTTTTTTTTGTCGGTTTCCTTGTCCGACCCGTTCGGGGGTGGGAGGGGGAGAATTAGATTTAAACTATTTTGAAACAGTGACGATTCCTTTTCCCCCCTACCCCTTCCCGACCGTTCCTGTTCCTTTTTCCCCAAATCAACGCGCCGGTGAGATAGGGTTGCTCATCGTCGTGCTGGGCCGGAATCTGAGAAGGCGGAGAGCAGCGACGGCGGAGAGGCTACGTCGGTCCTCACCGACGCCGGCGTGCGCGCCGGGATTCAGGGGCCGCCACGCATCGCGTTCGCGCGGAGCAGCGTCGCGTGGTGGAGTTTTGAGGGCGGCGGCACCGATCGATTTTTGCGGTGTCGGCCTCGGCCTCGTCGTTCTCGGTGCGGTGTCGTCGTTCTCGGTGCGGCCTCGTCATTCTCGGTGTAGGCGTCGGAGCGGCCCCCATCGCGGAGGTGAAGGTGCGCCGTCGCGCGTCGTCTCGGCTTCGTTTCGAGGGACGGCACCCATCTACGCTCGTCGGCCTCGTCGGATCTCATCGGCGCGCGTCACGGCTTCGAATTTGGGGGCGGATTCCTCGTCCTCGCCGACACGGTCTCGATCTGGGCGGATTCGTCCGTCACCATCTCGATTTGGGGCGGATTTGGGGAGGCGGAGTCGATTTCGAGCGGAGCTGACAGGAGGAGCGTGTGCCGACGACTTCGTGGGCTGCATCAGTACTGGGACCAAGCGAGGATGTCGGCGTCATCACCATCGACGGCCTCCAACGCCTCCAGCTCTTCCAGGTACGGCATATGGTTGGCCTTCTGTTCCTTTGTGGAGCCGTAGATCCTTCAGGCATATGAACTATATTATGGGCTGTTGGGTGCTATTGTGGATAAGCAGTTGGGTGCTACTACTTTAGTTAATCTACTCGGTTGGCATAAATTAAGAATTGAGTTTAGCCACACTAAGCAAGTCATATCTTAATGCTTAAGCAACTATAATACCTCTTCCAACCAATACATTGTTTAATTTTCTTAGCTTTGAACAGATTTCTCTAGGTCTTTGTATTCAATCATTGAAATTCTTAGGTATGGAATCTCTTTTGACAGCTATTTACTTTGATGTTGTCTCGCAACCACATTTGTACTTCGTAAACCAAGGTACTGCATCCCTACATGTATGATGTATCTTTACCTGAAGCTCCAACTTACCTCTTGCTGTTTATTTTACTCAATGGATTGTGAAGATACTTTAAATGATCTTATTCATCATCTTTCAAGGCATAGTTCTTTACTGCAAAGTAAAGGTTCTGGGCAACTGCTAGTTCTTTCAGAAATCTGGAATGGTTTAGGCTGCCTTTATTCATTTGGCCGGAAATTTTGAATCAAAGTGTTCTGGCTTTGCACTTCCGTAATCAGAAGTTTTCTCTTTGTTTGTTCCGCCTGTGAACTTTGTGGTTGCAAGTCCTTATCAAATCTGTGCCGTTTATTGTTGTTTAGAATTTTCTTATTAGGCGTATTCGACCATGGCTACAATTTTTCATGAGGGGCATGATCTGAAATTCATATCTCTGCTTTGTTATCTCAAGGACTACTGCTCTATTTTTGCGTTAATATTTTTATCACCTTCATATGTTAAATGATGGGTCACTATTATCAAATTTTGTGAACTGGTTTCGTCCGAGAAACAGTTGTATGTTATGACCGATACTGCCTGCTGGATCTGAAACCTTAATGGAGATCCGAGATTATTCACTATGTTCTGTTTGCATTTTGCTCTGCATCTGCTCTGTTGACTATATAGCTGCTTTAATTTATTCCTCTGCTAGAACGAACGTTCAATTTTATACAAGCTCTAGTAACCTGATAGGAAATGGTACTCTCCTGATAACAGAGGTGTTTCTATTTCTAATCTGTATAGGAATCCAATCTGTATACTAGGATTTTTTATTGAATAGAACTCTGGTTTTTGATGTGTATGATAACAGATGGGAGTCTGGCACCTCTGTTAATCTATCATTTTATAATTAATTAATCTCATATTCTGTAGCATAAGCTTCCATGTTCAGGTTCCTTTGGCAGGAGGAACAAATTTACACACTAATTTTCTTGATTGACGATTCTCTTTTTCAGTATAACACTCTATTTTTATGCACCCAAGGTACATAGGGTGTTTGTCAGTTTTAAAGCTTAGCTCTCATGATCTGTTGTGTATTTGCCAAATTTATGGTTCAAAATAGTTGAATAGTGGTGGATTTCGATTTTTCAGGCGTATTTTGATTTTTCAGGAAGAGGCGGATTCGAGCGGATGTGGTACAAAGAAGGGGCCTCAGCGAATCCACACAAAGTCGTCGAGATTTGGCGTCTGCAGTCCTCATGTAAGTATGTTTTAATCTGCTTATTTGTTGCGCCACGTGAGGTGCTTGCAGAGTTGCAGGAAACCGGATCCACTGAATCTTATATCATGTGATCAACTTGTGCTTAATATCTGTCTTCCCAAAATCACACTGAGTAAGTAGCTGGAACTTGTAGTAATACTAGAAATACTATGTTGTTCTGAAAGTCCACTAATCCACTAAAGAATAAAGTGATTTAAGACTAAAATCACCTTTTGATAAGGCTGACCTGTGGCATTTGTGATGTGTCTGAACAATCCTATTATACACTGTCAAGCCATTCAGACAAATAATAAAGAATGATTCCTCTATTTTTTTATATTAGGTTCTTCATGCTACTGCTTCATTACAAATCAAGGCAAAAATTCTTTTTGTTGTGTATTGTTAATTTGTTCTTACTAGATAAATTTGTCTATTATCTATTGTTTGATAATTTGAGCCTTCATCCCTGCGCTAGTGACCAATCTAGTGTAGTAGGCCTAGGGAGCAGAATCCCCATTCATCCAGTCCTCCAGGGCCGGTAGTTGTGTCTTACCTTTTTTTGTTTGCTTTTTTGCTTGGCTTTGTTTGGACACGCTGTTGATTCAAATTTCCCCTGTGGATCTGTAGTGTTCTTAGTATCCAGTTTAGCTCCTTAAGTTTTACATACTGCCACCCTATAAGCAAATATGTTGAGTTTTCGTAGCAGTCAGATAAAGTTTGTGGGGGCTTTTCAATTTCGACATGTTTCATGTAGTAAATAAATTTTAGAGCTCTTGAAAACTTACTAGTAAACCATTCGATCTTCAATATCAAATATCCGAGGCAGGTCCACCATGTTCTTTTCTTGGTTTTTCTTTGATTTCATTATATATTCATAGTATAAGTTTCAGTAAATTGTTCCAAATCTTTGGTATAAGTTTCTCAAAAATGGCTTTCAGGAAATTTTACTGCTCCTGAAAACTTAGTTATAGTAAACCGTTCAATCTTCAATATCAAATATCTAGAGGCAGGTGTCACCATGTTCTTTTCTTGGTTCTTCTTTGATTTCAGTATATATTTAATATAAGTTTCATTATATTGTTCTGAATCTTTTGGCGTAAGTTTCTTAAAAATGGCTTCAATATATAATTAGTATGATTTTTTGTCAATTTAATTTTAGTAATAGTAAGTCATTAGATTTGTGGCTTTTTTCCTTTTTTTTTTTTGGTCTCTATGCTGCAACTTTCTGGACCTGTTGGTACATGTGTTACCTAAGTATGCTGATGCCATCTCTATTTTTCAGTTTCCAGGACTTTTTGTTGTTAAAGAGGACTTCACTGTGAAACACCATCTTCATCAGTCCAAATTTACAAAGCTCATTTGTCTTTTTGGATTATCAAGTGGCCAGCCTTGCATTAGTCCATTGTCTCGTCAGGTTAGTCATTGATGGAAATATGGAATTGCCCTTTTCTTTTTTGTTAATGAATTTTGTCTAATTTTTCTGCTATCTGTCTTCATGTTTCATTGAATGAGCACTAGTCTTTTTCTTTGAGTTTGTCTTTTAAGCTGGGGAGAAGGGCAGCCCACTGCTGATTTGTTTGTCTTTTTTCTTTCTCCTTTTTTTTTTTATCATAGCAACGACTGCGGCATCTTTGTCATGAAGTATATGTGGGTGTGGGCTGGCAGGAAAGCATCTCCAATGAGTTCCAAGGTATGTAAAGTTTTTAAGTGTTCTGGTTTAAAGTTTTAAATGTTTTGGTATATAGTTTTAAATGTTCTGGTATAAAGTTTAAGAGGTTCTAGCATAAAGTTTTTAAGTGTTCTGGTATAATGTTTTCAATGTTCTGGTACAAAGTTTCTGAATTTTGAAAATAAAGTTTGAAAACAAAAGCTTAAGTGTTCTGGTTTAAAGTTTTAAATGTTTTTGGTATATAGTTTTAAATGTTCTGGTATAAAGTTTAAGAAGTTTCTGAATTTTTAAAATAAAGTTTGAAAAACAAAAGCCTAAGTGTTCGGTTTAAAGTTTTAAATGTTTTGGTATATAGTTTAAAATGTTCGGTATAAAGTTTAAGATGTTCTAGCATAAAGTTTTTAAGTGTTACGGTATAATATTTTCAATGTTCTCGTACAAAGTTCCTGAATTTTGAAAATAGTTTAAGTGTTCTGGTATAAAGTTTAAGAAGTTTCTAAATTTTTAAAATAAAGTTTGAAAAACAAAAGCTTAAGTGTTACGGTTTAAAGTTTTAAATGTTTTGTTATATAGTTTTAAATGTTCGATATAAAGTTTAAGGTGTTCTAATATAAAGTTTTAAGTGTTCTGTATAATGTTTACAATGTTCTCGGTACAAAGTTTCTGAATTTTGAAAATAAAGTTTGAAAAACAAAAGTTTAAGTGTTACGGTTTAAAGTTTTAAATGTTTACGGTATATAGTTTTAAATGTTCTGGTATAAAGTTTAAGAAGTTTCTGAATTTTTAAAATAAATTGTGAAAAACAAAAGTTTAAGTGTTACGGTTTAAAGTTTTAAATGTTTTGGTATATAGTTTTAAATGTTTTGGTATAAAGTTTAAGAGGTTCTAGTATAAAGTTTTAAGTGTTCTGGTATAATGTTTTCAATGTTCTGGTACAAAGTTTCTGAATTTTGAAAATAAAGTTTGAAAACAAAAGCTTTTTTAAGTGTTCTGGTATAAAGTTTCTGAATTTTTTTTTTTGTTAGGTTTTTTTTCAGGCATTTATTGCTTATAGAACTAGTAGTTTTGGCAATTATTTTTTTTTTTCAGAACGCTATTTGTTTGTTATGAGGACTTTTGAACTAGAAATGGACTCATTTTTCTTTTTTTTTCCAAACTATAACTGTGGTTCTGTAATGGATATAGCAAAACAGGGGCAAAGGGGTTAATCTTTTCAGTTTTAGTTTAATTTTTTTATTGCACAAGTATGCTGAAAAAGGGCTCAGTTAACATCCTCGAATTACTTTTTTTTTAAAAACAAATAGATACTGAATAACATCACTTTATTTGTGCAGCATATACATAAGTACCGTCAACAGATTGTTAACTACATTTTGAGGCACCCAGCAAACAAAAGAACAAGTATAGCCATCAAGGAGGCTATAGATCGTCACAGATAAATATCATTAGGTACATATATCCATCTTTTTTCCACTATCCTTCTTTTTTTTTTTTTTTGTTTCCCCACTATGCAGCATATAGATAAGGAGGCTATAAATAATAAAAAAAATAGCATGGCTTTCCCTGCTCTTCTCTTTTTCTGGGCATGCATTTTTCCAGATCCCCCTTTTTCGGTCCTCAATCATGTTGTCTTGTTT
The DNA here is from genome assembly GCA_018135685.1 of Themeda triandra. NCBI lineage: Eukaryota > Viridiplantae > Streptophyta > Magnoliopsida > Poales > Poaceae > Themeda > Themeda triandra. Next base: position 288,249 of record JAENPR010000265.1, on the reverse strand, counting down.
CTATCGGATATTTGTCTCTAAAATGAGTCTCGACACGCATACGGTGCACTTCTGAACCTGTGACCTCTTCTTTTGCTGCATTGCTATGATCTCATGAGTTGGTTTCAGCCTTTTGCCTTGAGCCACACTTTTGTTTGCTTGAGGGGGTCGTTGTAGACAAGCTGCGGCGATGGTGGGCTGTGATCCATTGCGCCATTACCTGCTGTAGCACCATCAGCAGCAGCAGCAGCAACTGCATCCTCATTTCTAGCCATAGTAGCTTTTCTTTTGTTTATGCTCTTGACCAACTTCTCAACCCCATCATCGAACCATTGCCTTGACTGCTCATCCTTGCACATTTCTGTACAATGCTTGGCCATTTTGCTCATCATTACTATGTAGGCGACTGAAGTGTCATCGTACTCTGTTTTCTAGGATCTCCTTTATGTTTTTGTTTTCGCCTGAATCTGATCTGATCCCTTTTTTTTTATTGCTTTTTTTTTGTGTTTCCTGATCTCATCTGATTCTCCTTATGGCTGATATGACCTCGTGAACTGGTTCTCCCCTAGCAGCCTGCTTTTTTTGTCAGCCCATTGCATATTTCTAAGTCTACCTCCTAGCAGTAGATTCATACTTCATGTGAATCAGCTCCCTGCAAAATCAAGAGCTCCATTAGCTTTTTTTCAGATGCAAACTAGAAACTTTTTACATATTATATGCTTTTTGGTAATCAGCAGAGAACTACCAGATGACCCCCAACTTGTTAAAATATGTTACACTAGAGCTATGTTGAATTATCTTGTAACAAAGCTTCAGGGAGAAGAGGAACTGCAAACACAGCTTATGTTATTCATGCTATTTTTCACATCCAAATTATTTTCCAAGTTTATTAAGTTCTCTGTATTTTGGTTTTTGGTGCCATCTCAGTTCCATATATTTGTTTCTAAGCTAAACAAGATCCACCTCTTAGGAGTACATTCTCTCTTTTTTAGGAATATACAAATTCTACATTGTAAGCCAAAAAGAGCACTGCTAATTATAGAATTGAAATGATCTTTTACTTTTGATTATTTATTTTTTACTCGAACATCCATGTTCTAATTGTCCATTTTTGTTTCATTGCAGAGTTTAGGCCCTAAGAGAACACCAAACTGAAGATTTTGACCATGTGACAGCTTAGTTATCTTAGGGGTTGTTATCATCAAGGATTTTTCTGTATTACAATTCTACGATTGGAACTTTTACCATTTTTTTCTTTTTTCGTCAAAATATATTTTTTTCCTGCAGTGTTAAGTGTCAGCACTATTTTTAAAATTCCTTGCAACTAACAATAGCTTGCCCCAAAAATAGAATACATCAACGATCACTGGATTTTTTAATATTTTTGAGGCCCAAACACTGGATTTAAAGTTCATTTTTTATTTTTTATAGTATATTGCTTTGCAGTTAACAGTACAAAGTTAAGTAATATTGTAGTACAAAGTTAGAACATGTACTTTTGAAATTTAGCAGATCTGGATAAATATTATGTACAGTTCTTTTTTTATTTATTATTTTTAGGACTATTCTTTTTTTATAGTATTTTTTCAAATAAAAATGTATACCAAATATTTTGTTTTATGAAAATAAGATATATAGTTTTTCCCCCTTTTTTTATAATAAAACTTTTACTTTCATATGGATTTGAAACCATCCCCCGCCCTTTTATTCTCCCACAACCCCGCTGTCCCGAAACAGAAAAACATAGTTAGTAGAATTTTTATCAAATTTGCCCCATGAAAACCCAGACAAGAGAACCCAGAAAACCATTATGGGGAAGTGGGAACCTGGGGGCATCTACCATGCATCCGTACAAACCCGTGCGCGCACTGGTACGGGTGCGCGCGCACCGGTAATGTTAGCAGCGCGCGCGCGCCGTCCAGTCGCCCCCAAATTAGTAAGTTTGGAGACATGGATGTACAATTTTGGAAGATAGAAATCTAGATGGTATCAACGTGTGAGTTTAGGTATCTCGTGTGGTGTGATTACCAACTTTGGGGATCTAGATACATTAGTTTTGAAGTTAGGGATATGAATGGCACCGTCGTGCAAGTTTAGTCAATATAGTGAATATGTCAGATCCACGTCAATGCTTAATGGAGCGGGTTGAATCCTATTTAGGCCAATGCTAAGACCTGGGACAAGTTTAGGGACCCAGAAATAAAAAAATAAAAGTTTAGGATCGAGAGGCACCACCTCTCAAGTTTAGAGATGGCTCATATATTTTATTCATATTTCCCCACTTCGTTGGGAAGTTCATAATTAACTTGGTTCTAGTTTCACTGTTTTTGATGTCAATGTAAGGTAATCGGCAATCCACCGATTGCCAACTTCATGCCTTAATATATTAATTGAGATATATTTCCCAAAATATATTGCTTTTAAAGATCAATTTCCAAGCCTGTATAATATAGTCCACTACTCACATATCACTGTGGAAATTATTGTTATGAATCAAACCCATCTCAATATCTCTTTTCACAGCGTTAGTTCGGGATAAAATGATTGCCTGGCATAATCTTGTAGCTAATATATCCAACGTTCAACTTTCCAATAAGAGATTTTTTCATTGGGATCTGCACAATAATGATCAATTCTCAGTACGATCGATGTACCAATATCTGATAAATCATAGTACTCCTTTTAGTAATAAATTTAATTATCTGGAAGCTAAAAATTCCTCTTAAGATTAAAATTTTCCTTTGGTACCTTCAGCGAGTATAATTTTAATAAAGGATAATTTAGCCAAAAGGAATTGGACAGGTAGCCAAAATTGTTGTTTCTGTGATTGCCAAGAAACAATTAAACACCTCTTTTCTGATTGCCAGCACGCTAAAACTATTTGGAACATTGTTATATAGCTAGTTGGTTAACCCCACCTAGATCCACGTCTCACATGTTTCAAAGATGGCTAACAGGCATTGTGATGGAAGAATGTAAAACAATTTTTATGGGAGTTGCAGCTCTTTGTTGGGCAATATGGTGTACGCGTAAGGATCTTGTTTTTGAGAAAAAACAATATACTTCTTTTATGCAGGCTACATTCAGGGGAATATACTGGCTGCGATTTTGGGCGTTGTTGCAGCATGAGGATAGAAGGGAATTATCCACTTGACGAGCAGAGCATTAGAGGTTATCGTTCTGGACATATTCGCCAAGAATGGATGAAGAAGCAATAATAGAATTTTCTTATAATTTTTCCTTCCATTTATTTTTATCATTTCTCTTTTATTCTTGATTAGCAATTGAGCTAAAAACATGTAAGACTTGGCTAAAAAAATGGAGCTTGATTAGCAATGGAGCATTGGAACTTGTAAAACTTGTAAGACTTGTAAGACTTGATTAGCAATGGAGCATTGGAACTTTTCTATTTTCTAAAAAAAATGTTGCTGTTAAACCTTTATATATGTGTATATTTCACCTTACTTTAAAAAACCATTTACATATTAGGTGATCAAACTGAGAGCTTCAAAAAAAAAAAAAAGGTGATCAAACTGAGAGTCACCACTATGGATGCAGAGATACCTCCACAGAGAACGCAACAGTATCATAGTTTTTCCCAAACATTGATACGATCAAATCAAACTCCAATACATTGCCATGCCAATCAAGCTGGAGAATATACACATAAATTATTATTGTTGAACGAGGCACTCAGCATCAATTGGTAAAAAAACTCTACAAGCTTTGGTAGATGCCATCCCTGAAAATATCTCACCTACTTTGTCACCAACAACTTTCTCTCACATACTAAAATAATAACAGTATTAATATAGTCTCATCTTGTACTCTGCTCTTATCCTTAAGATCTGGAGCATGCCATTGTCTAGCTAGCTAAGAGTGTAATGGTAGTGATTAATAAGGACAAAACATCCGCCATTAGTTGGAGATACGAGAGTGCCAGTGGCGACCTTATCAAGCTAGTTTCGCATTAAAATTTAGCTCATAAAATTTGGGCATGTGTAAAGTTTAAAGAGAGGAGATATATATAGTGCTTTAATTTAGTCCTAGTTTATTTTATACGAACTTTTTGTTGTGTTAATTTAATCAAAGGTATCGTGCAAAATGAAGTCAGGTCAATCTCTAGCTTTCTTGTTATTTAATGGATATATACGATGCCTCTTCTCCATATGCTTTTGCCTACAGTATTATTGACACATGACACTCTCCCCTTGATGGAAGAGAAAGTAATGAGTGCCAAAAGCTAGCCAAAATGTATGCTGCCAATGAGAAGACGGCAAGTATTTTGTAGCTCATCAATAATGAGTGCCCAATCTCTGAACAATATACTAGGATGATAAACTAGAGCTATATGATATCGACCTTGAGACATGACCGAGACTTGACATCGCTCACAAATATTTGGAGATGTTGCAACTTCCAATAATCCGCCTTCATGTTTGTACATATATGGCACCACAAATCAGAACCTCATGAAAACTTATGACATTTAATTTTGAAAACCATTGGGAACTGTCATTCAGTGCATTATCTAAGCGAGAATGTGCTTCATCATATATGAACGAGTTTTTTTGTGGCTTAGTAATGTGATCAAGTTTATGAACTTATTAAGGCCTAAAAGAAGACAAGTTTGAGTCAACGAGATATCAACTTGCAAACTTTTTTTTTACCATATTAATTTTAACCATGCATCTATGCATTCTTACCAACTTCGATATCTTCTTACGTTTATTAAATTCTCGTGCTCATGTGTATGGCCTTCTAGATTAGTGCAAGCAAAGGTACCATCATTTGGTGGTACCTACAAATTATAACACAGATAATTAGACTGGTCACCACCTCAGATTGTCATCAAGTAGTGTTCAGAAAGCACTAATCAAAGGTAAATGAACAAGCACCAAAACGCCACGCCTTACCCATCAATACCTCAACCACTCTAATTGCATATATAGCCGTATATGTTCCGCAACCTTTGATCAAATTTTGTGTGCATATATAAGAGCAGTATGAATCTATGATCATGTAGGTAGTGGGTTTGTTGTACCATCATAATAGGCAATAATCATCTACACTATTGTTACATTTTTTTTCACAATTTCAAATATGTAGTTTTTTATTGCAAAACAGTAGAAATGTAGACATATTCTCGCTCACTCCCTATGAACACATACACGCATACTTTACCCATATGAATGCCTCTCTAAGAGACTAGGTCGACGGGTCTTGAATTGACAAAGCCACCATAGACATCTCATTGTCAACGAGGACATTGTCTACCACTAAAAAAATAATTTACCGAAAATACGAGCTTTGCTGAGTTAGATACTTGAACCCATTCACCACAAGGAGCCTAATCTCACATAATTAGTTTGGTTCTATGTTTTCCATGTGTTTTTTGATGCAAGGAATTCTAGAGGCTCTAGGCTAAAAATAAAAATAATTAAGATAGTCTGGTCGATCCCTTATCTCTTGAATTCAAATCTCGGCTATACTACCTAAGCATTTTCATTTGAAGCAGGTGTTCTATGAAATCGCTGCGTTTTCCGAATAAGGGCTGTTAGTTGTAGTACTGTAAAATTTCTCTTAAGATGGAGTAAGAGTTTCTAAAGAGACAGAAGGCGATGTAATCTGATGATTATTATTTGTTCTGTTCAGGCAAGGTTGGTGATATCGGGGCATAGATTCCTCTCACCATATCAGTGTTGGAATATGTTTGCCTTTTGAGTGGCCAGCACCAAGTACCATAGCCCCAGCTAACTAGCTCGAGTGGCCCTCGAGAATATCAGAGGTAGTTTTTTTTTTAAGGCAAAAACTGTGGGGGAGATCCCCACAGCACTTCATTTTCTATTTATATTTAAAACAGGAGTACAAAGGTTACTTACAACAATATTAACTAAATGCATCGAGCCAAAAACAAAACCCAGACCTCAGGTCAGGCTGAAAATGAAGAGACTGTAACAAACACTGAGATTTGAAGTTGCTGAACCAAACATTGACATGGGCACGGCCATTACGAAAAATCTTATCATTTCTGATCTTCCAGATTTCCCAAGCCCCGATGGTGATGATCTCCATGAAAAAAGGCACATTCTGTTGTATCATGCAGTGTGCAATTCTTGCGTGCAGGCGAGGTTCATATCCCATTGTATTCCAATTCTCGCCCGGCATCTTACGGAGAAAGAGCAGTCAAAGAGGAGGTGATCAATATCCTCGTCAATTCCAGCTACACATAGGACACGGTGCGCGTTCGGTTCATTGAACAAGTTTCTTCTTCGTAACATATCTTTGGTGTTCAGCTGTCAACAAGCACCTACCCGGCAAAGAATTTTACCGTCGGGGTAACCTTGGACTTCCACATCCATGAGTAAACCGGATGTGCCGGGATGTTTCGAAATACCGGCTTGTAAAACTTCTTCGATGAGTAATTATTGCTACCCCATTGATATGTCCATACATCAGAACGTTGTAAGTCAAACTCTTGGTTCTGTAGTTCTTGTCTTAGTTCTTGGAGTTCACCAAAAGCTTCCTGTGTTAAAGGCAACATGAAGAGGCTGTCCAGATCTAGGGCCGAGATGATTTCATTAACACTGATACCTGCATCATGGGCATGAGAGTAAAGCCTCGGGTATCTAAAAGATAGTATTCCAACCGACCAGAGGTCTTCCCAGAAAGATACTGATGTGCCATCTCCAATTATGCAACGTGCAATCCCTCTGAACAATGTACTCAATCTCAGTACATCTCTCCACCAGAAAGAGCCCATTTCTCTGGTGGCATGGGGTACCTTTCCATCATAATAAGCACTCCACACTAGTTTGACCCAGGGAACATCTACTTTATTGTAAAATTTGTGAAGGTGTTTGATGAGAAGGGCATCATTCTGAACATATAAATTGATGACATTTAGTCCACCCTTGTCCTTTGGCTTTGTCACCATAGGCCAGGCAGCAAGGTTTATACCCTTTTTTGATCTATCAGAGCCTCTCCAAAGACACTGCTTTCTGGCCCTGTCAATAATATCAGAGGTAGTTGCTATATACCGACATCTCCCACCAAAATATTTAAAGGTGTTTACAGGTGTCCCTTTCCCTAAGTGCTTTCATGGTGTAATCTTCAAGCTCTAGTAGGCAGGCGAACAATCGAAGAAATTAAGAAGACGACTAGAAAGGCCTTGGTTTTATTTTTATTTTTGGATGTTATTTTGTGTCAAGTTTTGTACTGGCTATTTAGATACGAGACACTCTTTGAGTGTCTTTCTAAAAGAGACGATAAATGATGAAATCTAGAAGCTTCTAAATGCGCCATGTATATAAAGAAAAGTAAATTACATTACTTGAACATCATATCTAAATACATGTCATATATGAACGCTTTTCCAAAGAGTGGGGTGGAACCTTCCTTCACGGGTTCAAGTTCTAGACTTGGCATATGTGCTCATATTTTTCTAGATTTATTTTAGTAAGAAACTATGTTATTCATTTAGAAGTAGGCGACGTGCCTCGTGACAACGAGATGCTTATAGTGACTTCATCAATCTCAAGATTGGTCGGCTTAATCTCTCGAAGGTAGGGGCCAAAGCAGATTGAATGATTATGGTCAGATATGGATTCAGATAGTAGTATTTTCCATATTTTAATTCAAATGCTAATTTAAATTCTCTCAGATGCAAATATAAATCAAGTAGTTTGAATTCAAATCTGCATGTAGATATGTACTCGATCTGGGTGATAGCAAGTATGAATTCGCTTTTATTGATGGTTTTGAAGAATGGAATAATCATATATATCACATAAAAGTAAGGAATAAATATGACAGTATAAGTATAACACATGTAGACAAAGATCATTCATAGAAAATGACATATTTACAAATAAATAGATATCAATAAACGAGTCTATAAGCAATTAAGTATTTGAATAAATATTTAAATATCTATCAATAAATAAAAGTACATAAAAGTTAAAAATGAACTAAGGCATTTGAAAAAGTTTTACATGAATAAATATATCTAGTTTACGCTAATTCAAAAAAATATATTTACATCAAGGTTTCATTAGGTGCTTTATTCTATACAAATACGAATAATATTGAATATCCATCCCATATTGATTTCGTATATAGATCCAATTTTAGTTAATAAAAAATGAATTCGGATATATGCATTTTATTTTCATAGCAGAAATGAATGTGATACATATATCAATAATATAACCATGTTTTAACTTATATGGATTTCAGATAATTCAGACAACTTCAGATCCATTTCCACCGTTACTTGAAGATGCTAATAGGGCTGTTTTATAGGGGTGAGTATGTGTGAGAGCGTGTGTGTCTGTACTTTGTTAGGGTGTGTTTGGTTTAGGGACCAAGTGGGTTGGGTTGGGATGAACCCAGGTTTGTAGGATGAGATGAACCCGCTTCATGTTTGGTTAAGGGGTGAGATTGAACCCAGTTATGTGTTTGCTTGCAAGGATGAAGAGCGATGAGATGGATGCCACTTTGACACCGTTAGCAGTATAGTTAGTGGGACCCACCCGTCAGCCCCTTTATTTTCTTTTTTCTTTTTTCCTTATCTTCTCCCTCAGCTCCTATATGCACGAGCTCGTGCCACCCTTGCCCATGGCCGCCCTGCCCTGCACCCTCAGGCCCCGGTGGCCCGCTGCCCCGCCCTGCTCCGGCTGCCCGCCGCCCCGCCCCAGCGGCGCCCCCGCGCTCCGCCATGGGCGCCATCGCTACCGACCCGAGCACGCCTGCCATGGCCGCCGCCGCCCGAGCCCGAGCTAGCCGCGCGTCCGCCGCCGAGCAAAGCAGAGCGTTATCGCCGAGCTCGCCCCCGCGTCCGTCGTCCAGCCGCGAGCGCCGCCGGGGACGGGATGGGCACTACTACACAACAGGGATATTGTATCACTTTCTTGTAACATATTCATCAATGTGTTCCTATGATATTTCGTAGTAACACAAAATAGTGTGTTATAAACTTAGTTTGTAACACAAAACACCATTTTTATAAAAATGTGTTACTGACAATAGATTATAGTAACACAAAATTAATGTTACAACCATAATGTTACAAAAGTTCACTATTTTGTAACACATAAGTGGAACACATAAAATGTGTTACAAATATATGTCCTGTAGTAACACAAAAATAATGTTACTATTTATGCAGACCTATATATGCAGACGTTCCTATTTGTAGGCGACACAGAGGTCACAACCTAGGTGTCAACGAGGTTATTAGGCAATCACGTTGCGGTGATCAAAAGAACCAAATAGCAATGGATAAACGATTTCAAAGGTTACTTCAATTTTTTCAGCTTCGAAATGCAAATTTTCAAACATTTTCTGATGGAGCAACAACCAAAGCCAAAGTTATAGATTTTGAGAAGTTATACAACCTTGTAGTTAATGATTTTTTTATTTAAGTTTATTACATTCCCAAATAATTATTTCAAAATAAAATGAACATTCAACACCTGAAATTTAGCAACTCCCTTATCGTTTACTTTTAAGTTGAATGGCAAGTAACAATAAAATATTTTTCATTAATAGTTGCATTTTTAATAGAAACTAATATAATTGGTCACATTAAATTGATGTCATTACTATAAAAAAATAAATTTCATTTATATGTTAGCGTTAATATTAAAATCAGCATTAGTCAGTACATAGATTAATTTTGGTACATAATGTTAATATTATCAAAACCAATGTCATAGTAATAAAGTAACTTTTAGATAGCTATGAATCTAGTAATATATTTTTTATATGTAAGCACGAGACATCAAGAGCCGTGAAATTATTTCCCACCAAATTTTTCCTCCAAGAATCCATTTGCCGCTCCATGAGCAGTTGCCAATCTCAGTGACTCGGTCATATCTAATAATCCCATCTAGCGCAAAAAAGGGCCTCGTTTCCTTCAACTGACCGAAGCTTCGGCACGGCGGCGGCTCCCTTCCCTCCGGTTCATCTACGGCCACAACATTATATTCACCATCGGAGGCAAGGCTCCATAGATGGCGGTGGCATCCGCGGCCTCGTCCCGGTCAGCGATCACCATCCTTCCCCGTAACTGCGCCCAACCTCGATCTAGAATCGCGGAGGGAGTAACAACATCTGTCATCCAGGGGAAGGTCTTTGTCCGTTCGTCTGCGCCAGCGTCTGGCGGCGCTTCGGCAACGCGCGGGACGATCGGGATGTCGACAAAGCAGATCGCGTAAGGCATCTTCGTTGCGGCGCCGACCAGGAAAGCAGGACACACGAGCACGACGATGGCGCCAGCAACGAGATGTTGAGACTCCGATGGCCTTACTTGCAGTTGCAGGTATGGTATTGATCTCGTAATTTAGTAATTTGCAAAAACTTGCAGGAATTGATCTCTGACGGCCTTATCTATTTATTTATTTCATCAGTTCTTAACTTCGTGTTGGTGAAGATATTTATCTCAGATTATATATGTTCCAGTCTGGTTATTGCTGATGCTGGTGATCGATGGAACTTTCCACACAATTATTCTGTTCGATCCAAATCAAGAAAACCAATTATTCTGTTCGATCCAAATCAACAAAACCAATGAAAGGAAGAAGGAAGACCCCTCTGCTTCTGCCCTGATGCTGATAGCATCGTAGGATTTGATCTTGCACACCAAGGTGATTAGTTCCATTTATCAACTAACATAGCCATTTGGTGCCTGCAAAATACTTTTGGCTAGTTCTATTTTCCTACATGTAAAATTAGTTTGTTGGTGCCTGCAAAGATTAATTGTCATATTTAGCAATGAGATATAGTGGCATCAAATCTTTACGCATACCTAAGCAAAAACACTTATACCAAAAAGTTAATATGTCATCCACTTGACCATTCTATCTGAACCGTAGCACTTTACATGTTCTCACTTTAGTCTAATTATTACTATTCTATTATCTTTATTCTTATTTTTCTATCGGTAAATTTAGTCTAATTATTACTATTCTATTATCTTTATTCTTATTTTTCTATCGGTAATATTTTACTTAGATTGTGCAACCCTGGTGGTGGATAACTGTACCATAAATGTTGAGTGTAATGGGACAGATGAATAAGAGGAACGTGTGCAGAGGGAAATGGATAAAGATGAGATATATACTACTGCAACTTGATTGATTTGATCGAGCATTATGGGTACTCATCAGTTGGCTATCGATGTACAAAGAATGGAAGAAGCAATGGAGTTTATGAATCCTACATAGTTCTTAGAATTTTTGTTTCTAGTATGGACTATTTGTGTTTGCTCTCTAGAGCCATATCGTTATGTACATATACAATGATTATTGAAATATGTGGTTTTATGTGATTTTGCAAGGTGTCATGTTTGTGTGATTCTATAATAATCTGTACGCCACATGTATAAGCGAAATAAATATTTGTTTCATACAATCTGAATATGTTACAATAGATATAAACAAGTGTTACAAACCATGTGTTCATGTGCCTGTATTGTGCTCTACCCTAATGTAGAAATGTTACTAGAACTAAAATAAGGTGTTACAAACTATGTGCTCTACCATAGGTTGAAGTGTTACTAAAGTCAAAAAAAAGTGTTACAACAAAAATCACTGTAACACTAAATAAGTGTTCCTATAGACAAGTAAATGTGTTACAATAAACCAACCTATAGTAACATGGCCTATTGGAACACAATCCAAAATGTGTTACTAAGAGAGATAGTAACACTTTTTTCAACATATAGTAACACAAGTTGGTGTTACTATATCTCTGCATTGTAGTAGTGGGGGCCGCCGCAAGCAACGCCTGGGACAGGGCGGGGCCGCCGCAAGCGCCGCCGGGACGGATTTGGGGCACGCCGAGGTGACGCTGATAGAGAAGTTGCAGACGCGCTGACGCTAATGGAGAGCGACGACTTCCATCTGGGTCAAATGCGTCCGCCAGAATCGGAGAAATCCCACGAACCCGCATCTGAGGGGAATATGCCAACCCGGGTCGACCCCCTTCCACCGAACCCCCCATCCAAACGTGGGTTCATCTGGGTCCAACCCGCACCAACCCGCAAACCAAACACACCCTTAGTTACCCCTTAGAAAGTTGTTAATAAATCAGCCAAAGATGGAATTTGTTGACTCGTGCTGCAACCATGGGCCACTTGAATTCATGGACACCATACTGTTGAAACAAGAACATGTGTTTAATTTGCTTGAGCACATGACCTAGCTACCAATACTTTCCAAACGAAATGTTATATACTCCACACCTAATTGTTGAAGTATATATATTAATCTATCACCCACATTTCCTTAATAGCTTATACTTTTGAGCTAATTGTTTGGCACATACAAGATATAACTCACAATGCTATCAAAGCTCAGTTGGCTCGACCTTGATTATTGGCTAGGGCAATTCAAATAAAAAGATGGCACAATATTCTTACTCGTATTACAAGGGCTAGGCACACTAAAATATGAGGTATATGTCAAAATGTGCGTTTTTGGATGAATTATTGCTCAACAAGTTCAGCTCAACTCAATTGCCTAGGATATTTAACCCTCTCTTATAAGTACCTAAGTACATCATTTATGTGCCAACCCAATTGGAAGTACTAATCATGAATTTACAAACAAAAATGGCAAATTGCATACCCAACTCACCATATAAAAAGGCACCAACGCCCAACATTATTTTCACCTAATGTCGTCGCCGAACTCATTGCCATTACACTAATTAAGACGAGCACCAACCTTCTGGTGCTCTTGCCTCTCTGTTGCTGTCGCCCATGGGCGCCATGGACAGCAAGAGTAATGGGAGCAAGAAGAGCAAGAGCCTGCTTGGCAAGTACGAGCTATGTAGCTTGCTGGGACGAGGCACGTTCGCCAAGGTCTACCTCGCGCGCCCGGTAGCCGGCGGCGAGGCCGTGGCTGTGAAGGTGCTCGACAAGGCCGAGGTCATGGGCACGGCGGGCATGGCTCCGCGCGTGCTCCGCGAGGTTATGGCCATGCGCCGGATGCGCCACCCCAACGTGCTGCGCCTCCACGAGGTGCTCGCCACGCGCGCCAACATCTACCTCGTTATGGAGCTCGCGCCGGGCGGGGACCTGCAGTCCAGGCTCGCCGCTCTCCCGCGGCGCCGCCTCCCGGAGCACGCCGCGCGCCGCGTATTTGTGCAGCTCGTCGCCGCGCTCTCCTACTGCCACGCGCGCGGCGTCGCGCACCGCGACGTCAAGCCTCAGAACGTCCTCCTTGACAGCGACGGCAACCTCAAGGTCTCCGACTTCGGCCTCTCCGCGCTCCCGGACTCGCTCCGCGACGACGGCCGGCTCCACACGGCCTGCGGCACCCCGGCCTACGCGGCGCCCGAGGTGCTCCGCCGAAAGGCCTACGACGGGGCCAAGGCCGACGCGTGGTCCTGCGGCGTCATCCTCTTCGTCCTCCTCGCCGGACACCTCCCCTTCGACGACTCCAACATCGCCGACATGTGCCGGAAGGCGCTTCGCCGGGAGTTCGAGTTCCCGGACTGGGTGTCGCAACCGGCGCGCCGGCTGGTGAGCCGCCTGCTGGATCCAAACCCGGCCACCCGCGTCGCCCTCGAGACGCTGACAACACACCCGTGGTTTAAGCGCTCCCTCAGCCTCGACTCGCAGCTCGGTGGGCTGCTCAACGGCCAGCAGGAGCGCGCGCTAGCGTTCCAGGCGCCGGCCATGAACGCTTTCGACATCATCTCCATGTCCCCCGGGCTCGATCTGTCCCGCTTGTTCGACCAGCGGAACCGAGAGATTAGGTTCATGACGGCGGCATCTCCGGAGCGTACCCTGGAGGAGCTCGGCCGCGCCGGCGGGAAGCTCGGGTATGTAATGGTAGGTAAGAAAGGAGTGGAGTGCCTGACGCTGGGGGCCCTGCCAGGGCTGGCGGCGATGACGGTTGAGATGTCAGAGGTGGCGCCACTACTGATGCTCGTCGAGCTGCGGCTTGAGGTGGCCGACGGAGACGGCGACGACGGCGAGGGACAAGGGTTCGGTTGGGAAGAGCTGAGACAAGAGCTAGGAGATGTAGTTAGGGCTTGGCATAGCTGCCAGGATTTCTGACATGGTCAGGGCGCTGTTTGTAAATCATATAGAGTTCTTTTTGGCCTTTTTTCTTTTGCGTGCGGTTTGGGGGTGTATATTAGTATATATATACAAAGTACAATATATATAAGTGTGTTTAGTTAATTTTGCCTAGAATTATGGTGCTGCTTGGTTGACAAATGTAAATGCAAACGATAACGATGGGGGCAGCAACCTCTCCCAACGTGCCCTCTCCTGAGGGCCCTTGTTCCGTGGTTCGATGCATGACAACCCCGTGGCTAACTTTTGCCAATGCACCAGTCTGAGAGCACGTGGATCTGTTGGGTGCGTAGAGTGTCCCTGTCGGTGAACATGTTTTCCGCCTCGGTTTTCGCCCAGACGTCAGGGAGCATGTACCGCCCGTGACGGGCGGGGGACGGGACCGAGGGGAGTGCTCAAGACCGACGGGAGAAAATTGTTCTGGGGTCGGCGAGCTGCGCCTGCGCCTCTAGCAGTGCGCGCTCATCCTTAACAACCGTGGCCTCTTGGGACTGCTTGCCTCCAGTGATGACAGGACAGCTCTCTTCCACGACATGTATCCTCCATTAATGACCGTGTCGTGATGTGAACATTTTTTTTTGTGGCCAACTGTTAAGTGAATATGACAAGTTGTCCGTGCACTTTTTGGGGCATCTGAGGGATAACTTATTCTTCTATTCTTCTAATGAAAAGTGAGGAGCATGGTCAAGCAGATAGACTAGCGTAGGTGAAGTGATAAAGGAGAGGACACGTGTTTTGGATTGTTCTAGGACTGATTGTATTATTTTTTTCTTCTATACAATGTGATGTTAGATAAGCACAAATCTTAGTTGATATCCCTAGGGCCCTTTTTTTTCTTTTTTTATATGCTTTGGATCATCCTGGGACCGTTTTTGTTTCTTTTTTTATGCTTTATCAAGACACAATTCCTAGTTGATATGTCTAGGAGGGTTCTATGCATTGCATACAGCTACTTATCCCAAATTGTTTTCCCACCAGCTGATTGAAATACGCTCCTATTGCCAGGGAAATATTTTTCTGTGAATCAAGATCATGTTCATGTTCTCTGTTGGGGAACAGGGAACTTGGAAGCCTTCGCTGGCAATTAAGAACCATTTGATCTTCATGTGGGACTTTGTTTTTTTTTTTGGAACGCCCTGTTAGCGCGTATTTCATTAAGAGAAGAGAGTTTTACAACAAACAACGAGTAATCCGCAGATTACCCACAAGCCAAACCCGGCACCCAGCACAAGAGGTTATAATTACTCAAAAGAAAATCCGCTATAAGAACAGAAAGGCTGCTCTTCACCGGCGAGCCTCCAAGGCAGCTAACTGCCGGAAGCCGGCCGCAACCCAAAGTGCCGCCTCGTCGAAGATTTCCAAAGCGAGCTGTGACGCCGCGCACTGCCCCCGGCCAAAACTTCTATCGCAGCGCTCCTTCCACAACCTCCATCCGATGAGGAAGAAGGCCGAGTCAAGGGCGCGGCGGATTGGTTTTGCGAGCAGCTTCGTTGTCTTGATCCACCATTGCATAAAAGGTTCCTCGGCCACAGCGACAAACTCCTGCAGATCATAAACCCGGAGGCAACGGTCCCAAATCTCCCTCGAGTAGACGCAACCAAGAAGAATGTGATCAATATTCTCATCACTTTGCTCGCAGAAGATGCAACTCGCCGATGGCTGCAGCCCATGGCGCCAACGACGGTGGCCCATCCAGCACCTACCATGCATGGCCAGCCAAAAGAAAAACCTGACTCTTGGCGGGGCAGACGTCTTCCAGAGGCGCGTAGCACCCAGCGGCGTCGAGCAACCAAAGAACATCGCTTTGTGTTCTTGCAATTTGCACAATTGCTCTGGTCTTTGTCATATGTGCGTCCGGCGCTTCTCTTCTCATGGCAAGTTTGGCCGATAATAACTCAGTAATGGTTTCACTTTCACCACTTTACACATGTATGGGAGATGAGCAATTGGGAGATGAGCTGTATTTATAAGCTTCCTGCCTTGTCCGTACCTGGTTATTCTGCCAATTCAAGACACAAAGTTTTGCAACTGAGAGTAACTTCTCCTGCAAGACGCATAAATTCATTGAGCAGCAAAGCTCAATCAGTTGAGTCCAGGGAAGCATTCCTTGCACTATAACATGATTATTTCCCTTCAATAATCATTACTGATTATTTCTGACAAGTGACAGCAACTAACCTTGGCTTTGAGAGATTGTCACCCTCTTGAAAGGTTTGTGTGGTGACGGTCCTCTTGAAATGCGCCTGTAATTTCCAGTGCCTGTCCAAAGGAAGCTGCACGCACGGTGGCCATGAGCTTAGCGTGCCGGGGGACAGTGATTAGCGTCGCGGGGGCCGGTGGCGAGCTCCCCGCCGCCGGTGCTGGAGGGGGCGCGGTAGGCGGCGGAACTGAGAGAAGACTAGTAGCTGGAGGAAGAAACATCATGGAACGTTGGATCTTGATCCAACGGCTGATGTTTGTCATATGAAAAAAGTCAAAAAACAGGCTACTCCCGCTATCATATCCTTCAGGGTGCACCCTAGCATTCAACAGCCTAATTGGCTGGAACAAGATGCGTTCAGCTATGGAAACAGGTTTCTCTCGACTTTTTTTTATTTTAATATTCATCTCATTAAAGAACAATACCAGAACAGAGGTACAAATGTTACTCCAGAAAAGGAAATAACTTTTTTTGTAACCTGATTCACACGCAGTTTCTGTGCTCTGCTAAAATCTGAACCAAACAAGAGCCCTGAATAGCTGGATCTGAGATTCTGATCTTGAAGTATGAACAGCCTTTTGTATACCAGCATGCCAAACAGGTCACAGTATAGTGTGTTCATGATGTGGATGGAACTCCTCTGATAGCACTGGTTGATGAGGATGGAAGTTGTGTGGTACGAGCACTCATACTGCTGTTACTCTGCTGTGACTGCAATTTGTCAGCTTGTTGAAGAGAAAGTTGTGTAATAAAACGGGCTTCATGTTTACACCTTTTTCAGGTGTACGGAAGCCATCTTGATCAAACCTATCTAAGATTTCTTTAATAGGAGTTGTTATGATAATCACTTGTTAAAATAAAGTTCAGATCTTAGTGTGTCCTTCCACTGATGGAGGCATCCAAATTGCAAAACCCAGCTTTCTAAAAGAAAGAGTAGCTGCACCTTTTTGCAAATCGATCTTGTCGTGGTGCTCATGTAATGACCAATTTTAACTTCAAATCCAAGCTTAAACAGAGGACATTAAGTCCAGAGGTCAAGTTCAAGATCGTATTCTTTTTTATTTACCGGAGGAGACATTTGGTCCAGTAAAAGGAGTTATATCTTTATTTACCCGAGGAGACATTTGGTCCAGAAGTCCAGTTCAAGATCGTATTCTTTTTTATTTTTAATTGGTCGTCATGTGTTCAGTGTCTGTTGAGAATGCAATTGCATATAGTCAATCATGGAAATTGCATCCAACATAGAAAAATGCGGACTGCATGAGGGTCATGAAGGATAGATATAGGAAATGCATGAGCAGGGGAAAAGAAATCAAGAATGACCATCTTCATACGCATAGCCACCTACATAATAATGAAAATAATTTGGTAGGAAACTAAATTAACCTTTGTAAGAGCCAGAAGTTGTGATATCCGCTGCAGTACTGAATTATAATACAATCAGTAGAGCTCAGACTATTAGATCCTAAACCGGAGGAAAAACAAATGAGTTGAGGTTGCAAAAATGTGAGGATAATTAGCCAACCAGCTTATATATATTTGGACTCCACGTGCTGGGGAACATTTGGGCACTAATTATTTTGCATACATGTGAGCCAATCTTTTTTCGATTCTGCTCAAATGTCCATAAATCACCATTATTGAGGTTGATCTAGCCAAAGATGGCGAGATCTAGCTGGCCTGGCGTTGATGGTGGACACCACCTATTTCTGTTGACCTTCTTCACTAGACCACCACACGTTTGGAGAATCAAGTTTTCGATCTTCTATCCTTTATCTGCCTAAGTTATTTGTATCACTTTTTTATGTTCATACTAGTCTGACAAAAGAAAATAGTTCAGAAATGCCTTGAGACACCTGATGGTGCCCGCTCCAATACCCATAGGAAAATACCCAATCATATTTAGCGTACCCGTCCCTGCAATCAAATAGATTATCCCAAGAGCCCCATATTCTAGGAGCCCAAGTTATACTATTAAAAATCCATTCCTCTGGCAGTTCCTGTTTGACCATTCCGTTCCCTTTTTCAAACTCTACTTCTTTTCATATAGCATCCCTAATCAAAGAGAGAACAATATCCATTTGAAAATATAGACGGACAGTAAGGATGACTTATCTGTCGACTTTTTCACTATCAACCCCAAAAAACCCAACTCTGCCTTACGTAAAGTTGCCAGAGTACAATTAACCTCTGGATTTGAAATCACTGCTTATATACCTGGTATTGGCCATAATGTACAAGAACATTATGTAGTATTAGTAAGAGGAGAAAGGGTTAAGGATTTACAGTATTTTTTCTTGGGGGAATGGAAATGAAAAACACGAGATACTTTTTTTAGAAATATGGACGAATCCATGTTGAGCTAATCAATTGATTTATTCATAGTTTTGTGACGGTGATTAATTGCAGCAGTGCAACTTTGTTTTCATGTTAAACGTTAAACAGAAATCATGACAGTAAATATTTTTTTCTTAAAAAAACACATTAGTAGTAGATTCTAGATGAAGAACTTGACCTTTAATGTTTTTCTAGTTAAACGAGAGACAGCTCGATCAAATTAACCTACCGAAATTATATTTAACTACAGTTCTTATGATAATCTCTTGTTAAAATAAAATTAAGTTCGGAGCTCATTTTGTCCATGCACTGATGGAGGCATTAAAAATCCAAAGGGTCAAACAACAACAACGAACCAACGAAACCAGTTAACAACCGAACAAATGAAACCACTATCGACAATGGCCGGTTGGAATGGGACCTCAACAAGAACAGCACATCACTGTCTCGCATTTGCCAACTGTACACAATAGATATGGAAACCACAACCTGCACACTACTGCCAACTAGTCCCCACACTGCACCACAATCACCAAAAAATATTGTCAAGTAAAAAAGCCATTGTCGACATTTTATAGCGCCGACTAGTAAATTTGTAGTCGCGCGTATAGCTTCAGATGATTTGGCACTCGAGGACTCAGGGCTTGTACTGGTTCAGGCAATGTGTGCTACATCTATTGGTGGTGTTTGTTCGTATTCCTGAGCTCAAGGGCCCAAAGTCTATAGTAAGGGTTACAAACAGGAGGTTCAGGAGTTGAGAGCTATGGAGATAGAGTCTAAGGCTTCTAGAGCGTCGAGAATATCCAAAGAGAGAAAAGGGGCCCCTGTCTCCCCTTATATATCCATAGGGAGCAGGGTTACCAAAAGATTTAGAGGGGTACCTCACAATGTGGCCAGTCCCATGTAAGCCTTCAATCGTCCTTATCCACTTCGGCGCCGTCATATCATCCGTACGAGTATTTGGAGTGGACAATCAAGGTGTTAGTTCCTTCCATATTGGGCGTCCATCATCAGGTTGCGATGGTAGTGCTGCCATAGGGCCACGTATGGTCTATCCCTTTCTCCTATTTCATATCAAGGCGGCACTATTTGAGGTATGCTCCTGCCCATGGCACGCGTGGGCAGCACGCCGCAACTTTGCACATCGCTTCTGGGAACTACATCGTACGATGAGCCTTTGACCCTTTAGGCAGAAGGAAAGACCATCCGAATTCCCGTGTAGTAATTAGGCATCACCTTCTCAGAGGAGTTGTTGATTCCTGTGGGGTTGCATCCCCTCAGTAGGAATTGCTTTGGGCGATGATGCCCCCTAGCACTATCCTCGGCGGCCTCTTACGACCATGCAGACCCCTTGTGCCGAGTTCCACTGCCCAAGTGGGGTCTAGGGAATCCGGTGAAGTATGAACTCAGCGTGGTACAAACTCAATAGAGTATGGAGTCATAATACCTAGAGGGTGGGGGTACCCCTAGCCCAAGTATTCGTCAGTAGCCCTCGAGTCTCTTTAGGACTCAGAGGAGTCATGAAGAGGTCTTTTGGCTTTGGCTAACATCATCACTTCCACTTTTATCCCTCTGTGGGGGCACTCGAGCACACCCAAGGTTGTAGTCCCCGAGCCATCAAGTGATTCTTAAAGAATCGGTTGGAGGTTTACTTCGATCACATCACTGTGACTGTTCGAGAACGTGCATTGATTCTATGATTTCTATCTAATTTGGTGGATTTCAGGGCCCCACCAGGCTTCCTCATTGCATTGGAAACTTGCGGTTTCCCATTTTGACCACCGAACGGACGGCTGACTCTTAAAGATGCTTGCATGGGTCAGTGGGGCCCGTATGGGTTCTCAACCCCCTTGCGAGTCGCAATTGATGAGTGTAGGTGTCTTATTCTATCCATCAAGAATAGCAGTGTAGGGTGTTAGGAAATGCATGGGCTCGAGTGCGCATTATGGCCTAGCTAGGGCCCATTAATATGCTGCGTGCATGGTCGCATGTGTGTGGACTTCATGTGGCCTAACCCTTCGGGAGGTCAAAGGGGCACCGTAGGTCAACCATCGATGGTGCACCAAATGGCTCCCGTGGTCTTCATTGTCCCTTGTTTAGTTTGGAGCAATGGATCCTTGCCCCTAGATACCCCATAAAGATAGGGCTGGATTTGCTACGGTAGTTTCCTTATCTCACCTCATCCCCTCCTCCGATGGAGAGGGCCTTTGAATGGGAAAGCAACTTGGATATGAATCTTCGATGATTCACTTGTGCGGAAATGGTTGTACCCTCCTGGAGTTAGAGGAATTTTCGTGAGTACGGAGGTGCGCCGCCCCTGAGCATGGCGATGATGGCACAACTGGCGTGAGTGTGCAGCTTGTACCCAAGTGATAGGTAGCATCGACGACCACTTGTTTATACATCTCTCATGCCACTCCAAACAGTGTGGAAGATGGATAGTGGCCGGCGCTTATGTCTATCCCTTTACTTCTAGGTTCCTAGGCGCAAAGGGGGATAATGGCAGGAACTCCTTGGCCCACCTCCCACTTGGGTTCCATCGTGGCTATCTGGCAAGCCATGGTGGATTGCCTCCATCGGCTACTTGAGAGAGGCAGAGCCTCCTCTTCATCCCCCAGGCAATTCTACCTTGCATAGCTGACCATTTTGATGGCTCGAGGGCACCGTTAGGTTTCTCCACTCAGTAGCTAGTTCACTCGATTTTGTTGTAGGTGGTGTAGATTTCCTGGTGGCCATTCCATCACTGTCATGGTGGAAGATGAAAAGGGAGTCATTGGCTTCTTAGGTCGGCATCATCCTCATCAGCCTTCTATTGCAGAGGCCTTCATCTTCCATCGCAATGACCTTCCTTCGTGAAGGGCCACTATCCGTGATGCAAGAGGAAGTTCCGCAACATCTGTTGCATGGATGACCCCCCTTTTCCTCCATGGAAGCCCTTGGAAGATGGTCGATGTTGCCCCATAGGTAACACCAACATGTTTGTTTCCTTCTAGGGCAGCCCAACTTGGAACAGGGATGAGTTCCCCTTTTTGTCCAAATGGTCAAGTAGGGGACCTCATGATGGGACAAAAATAACAAGTTGGGTCGCTCGCAGACCCCGAATTCAGGGGGGGGCTAACCCCCGCACTCTAGCAGCCGAAACCCGGGTGACGAACTTGGGGCTATCCTTGACAACCCAATGGTTAACTCAGATGTATTACTCGGGGCTTGAAGGCGCTACTGCCAGACGCCCACAAACTCATCTATGACCATGAGACATAAAAGTATGCAAACAAAGCCAAAAAGTGACTTTTTATTCAAAGCTATATGATGACAATGATCTCAAGAAGGATTTACATATGCGGATACTTGCCTCGATGGCCGAGTACCATGCTCGAGCTGATTATGGGTAAGTCCGCACAGGACCTGATCATCCTTCTGATAGGTTCCTGGTCATGGCCCTACAGGAGGGCATCCCATAAATTCCCAACTTGGCTAGTCATATTGTAACGATCTATGATTTTCTCGAAGGAAAATCCACAGATACAACCATAATATGACAGTCCTAGAAGATCACGCCATCACATTTTTGAATAATAGTTGATACCACAAGTCATACATCAAATTCCTATCTTAAGAGTACAGATAGCAGGGTTTACTTATTATTACATCGCCACTTGGCGGAATCATCAGAGTCACATAGCATACATAACAACATTGGAGTAAGCAGAACATCTAGTGGGTGAAGGCTTCTCCTCCACAGGCAATCTTGAGCATAGGACAAGCTCCTCTAGTCCTCCCATCTATCGTCCTAGTAGTCGTACTCGGGCTTGTCAACTGCTGAATAATTATCAGTACGATTTGTACTGGCCACTGGCTCCCACCCTATGCTTTGCGTTTGCTTTATGGAAAGTGGTATGCAAGGGTAGAGCAAAAGGCCTATTTATGGCTGTAGTCTCCCTATGCGAAGTTCATCAATATTTTATAATTGTTCTCAAGTTTTAACCCATTTCCATCCATCCCATCCACACACATCCACACATTTCACCGCACTCTCACTCTCTAGGTGACAAGGACAACTCCCGCTCGTACCTTGCCTCGTCGGCTAATAGCTGTAATCTGTAACATCCCAAGGGGAAGAGGAAGAAGGACACCTTTCACTAGTCAAGTGAAGCAAACTAATAGGAAAGGTCCATAACCATAAAAGAACGTCTATGTATCGATCGATCAACCAAAACTCCGCAGAGGGATACACCTGGACCCACCAGATCACTATCATCGACGATGGCCGTCATCTAGGCTGATATCGGGCTGCTTTCTAAGCTAGAACAACACCACCCTACCACTCAGCTCTGAATCACCCCGGAGTCCACCGGCATGCTGAGATTGTGAAACATAGTACTGGGCCTCCAAGGTCACCATGCGGGTCTCAAAAGGGTTGGAGCCAGATGCCCTTACCTCTCAACACTATCAACTACAACCTAGCAGTAGTGGCATCGCCCAGGTTAGTTCACATCCATCCCCTACCCACGGGAGTGAGTGGTGTGTAATGGTTCAAATGAATCGGTTCCCAGAACATATAAGTCTTAGGGGGACCGAACAAGACATCTTCTTATAGGGGATAACAAACATCGGGGACTCGCCCCACAAAGAGTCTCCTCTCTGGAATCTACTCATCTCACATGTACCCACCACAGGTACCTCACATAGAGGATGCTTAGGTCACACCCTCCTAGCAAGACTTGTCCAAAGACTCATCGTAGAATCCTGTCCGATGTTAGGATTTATTAATTGCAAAAAGAAAATGCAGGATGCCGCAAGCGCACAGAATACCATTGTAGCTTTTACCCGGGAGTATTTCAGAGTATCATATTTATCCACAGGGAAGCAATGGTTAAAGAAGCTGATAATTCACCATCATGTATCTACTAACTTAGTACACCAACTAGAGTAAAGTGAGGGTAAGTGATAAATGATAGGAGTTTTGCATAATGACATACACATAGGAGAATTCCATGATAAAAGAGTAGATTAGTTAAAATGAGAGGACAACAGGAGCCAAATACTTCTCTATTACTTTGGTTCTATGATAACTGAAGCATGGGTAGATATAGCGATCGCACACATAGCACTTTGGGACATCAGAACACTAGCCACAGAAAGGGATGAGAAAGGGGCTAGGAAGCTCTGACTATGGTCCTACAAATATCAACCTGAATGGGGTGGAAGACGTTGGCCATCAGGGCTGTCACCACCTGGGGCTACCAAAACTCAGGGCAGCGCTGGACGCGGGCAAGCGGGGCGGCCGCCCTAGGCCCCCAATCAGGTAGGGCCCCACCCTAGGACCCCAATCAGGTAGGGCCTCACACACACTACTTTAGCCAATCGATTTCTTGAGAGATTCCAATCTGAAAAGATATGTTATCTGAACAAAGTGAGAGGGAGACCTGTGTTTGTAGTGTAAGCCAAGTAACTGAATTGTTCGTTGAGATCATTGTACACCATGAAGGCGACTCGCTGACTCGCTGAATGTCTGTATCTTTCAGTTTGCAAGAGCTGTTACTCTCAGTAGCAAGAAACTACGTGCTCTGACCTGGACATCAGCAAATGAACATCGAACAAGCAAGTAGCCCAGAAATTCAGCTCATCTCCCAATTGGTTCAAGACAATGCTTTCTCTTTCTCTGAATTAAGTTGGCCGTCCAAAGTTCCAACCCCAGTGATCTGTAAAGTGGTGAAAGGGAAACCAGCATCTGACTTGGCTTGGATTTGTAGTGAAAGGTTGGTACTACAACTCTTTTTTCGTATGTGTTTGAGTTGCCAGGAAGTGATTATCTAAATGGCCATACCGGATTTCTGTCATGTAAACACTATCTAACCTTTCAGGTATCCACAAAATGGGAGACTTGGAGATGTGACAACGAGCTATTAAGTTATCCAAGGATCGATTGCTCCCAGGTCACTTTCATAAGGAAACCATGAAAAGGCTCATAATTGTGCTCATGGGCCTAACTCATACAAATAGATGAACGGTACAACAAAAGAAGCTGAACACAGGTATCAACAGACTTGGGCCATAAGTAAGTGCCCCTGCCCTCTAGGGAGAGTATAAGCTCTTCGGCCCTCTACGAATCACACCTTTTAAATTACTGGTATTGTCGCCGATGCAGGTCCATCACAAAGCACCATTTATACACTTTAAAATAAATAAGAGTATACCATAAATAGAGGACAATCAGGTATGGCAAGTAGCCGTACGTGTAGCATATATACTGCCACATCTCACCATATTTTTGTCTCCAATCACGTTGAAATTTAAGTAGCATTGCTTGAGCTTTTCATTACAATAGCCATAGAAATTAGAGTAGCACTGCAAAGATAAACACATAATACTTTTAGAAAACTAAGAGCTTTTCATCATTCTGCATATGAACTCCTACAGCACCTCTGTATGCGAAGGACAGCACTTCCATATGGATGTACTACGATGCATAGAACTCCATCTCCACAGCTTGATGATGGAAAGATTTGGAGCCACCGGCCATACCTAAGTTATAGAGGCGGCTGCTGCATGAGTGGGTCGCGGGAGGTGCAAGGCGGGAAGCGGATTTTTGATGTGGCTATGTAGAATCGTGGATTGACATCGGCAAGGAGGGACCGTGGTGCAGCAGATCCGTTGGTAGGGGGACAGAAACGATCCACCAGCTCTCAACGTGGTGTCAAGCGTTTCTTCCGATGTGCGTGAGGTTTTAAATAGCCGGCTATAGCTGCTGCGCAAGACTACAACTAAGATACATCAATTTTAGCGCTAAAAAAGCTAAGAGGCTAATAGCTGGAGATTGCCGCTAAATGGGCGATAATTTAGCTGCAGCTAAACTGTTGTTGGGCCAGCAAATCAACCACGTGGCCCAGTAAAGCCTCCACCCAATCCATCTACCCAACGTAACCCTATTCACACTCAGGTACTCATCTGGTCTCTTTCGTCTCTCCCTACGACGGTGGCGGCGGTTGCTTCCGGACTTCAGAGATGGCGGCGGCTACTTCTGGAAACTGGCGGCACGGCATCCGACTCCTTCTCTCCCCAAGCGGCTTGGCACCAGGCTCCTCTTCCTCTCTCCCGAGCGGCGGCGGCGGCGGCTGCTTCCGATGCCCAGAGCCTCGATTGCGGCGGACCAGAGACGGTGGAGCGGCTGCGTCCACTCCTCCTCCTCTCCCCCAAATGGCACGACACCACACTCCACTTCCTCTCCCCCAAGCGGCGACGGTGGCTGGAAAGCACGAGCGGCCACAGCTTGCGGCTGGAGGAGAGTAGCAGAAAGAAACCATGGTAGATCAACCAAGTAAATTTCTTCTTTGCTAATCTGCTCATTTGCAATTAGTTATTTACTGCTTGTTCAGTGTTCACATTGTAATTTAAAGATCAGTCCTAAATTCTAGGATCTGTGCTTGTTGCTTGTTCAAGCAAATAATTAAAGATTTGTACACGGTTGTGTGTATTTTTTTCTATTTTTTATTGTAAAAACAGCTAAATGTCATAGCTGCAGCTATAGCCGGCTATAGCTGCCCTTAGTTGTTGGCGAGGACAGCAGCTAAGAGGCTTAGCTCGCTATTTAAAACTTGGCTTGGTGTAGAAATAATTTCTTTTTCTTCTTCTTCTTTTTTTTTCATTAAATCTCTTGCCACGTTAGAAAAGTGCTTATGTGGCTGTATAATTAGGGCCTATATGGTGCCGCTCGCTACCGCTTCAGATTATCTGGCATGTGTTGGCATGGGGGTACTGTAGCAACACTATTCTGCACTTTATAGACGCAGTATAGCAAGCTAGGATAAGCTAAAATTTTCAGCTCACAAGCTCACAACCGCTTCACCTGTTTCGCCATTCATTTGGTGCCTCAAAAGCTGAAACAGCTTCAGGCTACAGGTACAATAGTGCAGCTACAGTACATGCCAGATAAGCTGAAGCTGCTGCGAAAAGTTCCAAACAGGCCCTTAATACATATTAAAACTATTGTAGTTTTAGCATTGGTAGTGCCCTAACACTAAGATATCGGCCTATGGGCCTACTTGCTTAGAGGGACCGCCTCTACAATTCCTTCGGGTTCGGGCAACCTGGACCTGGGCCAAACAACAATGAGCAGCCTAGTCCTAATCAGAATGGAGACGATGGACCCCATGGACCCTAGGACCAGTAAGCTCTCCCTGGGATCCATGGCCAACTCACTAACCTCAGGTGCACGTCAATAACCAACCACCAGCAATCCAAGATCTTAATCTGGGACCAGAACTTGGATTAGGCATGGAAGTGGATCTCAATGAACCTACAATTCAGCAAGATTTGCACGAAGTTGTCAACAATCCAATCAATCAGGAGCCAGGGGAGGATTTTATTGAGTTGAATGACCTGAAGGATAAAAATGAGGAAGAAATTCACCTCGTACAGAACAATGATGCAGTTTTCTTTCTAAACCCAGAATGACAAAACCTCATGCACCTTTGTAGATGAAATGCAGCAACAACTCCAGCCTCACCAGCCTCTTTTCCAGCAACAACGTCCGAGGGGTGGTTGCAAAAAAAAAAAAAAAAAAAAAAAATCGAAGAAGATATTCCTCTTGAGCAACTGGAAGTCCCTGGGGAAACGAAAGAACGATGAAGAAGGTATCGGGCGAACAGGATAAATAACATGAACAGAAAATACAACAAAATTAGCGATGCAAGTTCTAGTTACTTTGGGTCATTGGATCAATGTTAAAACTTACTAGAATGAATTAGAATGGCATTCACGTAATTTAAATTTGACGGGGAGAAATAAACTAGAACAACATTTGACCGTAACTAGTTACTTGAAAAAAAAAAACACCATCGGTACCCACTTGCATCCTTAAATAAAATTCACTACACGAGGAAACAGTGAGATAATAATAATAATAAAATAAACAAACAAAAAACACAACAGCCCAACTAATTTGGCCCGCGAAAACAGTTGGCTCGCGCGCAGGCACGCTCGACCATACGTCAACTAGGCAAGGAACCGCCAGTCTCTTCCGTCTCGGCGCCTCCAGGGGCGACTCGAGTTCGTCTCGGGCGGCCGTCGTTTCACCGGCGTCCCCGTCCCCGTCCCCGTCCCCGTCAACCCTGTCCACGGCGAGCTCGTCTCCATCCTAGCGATCTCGTCCCCGTCCCTTGCGTCCTCGCCCCTGTTCCCGCAGCGCCGCCACCCGACGCGGCAGACCTAGGGTTTCAACCCTGCTCGTCGGCAGCGGCGACCTCCGCCGCCCACGTCGGGAGGCGGCTCCTCCACCTCGCCCTCGCTGTCCTCGCCGCCTGCCTCGGGGCGAACCGCAGCTCTGCTTGCTCGGCGAAGCAGCGACCCAGGGGCGTTCTTGCGCCCTCGCCGTCCTCGTCGCTTGCCTCGGTGCGCCGCGCGGGGCGACGCGGCCGTGGCCGGTGATCCAGCGTCCCAGCGCCCTCGCTGGGACGGTGACCCAGCGGCGTCCCTGCGCTCTCGCCGTCCTCGTCGCTGGAGAGAGCTACAGCTCGAAAGTGTCAGAGGTATGCTGTTTTACACTCGGTCATCTGAAGAATTTGTTGCTGCAATTTTGGTTCTCAAGTCAGAGCAATGTATACGGACTGTGGTGCTGCTATGGAAATTATGGGATGCTCGTAATAAAGCCAACGCCGGTGAATCCATATTGATATGTTCTGAGGTAGTATATGCTGTTTTTTCGATGCTCAATGATATTCAGAATGACGACATACCACTGGCTACTCCGGTTAGAACTCGCAATGTATGGCTACTCCCAGAACCGGAAATGCTAAAGATAAATATTGATGGAGTGTTCAGGAAAGAATGTAGTGCTGGTGCAGGTGGCTTAGTCATTCGCAATCATCATGGGGATCCGGTGTTAGCAAGTGCGGCAAATATTTCTCCAGCTATGGATGCAAGAAGTGTTCCTGATATCTCACTAGGAGACAAAAACAGGGCAAACAAGTTGAAGTTGCATGGGGATGAGAACAGCATAAGCAAACTTGTGGCGGGCTCTGAGGAGGAGTGCCGCCGGGACCAATGAGTTGCCTAAGCTGGAATTGTCGTGGTTTGGGCAGCGCTGCGACAGTGAAAGAGCTTCGTGATCTTGCGAGGCGAGTTGCGCCAACCGTGCTTTGTGTGCTTGAAACTCAAGTACACAGAGCAAGGGTAGAAAAGCTAAAGAGTACTCTTGGCTTTGATTGTTCTTTTGCTATTAGCAGTGCAGGTCGCAGTGGTGGCCTGGGTATCTTTTGGAACAATAATACAAGAGTAGAGATTTTACCATACTCACAGTATCACATTGACGCAATTATAACAGAGAACGGGGAGGATGCATGGCGTTTCACTTGTGTTTATGGTGAAGCACAGACGGGGGAGAGGCATAGAACTTGGGACATGGTTAAATCAATTATGCCCATATGTCAGTTGCCGTGGATGTTGATTGGAGATTTCAATGAAGTTCTCCATAGTGAGGAGCATGTTGGTGTCCAAGAAAGGAGCCTAGCACAAATAGCTGGTTTTCGTGATATGGTGGACGTGTGTGGCCTCCAAGATCTAGGCTTTGTGGGGTGGAGTTGGACCTTCGAGAAGAAGGTGTCAGGGGGATCATGGTGTCGTGTGCGACTTGATCGGGCGTTGGCGACAGCGGAGTGGTGCGCTCGATTCCCTTGGGTGGAATTACAACATCTTACCTCCGCAGCATCGGATCATGGGCCAATCCTGTTGACATGGCGCCATCAGCATGAGCAAGGCAGGAGGAAATCGAAGGCTTTCAAATATGAAATGATGTGGGAGAGACATGAGGAGTTTGCGTCCATGTTTACTCATTCATGGCAGCAGTGTGGAAAGGCACGCACAATAAAGGAGATGGTGGAGAAACTAACGGCAGTGGCCGGTAAACTCGGAGCTTGGGGTGCTGATTCCTTTGGCCATGTGGGGAAGGAACTAAAGCGTCTTAGAGCTGAACTAGAAGAGATCAGATCAAACCCTTTGAGGGCTGGTCCTTCCTATGTTGAATCCAAGATCGCTGAGAGGATCATGGATTTAAATTACAGAGAGGAGATTATGTGGAAGCAGAGATCACGGATCACATGGCTCTCGGAGGGAGATAAAAATACCCGTTTCTTTCACTTACGGGCTAGCCAACGTAGAAAGAGGAATTTAATTACCAAACTCAGGAAACCAGATGGACAAGTGATGGAAAATGAAAGGGAGATGGCCGAACTCACCTTGGGGTTTTATAAAAACCTCTATCGGTCAGAAGGTACTGAGAATATGGATACTCTCCTTGAAACGGTGCCAAGGAAAGTTTCTGAGGTTATGAATGCAACTCTAGAAGCCCCGGTGTCTAAGGAGGAGATTAAGACAACACTTTTTCAGATGTTCCCGACAAAGGCGCCTGGGCCTGATGGCTACCTAGCTCATTTTCTCCAGAGAAACTGGGACTTGTGTAGGGATGAAGTGTACGAAGTTGTCCTTCGGGTGCTGAAAGGGGAGGATGACCCATTGATGATTAACAATACTTGTATTGTTTTGATCCCAAAGGTGGAGAAACCAGAAGAATTGGGACAGTTTCGTCCCATTAGCCTGTGCAATGTAATATATAAGATAGCCTCAAAAACTGTGGCTAACAGATTGCGGATCATTCTACCGGAAATTATTTCGGAAGAGCAGTCGGCATTTGTGCCGGGAAGGCTTATTACAGACAACATCTTGGCAGCCTATGAATGTCTTCATTTTATGAAAAAGAAGAGGGCGCAGGAGAAGAGGTGTTGTGCGGTTAAACTTGATATGAAGAAGGCATATGACCGCGTTGAGTGGGATTATCTTCATAGAGTTATGCCGAAGCTGGGTTTCAGTAGTACATGGGTGCACATGGTAATGCGACTGGTGGAGTCAGTCACTTTTTCAGTGTTGTTTAATGGTGAAAGACTAGAAAGTTTTAGACCATCGCGAGGGATTCGTCAACGAGATCCAATTTCCCCCTATCTTTTCTTGTTGGCAGCAGAGGGCCTTTCGTGCCTTTTAAATTCAAGAATTCAGTCATCGAACTTAAGTGGCATTAAGGTGGCACCGTCGGCCCCGATGGTAAGCCACCTATTGTTTGCGGATGACAGCCTGCTAGTTTTCAAGGCAAATAGGGAGAATGAGGAGGAGGTGAAGGATGCTCTTCGCCTTTATTGTCGAGCTTCCGGACAAATGGTAAATATGGAAAAATCATCTATCCACTTCGCGAAGGGATGTAATGCCCAAGTGAGGGAGGAGATTAAATTGATGCTGAATATACACTCTGAAGCGCTAAACGACAAATATTTGGGGATGCCGACAGATGTGGGTATCTCAGTAAATGGGGAGTTCAGATATATAAAAGATAGAATCTGGAGCAGGATACAGGGTTGGATGGAGAAGTGTCTCTCAGTAGGAGGAAAAGAGGTGCTTATTAATTCAGTGGCACAGGCTATTCCAACCTATTCAATGTCTTGCTTTAAATTACCAAGAGGCCATTGTAAGCATGTTGACAGCTTGATGCAAAGTTTTTGGTGGGGAAGTAAAGATGGGAAGCGTCGTACATGTTGGGTTGCTTGGGAAGATATGACCAAGCCGAAGTACATGGGGGGTCTAGGCTTTCGAGATATGGAGCTATTTAACTTAGCTCTTCTTGCTCGACAAGCGTGGTGAATTTTGCAGGACCCAGGGGCTCTCAGTTCTCGAATTCTCAAGGCTGTGTACTTCGCTGAATGTGAGTTCTTGGAAGCAACAGTTGGCCAGAACCCTTCACGCACTTGGAGGTCTATAATCGAGGGAAGAGATACCCTAGTTCAAGGGTTGATTAGAAGGATTGGCACAGGAGAGCAAACAGATATTTGGTCATCAAATTGGCTGCTGAGAGATGGCCTTATGAGACCATTATGCTGTATTAAAGATGACCCTCCTTGGAGGGTCAGCGAGCAGATTGATTAGACTATGCGGAAGTGGGACAAGCAGTTGGTGAATGAATTTTTCATACCGATGGATGCCGAAGCTATCATGAGAATCCCTCTTTGTACTTCGGGACAGGGTGATTTTTGGGCATGGCACTACGAGAAGTCGGGGCTATTCACAGTGAAATCGGCTTACAGAATGTTGGTGCACACAAGAGATAGAAGATCGAACTGGTTAGAGCACACGACAGGCAAATCAAATACTAGGGAAGAAGAGAAAGAGTGGGCTGCTTTATGGAAGGTACAGGTGCCATCCAAGGTGAGGGTTTTCCTTTGGCGGCTAGCACGGCAGTCTATTCCTACACAGGATGTCCGGCATCGGAGGAACATGGCAGACAACAGTCGGTGCAGTATTTGTGGCGGCTCAGATTCATGGAAACACTCCCTCCTAGAGTGTCATATGGCAAAGGCCGTCTGGGCGTTGGAACAAGATGAGATCGCAGGAGCAATATGTATGATCAATGAAGGAAATGCGAGAGCATGGTTAGCGGCAGTGTGGAGGATTTTGTCTCATGAGGCAATTACACGGGTCATGATTCGCTTGTGGGCAATATGGCATGCGAGGCAAATGGTGATACATGAGAATATTTTCCAAAGTCCCTTGTCCACACACTTCTTTGTGGAGAGCTATCTAGAAGAGCTCAAGACGACCAAGCCGGCTCAGGGAAGCAGTGGGGGCGGACTGCCAGTGTTGTCGTCGAGATGGCTACCCCCACCAGATGGATTTGCAAAAATAAATGTTGATGCAGCAATGGCAAAGGCCTCTGATCATTCTGCCACAGCTGCTGCGGCGAGAGATGAAGTAGGGAATTTCTTGGGTGCATCAGTGCTAGCGTTGGAAGGCCTAACCAGCCCGGAAGCAGTGGAAACGATAGCTTGTCGGGAGGGCTTGGTGTTGGCATCAGATCTGCTACTGCACAAGTTTAGGGTGGCTTGCGACTGTATCAATGCAGTGAAGAATATACGTGGGGAAGGAATGGGGCTATATGGGCCAATAGTGAAGGAGATCAAGACGAGAAGAGCAGCCTTTCCCCATGTAGAGTTTGTCCATGAACGAAGAAGTTCGAATATGGATGCGCATAGATTAGCTAGGAGTTCTGTATCCATGTCTCTTGGTAGGCATGCCTGGTTTTTGTCGCCACCTGATGGTGTTTGTAATTCAATTATAAGCTAATAAAGGGCAGTTTTCTCAAAAAAAAAAAAAAACTTCAACTAGGCGCGCAGACACATCTCTATATGCGAAAGCGGCCCCAAAAGAGGGCCAACCAGCGTGGCCATGTCGCTGGCCCGATCGGCCGGCCGGACGGCCCAGATCGGGCCAGTCTCGGCCATTTTGTAAAAAAAAAAACTCTCAAACTCTGACAAAATACGACCCACAGTCCATCCTCCTCTCTCAGTTTCTCATGTAAAAAACTCTCGACCTTTTCCGAAATCAACCCGCAATCCACGCCTTTACATGGGCTAGCCTGACAACGACTCCGTGGGCCTTAGTGGGCCGAAATCAGCCCGAAGCTGGTTTCCCTTATCTATTAATCTTTTTCTTTTATGAACAAATTTGTTGAAACTTTGAAATTACATAGTAAATCACAAGAAAATCGTAAAATAGAAAATCAAATCGTTTTGGAATCGTCATGAACAGATCTATGCAGTGCAACCAAAATAAACATGTTTTAGTACAAAGTTATTACTGTATATTTTTATCTACCATTCTTTAAATACAATAAACATAGCCAAAAAACATACATAGTAAATCACAGGAAAATCATAAAATAGAAAATCAAATCGTTTTGGAATTGTCATGAACAGATCTATGCGGTGGAACCAAAATAAAGCATGTTTTAGTACAAAGTTCTTACTGTATATTTTTGCCTACCATTCTTTAGACACAACAAACATAGCCAAAAAACATAATACATATATCTCAAAGCTAAAAAAAATTGATACTCAAACAATAAAAATGGAGACAATTCAACCTTCAAAATATATAGACACCAAAATGCTGCCCCAAAATTAGGCCAACCAGCGTGGCCACGTCGCTGGCCGTCCAATCGGCTGGCCGGACGATCCAGATTGGGCAATTCCCGGCTATTTTGCAAAAAAGCCCTCGAATTCTGACAAAATACAACCCGTAGTCCATCCTCCTCTCTCACATTTTTTTATAAAAAAGCTTTCGACCTTTTCCGAAATCAACCCGCAATCCACGCCCTTACATGGGCTGGCCTGACAACTGCTCCGTGGGCCTTAGTGGGCCAAAATCGGCCCAAAGCTAGTTTCCCTTATATATTAATCTTTTTCTTTTATGAACAAATTTGCTGAAACTTTGAAATTACATAGTAAATCATAGGAAAATCGTAAAATAGAAAATCAAATCATTTTGGAATCGTCATGAACAGATCTATGCAGTGCAACCAAAATAAATATGTTTTAGTACAAAGTTTTTACTGTATATTTTTGCCTACCATTCTTTAAACACAACAAACATAGCCAAAAAACATACATAGTAAATCACAGGAAAATCGTAAAATAGAAAAATCAAATCGTTTTGGAATCGTCATGAACAGACCTATGCGGTGGAACCAATATAAAGCATGTTTTAGTACAAAGTTCTTACTGTACATTTTTACCTACCATTCTGACACAACAAACATAGCCAAAAAAACATAATACATATATCTCAAAGCTAAAAAAAATGATACTCAAACAGTAAAAACCGAGACAATTCAACCTTCAAAATATATAGACACCAAAATGATTAATCCGCGGTTAACATATACAACCATCGGTAAATGAAAATTTCCAATTAACACAAAAAAAACACTAATATATTGCATAAAGAACAATTAAGCTACCATTATTCGTACTCATGTACCTAACTACAAAGGGAAAAAAAATCTATGGCCATGCGCGGCAAAGCCACGCAGTGTTTCTAGTAGTACTACTATTTACATACTTGCATATAAATTCGCATCAGCTAGATCATGCATCTATCTGTGCCTTGGACATATTTATTTAATTCATTCATTCTACCTGTAAACTAATTACAGGACAAATAAGCTTCATGGTACGACCAGCCTTTTTGGCTTGATTAAATACTCCGTGAGGTCAATCTGATCTCTTGGCTCTTGCTAACTCTGAATTCAAAGCTGAAACAAGCACACAGTTTGTCAGCTAGCTAGCTAGCTGCACTCATCTTACTGCTAGTCAAACATTCAACAGCTGCCACACAATAGGTAAAACCCGGTGATGACTAGGTAGTATGATTAGCGAGTAATAGCGCCTGATCTCTTTCTACTAGGGAGGGTAAAATCGATTGTATAACAGTATCCCCCTAGTGCATCATTCGTGGCATGTCGTTGTAACTTTCAATATTTCTCGATCTTAATACAAAAGATGCCTAAACCTTTTGCGTATTCGATAAAAAAATGGGTTAAACCAGGCTCAGCCGCGCAGCTCAGTCTGCTTGTTAAACCTACATAGAGGTGGTATTCACCAAGTCAACATATACTAGCCTCTAGCAAACATCATCGTCGTCAACATCACCATCACCATCGCCGAACAGAGTCTAATGATATAAGGAAATTCATTGGCACCAAACTGAGATCTAATCCAAGCTAGATCTCCCGTTCACGGCGATTGGTCGGGCAGGCAAGGCGATACCATATATAGTTCTAAGAATATATGATCGATGTTCCAGCAGATGGATCGAATATTGTCGTCCGTTGGTTCTCTTCTTGGCCGGGACAACTCGGACAGTTTGATGATGGCTACGTATACTCGATAAAATACTTAGCATTCGTCATGTGTGATCTTTCACAGATTGCATTCCCATGGTCATTAGCTGTGAGATTGAGTTGACCCGTGGTGTACATAGTATTGTACTATGAAGTGTTAGTGAAGCATGCACAGGATCGGAGAAGCCATTATTATTGGCACGAGCACTTTGCCTAGCCTTGAGTGCTCCTTGGTCGCTGTGCCAGCCTGCCATGGGCTTAGACATTTTAGACTTCTGGATGGAGGGAGTAACAAATGCCTTGGACTCATCATTTTAAGCAAAATTAATTTGGACGACCATAACAGGATCGATTTCTTTTCAGTACTATTCCTGTTCTTCAAGCTCTTGCATAATTCCTCCAAGCTGGCCATGAGTTCATTCCAGTGGAAGACCATAGCTTGAGATTATAAATCTGCAAACTACTTAAACTTATATGTCGAACTAACACATCAACAACAATGATCAAGCAAACTGATGATGAACTGCATGTCCACCACCTTCTTCTATTAGGGCCACTTGCCCTAATATATTTTCCTAGGACAACAACAGGTGACCTGCACCCATAGCAAAACTCTCTGTGACGGCAACCTGAAATTATCTTTTTCTTACTGGTGATGAGGTGAGTTGGGGCCTGACGCTCTTGTTCTTCAGCTAAAAAAATCCTAACACTTCCTCACAGTCGGCCAATGGTTTTCCTAGGGAATCTAATTAAGGGTGTGTTTGGTACGCTGCACCTGGAGAGCCTGGCCCATGGGCCAATCCCAGGCCAGCCAGAGCTAGGCCACCAGGCTGCATATGCCCATGTTTGGTTTCCAGGACTTTTGAGCCTGGCCCAACTGAACCAGCTGTTTGGTTCCCAGCCAAAAGGCCGGCTGGAGGACAACTGCCACCAACTGCCGAGCCGAGCTGGTGTTTGGTTCCCAGCCGGCCTTTCCAACCGCCACCAACCGCCAACATGTTTCACCCGCCAACAGAATCCCCCTCCCCAAATGCTCATTCTCTCAAGCATATGATTGGTAATATTCTGATAAAAAAGTTCATCATTGGCCTCAGAATTAACAGTAATTCTAGTTCATCATTGGCCTCGAATTAATCAAGCATTAACATAATCTGTCCTTAGATGTTGTAGAGCAACAACATTGCACAATTAACAGGTCTTGACATCAGGAAACATATTACAGCAAACGATTGAGGCAAAAACCAACCAGCAGCATCACAAAAGAGATCATCGGCACCATCTTCCACCCCCCAGGATCATGATGATCAATATTGAGAGGAACAGGAGGAACAGTAGGAACAGGATGTAAGGGCACAGGTAGGGGTGGCACATGATAGTGATGGTCACTCATGTACTCTTGCAAAGCTGAAACAGCCAAAGCATGGCTTCTAAATTTCTTGTGAACTATGCCAGACTGCCCAATGATGTACTTGCTACATGCTGGCCAGCTTAGGTAGATGCCAGCATGCTTCCCATTGAAAATGACATAGTATGAAGCCATGTTCTCTGTAAGCAACAAGGTTAGCCTCAGTTTTTTGTACAAGGAATAGCAATTTAAGCTGTACAATGACATCATAGGCAAAAGTATATGTGAATTGGCCTCAGCTTAGTCAACTTTTGGTGTTCCATATGTTTGAATCATTGGTGGCTCATTGTTGAAAACAAAATTGCATAGAAAACCCAAATAAAGAACCAATAAGACTGAAGTAATAACCAAAACAAAGAAAAGAGCCACCTCATCATCAAATGTTGCATCATTGGCCATTAAATTTGCCCAGCAGTGCCACCAAACTTAGAAATCAGTTGCATCTCAAATAGAAATCAGTACCATCTCAAATAGAAATCAGTTGCAAATGAAAATTGTAGCATATATAGAGTACCAAATTAAGGCAGCCAACAGAGGCCACCATTAGTGCATTACAAATTTGCCTCAACATTGTGGGCACAACATCAATCTCCTCTCCACTAATGTTAGTCACTATCCTGCCAGACTAACCCAAAAGAAGTCAGATGCCAATCGGACTGCACAAAAGCTACACCTAGAAGCCATCAAAATGGGAGAGGCAGAGGTAGGGAGGTGGAGGAACTATACATCTCAACAGTCAACCCCCTCAGCACCTTGCTGTCCTATATGGATAGAACTACATGTAGTAGTTCTTGGCAAGGTAGGTCCTCATCCATATGTCCCTGTGCCCCTTCTCCATCTTCACAAAGCCTGTGGCAAGGGCCTTGTTGTCAAGCAGGTAGGTGTAGGCACAAATGAGGGCCTCAGTACTAAAATCCTGCATCTCCATGACTGCAAGATACAGGTCAGGGTCAACATGACCGGCCCCAGTCTCCCTGAGTGCACTTGCAACATCTCTCACAGCATCTGACATGTTGGTCATCAACAAAATCTCCTCCTCATTGAAATTTCCCCTCTTCCTCTTACCTCCAACAGCAGACTGGGGCTTATCACTGGCCTTGCTGCCCTCAGGAACATCATAGGGCAGCTTATGATCAGAAGGCAGGGGCTCCACCTTAGCTTCCTTGCTCTCAGCCATGTTAACCCCTAGAGGCTCACCAGACCCAATTGCATACCTCCCAGTGGCCTAGGAGTGAGCAAAGATGGCCTCCATCTCAACATAGAACCTAATAGGACAGTTAAGGAATTCAGCATCCTTAGGGTGGTCCTGCAGTGTAGGGTAGAGTTAAGGAGGAGTAAAGGGTTTAGGGTAGGTAATATAGGGAAGAGAGGCAGGCTCCATCTACCTTGGTGTGGCCTAGGTAGTGATCCTGCTCAAGCATTATGGCATGGACATCATTGTCCCACAAAGCAGCACTAAGATCCTTCAGCTTGTAGATCCTTGACCACTTCTGCCTCCACTTCCTCAAGTGATTGTACACCTGAGTTGGGCTCACAACATCACCACTGTATTCCTTCAGCATTTTGGCCACATGGTTCACATCCTTGTCCTTGTAAACCTTGTCAGGCCTAGTACCATCATTCACTAGCTGGGCCATTCTCCTAAGGACAAAGCCAGAGGTGGTGTTGTTCCACCTCATAGGGCCATTGGAAGCTGCAGGCTATGCTGGTGCTTCAACAGCAGGAGCTGGAGCCCCAACAGCAGATGCTGGAGCTTCAACATCAACCACTGGAGCACCAAACACTTCCTCAGCTGCAGACACAAAACCTTGAGCAGCATCCATCCTAAGCTGATATCCAATACAACATTTCAACAAGTGTAAGAACATGTACTAGTATTAGAAATGGTGGCCTCAGGTTAATTAAGACAACAAAGTCATGGTGGTTATTAGAAGAGATTTAAAAGGCAAGAGAAAATGAATAAGGTTGTAGTAGTCATTAGTGCTACACTCATCCAAGGAAGCCATCACAATGTGTTGGCCGCCATTAGTTGCTTCCTATGGATGAAGGTATCACTTATGAGAACTACAAAGAACAGCAAAAAAATCCAAATAAAAAGACACCAACAGTCACCTTCAATAATGAAACATTATCAACATCATTGGCCACCACCATCAACATGCAAGAACCAACAGGTGATAAAACAACAGAAGAAACAAATTGCAAATATAGTAAGATTATTACATAATTAGTCTCAGGTGTCCAGCAACCATTACATAAATAGGTTCCAAATCCACATGTTCCAAGCAAGGGCCAACAAATTAACAAATGTGACAACAAACATGCAATGCTCAGGTCCTATAGGTGCCCCTAGAAGCCCACATTGCATTAGCAATCTCATCTCTCCTCTGGGTCATGGCCACAGAGTCCTCTTCATCCTGATCTGGCTGGGCAGGGGGGTTGTTAGGTGGCAGCCAGTCCTCATCAGGCACAATGTGGTCCATGCCAAATCCTAGAATCCAGTTGTGCAGAATGCAGCGGGCAATGACTAGCTTGACCTGGGTCTTGTAGGGGTGGAAGGGCTTGTTGTAAAGGATCCTAAACCTGCACTTCAGGCCACCAAAAGCCCTCTCCACACTCACCCTAAGTGAGGAGTGCCTTAGGTTGAACAGCTCTCTTGCATTGGAGGCTCTGTTAGTGCTGCTGTACTCAGACAGATGATACCTAACACCTCTATAGGGAGGTAGGAAGCCAGTGCGGCATGCATACCCAACATCTACAAGGTAGCTTTTACCTACAAGTTTGAGTGAAGGCAAGGGATAATAAGTGACTGATGTGTGAATAGACAAGTGTAGGCATTGTGTGTGCAAATTACCTTCAGGCACTATGAACCCATCTTCCCTCTCAATAGCATCAGCTAGGATATGGGCATCATGAGTTGAGCCCTCCCAACCAGCCAACACATAAGTGAACTTCAGATCAAAGTTCACTGCAGCCATAACATTTTGTGTGGGATCCTTCTTCCTACCCCTGAATGCTTGCTACATGGACCTAGGTACCCTAGCCAGGACATGTGTGCCATCTATGGCTCCAATGATATCCTAAAAAACATGTGAACATTTAGATAAGGCAAATGTGTACACTAACAACTACATATGTACCCCTAACTCTACAACTAATAATTACCTTGAAGTGTGGGTTCCATCTAGGGCTCCCAAGTATCTTTGGATGAGTGGTAGAGGAAGGAGGCTTGATCATCTCATTCCTCAATTCCCCAACAGCATACAGAACCTGGTGAAAGTTCCTATGGATAGTCTCTATGGACCTGGCAAAGGACTGATGCACAACCCTGAACCTTTGGTTGTGACCAACAATGTGCAAGAACATAGCAACCTGCTCCTCTACACTACAACCAGGACTCTCAGGAACTAAACCCTTCTGTCTAAACAGGTCACAACAGAGCAAAAAAAGGAGCTCTGCTCATCCTAATCATGGAAACACACTCCCTGTCAGTGGAATTGTATATGGCCTGGAGAGTGCGCTACCTGTGCCGCTCAGCATCACTTCTCAGTGCATACAGAAGTGGGTTAGGCTCAGGGACAGGGATAGGACTTCTAATCCTACTAGCTACAAAGGATGTCATAACAACAACCAAAGTGGATGCTTGCTTGGCAAGAACCTCTCTTCTCTGGGCACCGTCCATCTACAGAGCATGAATGTTGCACACAAACGTAAATATGTTGACACAAACTCGGCATCAGCATGGAAATGAAACAAGCATATATTCAAACAAAGGCACAGCTACATGGAAACCATGCCACCCAGTGCCTACTGGACATCATCATCGACAAAGAAGAGCCCAACAAAATGTACATGTACCAGCCCAATGTCAGATTCGGCTAAAGAACTGAACCAGAGAACATGGACTGCATGAAACAAGCATAGCTTGAACCAAAGACACGGCTACATGAAAACCATGCCACCAAATGTCTAAACAGCACCACAAACCAACTCAACCACAAAGCATAAACTGCAGGAACGCAGTGACAGGACCAGTAACCCCTACACAAGAACAAGGACCATCTAAACAATCGGTACAGTAAAGCATGAACAACATGAACTCAGTAAAGCATGAACAACATGAACTCAGAAGCATGAACAAGGACCATCTAAACAACATGAACAACATGAACAAGAACACGGACCACTAAACAAGAACAGTAACGCAGTGCGGGAAGAGGAACCCTTTGGGGTTTCGTTTCACCTCGGGGTCGTCGAAGGAGGAGGCAAGAACCGAGCGGAGGAAGAGGAAGCAGATTTGGACGGCGAGGACGCAAATCGACCTCACAGCAACCCGGCGTAGCTAGATCCAGATGGAGGAAGACGAAGAAGATGAGGAAGAAGACCAGCTCCCCCAAGCCCCAGCTACTCAGCAGCTACGGCTCCGGCAGCAACCAGATCCAGCCACGGGGAACGGAGAAGAAGCCCGCCGGGGAAGAAGGACCGGTCGCCGGACCACCACCACAGCACACCGCCGCCGCCGCCGAGTCTAGGGTTTCGGTGGAGATGGATTGGAAACGGAGGGAAGGGAGTGAGGGGAGGGAGGGATGGCCTTTATAGGCGAAGGGATTCAGCAGGTGAGAAATGGTGCGCGGAAGTTTCACCCTTCCCGCGCGAGTGCGCGCCAGCCGCCGCCATCGCCCGAAATCGCCAAAGCTTGCGCCGCGGAGAGCCGAGCCCTGGAGAAACGGAGGGGGCGACCGCTTCCCGGGAGCCAGGCCGAGAGGGCCTTTTTGCTCCTCCAGAGCCAGGCCGGGAGGTGGGCCCAGGACACCAAACACGGGCCGTTGCAGCCCATGGGCGCAGGGCACCCCTCCGGCCCTCTATCAAACACATCCTAAATCTGTCCTAGTGCCATTTGTGGGCCCACCCTGAATACCACTCCGGGCCCGCATCCCTTGAAACATGTGGCCAGCAATGGCAGGTGAAGAGGGTGGTGGGACCACCAATCAGGCGGCATGGAATTTGACATCATATTCAAGGTTTGTTGTTAGTTGTCTCAAGGTTGCAAAGAATGGGAGTGCTGCCAACATATTCAAGAGGCAAACATGTGGAGCCGGAAATTTGAAGGATTCCACTAAAACAGTGTGTGTGTGTGTGTGTTTTTTTGAATTTTGAATGGAGGTAGGGCAAGGAGTGTGCACCGGAAAAAAGTTTGTGATATCACAATCCATGATTGAAAAGA
Organism: Themeda triandra; assembly: GCA_018135685.1. Taxonomy (NCBI): domain Eukaryota; kingdom Viridiplantae; phylum Streptophyta; class Magnoliopsida; order Poales; family Poaceae; genus Themeda; species Themeda triandra. The sequence goes on along the minus strand of JAENPR010000265.1, from coordinate 246,298 downwards.
AGAATGAGGTGTTATATATGAATTCGACATATTTGTTGGTGATTCTGGTCTTGCTTAAAAGCAAAGTCAATTTCAAGAAATTGACAACAGATTCGTGATATTTTCAGGGGCCCTCTGCTTTGTCTCCCACTTGCTTTAAAGTAATAAGGGAATCTCAAGAGTGTAAATTTCTCAAAACAGGGTGGTGGGAGAAAGTAGCAAACACCCCAAAATAGAAAATGTGACTACTTTTAGAAAATTATGCAAAATGAGGAATCTTTGTTTGACAACTATCCATTATGCAATAATCATAATTTTATACTTCGTTTGGTGGCACACATCTAAGACAGCCAGCCTTTGGACTGTTTCTGGGCCTACATACGAGAAGTTTCTTCTTGGTACAATACAGCGGAAGAGTCTTTCCCCCGTGGGTTGAGTTTTTTTTTTAATTATAATTTCATACTTCTCCTATTTTTTTCTTACAAAATTTAGATGCTAGTATGAGGAATAGTGTTCCTTAGTTACGTGCAGTAGAAACAAAGAAGCAATATATCAAGGGGACAATAATTATGAGTATCCTTGATAGAATATTCGGTACTATGATCTTAGGAAACAAAGCAAATATCTCAAAAGATGTGAATAGTATGTTAGCTATTGAATACTGTAACATTTGAACGAATTGGCTGGGAGTCTGGGACACACATACTAGACACATTCTCAGGACCTCTCTTGTCTTTTGCTGCAAAGTTATTATTTCGCTTTAAAAATATTATCCTAGCTTTCCAAGAAAAAAACATATATCAAAATATTAAACATTTGGAAGATTTGGTTCTGTAACATTGAAGAATCACGATGTTAGAAATAAAATAATATATGAAATAAACCACCGAACTAATTCGATACAATTAGCAATATGGCCTGCGCTCCATCCACTTTGCACGTTGACAATGAAACTCTGATCCTAACCTTTTTGCGCATGCTCTCTTCTTTTGAATCACAAATATGCCTTGTTTGGTTAGTCAATTTCGATCAAAATCTCTCTTAATCCTTTCCAATCCTATTATATTGAAGATGAACCGAACAAGTCCGCGGCGAAATGACTACCAAGTGCAGGAGCAAAATAGGGGTTTTGTCTAGAACAAGGTAGTGATGTGGTTGCCTCAGGTTCACTGCACTGTCCCCACTCTGGCAATTGGCATCCCGTTGATAGCTCCCGTGTGGGCATCCTGTCGAGCATGATATATAGTCTCTACTGCCGTGCAGCAATATCTTACTATTACTAATTAGAGGACCCAACGAAGCCTCCATATTAATTCTCATCGATGGATTAGAAAAAAAAAAAGATAAATACTAAAAATTGTCTTATTAATTGGAAACATCTAGCCATTAAATCTATAGGCCCCGACGATCTAAAACCGGTAAATCTATTTTATTTGTAGAAAATTACCCACCTTTGTCATTATTACAGATAAAAGGAAGGAAAAGATAAATCCATTATTTTAAATATACGTACCATGAAAGAACGAAAAGATAATAAATACATTATTTTTCCTGGCTTCCGGCCGGTGACGGGATAGCCTGAAGGGATTCGTCGTGGGTGATCCTTCACCCAAATACACGTCTGTACCATGGCCGCTAACAAAATAGCCTAAAATCTATAGGTATCTGTTACGAACCGCGATGGATTCGCAACGATAACTGGAATTGAAGGGGATTTAGGGTAGAATAGCACTGGAATTGGGGAAGAACAGCACGAAAAGCAGGAGATCGAATTCGGACGAAAGTTTGGCGAGCAAGTTTCGAGTTCGGGAAATGGTTCAACGATGATCGGCTCGTGGCCGTTACAAGACGCTTATAATGCAACACGTTACCGGGCCTCTAGCCCACCACGGCCCAATGGCCCAACTTGTCGACAGAGCCCGTTCGGACAAACGATTCAGCCACTCGCGCCGCAGCCGCCCGGCAGTCACCCTTCCTGTCACACTTGATCCACCCGGGCTTCTTGGTCGTGACATTCCCTCCTCCTCGGAATCCAGCTTGTCCCCAAGCTGGACATCTTGGAAAACGCCGCTTCAAATCCTCAGCTTCTTCCCAAGTTGACAGGTATGACGTAATCTTGTCCCACTGCACCAGAATCTGAGAGACCGTCGCCGCACCTTGATTGGTCATACGAGAGTCCAAGAACTTCAGAGGCTGTAACGCTGCCATAGGATCAACAGGAACTTGAGCAATGTCGTCCTCAACCCTGACCGAAGGTGGCACTTGTTTCTTGAGTTGCGAGCATGCACCACTGGATGAATGCGGCACGCATCAGGCAACTGAAGACGATAGGCCACTGAACCCACCCTTTTCAGCACTTTTAATGGTCCATAGAACTTGTAACTCAACTTCCGATTGGTACGAGGAGCCACTGAGGATTGAATGTAAGGTTGGAGTTTTAGATAAACCATGTCACCAACCTAGAATTCCCTCTCAGATCGTCCTTTGTCAGTTTGATTTTTCATGCGTTGTTGAGCACGATGAAGATGATGCTGAATAACATCAGACAGTAGATGCCTTTCAGTCAGCCATTGCTCCAGATCAGGTGAATGCAACTGAATTTCTGTTGCCAGACCAAATAGTCTTGGTGGATGACCATAGAGCACTTCAAATGGTGAATGCCCCAATGCTGAATGAAAGTTAGTATTATACTATAGCTCAGCAACTGATAACCACTTGGACCAATCTCTTGGAAATGAATTGACTGCACATCATAGATAGGTCTCCAAACACTGATTCAGCCGCTCAGTCTGGCCATCAGACTGTGGATGATAGGATGAACTCATGTGCAAATCTGTATTGGACAGCCTGAATAACTCTTGCCACAAAGTGCTTGTAAAGATTCGGTCCCTATCAGACACAATTGCCTGTGGTAGTCCATGCAGCTTGTATACTGAATCCACAAATGCTTGGGCCACAGTTAATGCTGAAAATGGATGAGATAATGGTATGAAATGAGCATACTTAGTATTTATCCACTACCACCATGATGGAGTCAAATTTTTGGGATCTAGGAAGACCTTCAATGAAATCCATGTAAATAACTTGCCAAGCCTGCTGAGGAATCAACAAAGGCTGTAATAAACCAGGATATTTGACATGCTCAGATTTGGCTTGTTGATAGACCTGACATTCCTGCACAAAACTAGCAATGTCCTTTTTCATTCCAGGCCAAGAAAACAAATGCTTGATTCTGTAATAACTGGCCAAAAATCCTGAATGACCCCCAACTCCAGAGCAATGTACAGCCTGCAACACATGCTGTTGGGCTAATTTGTTATATCCCAACCATATTCTTCCTTGATGCCTAATCAGCCCATCGATGACTGAAAAATCTCCCACTGGATTCCGTAAAATGGCTTGAGCTCTTTCATCATCCTCATACCCAAGCTTAACATTATCAATCCAGCCAGAATTATAGAAGGAAATGGCCATCAATGCCTTAGAAGCAACACACCTGAACAGGGCATTAGCAGCCTGATTGGTTGGACCTTGCTTATAGTGAATGGTGAACTGCAAGTCCATCAACTTTAGTAATGCTTTCTGTTGAATCCTGGAAGTGATTCTTTGCTCAGTTAGGTGAAGCAGACTTTTATGATCAGTCCTAATCACAAACTCAGCATGTTGCAGATATGCCCTCCATTTATCCATAGCCAAAATAATAGCCAAGCACTCCTTTTCATATGTGGACAGGGCTTGATTCTTCAGACTAACAGCTTTACTGAGATAAGCCACAGGGTGTCCTTGAATCAAAACAGCTCCAAATCCAATATCGGAAGCATCAGTTTCCAAAATGAAGGTTTTACTGAAATCAAGAATTGCCAGCACAGGAGCAGAGATTAATGCATTCTTCAACTGGGCAAAGGTAGCCTGATACGGAGCAGTCCAGACAAAAGGTACTCCTTTCTTGAGAAGATCAGTTAAACATCTGCTGATCAACCCATAATGCCTGATAAACTTTCTATGGTATCCTGTTAAACCCAGAAATCCTCTCAATGCTTTGATGTTAATAGGCACAGGCCACTGAGCAACAGCCTCAATCTTGGACTTGTCAGTAGCTACCCCTTTTCCTGAGATGGAGTGGCCTAAGTAATCAATCTCAGTCTGAGCAAAAGAGCATTTGGATAGCTTGATGAAAAATTTGTGCTGTCTCAGAATCTGAAACACTTGCCCCAACAGCTTCACATGTTCCTCCAAGGTAGCAGAATACACCAGTATATCATCCATGAATACTACCACACCCTTCCTGAGCAATTTTGCAAAAATCAGATTCATCACACTCTGAAATGTTGCAGGTGCATTAGTAAGTCCAAATGCCATGACCAGAAACTCATACAAGTCATTATGAGTCTTGAAGGCTATTTTGTGAGTATCAGCAGGATTCACACATATTTGGTGATAGCCAGCCTTGAAGTCCAATTTTGAAAAGTATTGAGCTCCAGCTAACTCATCAATTAACTCATCCACAATGGGCATTGGATGTCTGTTCTTCACAGTTACTGCATTGAGATGCCTGTAGTCCACACAGAACCTCCATGTTCCATCTTTTTTCTTTACCAGCAATACAGGAGAGGCAAATGAGCTTTGACTCGTCTTAATGATCCCACTAGCAAACATGTCAGCAAGTTGTTTCTCAATATCATCCTTTTGAGCTGGGGAGTATTTGCAAGGTCTCACATTCACAGGAGATGAGCCTGGCAACAGTTGGATCTGATGATCAAATGGCCTCTGAGGAGGCAGTTCATGAGGCTCCTGAAACAATTCAGAATAAGTATCCAACAGGTTCTTGATTTCTGAAGGAATGTCCTCAATCAACTCAGTAGCTACAGCAAAAACCTGCTGCTCATCATGCACCAACACTGAATCATCATGGTCCATGTTGACTTGAAGACCTAACTGAACATCCTATCTAGAACATAAGGTCTGCAAAGCATCAATAGAAATTGGGGTGCATTGAGAATTTGAGGACTGAACTCCATTCAACTGAATTCTTTTGCCTTTATGAGTAAATCTCATTGTCTTATTGCCCCAATGGACCCACATTGGACTGTATTCTTCCAACCAATCTTCCCCAAGAATCATGTCAAAACATGAGAGTGGCAGCACTCCCACAGCAGAGACAAAAGTATGTGTCTGACAGGTCCACTGCAGATTAGCAATCTATCTGTCACATCTCATTGGAGCACCATTAGCTGCTACAAAACTGATAGATGGACAAGGTGTAGTTTCCAACTGAAGAGAGTTCACCAACTGCTGGCTCACAAAAGAAGAAACACTGCCAGAATCCACCAATATCATAACCACAGTTTTACCAATCTTTCCACACAGCTTCATGGTCTTCCTTTTCTGCTGCTTTGGCTCAGCAGACTGACAAACAGCCACCACAGCATCTTCAAATGTATCAGGATCAGGTTCCCAATCATCCATCCCATCATCCTCTAGAGCTTCAAGGACTTCTTCAATGACATGCAAGGGAACTTGCAGTGGACACTTGTGATCCTTAGACCATTTGTTTCCACATTTAAAGCACAAGCCCAACTTCTTCCTCTGCTGTTTCAAACTGGAAATCTTGTCTTCATTCTTAGGTTGTGTATTTGTGGATTGCCCCTTCTCCATCTCAGTAAATCTACCCTTCTCATAATAAGGCCTGAAAGAAGCTCGAGACCCCTCCTTCATCACAGATTTGCCTTGGCATTTCTGAATCTCAGCCGCAACAAAGCCAATGTTCCAGCAGTATCTACATTCTTAGGCAGATGAAGAACAATAGTGACACGAATCTCCTCCTTTAGGCCAGCAACAAGGCGGTTAACAAAATATGTCTCATCATAAGTAGGGTTGTATAGGAGCAAATTATGAGCACTGAGCTCAAATTCCTCAGTAAACTCTTGCACAGAACCCGTCTGATGAATTGCCTCAAATTGACGCAACGCAACAGCATACTGGCATTTATCAAAATGCACCATCACCAATGCACAAAGCTACTCCCAATTAGTAATGCGTGCTCGCCACTCAACACTATGCGGCCAAGCCTTCACCGTGCCCACAAAGTTCAGAGAAGCGAATCTGGTCTTCAACGCAGGATGCACAGCGTATACCTCGAAATAGACCACACAATTGTCCATCCATAAGCGAGGATTCGTACCATCGAACTTAGGAAACTCTAATTTGGGAAATGGAGGCGGACGTTGATTGGGATCGGGAAAGGACTCAGGTGGCATACCTTCGAAGCCGTTCGGTGGACGGGTTGCTGTGAACCCGCCGTCGTGTGCGCCACTCCCGTTGGGCGGCGCCGTCGTCAGCGTAGGTGATGGAGATGCGGATGATGGCGTGGCATTGAGGTCGAACCCACGTGGTGAGGGTTGTACGACCGTGGTGAATGCGACGGGCGGCGCGCCACCACCGGAGAGAGCAGCTGCTCCTCCAGATCCCGGTTGCGGCAAACCGCCGAGCACCCCAGGCCCCGGTGAAGGTCCTGCACCAGTGCGGTCGATGGAGTCCATGCGCTGCACCAGCCCGTCCACCCGCTTGGTGTTGTTGCCGACCGTCTTGACGACCTCCTCCGCTTGTGACGTCAGATCAGCGAGGATGTGGTCCATCTCCGTCTGTTTGCTGCTGATGCCGCTGACGGAGTCCATCGTCGTCTTCATCATGTTGTTGATGCCAGCGATCTACTTGGTAAGGTCGGTGAAATCGGCGAACTGCTTCGCCATCTCGTCAAGCTTTGTGTGAGGTCCTCCAGGGATTGAGCCATCTCGGCCTGCTTCGTCGGCGCCATGGATTCCAAAATCACCGAGAAAATTTTTCTCCCCCAAAATCAACCAGGAGCTGGTACCAAATGTTACGAACCGCGATGGATTCGCAACGATAACTAGAATTGGAGGGAATTTAGGGTAGAATAGCACTGGAATTGGGGAAGAACAGCACGAAAAGCAGGAGATCGAATTCGGACGAAAGTTTGGCGAGCAAGTTTCGAGTTCGGGAAATGGTTCAACGATGATCGGCTCGCGGCCGCTACAAGACGCTTATAACGCAACACGTTACCGGGCCTCTAGCCTACCACGGCCCAATGGCCCAACTTGTCGACAAAGCCCGTTCGGACAAATGATTCAGCCACTCGCGCCTGTAACATCCTAGATGTTAATGACAACTAAAACCTGACATGTCATCATAATCATTGCAAAGCATCAATGTTTAGGGCAACCATGTTTTGCATTCAGTAAAATAAAGTTTACTTTCTAGGTTGATTATGCTTCTGAGATGATGCTTGTGATCACTGGTGATCACCTAGGTTAAATTGAGTCCGAGTTTTATTCCAAAACCCTGTTTTCCAGCAAACTCTGATTTACCCCCTTTTCTCTAATTCAAAATCTACAAAGAATTTGGGGTTAGTTCAAAAAGCAATATTGTAGGTCTTGATGAGACCCACAATGTTGGTGTACAAAGTTTCTCAAGTTTTCAAAAAGAATTTCAAATAAATTTGAAAATATCGTTTTCCGGCAGTTGTCCCCCTTTGAATTTCAAATCATAATTCAAAAACTATGCATATTTTGGAAAACTCAAGGCCACATGTCCAGCAACTGAGTGTAGCGGAAATGCGTATATTGCGTTGGGTTTGTGGGCACACTAGGAGGTGTACAGTCCGAAACGACGATATTCGAGATAGAGTTGGGGTTGCACCAATTGAGGAGAAATTGATTCAACATCGGTTGAGATGGTTTGGACATGTCCAACGGAGGCCTCCTGAGGCGCCAGTGCGTAGTGGGGTTCTAAAGCGGGTCGATAATGTAAAGAGCGGTAGAGGTCGACCTAAACTGACTTGGGGCAAGTCGGTTAAGAGAGACCTTAAGGAGTGGAATACCTCCAAGGATTTAGCTATGGATAGGAGCGCTTGGAGACTAGCTATCAATGTGCCTGAACCATGACTTTTTGTGTTGCTCTATAACTTGTCTCTTCTGGGTTTCATCTCTAGCCTACCCCAACTTGCTTGGGATAAAAAGGCTATGTTGTTGTTGTTGTTGTTGTTGTTCTTTTTGGAGAAAATGTGCAGTTTGAAAAGTTGAGTATTCCATAGTTTTGGAGTTTTTCAAGTTCTTTAGAAAAATCAAAAGTAATTTCATATAATTCATTCTAGGGTTTTTGTCCCCTTTTCAAGTTTGATTCAAAATTCAAATTTACATTCGGAATTTGAAAATGATCCTTTTGAGAAAATTGTAGATCTTGAACAATTAGGCTAGGTTTGTTTTTGGAGTTTTTGAGTTTAGTTCAAAAATTTGGAGTAATTTGCAAATTCCCGTGTGACCTACCCCTGTTACTGTAGTTGATGACATCACCTTCGTCCTCTTCACCTCACTGCTCACCGTCGCCGCCGTGTCCTCGCCGCCATACCAGCGTGTCGCCATGACCGCCAGCTTGCGCCTGCGCTAGAGGCTTCCTCACGCGTGTGTCGCCTCCTTGCTTGTCCAATCGCGCCTTAAAGCCCAGCATCGTGCCGCCGTTGCTCTTCTTCCTCCTCGGCTCCATCGTCGCCGCTGACGAAGCTTCAGTCACCGACGAAATTCGTCGTCGCCATAGCACCACCACTCGCTTGCTCTTAGCCACGGCTCCGCCTCGTGCTTGCGAACTCACTGAGCGATCTTATGCGCCGCCGTGCTGTCAGAATCGCTCCTGCCATCTTCTTCTTCCTTGTGGTCGGCGAGCCGTGTCACTGCAGTCGCCGGAAAAAATTCGCTGTCATCGCTCCACCTCCGCTGGCTTGATTTTGCTCCTAAATTAGCCAGCTTCTCGCACCTCTTTTGGGCCACTTCTCCACGTCCCGCATCGCCTAAGCCACCGGGAAGACGTCATCTTCTTCTTCTCCGGCGACAGCGCCGCCATGAACACCTCCACGGTTGCAGTCGCGACCGGTGAGCCTCGTCCTTCATTAGCTTCACCAATATGCTCGCCTTGATGCTGTGGTCGTGGTTGGCCTGTTACTTTTTGCAACCGAGCCGTGGACACGCTGGAACACCACCATTGCCTTCAGAGCTCGGTGTTGCCACCGCCGCCGCCGCTTCTATCTCCGTCGTCCACCCATCTCTGCCGTGGTCGAGTCACCATCTTCGCGTGCATCCACTCCTGGGTGAGCTACATGTCTTCTCTGTATCCTCTGCATCACTTGGGCCGTCTTGTAGCCGCCGGGTGGTGTGCGCCGGCGAGCTCTGTTCTGCCACCGCCGCCGTGCGCAGCGCCCCGTTGTCTGAGCACCCCGTAGACTCGAGCAAGTGCGTAGTCGTGTCCGCCATGATGCGTAGCCACGTATGCCCGTGTCGCCGCCGCTTGAATCGCGTCCGGTCGTTGTTGCCGTCGCACCCGCGCGCCGCCGAGCCGCCATCGCCGCCAGCGATGCTGCTCCACCGCGTCCGCCGCCACGTAGGTTAGCCCAGCGTGTTCGCCTTGCTCTGTAGGCGCCGTAGGGCCAAACCGCAGCGCCGGATCCCTCGCCGCCGGCGAGGGATCACCGGCCAAATCGCCGCCATCGTCAGTCAGGCCAGGATGGGCCGGCCTACTTGCGCCTTGGGCCAAACGGGCCAGTCTCCCAACAGTGCTGGGCCGAGCAAGCCGGATTTGGCCCAGCGGCTGTTTTTCTTTTTTTTTCTTTTTTTGTTTCTTCTTATCTTTATTCTTTTCGGAAAATGCGGAATTTATGTGTTTCTTTGGAAAATCATAAAAAAAAAATTATTGCTCTAAAAATTCTGAAAATGTTTGTGTGTGCTCTTTATGATGTTCTCTGCCTAGAAAAAAATATTAGATGCCTATTTTGAACCATATTTTGCATGTTCAAAAATTAGCCTCTTTAATTGAAAAATGCTCCTTTCATTATTTTTAGTTATTTATTTATTATTCCAAAAATCATGAAAATTATTTTGTAGCCTTCTTAGGGCATAAGGAGCTTAAGTTTAATTTTTGGAATGATTTTGATAACTTTTGCTTAAATGTTTATTTCTGCTTATTTAATTAATTATTAGTCTCGATAGTTTGTGGCGTTATCGTGAAGGAAAGTTATACTCAAGTTATTGATTCGTTTATGCATTCTTCAAGCACCATGTTTACTATTTCATCGTGTTGAAGCATCTCATTTATCACGTGTAGTCCCCGTGGTCGAGGAGAGTCTTGTCGATCTTGTTTCTGGGAAGTTATTGTTGGGTCAACTCAGTCCTGAGAAGGTCATTCCATCTTTGGTGATTAGTCGTAACTTCCAGATACATCATTGAAGAATGTCTACACCGACTTTCAAGGCAAGCCCTGGATCCATCAACCCATTCCTTGATTTTGCCAAAGTTTTAGTACTTGAGTATGTATTGCTGCACTAAGTAATAGGGGTTGAGTGATCACCTACTTGATGCATCAACTACCTTGATTATTCCAACATCATCCTTTTGATTGAAAAATGCGTAACAATGCTTAGCCTTGCTAATTTAGTTCGGATTTCGAAAACGTTTTCAAAAGGAAGTGCTTACCCTGTCGGTAAGGTTAATGTTACTCAGCAATATTATCTTTGATCAGGCTATTGGGTTACATCGAATGACGTCTCGAAGTAATCCTTTGGTCTGGATCAGTTACACCATATAATGAAGTTAAGATCGATCGGATAACTTGCATCGGGAAAGGAGTCTTGATGTAGTGTTTCTGACTTATCAGTTAAGGACCGTTCGTTGTTGGCCCTTGGATCATGAACTTGTAACTACTCACATACCCTATGGGGCAAGTTCTTGCCTAGGAGATTTCATTACTAGGACGGCGAACCCACGCACTAGGAGTGGCGAGATGGCGGGAGTACAAGCTACCCTCGTGGGCAGAGAAGCCTGGGGTTGAGGTGTACATGTATTCTCGGGTGGCGTGGAAGTTGCGGCTAGTTTAGTGACATCCGAAGCTAAGAATTGATATACTTGTGGGCGAGAGTCTCCTTATATCGTGTGTTTAGGAATCCTCAGCTAAGTAAATCATTTCGGAACGTCATGCTCCACGGTTATGGAGACTTGATCCTCGCACCTGCATCGTAGTGTAAAATGGTGGTTACTTGTTGATAGAAGTAAAAGAGAGTTGTATGAATTATCTTGATCTGCTGATTTAACTTAAGATAGTTTAGCATAAATAACCCCACAAGTTTAACTTGAAAGTAAAACTTGAGGTTAAGGGCTCATCATTAGTGCTTTTCTGCAAAATACCTTGATTCTTCACTGAGCCTTATTTTGACCTATCTGACCTTCATTCCTGAGTCTTCTCCCCTCTTTTTCGTCGGGTAAGTCTTGCGGAGCACTTTTGTACTCTGGGTTTGTTCTACCCTTGTTGCAGGTGTGTCCCTTTGGTTGAGGACGTCGAGTAGTGTGTTTGGCTCCTGGGCAGAGCACTACGTTTTGGTGAATCATAAAGTTAAGTAACGATATTCCACTACTATGGTTGTAATCAACATAAATTATTATTTGTAAAGTTTTATTTATAAATGATTTGTAAACTTATGTTATCATAATACTTCCGCACTTTTACTCTGATAAATTTTATTTATACAAAATTGTTGTAATACTACAATGCCTCTTGTAATGATCGATCCAGTTCGGAATATTCGTGGATGATTCGGGTTTCCCGAGGACACCCGACAGAGCTTATTAAGTCATGTGGAACGCATACATAGTAATCTGAGGTCTTTTAAGATGAGGATTAGTGCATGTGGGCCACATTACTTAGGAGGTTCTGCCACAGCTGGTATCAGTGCTGGATCGTTATTCTAGAGCTATTGTAGTATTCCTTGCGAAAACTTCAAAAGATTTTTGGGTCAAATAAATTTAACATTGACTATTTTGGTCCAAATTGCTTATCACTCACCTATGCTCCCTCCTATAGCTCTTTAGTCTTGTTTAAAAGCTTATGGTGGAATATCATGTTATATTGCCCTATTTATAAAAGTTTACTTTTAAGTATGTGTTACATTAAAGTCTTTTTAGCTTAGAACGTAGGTCCGTCTATGCATCATGTTTAATTAACTTGTTAATAATTACCTTCCTTCTTAGTGTGAATTGGGTTAAGTAGTATCAATTCTATTCTTGCTAACCTTCAGATCCCATCCATCTGTTCTTATGGCACCATTCTATTCCTACTACAGAATGGCCCGAGCTCCTCGGAAGCATGTCCTTTGCAAAAAGACCAGTGCTAAAGGTGTTTCTCGTCAGCAGTCAACTCCTCAAGATGAACCTACTAGTAGCAACATTCCTCAGCTCAATCCAAATTTACAAGTGGAGATTGATAGATTGATGACAGCATTGCATCAAGCTATTCAGGCTAGGGCTGAAGCTATGGAGGACTTACAAAAGTTGTGGCAGTTTGTGTGCTATAATATCCAATTGAGGAATGACGCCTGGACCAGAGAGGACTTGCACCTTACACAAATCCAAGGGCAGGGACAATATATAAATCAGTTAGAAGTGGAAAAATCAGAGACTGCAGATTGAGTATGATAGATTGACGAATTTGGTGAATCCTATTTACCAACCGCAGGAAGTTCAGGATGACCCTAGTGTTGTTAGTGACTCCTAAGTAAGACAAACATCAATAACCAAAGCACGAGTAAGATAAATCAAAGGTGGCCATGGAAGGAACCTAAAGTGGATCTGAATAACTACTTTAATGATGAGGAGAAGTAGTCTATGATGAATGATGTCGACTAAAATAATTGGAGTAGTTGTGAGTTGAGTTAGTTTGTATGATAATTGTTTCTTTCTGTTCTATCTTTTAAGTCTGAGGTTGTGGGTTAAGCTTGTTCATGTATACAATGTATGATAAAGAATGTAACATAAGGTGTTCGAGTTCTGGAGTGAAAAGATCGTGTCACCCGAAGTAGAACAATTAAGTGGTACAAGATACAATGGGATTCTCATTCAGAAGAAGAGACAACATGGAAGTCAACTCTCTCGACAAAGTTTCATTAAAGTATCTTCTGACAGTTCGTCTAACGAGCCCTCTAATTCACTAACTTGGTGAGGGTGAAATTTTCTAACATTGTGAGGACGTATAGAACGAACGTATAACCAGGATAATCTTTTGGAAGTTAAAAGATCCCCTTAGGGTTGGAGCGGTTGTAATTCTTTATGACTGTTCTATTGCTAAATCTCGTCATGTACCAGGATTGTTTATCAATTGAATCTTTTACTCCATAAGTTTTCGATCTTTGGGAATTTGTGGAAATATACCTTGACATACATCATTATCTTAAAGATGAAACCTGGTACGAATTCTTGATTCTTTTGTTAAGTATGTGTCCTACCTTGATTTCTTTCAACTCCGACACATGCTATCTCCTTGATGTCGTTTGACGACGTATATCTTGCTTTCATGTCACTTGATTGTGTTCTCTAAGGTACCATGAACTATGATCGGGAAATAGCGATGAAACCTGGGGGTCTCCTGTAGTTCGTAACCATAAGGAAATACTGCTGGGCGCTCGCTAATGTCGGGGTCTACAATCGTGATCCCTTAAAGTCCACAGTTAGGGTGTTTTCATTCTTTATATATGCTAATCTGTTGACTTTGATATCCGACAAGTGTTGATCGAGAATCACTTTGGTTATGTTCTGTAGTGGTGTCTCGACCCGTGACTATGGTGTCGTGACAACCTGGAATCTCTTGTGCTTCACGACCACATGAGTTTTCACCAGGTCGTGCACTGGTATCGTAGTCGGTGCTCCTGAATCATTATAGTTCCCACTTAATGTGCTATCGATTATTTAACACTCCATAGGGATTCAAAGTTGTTCTTTGAGTTCCTATACACCTTGTGGTTGTGACTGACATTTGATCTCGGTTACTTTAGCAATGTTTCAAGATGTGGGTTACCATTGTTGTGCCCTATAGTGGTGCCATGTTCCGTAACCCTAGTGCCGCGATGGAACCTAGGGTCTCTTGTGTGACCCAGGCACACAAGTTTCTGCTAGGCGCCCGTAGGTATCGAAGTTAGTGGACATGAGCTACTATAGCCTCGCAACTAATGTACCCTACTCTCTAAAATTATCTTGGGAAATTACTGCTGAAAACCCCTTGAAACTCTAAATACCTTGTAAGTTGCAACCTTTGGTGTGTCATGGTTGTAACCCTCGAATCGAACCTTGTTATTTTATGAACTTCTATCAAATTAGATTGCTTGACACATTTCCTTTTCCATTATTTCCACACGGGATTTTGTTGCCCCAAAATCTCGGGACGAGATTTCTTTAAGGGGGAAAGGTTGTAACATCCTAGATGTTAATGACAACTAAAACCTGACATGTCATCATAATCATCGCAAAGCATCCATGTTTAGGGCAACCATGTTTTGCATTCAATAAAATAAAGTTTACTTTCTAGATTGATTGTGCTTCTGAGATGATGCTTGTGATCACTGGTGATCACCTAGGTTAAATTGAGTCCGAGTTTTATTCCAAAACCCCGTTTTCCAAAAACTCGATTTACCCCTTTTCTCTAATTCAAAATCTACAAAGAATTTGGGGTTGGTTCAAAAAGAAATATTGTAAGTCTTGATGAGACCCACAATGTTGGTGTACAAAGTTTTTCAAGTTTTCAAAAAGAATTTCAAATAAATTTGAAAATACCGTTTTCGACGGTTGTCCCCTTTGAATTTCAAATCATAATTCAAAAACTATGCATATTTTGGAAAAACTCTTTTTGGAGAAAATGTGCAGTTTGAAAAGTTGAGTATTCCATAGTTTTGGAGTTTTTCAAGTTCTTTATAAAAATCAAAAGTAATTTCATATAATTCATTCTAGGGTTTTTGTCCCCTTTTCAAGTTTGATTCAAAATTCAAATTTCTGTTCAGAATTTGAAAATGGTCCTTTTGAGAAAATTGTAGATCTTGAAAAATTAGGCTAGGTTTATTTTTGGAGTTTTTGAGTTTAGTTCAAAAATTTAGAGTAATTTGCAAATTCCAGTGTGACTGTCCATGTTACTGTAGTTGATGACGTCACCTTCGTCCTCTTCACCTCACTGCTCACCGTCGCCGCCGTGTCCTCGCTGCCATACCGGCGTGTCGCCATGACTGCCAGCTTGCACCCACGCTTGAGGCTTCCTCACCCAGGAGCAGATGCCTCACGCGCATGTCGCCTCCTTGCTTGTCCAATCGCGCCTTAAAGCCCAGCGCCGTGCTGCCGTTGCTCTTCTTCCTCCTCTGCTCCATCATCGCCGCTGACGAAGCTTCGGTCGCCGATGAAATTCGTCGTCGCCATAGCACCACCACTCGCTTGCTCTTAGCCACGACTCCATCTCGTGCTTGCGAACTCACTGAGCGATCTTATGCGCCGCCGTGCTGTCAGAATCGCTCCTGCCGTCTTCTTCATCCTCGTGGCCGGCGAGCCGTGTCACTGCGGTCACCAGAAAAAAATTCACTGTCATCGCTCTACCTCCGCTAGCTTGATTTTTCTCCTAAATTAGCCAGCTTCTCGCGCCTCTTTTGAGCCACTTCTCCCCGTCCCGCATCGCCTAAGCCGCCGGGAAGACGTCATCTTCTTCTTCTCCGGCGACAGCGCCGCCATGAACACCTCCACGGTTGTAGTCGCGACCGTTGAGCCTCGTCCTTCATTAGCTTCACCGATATGTTCGCCTTGATGCCGTGGTCGTGGTCGGCCTGTTACTTTTTGCAACCGAGCCGTGGACACGCTGGAATGCCACCGTTGCCTTCAGAGCTCGGTGTTGCCACCACTGCCGCCGCTTCTATCTCCATCGTCCACCCATCTCTACCGCGGTCGAGTCACCATCTTCGCGTGCATCCGCTCCTGGGTGAGCTACATGGCCTCTCTGTATCCTCTGCATCACTTGGGCTGTCTTGTAGCCGTCGGGCGGTGTGCGCCGGCGAGCTCTGCTCTGCCACCACCGCCGTGCGCAGCGCCCTGTCGTCTGAGCACCACGTAGACTCGAGCAAGTGCGTAGTCGCGTCCGCCTTGATGCGTAGCCACGTATGCCCGTGTCGCCGCCGCTTGAATCGCGTTCGGTCGTTGTTGCCGTCTCACCCGCGCGCCGCCGTGCCGCCATCGCCGCCGGCGATGCTGCTCCACCGCGTCCGCCGCCACGTAGGTTAGCCCAGCGTGTTCACCTTGCTCCGTAGGCGCCGTAGGGCCAAACCGCAGCGCCGGAGACCTTGCCGCCAGCGAGGGATCGCCGGCCAAATCGCCGCCGTCGTCGGTCAGGCCAGGATGGGCCGGTCTCCCAACAGTGCTGGGCCGAGTAGGCCGGATTTGGCCCAGCGGCTGTTTTTTTTTTCCTTCTTATCTTCATTCTTTTCAAAAAATGCAGAATTTTTGTGTTTCTTTGAAAAATCATAGAAAAATATTTATAGCTCTAAAAATTCTAAAAATTTTTGTGTGTGCTCTTTATGATGTTCTCTGCCTAGGAAAAATATTAGATGCCTATTTTGGCTATGTTTTGCATGTTCAAAAATTTATTTTGTAGCCTTCTTAGGGCATAAGTAGCTTAAGTTTAATTTTTGGAATGATTTTGATAACTTTTGCTTAAATGTTTATTTCTGCTTATTTAATTAATTATTAGTCTCGATAGTTTGCGGCGTTATCGTGAAGGAAAGTTATACTAAAGTTATTGATTCGTTTATGCATTCTTCAAGCATCATGTTTACTATTTCATCGTGTTGAAGCATCTCATTTATCACATGTAGTCCCCGTGGTCGAGGAGAGTCTTGTCGATCTTGTTTATGGGAAGTTATTGTTGGGTCAACTCAGTTCCTGAGAAGGTCATTCCATCTTTGGTGATTAGTCGTAACTTCCAGATACGTCATTGAAGAATGTCTACACCGACTTTCAAGGCATTCCTTGATTTTGCAAAAGTTTTAGTACTTGAGTATGCATTGCTGCACTAAGTAATAGGAGTTGAGTGACCACCTACTTGATGCATTAACTACCTTGATTATTCCAACATCATCCTTGAAACTATTTTGATTGAAAAATGCGTAACAATGCTTAACCTTGCTAATTCAATTTGGATTTCGAAAATGTTTTCAAAAGGAAGTGCTTACCCTGTCGGTAAGGTTAATGTTACTCAGCAATATTATCTTTGATCAGGCTATTGGGTTACATCAAATGACGTCTCGAAGTAATCCTTTGGTCTGGATCAGTTACACCATATAATGAAGTTAAGATCAGTCGGATAACTTGCATCGGGAAAGGAGTCTTGATGTAGTGTTTCCGACTTATCAGTTAAGAACCGTTCGTTGTTGGCCCTTGGATCATGAACTTGTAACTACTCACATACCCTATGGGGCAAGTTCTTGCCTAGGAGATTTTATTACTAGGACGGCGAACCCACGCACTAGGAGTGGCGAGATGGCGGGAGTACAAGCTACCCTCATGGGCAGAGAAGCCTGGGGTTGAGGTGTACATGTATTCTCGGGTGGCGTGGAAGCTGCGGCTAGTTTTGTGACATCCGAAGCTAAGAATTGATATACTTGTGGGCGAGAGTCCCCTTATATCGTGTGTTTAGGAATCCTCAGCTGAGTAAATCATTTCGGAACGTCGTGCTCCACGGTTATGGAGACTTGATCCTCGCACCTGCATCGTAGTGTAAAATGGTGGTTACTTGTTGATAGAAGTAAAAGAGAGTTGTATGAATTATCTTGATCTGCTGATTTAACTTAAGATAGTTTAGCATAAATAACCCCACAGGTTTAACTTGAAAGTAAAACTTGAGGTTAAGGACTCATCATTAGTGCTTTTCTGCAAAATACCTTGATTCTTCGCTGAGCCTTACTTTGACCTATCTGACCTTCATTCCTGAGTCTTCTCCCTTCTTTTTCGTCGGGTAAGTCTTGCGGAGTACTTTTGTACTCAGGGTTTGTTCTACCCTTGTTGCAGGTGTGTCCGTTTGGTTGAGGACGTCGAGTAGTGTGTTTGGCTCTGGGCGAGCACTACGTTTTGGTGAATCATAAAGTTAAGTAACGATATTCCACTACTATGGTTGTAATCAACATAAATTATTATTTGTAAAGTTTTATTTATAAATGATTTATAAACTTATGTTATCATAATAATTCCGCACTTTTACTCTGATAAATTTTATTTATACAAAATTGTTGTAATACTACATTGCCTCTTGTAATGATCGATACAGTTCGGAATATTCGTGGATGATTCGGGTTTCCTGAGGACACCCGACAGAGCTTGTTAAGTCGTGTGGAACGTATGCATAGTAATCTGAGGTCTTTTAAGATGAGGATTAGTGCATGTGGATCACATTACTTATGAGGTTCTGCCACAGCGCCTTCCCACGCCACAGCCGCCCGGCAGTCACCCTTCCTGTCACACTTCATCCACCTGGGCTTCTTGGTCGTGACAGTATCCAAAAAATCTGTCAACTGCCGTGGATGACAATTTATATCAAGCACGTGAGCGAGTGCACGGAGGAATTCAGCGTCCGGCCATGCACCGACCACCGACGTTCGCTCCAGGTGCATCGAGGGGATGGAAGAACGGGCGTGTGCCAGCATCATGTGGATGGAACGATGGGCGTGAGCAGATCTACTTCATTCGTGGCTGGTCCGGTCCGGAAGAGATCGATGGGGAGACCAGCTCATGGCAGCGGCTCGTCTACAACAATGAAGGAAAAGAGATGGGTAGCGCGGGAGCATGCAGGTCGCCACTGCCATGATGTCAGGTGTCCACGCCATCTACATCGCTGGCACCGGCCACACCTGCAGACTAAAGGTGTGGCCATCTTGCTAGATCTCATAATTAAAAATTTAAATTATCTTCTTTATTTTATACTGTTTCGGTATGGTCAGTAAAACTTTAACTTAGTTTGTCTCCTTTTATTTTATACTGTTTTGGTATGGTTAGTAAAACTTCAGGTGAGATTAGACCAAGTAAAAGAATTTTGAAAAATGAAAGCAAGAGTCACTAGAGTATGTGAACAGGTAACTCATGATACGATCTTTATTGACCATTAGGTATAATTTTTGTTTTAGTTTTAATGTCCTTTGATAAATATTTATTTTATAAGATTATCAAGCGTGGAAAAATATCCTTAGCAAACCACATAGGAATAGCACTTACAATTAAGTTATATTAATACTCATGATAATTAATTTTGTAAGTTGTTATCTTGAAAAAGTCTAAACAAATTAGTTGAAATATTATATCATATGAATATTAGTAATTTAGTTTCAATCATTATTCATTTAATAAAATAATATTAATACAATATAATAAATTCAACATCTTGAGTGCCATGGTGTATGCTGAAACAACTATTTATGCCATTATAAGAACTAAGAGGGTAGTCTAAGACCTAGAATATTCTTTTAATAAAATAAAAATGAAAATTTTGAATAAACAATACAATAAGCATTGGATTTTCAAATTAACAAATGTATAAACACATAACCACAACTAGATTAAAAGTTGAAAGTTAAAATATAGATTTTTATGATATCACATAAAATGATGAAATAAAAGTTTATATAATTTAAGTTTATATTTTAACTAAATACATGTCATTTTAGAAAAAGTATTAATCCAATTACTACTCATGAAAACGCAAGAAATAAAAAAGATAGATCCTAAAATTCTTATAAAAACCTAAAACATTTTGCCATCAAATTGGTACACTATGATCACCATTGTAAATAACAATTGTTGTATCTGAGCAATTAATAAGCTCAAAATTTTGGAAAAAAAATTAAAATTTAGTTCCATGTCATCAAAATTTAGACCGTAGCTAAAGCCATTATAGACTAACTAAATGTATATTGGAGATAAATAGAGGTGCTATGCAAATAAAAAAAAACCAAGGGATATGGATGAAAAAGCATAAAAATCAATAATTGATATATTATCAAAAATGAATGTAGACTATAGAGTACCTATTATAGCTATTATTTTTGAACATTAGTGAAAAGAAAAAATATTCAATATAAATAATTTTTATTAGTTAGTGTCTTGAAGATTCTAGTCCCGTACGAGAGCATGGGTTTGATGAACTAGTGCAAACTAATTACAGTAAGGGATGAACTGGACTCAAAGAAGACAGACATACATATCCATAATATAAGTGAATGTGCCTCAAAATAGAGGTGCTATGCAAATAAAAAAAACCAAGGGATCTGTCTGTCTGTATGTACGTACGTACATACATATGGCGCGGGAGAAGCACCATGCATCCCGTAATCACATCTATATATTATGGATTATGGATTTCTTAATTATATCTATATATATTATTGTGACCAAGATCGATGGATCGATTATATATGGATTTCTCCCATATATAATCGCGTGCTTCTTCCACTAATCACGAGTTTGCTATATATCTCCTTAATTAAATTCCTTTTGTGGTAGGCGTATTATATTTGCCTATCTCCGTAACTAGCTAGGCGGGCCGTACCATCACTAGATAAATTAAAATTTCACAAGGTATATTTTGAGGCACATTCACTTTACACCGTCTCTGAAGTAAACAAAAGAGACCATACCTGCTGTTTTAGTAATACTAGTATAGTGTCTGTGCTAACGCTACGTTTTTATTTTAGGGAAGCACATGAAAACAATCAAACTACCAATTATTTTTCTATAGTTCAACTTCAACACAATTGTATCTGAGCATTTATTCAATCCGGGAAACACTTTTTCTTAAGAAGGCCTGATAAAGTTATTTCTTGCTCAATTTAGTACCTCGTCATCAGCAGCGCTCCATTGCTGGATCCACTCCCAACACCGCCTGTCATCAGCAGCGCTCCATTATCTCGGAGGGTTGAACTGGAGTCTTTTTTTTTCAAAAAGAAAAGATGATATATAAGAAAAGTGAAGTTGTGAAGGCAAACCAAAGCGGGGAGTATCTGTTACCCCATCAGTAGGGCTGACTGAAAATACTATAAAATCCAAAATGCCTTGAAAAGTTTCATTAAGAAGCCACATGAGACAACATTCTTCTTAGCCAGACCACTTCATTGATCTCAGAGGCAGATAATATGCAAGACAGTAAAAGTATGATGAATTAGTCATGGTGCTGCAATCTACCTATATCTCTACTTAATTGCTCCAAACAATTTTACACATGAAGTACATTTGGTGATGTAATCGTCGCATCCTCCTTGGATTTTCCTGTTCAGGTGCAAAAGTTGCAACGATGTATAAGCGTCAATTCGGAGTTTGGTCAGAGGGGCAAATATCACAAACAATATCACATACGGAATAAATTTGAACAAACCTATAATAGCCTGCCAAGCATCCCATATGGTTGTGTCCTTCAGGTTGAGAATGCCTTCAGATTGAAGTAATGAGTCCTTTTAGATTTAATAACTACTCTATTAGGAAACTTTAGCAAGCTATTCAGCTCTATTTTTAACATTCAGAACCTTGAACAGTTACCTTAACCCAGCAATCTCATCCTCAGAAAGCTATTCAGCTATCACCTGGAGCCACACAAGTGTCAAAAAAACAGATTAAATTCAACATGTAGTGCATATCCTAGTGTCTTGTACTGAACCAAATCCAAGATTTTTGAATAGAAAAGTCCAGAAGTACAACATAATTGTTCTTCCTTCCTTCTCTTTCCCTATAACATACTGGAACTGTAAGTGTCTGATCAACATACACTACACCAAAATGGAATAGCCTTGACGGCTAGAAATTTCCTTGGCAGCCAAAACGAAACCGCCAAGGAAAATACAATTTCCTTGACTGTGCTATTGGACACTCAAGGAAGCATATATACCTTGGCGGTCTATGTAAACTGCCAAGGAATTTGGGTGTTTCCTTGGCGGTTTTAACAAACGGCCAAGGAAATGACTCATTTCCTTGAGTGCAATTATAAACGGTCAAGAAAATCACTATTTTCTTGACTGTTATTATAGACCGTCAAGTAAATTATCATTTCCTTGAGGGTTATTGAATTTTCTTGGAGGTTCGCAGTCAAGGAAATGGTTATAAGAATTTTGGTGACTCTGTCAAAAAAAAAACAATATCTTAATGGTGTCCAAAAATCTTAAAATTTGGCATGAGATCATAATATGATTGTATTATCTTGCTATAAAATTTTCAAACCATATTAACAAAATTGGCTATACATTATTCACGAATGGCTAGATCTCTCACATAGCTCACATAGTTCATACTATGTAAGACATGTTTCCATTTTGTGAACCATGTATATTCCAACTATGTTGAAATGAGTTCAAAATTTTTGTGCTAGCATGCCAACCTAAGGTATGGCTCCACACAAAATCTTAGATTTTTTTTTATCAATTTTGCTTATTATTATATTTTTTTTGTGCTAAACTAGAGAAAGGATGTGGAATTACCCTTTCAAAATAATATAATTTTTGATCCACCTCCATCAAATTAGGTTCGTTGGACCATATGAGACCAGTTGTAAAAATTTCATACCATTTTACATCATTTCGGTGGTAGTCTCAGTTCCACTTTTGATTATTTCGTAGTGTGACGCAGAAATTCATTTAAACGATAGAAAATAGCAAACCATATCTAAAAAACCCTGAAATTTAGTTTTTCCTTAACTTGTGGTACGTACAAGTTTGAGAAAAGAATTGAGGCACATACAACATCGAAATGCACGAGAGTTGTGGAATTAGAAGTTGTAGTCAGAGATCTATGAAAATGAAAAAGCAAAATACAAAAACGGTAACTGTGGCTAACAAAACGTTTGTTCAGCCCAAAAATAAAATTGGCAAACCCATGTTAAGAACGCCTCGCCCTGGACCGTCCGATTGGACGGACGGACCTGATCCAAACCCTAGCGAATAAAAGTTGGCCCCTCCCCGCGTCAGTTCCCCTTTCCCTTTCGGTAATGCTCCACATCGAGCGTTCGACGCGTCGAACGTGTCGATTGGGCCGCGGCCCACGCACACGCGCTCGCCACGCCCCGCGTGCCAGCCACGCGCCCACACGGGCCAGTATGGACGACCTGCCTCTCGAAGCCTCGAGTGCTCCGTCCAGGCATCCACCCCCATTCTCCACTCTCACCTCTCTCTCTTCGTCTCTCTCTCCCCCGCGCACGCGCTCCCTCTCTTCACCATGGCCGACCGGGAGGAGCTCCAGCGAGCTCCACACAGGCAAGCTCGGCGAGCTCCTCACAGACGGCGCCCTCCGCACTCTCTGCTACCCAAAGCTTCTCCTCCCCTTCCTCGGCTGGCGGAGGCTCTGGGCTCCGTCCATGGCCATGGCCATGGCGTTGGAGGGGGCAGACCTGGCCATGGCGCTCGCGCCGCTCGCGAAATCCGCCGGATCCGCCCGGCGCGACGGTGTATCCGGGCAGAGTCGAGCCGGATCCCGTTCATGGCTCTGCCACGGATCCCGTTCATGGCTCTGCCGAGGGAGCCGGATCCGGAGGTGCCGGCAGCAGATCCGGCGGGGTCGATGGGGGATCCAGGGGGATTTGCGTCGGTAGGCCTCCTCTCTTCCGTTGAGCCTCACGCCTCTCTCTCTCTCTCTCTCTCTCTCTCCATTTTTTTGCGCCGGAGTGTTTCAATCGCGTACCTTCGGGTGTTTCAACTCTTCCCCATGTGGTGTTTCTCGGGGTTAGGGGGACGTTTTGCACATGTTCTTCGCCGTTGTTTCATTTGCGGTCAGCTGCTTGGTGCAACACATCACCTGCCTATGTTGCAGTTTGGTTAGCATGGCAGTTGCTTCAGTTTTTTCTTTTTGTTTCAAAATTTACATTCATGTTGTTTCTATTTCGTTTGATGTATGTTTCAAAATGTCGCGCGCAGCATAGCACCAGGGTGTTTTCGCAGGTGTTTCAATGGCTTTAGTTTTTTTGTTTCAAATTCATGTTCACTGTGTTTTTATTCCCTCTCTTATTTTGTTTCACGTGATGCAGTAGGCTAGGGGGGCTGCAGGGGTGGTTTTTTGTTCCAAAAATTATGTTCGTGTTCTTTTTGTTTCTAATCCTTTCTCCCTATTGTTTCAATTTTTATGTTCTTATTTGTTTGTTTTTTTCTTAGCTTTTGTTTCAAATGTTTTGTTTCAAACTTGATGTTTTCATTGTGTTTCATTTTGTATTTTTGATTTGTTTCAGATGTTTTTTCATTTGTTTCTCTACTTGTTTCTTATTGTTTCTTTTTCTCTTTCTTAGTTTTTGTTTTCAGGTGTTTCGAGGCACGGGGTCGGCCATGTCGGGCGGCGGTGGCGGCGGGGGGTTCGTGGCGGTGGAGGCGGCGTCCATGTGTGTCGGGGGCGGTGCGTGTGTGTCGGGGTGGTGTGTTGTGGCGGGGTGCGGCTGGGGTGCCCGGGATTTATGGGGCGTGCGCGCGCTGCGGGGGGTGAGGAAGATGGGCCGGGCCCTGTAGCGCTGGCGTTCAATGATCGAACGTTCGAGCGCTAGTCGCTCCCTTTCCCTTTCCTTCTTCACTTCCCTGTTTCATTCACGCAGCACATCTACCACTCCCTCCCATGTCGCTCATCCTCTTCTCCAACCACAGCCCTGGGCCATCGGCGCACTCCGGCACGGCGAGGCGGCAAGGCGCGCACTGCGCGGGGCCGCAGATCGACAACAGCTCAACTACTTTAGGGCCTTCGCAAGCAGGCCGGCGCTCAGCACAATAGCTTGGGCGGATCTGGCGCGACGTGTGGTGGTGATGGCCTGAGCTCGGGCAGATCCGGCATGAGATGTCGATGGGGCGACCTGGGCGAACGCGAGGCACTACGGCACCGGTGCCGGCACCTGCGAGCTTCGCTAGATCCAGCCCAGGATGAAGCACCCATCTGCCTTCGCTGCTCACCTGCAACGAGGTGACATATTCTATTAGTTGAATCTTCGATCTAGATTGTGTGTTGATCTAATACTAGTAGTGCTTGTCTTATCTAGATTTGTGTGATGATTTAGTACATATAGTCGAATCTTCGATCTCCTACCGTGCTGGTGCTTTCATGTTGAACCTAGTATTTAAATAAATAGTACCTGGGTTGCAAATGTAATTTGCCAGTCCCTGAATGCCCAGTCAAGCTTTTGCAGTAAAATGCTCAACTCATCTGCTTCCGATTTGCATTATTATAGCTGTAACTTGTCCAGTGCTTCCAATCCACATTATTTTAGCTGTAAAATGCCCAGCGCATGTGAGATCGATTCCAAGTTTTCCAGTATAGACTACAGAGTGGAGTAAAGCCTGCATTTTTGTTGATGACTTGGGATGATCGCTGGTCAACAGCATCTGGCATGGATTTTTTTTTAATTCCCCAACATTTCTACCTATTTGTTTGATTCATATCTGGTCAACAACAGCTGGTCCATGTATCTATCTGTCGATTAGTAAAATCAAGATGTTAGTGGCATGTGCATGTGCATGCGTGTTGAGATTCTGATAAAGTAGTTGTACAAGTCCTATGTTTGGTTCTATTTTTCACCTATATTTTCTGAGTCATTAAATATTTAAAAGTCATTCTATGCAAACTCTTATAGGTTAATTAGCTTTGTGATACAGAACCTGAAACATGAGGCTAATATTCTATTTGGCAGCTTTAGATACTTATTTATTTATTCAGCAGTCTTGATTCCAGTTTGAAAGAAGCATGTTGGGTATTGCTAAAATGAACTTCTGGTATCTATTGACATGTCCAATTATCTAGGAATCCACACAAGGTTATTTGTGGGTTGCTGCATGTCCTCACTATGCTCAGTTCAGCCAACTGCTGCCTTTGCTGCCTGCCCTCCCTGCACTAATTTTTGCAGATAAGTTCTCTTATCTCATCCCCTAGCACTCCCTTTCAAGCCTTTGAGTGCTATACTGTTACTTTTGTTCTAGTGCTTCATTGAAATTGAGTTACATGATTGAAATTGTACTGTAGGACAACAAATTTCGAATGCCAAGTTTGGAAGAACAAGTTCATTGTTAATTGAATTTTTAGCTAAGTATTGATTAAGTAGCATGAGACGATGAGCATGCTTACAATTGTCTTAATAGAAATTAATGCTGCACTTATCCAGTACCATAGACACATTGGGCATAAGTTATTGTTCCATCTATTTTAATCATTATGAATGGTTTTTTTTCCCTGTTGATTTGTTCATTTGCAGGTTGCACGTGTGGAGCAAGCAATGAGAAGAAAGTAAGGGACACCTGAGCTTGTCAGATTATTTTCGTGGTGCATGTTATTCAACATCATGCTGAAAATCAGCCCAACCAGATTGAGTTATTAGATGATAGGTGATGTAAACTGAATCTGCTTTGAAAAGTATGTATTTTCAGGACCTGAAAAACTAGCTATTAGGAGTTATGGAGTATCTCGTTGTAATATTCGTATGGATATGTTAATGTCAATATAATGGTTGGGCTCAATAACAAAATGTTTATATGCATGTCATCATGTGTCAATTGAGCATAGTGACTGGAATACTAGAATATATTGATTATTGCAATTATTATTTTTTTTACTGCTAGTATAGATTTCGTTGGGGGCTGGCTGTCAAGGAAATCAGAATTACCTTGAGGTCAATGGCAGCCAAGGAATCACAATTTTCTTGGAGGCTAAAGGCAGCCAAGAAAACAACTATTAGCTTGACGGTCTAGCTAATTTTCTTGGGGGTTGCTGGCACTCAAGAAAACTATTTTCCTTGGCGGTTGTCGACACTCAAGCAAACTACTTTCCTTGACGGTCATAACATTTGCTTGGCACACTAGCAAGTTAAGTCTGGTCGTAGTTTCCTTGGCGGCTAGCCTCCAAGGATGATTTCCTTGAGTGTCAAAACCGTCAAGGAAAGTAATTTCCCTTAGTTTCTATCCTTGAGTGTGTTTGCTTGACGGTTTTTGGTCAAGGATTATTTCCTTGGCGGTTTAACCCCTTTCCTTGGCGGTTTTTGGCACTCAAGGCAATTCAGGATTGTGGTAGTGATAGTATAGAATACTTACATTTTTTTTTTTTTTGCAAGGCAAGATGTCCTTTCGTATTTTACCTTGATACATGCTGACCGTCATGAACATGCCAAGGGAATTTGTATACCAGCAGCCGATTTATTGATCGAGGAAATCCAAATTGGTGCGATATAACATATAGAAACAAAATTAGGGGATTTGTATAGTCCATTCATGCCGAAGTAGCCCTGAGAGGAACACTCCACAACAACAAAAAATTGCTCAAATCACTTAAATACAAAATTCAAACCCAGGTCCAATATGCATATCAAACCATACCTTTGGGTTGGATGAAAATTCCAAATCAGATCATAGTTACTTCCACAGCTGACGGGACTGCACATAACAAACAAGAGCTAAACCATACCTTGGGTTGGATCCATCCATAGCACTAACCTAGGCATCA
This sequence comes from Themeda triandra, assembly GCA_018135685.1. NCBI lineage: Eukaryota > Viridiplantae > Streptophyta > Magnoliopsida > Poales > Poaceae > Themeda > Themeda triandra. The sequence goes on along the minus strand of JAENPR010000265.1, from coordinate 218,990 downwards.
TAGGGGCAAGGTCCTCTCCTGCAAAAAGGACATATGAAAATCCATCTGGACAGGGATTTGACCGGAAGCAAGAAGAACATAGGAAAATTCATTTCAACCGCAGACTGTTGATGTTGGACATTAGAAATAACATAGGAAAAATCATTAAAACAGGGAATTCACCGGAAGCAATATTTTCAATCATGCAAGAGGAGCCTCAGCAGTACGTGACCTGTGCAAAAAGTTCAAATAAATTCAGTTTTTTTAGCTAGAGCAGCAATGACATAGATATTTTATCAGTGATGCATATGAAACATATCTGGAGTATGTTTTTTTGTTACATCGCTGAGAATCTGGCAAGAAGATGCCTAAAAGAATATGGCAAAAAGAAAAAAGAATATGCCTAAAAAAAGAATATTTCATCTGGGAACTAACTTCGTAAGTATTTGCTTTTGAGCGCAAAATCTGCTGAATTGTTGCCGGTAGCTGCCAAAAAGTACCATGATAAAAATACCAGTGGTTGACCATATATACACACAAACTTTTCTTAATTTTTTTAGCCACTACCATTCCACATAACCAATCAACATTAGAGGCTTGACATAGTACAGACTTGAATAGCTTGCTATTGTTATTTCAGACACAACGGAAAGACATACAAAAGGTCCTAACCTGATCGGCAATCTGCAGCGATGGAAGGCCGCCGGCGCTAGGCAAACTACACGCACCTGCTTGCCAACGCAATCAGCAAGCTGCATGCACCGGCCTGCCAAGTGCCAACTCGTCGGCCTGATCTGCACTGGCGCACCCGCTCGGCCGCCACCTGACCTCAGCAAGCTGCACGCACCTGCCTACCAACGCGGCGGCCTGATCTGCACCAGCGCACCCACTCGGCCGCCACGATCTCCACTGGCGCACCCGCTCGGCCGCCACGATCTCCACCGGTGCACACGCTCGGCCGCCGCCTAATATCCACCGGCCGACGCCGACTGATGTTCCTTCATCTGGCAGGGGGGCACCGACGGGATGAACGCGGCCGTGGCGACGGGGCCTGGCGAGCGCGAGGCGTGGCGATCGTGGCAGGGATTCGTAAATCCCAGATCTAAAAGAATATATACTTGACAGACACAACCATGGGTCATAGGGGCAATTTCTGACCTCGGACACTCGGTAGTCGGTACATACGCAGACCAGGAACGGAGATTAGGCCGGCGGCCGGTCCCTGGTTCTGATGGTTGCCGCGAGCACGCGATGCCGGCAGACAGGCGCACCATGCACAGTCGATCGGCAATGGCAACATGACGCACAATTTCACATAGTCGCAGGTCGCGGAAGCAAAGGACCAGCCATCGAGGAGACGGCGGCAGGATACCTCGGAGGAGACGGCGGCGGGATAAGCATTGGAGGAGAGTTTCTTTTTTCTTTTTTTTTTCCGTGATGAGAGGATGCGGAGGGCTGTTTTTCCTCGGTGAAAGGGATGAGGCGCAGGGGCGTGAGTTTGAACGGGTGGGTGAGTTTTAGTCTGCCTCGTGGGGTAAGGGTGAGGTTGCAGGCTTCTTACTCAAGAACTGCATTATAGTAGAGATTGTGAACTAATTAACTTGTTCACCTTAATACTTGTACTTTGTCTTCAAATCATCAGTTCCTACTTAATAACGATATAAGTGATGCATTTTTTTTTTGTAAAGAAAAAATCAAATCATTTGGAAGGATAAAGACGACTAATGTACGTTTTACTATATATATGTAGCGCTCAGTTCTTCAAATCGATCAAATCCTGAGTCCCTATGCTTAATGATTTGAAGAAAAAAAACAAATGACGATGTGGACGTATATAGTACTCGATCTTTGAAATGAAATCATGGGCCCCGACTTAATGATACTCTACGTGATGCTCATTCTTTTTCAAAAAGAAAATTCCAAATCCCTTGGTCGTGCGCGCATATTATTATTATTATTATTATTATTGAATGGAATAGAGAATTCCATTGGCTGATACTAGACCGAAGACGATCTTCAGAAACCGGCCAGGTTCTCTCCACGCTCTCAACAGGCGCACCAACAAAAGATTGATGTCCAGCGGCAGTGCGGCACGGTCTGGAAGTCAGGAACGCACCGGTCCAGGCTGCAAAGGCCAACCGGCTTGAGATGGCAAAGCACCCCAGGCCGCGTGGAACAAAATCCTTTCACGGGCCTTCGCAAGGAAAAAGTCCATCTTACCTCTCTCATCTTTTCTCAGTCTATTTTACCTCCTTTATCTCGAAAACCAGACAAACACCCTCCCTCATCTATCCAAACCATGCAGGTGACCCCAAACCTGGTTTGCCATCTGGTTTTCACATAGTTGGCGCCACGTCAGATGTGGACCCCATGCTGACTCAGCCATCCAAGGCTAAATAGAAAAGAGGTGGCCGCTCTGGCATCTGAGCCGCGCCGCCCCTCTCGCATCCTGGCCGGATTATGGACACCATGCCGTCGGGGCAGCAACGACGAGACAAAGGACGGCACGGCAAGACGGCCGCGACCAAGGCGTCGAGGCAAGGAAGAACGTGCGTGAGCAGCCGGGGAAGTCCCGCCACGGACGAGCTCGGTCTCGGCGGCGGCTCGGGCGGCCGCGATGACGGCGGCGCAGGAAGCACTAGTCCCGACGGCTCCGACGGCAGAACGCTCGCCTGCGGCCTGGGCACGAGCCGCACCGCTCGCAGGCTGCTTTCCGCGGGCCGCGATAATATGGCGCAGCGCTGGTCCGCGGACACCAATCCAGGCCGGGCCGCCGGCCGCGACCACCAACGAGGACCCCGTCACCGTCAGCTCTTCTTCTACGACGACGACCAAACCGTGCTAGGGAAGGACTGGTTGCTGCTGCGCTCCGACCTCTACTTCGCGCCGGGGTATGGTGACGACAACGCGGATACCCCGGAGTTTCACGGCGTCGAGCGGCGCGCGCGGGGAGCTATGCAGAGCAACGTGAGCTGGACGCCGAGGGCTGAGCAACATGATGGGAGGCGACACGACGACCACCTTGCCTTGTACCAGCACGCAAGGCAGCAGCGAAGTGGCACGCAAGGCAGCAGGGGAGCGTTGTACCAGCACGCAAGCAGCAGGGAAGCGGAGATGTGCATTTACATGGAGGTTCTGCCGACGGCCGCGCGAGCGAAGCACTGCGAAGAGCTGAGATTTGAGGTCCGCGGCGGCATGCCATGTCTCAATTACATACGGACACTAAGAATTCACACCAAGCATTTGCTATCTCTTTATCCTTCTTTGGCAGCCGAATCCCCCATAGCTTAGCATCAGCTTCTATTAGATGAAATATCTGCCGGATTGTGGCTGTCTCTTCCCTGAATACGACGCCGTTCCTTCGTTTCCAGACGGATTGCATATGGCAATTTCATGTCTAGGCGACACAGATTTCTGTAGAGTTTGCCCAGAATTCAAAAAACAAAAATTCAGTAAGCATCAGGTAGATGCCGAGAAAGGAGGATCAGGTGCATCTATGTCTGAAGAACTGCACGACCTTCAATTGTTTCAGAGTCTGTTTGATGAGGTGGAACTCGTTGACGACATCCAGCGCAGCGGCAGACACAGAGAAAAGCACGTCGTGGGCGCAGGCGTGGGCATGTACGCGGGCGGTGGCGCGCAGCTTTGGAAACAGAGGTGAGCCTGGGAGTGAACGGGGCGACGCAGGGTTGATGCTGCGAAAAATAGGAGTAACGAGGATGCTCTTGGCTACCCTCGATTGCATGTTAAATAGGGGTGGAGAAAAGCCCTCCACCGATGGCACAATTTACAATTGCTTGATGTGCAATAATCACTTATGTCAAGGATCTCTAATTAACTTGACATAAGGGATTATTGTAGTCCGGGATGGCCGTGGTTTCCTCCTTCCCTTCTGAATTTTGGGTGGTGATGGTGGGGGCTGGGGGTGTGGCGGATGGATGGATGAAGTTGGCGGCTTGGGCGCCTTTGATTGCGGCAACGACCTACGCTTTCCATGACCGATAATTGGCTCTGGTGAGTTTATCAGAGACAGGAATGAGAGCAAGGCCAAGAGAAAACGCGGCGGGGAGGGTGGTGGGCGAAGGGAGGGCCATCGGAGGAGTTGGATCGAGAAAAAAATTCCGTGTGGAATTAGTGGCTCCGTGATACCATGTGAAAAATAGGAGTAACGAGGATGCCCTTGGCTGTCCTCGGTTCCATGTTAAATAGGGGTGGAGAAAAGCTCTCCACCGTTGGCACAATTTACAATTGCTTGCTGTACAGTAATCCCTTATGTCAAGGATCTCTAATTGACTTGACTATCACCACATATCACGCACACACCTGACATCTGGATTGACCATTGCTTGGTCACCACATAGCACGCACACACTTAACACCTGGATTTACCATTGCTTGGTCACCACATATCATGCACACACCTAACACCTGGATTGACCATTGCTTGGTCATTCCATGAATGTCAACATGCTAAACACGCTATCATCTAACACCCCCCTCAATCTCAGCCACCGACAAGGTTGAGATTGCGCCAAAATACTTTGATCTTGGCTGTAGAGATTGGCTTCGTAAATCCATCAGCAAGTTGATCATTAGTGGAAATGAATCGCACATCCAAGAGCTTCTGAGCAACACGTTCACGCACAAAATGAAAATTGATTTCGATGTGTTTACTTCATGCATGAAACACGGGATTAGCAGATAAATATTTAGCTCCCAAATTATCACACCAGAGGCGGGCTATTGGTGAATGAGGGACTCCTAGCTCTTGTAGGAGCTTCTGTACCCACATCAGTTCAGCGGTCGCATTGGCAAGTGCCTTGTACTCTGCTTCAGTAGATGAACGAGAGACAGTGGGTTGCTTTCTAGCACTCCAGGAAATCAAGTTTTCTCCAAAGAAAACTGCAAATCCACCAGTGGACCATCTATCATCGACGCATCCGAACCAGTCAGCATCAGAAAAGGAACTGACGATCCTGGAGGGTGACTTGCGAACTTGAAGCCCTGTAGTCAAAGTTCCTTGAACATACCTCAGTATCCGTTTGACAGCACTCCAATAGGCTATAGTGGGAGCATGAAGAAATTGACAGACTTTGTTTACTGCCAAACAGATATCTGGGCGAGTGAGGGTAAGGTATTGTAGTGCACCAACCATACTACGATATTTGGTGGAGTCTTCTGCACCTAGGTGATCACCATCTGTCAAACTGAGCTTCTCAGATGTAGCCAGTGGGGTGTCAACAGGTTTGTAGTTGTGCATGCCTGCCCGGGTTAAGATTTTAGATGCATATTTTCCTTGAGACATCACTAGTCCTTCTTGAGTCTGTTTAACTTCAATGCCCAAAAAATAATGGAGATTACCAAGATCCTTGAGTGCAAACTCACTTTGAAGATCTTTGAGAAGTACATATGTAGCCACTTGAGAACAGCTGGCCACAATAATATCATCAACATAAACTAAAACAAAAAGTCTATATCCTCCTTTGTTGTAGTAGAGCAGTGAGGTGTCAGCTTTTGAAGGTAGGAAACCAAGTTTCATTAATTTGTTGCAGAGTCTAGCATAACATTCCCTTGGAGCTTGTTTTAAACCATAGAGAGCTTTGTCCAACTTACACACATAGGAGGGATGAGACTTATCAATGTATCTAGGGTTTTGATACATGTACACTTCGTCGTCAAGAACACCATGAAGAAAAGCATTTTGCACATCAAGTTGACGTAGGGACCATCCTTTGGTTACTGCAACAGAATAGACAAGTCGAATTGTTGCTGCCTTGACAACATGACTAAACGTGTCCTCATAGTCAATGCCATAGTGTTGTTTAAAACCCTTAGCAACAAGCCTACCTTTGTATCTATCAATAGTACCATCAGATTTTCTTTTGATCTTGTAAACCCATTTGCACCCAATTATATTTTTGTCTTTTGGTCTTGGAACTAAATGCCATGTTTTATTGTGGAGCAGGGCTTGATACTCACTATCCATGGCGGCAGTACAATTTTTATCACTAAGAGCAGCAGCTATTGTAGATGGTTCATCAGCTGTCGTCGTGGTGAGGTTACACCATCTAATAGTGCCATCAGTGTAGACTTTGGGTTTGATTATACCTTGTTGAAGACGTGTAGAAGGACGCTGTGTAGGAGCTGCTGCAGGAACCGAGTGCACAGAGGATCTAGGGGCAAGGATCTCTACCCCTATCACCCCTGACGGCACAGGCACACGGGCGGGACCCGGTCCTGTTGACGGGAGTGTGAGGATGGGATCCGTCTGTGGCTGGATTGCCTCTGGTGCAACTGCTTCATTGGCTGGAAGTGGCGTAGAAGATCGAGCGCCTGACGACACGTGGACAGGGGCGGGATCCGTCTGTGCCGGTGGAGCGGAACTCACGGAGGTGTCGTTGTTCGATTCTATCACAGAAGATCCGTCTGGCACGGTCGGGGCGATGCCGGTCGACACGGTCGCGGCATCGGACGCCCGCAGCTGCAGGTCCGCCACGTGATCCAAGGTAGATCCATCGATACGAGGAGCAGGCAGATCGCCCTCGTGTCTTGCGCGCGGGACGTCGCCATGTGTGGGCATGAAATACTGCCCGAAAAACTGAGGAACGCCACCGTTTGCTCCAAATTTTTTTCTGTATTTCCTGTATGATGGACAGTGGAAGTGGAAGGATGACCAAGTCGGGAGTGCCATAATCAGCTAGATGGTTTGCTAATACTAAGCCCTTGTTTATTGAACGACGACTTGAATGGGTAAAGCCCTCCTTCACATCTGCCGGTGTGGAGAATTTTATGCGTCTGTTGTTCCTTGACGAAAAATGATCAGGATGAAATTCAAGGTAAGCATTATTGTCACTGGCTAGATGATGGACAGAAATTAAACTTTTGCTAGCCTTAGGAACATGAAGAATTTTGTTTAAATGAATAGAACTAGTTGGGGATTGCAAAATGCTATGACCAATATGACCTATCTCCATACCTGATCCGTTTGCCGCATGCACCTGGTCGCCACCCATGTACTTGTCACGAACAGTGAGCTTTTCAAGTTCCCCGGTGATGTGGTCGGTTGCTCCAGAGTCGAGGTACCAGTTTGTGTCGACATCGTAGGAGGTGGTGGCAGATGAAGCTGATTTCTTTTGTGGAGGAGAGGGTCTAGTGAAATTTTCATCATACCTCTTGAAGCATCGTGCTGCGTCGTGACCTTCTTTCTTGCAAACTTGACAAATCACGCCATGCTGGAAGTTGGGCCCATGGGAGCGGCCACAGACTTGGCAGGGCACGCCACGTCCGCGGACACCACCATCGCGGGTGAAGCCACCACGATTGCGACCACCACATCCACGCGATTGGTACTGGTTGCCGCCACCGCGGCTCCCCTGGGATGTGATGTTCGCAAAGGATTGACCACTGCCGCCGCGCATGTCAAGCCGCTGTTCATGGCTGATGAGTTGAGTGAACAACTCGCTGACCGTGATCGCTCGACACGCAGGGCGACGCCGGAGACGACAGAGTCGAAGGGTTCATCCAACCTCGCCAGGATGTATGACATGAGTTCTTCGTCATCAAGTTTCTTGCCCGCCGACGCCATGTCTTCAGCGAGGCTTTTCATCTTGCCGAAGTATTCGGCAATTATAGAGCTTCCTCTGGACGCGGTCACCAGCGCCATCCTCGTGGCGATGACCCGCGCCTGGGATTGGGCTGCGAAGAGCCCTTCAATGGCGGCCCACGCACCGGCCGTCGTGGTCTCGGTGTTCACATGACCGAGAATGTCCTTGGAGAGAGATGACAGCAGGTAGCTCAAAACCTGCTGTTCTTTGGCCGTCCAGACATGGTAGTCCGGGTTGGCCGTGGTTTCCTCCTTCCCTTCTGAATTTTGGGTGGTGATGGTGGGGGCTGGGGGTGTGGCGGATGGATGGATGAAGTTGGCGGCTTGGGCGCCTTTGATTGCGGCAACGACCTACGCTTTCCATGACCGATAATTGGCTCTGGTGAGTTTATCAGAGACAGGAATGGGAGCAAGACTAAGAGAAAACGCAGCGGGGAGGGTGGAGGGCGAAGGGAGGGCCATCGGAGGAGTTGGATCGAGAAAAAAATTCCGTGTGGAATTAGTGGCTCCGTGATACCATGTGAAAAATAGGAGTAATGAGGATGCCCTTGGCTGTCCTCGGTTGCATGTTAAATAGGGGTGGAGAAAAGCCCTCCATCGTTGGCACAATTTACAATTGCTTGGTGTACAATAATTCCTTATGTCAAGGATCTCTAATTGACTTGACTATCACCACATATCACGCACACACCTAACATCTGGATTGACCATTGCTTGGTCACCACATAGCACGCACACACTTAACACCTGGATTTACCATTGTTTGGTCACCACATATCACGCACACACCTAACACCTGGATTGACCATTGCTTGGTCATTCCATGAATGTCAACATGCTAAACACGCTATCATCTAACACCCCCCTCAATCTCAGCCACTGACAAGGTTGAGATTGCACCGAAATACTTTGATCTTGGCTGTAGAGATTGGCTTCGTAAATCCATCAGCAAGTTGATCATTAGTGGAAATGAATCGCACATCCAAGAGCTTCTAAGCAACACGTTCACGCACAAAATGAAAATCGATTTTGATGTGTTTAGTTCGTGCATGAGACACGGGATCAGCAGATAAATATTTAGCAAGGCTGCAGAGGCGGCGACGGCGGCGCGCAGCGCGGCCAGTGCAGCGGCGTGTCGTAGGCCGCGTTCTCCAGCGATGGCAGGGCCAGGGCCGGGGCCAGCGTGTGCAGCGTCAGCATCAATGGAAGCAGCAGCACGCCGTCGGCGCCGGACTTGCCTACCTCGTCCGGGCACGCGAGGTACGGTGCGAGCAGGTCGGCCTCTCCGGCCTCGGCGGCGCGCTCTCACCGAAGCGAGATGAACTCGGCAATGGACACGTCGAGTACCCATCGAGCGTTCCTCATCTCCTACGCCCCGCCTGCGCCTTCGCCTCCACCTCCTCCGCCGGCGCCTCTACTGCACGGTAGCTGTCGCTGCCGGGCCACGCTGGTGCCTCCACCTCAGCCAGGACCCGTGGCCCGCCAACGGCCGCAGCGTCGACGGGCTGGGCAGGCGGCCACGGTCGAGAGGTGGCGCGTTGGGGCCTGGCAACGACGGTGGGAGGGAGAGGAGAGGAGAGGAGAGGTGCCGACGTCGGCCGGGATTGACGTGGTGACAAGTAGGACGAAACCGCCATGAAACGGAGGTGGGGAGGTAAACTAAATGATATTGATAGTTGAAGGAGGCTTTTTACCCGGTTTTACGGTTAAGGGAGGAAAATCAGACTATGGAGATAGTTAAGTGAGGAAAATAGGACTTTTCCCCCTTCGCAAACGTCGGGTCCAGGTAACTTGGCCCCCGCCTCTCGGCCGAGAAAACGCTGAAACCATCGCGCGATTCGGTCCAGGGCCAGAAACCTCTGCCCCGTCTTCAAGGAGCCCGATCCGACCACCACGACGGCCCACGCCGTCATCGACAAGTGCCGCGTGCACACCTGCGACCGAGCCGTCGTTCAGCTCGTGGCCGGGCCAATTCTGGTCTCCTGGACGATGAGCGCTAGCTTCACGCTGCCGTACTCGCTCCCGGCCGGATGCAGACAGTAGTGCTCAGCCTCAGTGTCTGTCTCCTCTCACTCTGTCGTCGTTTACCTGCTGCACCGTGGTTCAGTGCATGCAGGTTTGCATCAACGGATCAACCCATACAGTCCTAGTCTCCATCATCGGCGTGCTGCCGAGTGCCGACAGCCGACGCCGGACGATGCACAGGCACAGCACTGTACGTACTTCCCGATTGGCCATATATGCGCAGTTGCGTGCTTAGACTACCCGCAGCGGCGTACGCAAGGCGTCCGGGAAACACCCTCCCAGTATGCCAGTAGCGTAAAAAACGCCGCAGCGGCGTACTGGGAGGCGTCCTAGATCGTCCCGGACGAGCGCCCGTCCTGGCTCTGTCCAGGACGTACGGCCCATACTGGATGGCCACGCGGGGCCCGCGCGTCGTCCTCCGCAGTCCGCACAGCCGGAGGGGAAGGGGAAGAGGGAAGGGGAAGGGGAAGGTGAAGGCCGAGCTCCAGCCATGGCCGGGCCGCCTCCGCCGCGCCGGACATGGAGCAGGAGCGAGCGGCTCGCCGGCGGAAGATGGCAGCGCCGCCGCGCCGGACATGGAGGAGGTGGCCCTCGCCTTGCCCTCATGCCATGGCCGAGATCTGCAGCCGAGCCGCCCGCCCGCCGCAGCCGTGCCGGGCCAGGGAGCTCCGCCGCGCCGGGGTAGCTCCACCGCGCCGGGATCCACCGCTCCGCTCCGTCCCCCGTGGCCGACGGGCATGCGACGCCCCTCCATGGCCGTCCCGCTCTTGGATGCTCCTCCATGCGCCGGCCTGCTCTCCCGCATCGATGCGCCGCCGCCCTTGCCGGAGCCCGGAGCCCGCGCGCCCTCGCCGGAGGGAGGGAGGCCCGTCGGGCGCTCGCCGAGCCGCGCCCCACGCTTGCCCGCCGATTCCGCATCCCGTCCGCGAGGAGGAGCGCTCCCGCACGCGCGCCTGGGCACCACCGCGGCCATGGCCGTGCCCTCGCCGACCGCGAGGAGGAAGCAGGGGAAGGGGCGGGCGCTGGGAAGACGAGAGAGGAGCCGGCGGAGGGACCGAGGGAGAGAGAGGAAAAAGGAGAGATAGAAAAAAATAAAATATTTCTGACATATGGGTCCGACTACTGATAGAGTATGAGAGTAAAGTATGACGAGTGCGGGAGAAAACACTGTAAAAGAGAGAATATCGATGACTAGGATGGAATATTCCTTTTGGGGATGAAATTTAGAGTACCACGAGTGCGGGTAGTCTTAGTGCACAGGTAGCAGAACGATACTCTTTCTGGAAGTACAAACAGACGGCCAGAGTCTCCTGTCCTGACTGGCAATCGAAATCGATTGAGCACTCGATCGGCAGTCGGCACCACCACTACAACAATCAGGAACAGCTATACTAATAGCGACGGCCACTGATCGATCGACCACCTTGCACATAGTGTTATATATTGTTTACCAATCTTGCATATATCATCGCGTCAGCTAGATTTTGCCTTGGACATATGTTTATCCAATTCATTCATTCTACCTGTAAACACAGGACAAACCTTTCATGTCTTCAGCAGATGGTATGACCAGCTGTTTTGGCTTGATCTCAAGTGTCCAGATTAAATACTCGGTGAGGTCAATTTCTAGCCAACTCTGAATAATTCAAAGCTGAAACGTGCACAGCTCGTCAGCTAGCTAGCTGCACTGATCTTACTGCTACCCAGCTACCCAGCATTCAACAACAACCACACAATGCAAGAGGTTAAAAAACCAGGCTCAGCTCAATCTGCTTGTTAAACCTACAGAAAGGTATTCACCAAGTCAACATATACTACTACTGGCTAAATCGCTATAGCAAATATGGTCGCCATTGCCATCACCATCACCAAAGCACAAAACTAATTACAGGAAATTCATCGACAGCGGACCTAGTTGTAATCCTATGTCTCCCGTTAATGGCGATCGGTCAGGCAGGACACGACAAACAATCAATTAACCCTGATATAGCTGCATCGTCTTGCAAGTTGATACCATAGTTATCTGATGAATAAATATACATGACATTCCAGCAGATGGATCGAATATTGTCATCCGTTCGTTTTCTTCTTCTTCTTCTTCAGCTCAAACTGCTGCTCTGGGCCGGGACAGCAGATATATAGTAGAATGTGATATACTGATGTCGATATGGTTGTATATAACTATATATGTTCCAGCCTGATGATGTCTATGTATAATATTCGATAAACTAGTTGAGCGTGTTAGCCTGCGTCATGTGTGATCTTTCACAGATTGCATTCCCGTGGTTGCTACTTGCTAGCTGTGAGAGCTTGAGTTGACTAGAGGTGTATAGATAGACCATTATTGTTAGCACGGGCACTTTGGGTTATTAATTGCATTCCAAATTAATGCATGATGTGTGTTTGGAATTTTTGGAGGAAGGATGAGTACCATTTAACCATTATAATTTGTTCTACAAAATTAATTTGGATAGCATTCCTGTTCTTCTAGCTCCGACATGATGCCTCTACCAAGCTGGCCATGAGTTCATTCTAGTGGAGGGCCACAGCTTCAGATTTTATAAACCCTCAAAACTCTACCTAAACTTATGCCAAAAACTAACATATCACCAACAAATGATCAAGCATACTGATGATGAACTGCAGCTGCATGTCCACCACCACCTGCCATTAGGATTAAGGACCACTTGCCATAATATACATTCTTAGGACAACAACAGGTGACCTGCACTCATAACAAAACACACTGAAGTCTCTGTGACGGCAACCTGAAATCTTTTTCTCACTGCAGTGGTGATGAGGTGAGTTGGGGCCTGACGCTCTTGTTCTTCAGCCATGAAAATGCCAACACTCTTCCTCACAGCCGGCCAATGGTTTTCCTAGGGAATCTAAATCTGTCCTAGTGGCATCTGTGGGCCCACCCTCAATGTCACTCCGGGCCCACATGCCCTGAAACTTGTGGCCAGGGATGGCTGGAGGAGAGGGGTGGTGGGACCAGAAGTCAGGTGGCATGGAAGTTGACATCATATTCAATGTTTGTTGACAGTTGTCTCAGGTTGCTGAGAATGGGAGTGTTGCCAATGGGGCAAACATGTGGTGCCAGAAATTTGAAGGATCCCACTATGTAGTTATATTTGCTATATTTTAAGAAACTAACGGTGTGTGTTTTTTGAATTTTGAATTGAGGTAGGGCAAGGAGTGTGCAGGGAAAAAAGTTTGTGATATCACAATCCATGATTGAAAAGAAGAATGATGCGTTATATATGGATTCGACATATTTGTTGGTGATTCTTGTGTCGCTTAAAAGCTAAGTCAATTTCAAGAAATTGACAACTGATTCGTGATATTTTCAGGGGTCACCTGCTTTGTCTCCCACTTGCTTTAAAATAGTAAAGAATCTCAGTGTAAATTTCTCAAAACGGGTGGTGTGAAAAAGTACTCCTTCCGACCCAAAAAAAACATACAACTATGGATTGCATGTCGTCAAAAATAATGTATTTGTGACTAAACCATGGCACCGTAGTAAGAATTGCATATTTTTTGGAACCAGTAACAAACACCCCAAAATAGAAAATGGGGCTACTTTTAGAAGATTAACTATGCAAAATAGGCAGATCCTTGTTTTACAACTATACATTATGCAATAATCATATTTATTTTCTACTTCGCCCAGTGGCACGTCGATCTAGGGCAGGCAACCTTTTGGAGTGTTTCTAGGCTTGCACATGAGAAGTTTCTTCTTAACACAATATCATAGGAGATTCTTTCCCCCAAGCTTGAGTTTTTTTTTTAAATAATTCATACTCCGACTTCTCCTATTAGTTTTTTTGTTCTCGCAAAGTTTGATGCTAGTACACGGAATAGTGTTCTTTAGTAACGTGCAGTAGAAACAGAGAATCAATATATCAAGGGGATAATTATGAGTATCCTTGATAGAATATGCTGTACTTTGATCCTAGGACTAGGAAACAAAGGAAATATCTCAAAAGATGTGAACAGCATGTAAGCTATTGAATACAACGACATTTGAACCAATTGGCTGGACTGATACTAACCCTTTCAGGACCTCTCTTGTCTTTTACTGCAAAGTTACTATCATAAAGGAACCTGAAATAGAAAATTCATGCTGATGTTATGTTAGGGAAAAAAATGTAGTGATTGATATAAAATATCGGCCTAGCTTTCCAAAAAAATGTATATCAAAATATTAAACATTTGGAAGATTTGGTTCCTTAATATTGAAGAATCCAAGTGTTAGAAATAAATTACATATGTGGTAAATGGCCTCACTAACTCGATATACTTAGCAATATATAGCTGGCGCTCCATCTACTTTTTGCATTCTTAAAATTCTCTCACGGTGATTTAGTTGATTCTAGTGTTTGGACCAAGTGAGAATTGATTCTAGTTAAGATTGAATAACAAGCAGTGATTGAATAACAAGATTGACTAACAGCGTTATGATCTTTATGGAGTAATAATTGGTCAACTAGCTGTTAGTCACATAAATCGAAATAGGGTCCAAATATTTTCCCTTGCTGGTTGAGAAATTCCATAGTTAACTTGCACCCGGTTTCACTCTTCTTGGGTGTCAACTGTCAAATGTAAGGCTTTGGTCAAAAAAAAAAAAGCCTGTCAAATGTAAGGTCATTGACAATAATTCACAATTGACAACTTCATGCTTTAATATATCGAGAGATATTTTCCCAAATAGAATGCTATTAAACCTTGTTCATTTGCGTATCTCACCTTACATTAAAAGGCCATTTACAGGCATGCTAGGTGATCAAACTGAGTCACCATTACAGATGGAGATCGAGATGCCTCCACTGAGAACACAACAAACTTTACCTTAGTTTTTTTTTTTTTCCAAACACTGATACGAGCAAATCAAAACTCGAATACTTTATTTGCCACATGCCAATCAAGCTAGCGAATGTACACATAAATTACTATTGTTGAACGAGGCACTAAGCATCCATTAGTAAAAAAACTCTACAAGCATTGGTAGATGCCATTCCTGAAAATATCTCATCTCTGCTTTGTCACCAATCAACTTTCTCTCTCCCATACTATAGTTGACAGCAACTAGACGTGTCCAATTGTTACCAATGCTTTCCAACAACATGTGTCCTAATGTCTGGAGCAAAAGGCAGGTCATTCATGCAAAGGAGTTAGATCCAAATGTATAGAATTGGTTCCTCCCCCCCCGGCGTCGTCCCCTCCGGGCGACTCGGGCGACCGCCCCGCGCCGCCAACTTCCCCGCCGCCGGCCTCCCGCCGCTGCCGCCGCTCCGGTTGGTGGCGACGGCGGCCCGCCATGGGAGCTCAAAAAGGCCCACCCATGGCACCTTCTCCTTCCTCCTCTCCCCAATCCCCTCCTTGTTCCTCTTCCACTGTGTAATAAACGGCGCCGATGGAGGCCACCGGCGACCCTGGCACGCCAGATCCCGACCGCCGGGGCGGATCCGGTGTCCCCCACCGTGGATCTGGGCGCACGGCGCATGTGGCTGCCGGTGGACGGAGGGCGCGCCTCCGCGGCCATGGCGCCGCCGGCTTGCGCTCGGGAGAGTGCGGGCGCTCCCCTGGCCGGCGCTTCCTCATGGTGACCACGCGAAGCTGCGGCAGGTCCTGGCTACGGCAGTGGCTGGGCGGCCGTGCTGATGGCAGAAGGCGGCGGCGGCAGGAGTCTCTGATGCGCTCGGGTGGACGGAAAACGGGCATGGGGCGTGCGTCCCGTGTCCATGGTCAGCGCGCGTTGCCTCTGCCCGTGGACAACGGACGCCGGCGACCCTGGAACGATGGATCTCGGTCCCTGGAGTGCGGACCCGGTGTTCCCCTCTGTGGATCTGGGCGCGCGACGGGGCTACCCTGCTGGTGGCCGGCCATGGCGCCACCGTCTTTGGGTGGCCGGCGGGGGATTGGAGCAGCGACTCCGTGCCTTTGGCCACGGATCCAGCGCCCATGCCCCTGGTCTGCTGAAGGCCATGGAGCTCGTCGCGGGGTTCACCCCGTGCAGTCTTCCTGCCATGCCCGGCGTGCGGGTCCAGGAGCTGCGTGCTCGGGCAGGCCCAGGACCTTCTTCGGCTCCGACACTCCTGTACCGCGCTAGCCACAATGGGTTGGTGTCGATTACGGATAACCGGCAGTCCACCACGGGGTATCCCACGGCGGTGAGTTTCGGTAAGGGCGTGTTACGATCTACGATCTAGACGTTCGAGAAACAATACAAACCAAGGACAACAGGTTTACCCAGGTTCAGGCCGCTCGGAAGCGTAATACCCTACGTCCTGCTTCTCATGTTATACTGTATGATCAAGTGTCGGGTTACAATGAAGCGCTAAGCTCTCTAGGTTAGGTTGCCAGAGAATAGCCTGCCTTCTAGGGGGGTCCTTGGCCGCTTTATATAGCCGAGCAGCCAAGGGTACACGGGATGTGGTCGGTTACATCAAGTTGTGCCCTAGGAGGACTCTATCTGATCTAACCGACTAAGTATACTTGCGGGACAAGCATCCTTGTGCGCGATCCACCTCCTGGTCGGTTGTGGACCACGCCATCATCTTGTAGTCCAGCCCACCAGCCTGGTCGGTAATGGGCTGGGTCTTGTATGATCTGGGCCGTCTTGCCGAGCAGCCCTGGAACTGTCCATGGTGGTATACCGGATTTATACCCCCCACAGCTAGTCCCCGAGCACCATGTATCTTGAGGAAAGTCCATCTTCTTGACCTGTGCCGAGCAGTATAGATGCAGACCACATTGAGCGCTGGTGATGAGGTGTTGAGCACGCAGTACTGACCACACACTGTAGTGCCGACCACATGCGGTGCTGTCTACGCGTGGTGCCGACCACGTGCGGTGCGGACCACACGTAGTGCCGAGCACATGCAGTGCTGAGCAGGTTTCCCGAGCAGTCTGTGTCCGACCACTGCTTATGTCAAGGAAGCTGTTGATCTTGTCGAAAGATGTATGATGCTCAAAAAGAAAAAAGAATTTTTTTCTTTTTAATTGTCCTGAGACGTGGGCCCACGTTGACACATGACAGAAATGTCAAGGTAGTGTGCAACGTAAGCCGGGAATAAAATCAACTCGAACTTAGTTCGAAACAAAGAGGCCCTAAGTCACCGCGAGGAGACGTGGGCCCACGTAGTCCCCAAGTTCGATGGAAGATAGTATATGTTCTATTGAACTTTTTAAGAAAAAGTCCAAATAGAATACCTACGGCCCTCTCGCTTTAGGAAACGAACTCGGAAAAAATTCTAAGGACCAAGGACATAGGCGTGCATTAAAAAAGGACCAACAGGGGAGCCGGGGCAGTCCCCGGATAAAAAATGAAGCCCACGTGCGGTGCCAAGGAACCGGGCCCGTTAAAATTTTACTAGGGATTGTAAAAAATCTGGCGGCCGCACGTGACAAGTACGGCCCATGGGACCGCGGCCCACTAGGGTAAAAAATGGGGCGGTTCACATGAGTCAGAGGGGGTCCAACCCTAGAAGTCAACCGGACGTCATCCGGAGACTATAAATAGCGGGCGCCGCCGCTAGTGGACGGTTCCGCACTCATTGCGCCGCACTCAAGCGGTTCTTGAGCTCTCCGCATTCTGCGCGCTAGAGAAAACCCGCCGCCGCCGTCCATTTCGCCTCCCGATACGCCGCGGCCGGCAAGCGGGGGCAACCGACAAGATCCGGTCGCCTGCTCTTGCGCCGGAGCCACTGCGTCGAGTAGATCCAGCCACCACCGCCGCGCATCCCGCTAGGGTTTTGCCGCCGCCGGAGATGGGAGTGAAGCGGTCGACCAAGAAGGCCACGAAGGGCGGGGAGTCGGCGAGGCGCGGGCTGGACTGGGTCCAGTCCACCTCGTCCCGGGAATCGCTCGACTTGCTGGCGAGCCATGGGTACCTGCCGCCGCGGGAGATGGGGGTATGGAGGGAGCCTCGCGGCGAGGACGAACCGACGCCATTGCCGGGTGAGTTCGTCGTCTTTGAGGACCAAGTTGTTCGCGGGTTGGGGCAACCAGTGAACGGGTTCCTCCGGGACCTGTGCATATGGTGGTCGATCTCCATATGCAACCCGGACCCCAACTCCATTTTGACCGTGTCCATCTTCATCGCATACTTTGCGAGATGTTTTTGGGCATCCCCCCCCCATTTCAATGCTCCGCCACTTCTTCGTGCTCCGCAAGAAGGGGGTGGAGACCGGGGGTCCCAAGTAGCCGGGGATGTTACATCCGGCTCCGGATGGGTTGGCCGCGTCCCGGCCGGGGAGTAAGTTCAACTCCGCCCCAAGAAATGGAACAGGGCCTGGTTCTATATGAGCCGGGATGTCGCCATTGGGAGGAAGGTGCCATGCGACATCCACCAAATCCCGAGAGGCAAATCCCGGGTGGGGAGAGGCACCACCGTTGGGGATGTCCAGTGGCGGAGCTGCTGGAGTTGATTGACAACCAAGGTGAACGGGGCGCCGGTGGCCGGGATGTGGATGGTCCGTCGCGTGCAACCGTGCAAAGAAAGGACCAACCCACCGTGGCAATACGGTGGGGTGAAGGATCCGGCACGGGAGACGGAGGAGAAGGCCGACGAGAACGACGTCCATCATACGCTCTCGGTCCCGTTTTTGAGAAGTATAACTCAAATACTTCAATGCCGACCACCAAGCAACAGCCGTGCCGTCTCAAAGCAATCCTCCACCTCGGGTAATGCAACAAAAAGTTGTACTTTCGTGATAATGTGGCTGACCACTGATATATTGCTGAGCACTTGAACACTTTGTGTAGGGTCGAAGCGACCATTATTTTTCTGCTGTACCAGTGGAGAACTGGCCAGAGGGCGATGCCCTTCGTGGTCAGCGGCGTCCACAGAGGACTGCCGACCAGGGCGAGGTCGAGGACCTTAGCCCTGAAGATGATGATGATGATGAGGACGAGATCGTGGTGGGAACGACCACCAGGGGGCAACGGCGCGCGGCAATGAAGAAGCCGGCCAGTGCAGCCCCCAAGGAGAAAGAGAAGCCGGCCAACCTTGGTACCGGGGGTAAATTGAACCTCGGCAAGGAGGCCGGCGCCGAGGTCGGCAGCAAGAGGCCGGCCCCGGACAGCCCGGTGTCGCCGGATTCCGACGACACCATCACCTTAGCCGAGCACCGTCGCAAGCGCCAGGCGTGCGCCGGGGATGGCAGTGGCGGCTCTAAGTCACCCCAACCAGTGCCGCGGCGGTCGCCGCGGAACGTCGGGCCAACCCCCGCTCCGCCAAAGCCAAAGCCCGCCGCCGCCTCCTCTACGCCAACCACGGGGGCGGCTGCCCAGGGGGGCGCCGAGCAGTCCCCGGGTGGGCGGCAGGTCCCGCCCAAGACGGTCCCCAAGCCCAGTGCAGGGTCTGGGAGCGGGGCCCCAAGAAGCGGCGGCGTGCCCAAGTTCAAGGGCGGTTTTTGCCGGTAAGTAGTTGTATACTTTGCAATTTGGATTGCTTGCTTTAGAATCAGCTGTGTTAATGCCGATGTTGTGGATATGTAGCCAACCGAGGACTGGCCCTACCCAGAGCTCGACCGGGACTGCGGCCACGCCACCACCAGCGGCTGCGGAGTCAAGCGCAGAGCCCCAGCAGGGCGAGGCGGATGCCACCAGTGCTCCGCCACATGTGGAGACTCCACGGGTGAAGGAGCCGGCGGAGCAGGATATGGTCCCGTCGCCGGAGCCCGTCCGTCGCCCCGTCGAGACAAGTCCGGAGCCGGCGCGGGCCTCGCCAGGGCCGACCGCGCAGGCTACGTCAGAGCCCGGCTCGGCTCGGCGGGAGCCCGGGCGGCGCCCGGCCCTGATCCCCGTCCTCTCCTGTGGAAGAGATCCACAGGGAGCCCCCTCAGGCACCCGCCACCTCCATTCCTCCAAATCGTATCATGATTTCGAGGATGGTGGGGAAGGAGTGGGTCTCGTATGACGAGGTGCCGGAGGAGGTGATGGAGGAGGGCATTAGGGAGGCCCTGGAGACTCTCACCTCCCGGATCCAGGTAAGGTGTTTTGGTATTTGTGATAAATAGTTGTGCGGAGCACGTGCTTGACTGTGTTGTTATCAACAGACCCTGCAGACCACCAATGCCCAGCGTGCGCGGACCATTCAACGGTTCGCGCCGATTGATGAGGAATGCAGGGCACTCCGGGAGGAGAAGGCCAACATGCTGGTGCAAGCACAGGTCTATGAGACCCGGCTTACCGAGAAGGAGGCTGCTCGGCTGGCGTTGGAGCAACAGGTGGAGGCGCTGGAGGAAGGTCGACAAGGTATGTGACCGTATCCTGTTGAAACCAGGCTGAGCACAGTTCGGTTGATATAATACGTGATAACTTCTGCCTCTGCATCAGGGCTGGAGGAGAAGGCTGCGGCCTTGGAGCGGGAGAAAGCCGCTCTGGCCAAGCAGTTGGAAGCCGCCCGGGAGCGAGCCAAGGCGGACGCCGCGCGAGATCGCGGAGCTGACCGGTAAGTTGCAAAACTTCGGTCGATTTTATAGGTTGTCTGCCATGTACTGGATCTAACGGACATGTTAACCACATTGTTGCCGGATGCGATATTAAGGATCGGCACACGGCGCAGCCCAATGCCCGTGGGAGACTCGCGCCTATCTCCAAAAGAAGATGGATCGGAGGACCGAGCAAATCAAGCCGGTTCTCCGTGCGGTCTTCCCGGAGGAGGTGCACCCAACGGACCCGGTCGGCGAAGACGGGGTGGTCGGAGACCGATCCACGTCGTGGCCGGCGTTGCGGACCTCGTCTCGTGGGCGGGCACATGTGCGGTGTCCACAGCGGCGCGGCGGTGGTCCGCTCGAGGGTGGCAGCGGATCCGGCCACCGTCGCGCTCGGGATTGCGCCGGAACTCGGCGATGCTTGACGCCGAGGAGCTCCGGGCCACCTTCGTCCCCGTTGCGGAGTAGCCGGTCGGTGATATGATGCTCATCGAGGACCCCGGCGGAGAATGGTGGTCAAGAGGGGCCTTTGTTTTAAACTTGTGTATTTAAAACTTGTATATAAGTGGTGCCGAGCACGGGGTGCTCGAAACAAAACTTAAGGCCGTGTTAAGATGCAGACAAAGTAGGCATACTTAAGCGGGAGATAAGTATTTTGCCGTTTATTTAATTAAATCGTTATGCATAGCTCGATGCAAAACGTTTTTGAGAAAAATTATGTCGACAAATAAGTTTTGCGCCCACTCTCGAAGCGATTATCTCTGTCAAGGTGACAAAGGGACGCACTAGTGAACAGCGCGGTACGCCGGGATCACTAGGTACGATCCTAAGTACCTATTAGAGGGTGCCTGCCGGATCTCCTAGTGCCGTGTAGCGCGGAGCTGTAGCACATCGACAGAGGACCGAGACGCAGGACCTTATCGAATCGTTCTCGGCGAGTGAAACGCAAAGTTTAGATGTGACTTATGCAGGGCGCATGTATGCAAGGTGGTACGGAATTTCTGAAAAGAAATTGCAATAGGACGAAAAGGAGACAAAGAAAAGAGGAACTTTGTTAATGAAAAACCATGAGTACAAGATACATATCTTTTATGGGTAAAAGCGTATGAGCATCTCTATGTGCCAAGAATTTGGCTCTTCGACTCCATCTAGTGTCTCCAACCGGTACGATGTTGGGCGTGTTACAGCCTTAATTCTGTACGGTCCTTCCCACCTTGGTGATAGCTTGTGGAGGCCGTCCGTATTTTGAATACGGCGGAGCACGTGATCGCCGACCACGAACAATCGTCCTCGGACGTTGCGGTTGTAGTAGCGTCGTACCGTAGCTAAGTACTTCTTAGTCCGAGCACATGACTCAAGGTCCTGTTCTTCCTTAGCGACTATGTCCACCTCTCGAGCTTCGTCGAAGGTGGCTTCATCGTGGTAAGCTACCCGTGGTGATTGGAAAGCGACCTCGTCTGGTATGACAGCCTCTGAGCCGTACACCATAAAGTATGGTGAGACTCCCGTTGCGGCGGCTGGTCCGAGTACGCAGGTCCCCGGATCACTGCGAGATAACTCTTTGAGCCATCGGCCGGGTTTGAGTTTGGTGTCAACCCGGAAGACTCGTTTTTGAGTGCGTCGAGGATCATTCCGTTAGCACGTTCAACTTGTCCGTTAGCTCGGGTGAGCGATGGAGACGTACTTGACCTTGATCGAGGCTATCATCGCAATAATTGAAGAATGCATCACTTGTAAATTGCGAGCCTAGATCGGTGATGATGGTGTTCGGGACACCATATCTCGTGGACAACCTCGTCGAGGAACTAGACGCCTTCTCGGCCGTGGCTTTTTTGACCGGTTTGTATTCAATCCACTTGGAGAATTTGTCAATAAGCACGAAGACATTGGTGTGGCCACCGGGAGCTGGTTTGAAGGGGCCGATCATGTCCGGTCCCCAGCATGAGAAGGGCCAAGCGGCCGGGATTGTTTGTAGATCATGTCTTTGGGACATGAATCGCTTGGCAAACATTTGGCGGTTACGCACCATCGTACGTAATCTTCGGCGTCAGTAACGGCGGTTGGCCAGTAGAAACCTGCCCGGTAGGCTTTGCCGACCAGCGTCCGGGACGCTGCATGGTTGCCACAAGTCCCTTCGTGGATGGCTTTAAGAAGCTCGATCCCGGCCTCCCGAGTGATACACTTCGGAAGATAATGGACTTGGGTGCCTTGCGCATCAACTCGCCATTGACCATAGCGTAGACCTTGGCTCGCGGACCAGCTGTTGGGCAGCAAGTTTGTCCTCCGGGACAAGGTGGTCATTCAGGTATTTGATAAAGGGCTCTCTCCAGTCTTCCTGAGGAGGCGTCGCCTGGTCGGCTGACTCTGTATCTTTATCATCTGCCTGCCGGCTGAGGAGACCATCATCGTCCTCAACGTTGGCGTTACGGCGGTGTGGTCGGTAGGCGACCACCGAAGTAGGTTCCGTGTGTGTTCTCTACCCGATCCGGGATCGAAGGTTTGATTAAGTCTTGAACAAAAACACCGGGGGTAACTTGACACGGGATGAGCCCAAGCTTGGACAGCTCGTCGGCTCCTACGTTCTTTTCGCGGCGGACGTGGATGAATTCCGTCCATAAAACTTGTTCTCAAGTTTGCGAATTTCGGCAACGTAGGCATCCATCTTTTCGTGGACTGTATCCCAATCTTTGTTGACCTGCTTGACGACTAAAGCCGAGTCCCCATAGACCATGAGTCGCTTGATGCCAAGTTCAACGGCGATACGAAGGCCGTGTAAGGCCGCCGTACTCGGCTACGTTGTTGGATGCTTTGAAGTGGATACGCAAAACGTACTTTATCGTGTCCTTGGAAGGAGAGATAAAGTAGACACCAAATTGCCAAGACCATCGATGTTTAAGGAGCCGTCGAAGTACATTGTCCAAGTACTCGGCGTTTGAATCGGCGAGGGGTATGCGATGTCCGTCCACTCCACGATGAAGTCGAGGCAAGGCCCGTGACTTCACCGTCCGTCGGCGCGAAACCGGAGTGTGTACTCGGACGGTTCTAGCGCGTATTTCACGATCCGACCACCGGCGTCTCGGTTGCGAGGGATGTCGCCAAGTGGTACGTCGGTAACGACCGTGATTTTGAAAGCTTGAAAGTAATGGAGCAGCTTGCGTTTGGTGATCAGGAGTGCATACAAGAGCTTTTGTACCTGGTTGTACCGCTGCTTGGACTCACTGAGCACTTCGCTTATGTAATATATGGGGCGCTGGACTCCATAGACGTGTCCTTCCTCCTCACGCTCGACTACTAACACAGTGCTCACCACGTTGGTCGTTGCAGCTATGTATAGGAACAACTCCTCGTCCTGCTTAGGGACCGTCAGGAGTGAAGGGGAGGTGAGGTAAGCTTTGAGCTGTTTAAAAGCCTGGTCGGCCTCCTCGGTCCATTCAAACTTTTCTTTGGCTTTGAGCAGTTTGAAAAAGGGGAGTCCTTTTTCACCCATCCGAGAGATGTATCTTTCTCGGGCGGCTAGGCACCCAAAGGAGTTTTTGGATGTCCTTGGCGCTTGCAGGGCGGTCGTAATTTCGGGACGTCGGCAACCTTCTCGGGATTTGGCTTGATACCTTCCCGGGCCGACTGTGTGTCCGAGAAGGATACCGGATGGTACTCGAAAACGCATTTGTTTGGGTTGAGTTTCCATTGAAACTCATTGAGTTTGTTGAAGGTGCGCTCCAGATTTGTGATCAGGGCGTCCGCCGTTCTTGATTTTATCACCACGTAGTCTACGTAGGCCTCAACAAGATCGTCGGCGATCTCTTTTTTGAGGCAGGACTGGATAGCCCGTTGGTACGTAGCTCCAGCGTTTTTGAGACCGAAAGCCATGGTCGTGTAACAAAAAGCACCGAAGGGGGTGATGAAAGCGGTTTTTTCTTGGTCCTCCTTTTTGAGGGCTATCTGGTGATACCCGAAGTAACAGTCAAGAAACGAGAGCAACTCGCAGCTGGCGGTAGAGTCTACGACCTCATCGATTCGAGGGAGATTGAATGCCTGCTTGGGGCAGTGTTTGTTGAGATCTGTATAATCAACGCACATCCTCCACTCTTTATTCTTCTTTTGAACAAGCACCGGATTGGCTAACCAATCCGGGTGGTACACTTCTTTGATAAAGCCGGCGGCTAAAAGCTTGGCTACTTCTATTCTAATAAGCTCCTTGCGGTCACGGCGAACCGGCGCATCTTACGTCTGACCGGCTTAGCGGTCGTCTTGACATCGAGGTAGTGCTCGGCCTTTTCCCCGGGAACACCGGGCATATCGGAGGGTTTCCATGCGAATATGCCGATGTTTTTCCGAAGGAATTGGACGAGCGCGTCTTCCTATTTAGGGTCAAGGTCGGCTCCGACTTTGGTGACTTTGGAAGGGTCCTCGTCGGAGAGGCGGACCGTCTTCGCGCTCTTCACCTTATTGGATGGGCGCCGACCCGATCCAATAGGTTGCTCGAGCTCGCGGGCGGAACGTCGTCGACGCCCAAGGCCGGTGTGCTTTGCAAAGCGTGTTGCGGTCTTGGAATTCCGCCGCGGCGTAGGCGGCGGTCTCGCACTCTCGAGCCATGAAGACGTTGCCACGTAGGGAGAGTGTTCCCTGCTCGGTGGGCATCTTCAACACCAAGTAGCCATAGTGGGGGACAGCCATGAACTTGGCGATACCAGGGCGGCCCAAAATGGCGTGGTAGGTCCCTTCGAAGTCGGCCACAATGAAGGTGATGTGCTCGGCACGGAAGTGCTGCTTGGTCCCAAACTGCACATCAAGGGTGATCTGCCCGAGCGGGTAAGAGGGCTTTCCGGGCATGATGCCCCAGAATGGTGTGTCGTACGGCTGTAGTTGCTCCTGCGGTATGCCAAGTGCCTTGAAGGCTGGGTAGAATATAATGTTCAGAGCACTGCCGCCGTCGACCAGCACCTTCTCAAAGCGGATGTTGGCTATCACTGGGTCGAGGACCAGTGGGAATCGTCCGGCATCTGGGATGCGTGCCCACATATCTTTGCGGCTGAAAGATATGGGCTGCTCGGACCACGCTGGTACCTTGACATCGGCAATGAGGCCATCGGGCTCTTGCATCGCGATGATGGCGCGGGTCAGCAACTTTCTGTCATGACTTGTTTCGAGCCCGACTTTGCCGCCAAAGATCACAGCCGTGAAGTTCCGCTCGGGTTCCTTGAACGCGTGGCGAGGGTTGACATCTCGTGTCTCGTCCTCTTCTTCTTCTTCCCGCTTGTCGGCGGGCTTGCTTTTGGCCTTGGGGTTGGGTCGAGGCCTATTAGAAGCGGACTTGATGAGAGCGTCCGTCAAAACTCGGCACTCGCCCATGGTGTGACCTTTGCCAGGATGCCGAGGACAGTCCTGGGCAAAGATTTTGTCGAGCACCTCATCCCCGACTGGCCTCTGCCCCTAAACCGCGTTGATGACATTGTCGTTGCGGTTTCGGTTGCGTTTGCCGCCGCCGTAGTTGTCCTGGCCACGCCGCCTGAAGTTAGGTTCGTTGTCGCGTGGACCAGATCCGCGAATGAAATGCTGGTTGTTGCGGCGCTCCTCTTGTCGGCGCGGTGGTCGGTCAGCATCGCTCTCGTCGTCGGAATTGTTCCGACGGTAATTGCGATCTGACGGGCCATCGTCACCCCTGTTCAGGCCGTCGTCCGGGAGCGTGTAATCGTGCGCGATGGCGAGTAACTCCTCCATGGTTTTTGGGCATGCGAGGAGGAGAGCCTTTTGGAGGTCTCGGCCACGTGGTTGGACCGGCCATCGATGAAAGCTTCGACATGTGTCTCCCGAGAGATCTCGGTACGCGATTCCACTGGTCCGAGAAGCGCCGAATGAACTGCCGTAAGGACTCCTTTGGACGAAGGCGAACTGCTTTAAGGCATACTTGGTCCCCGGTTGGACACAAGTAGACTTGAAGTGGTCGACGAAGACTTGCGGCTGCGCCCGGGTGGATGAAACCGGGTTGTAGCCAGAGCAGCCAGGTGGTGACTGTATTGTTGAGCACAACGGGGAGGTAGTTTGCCATGATGTACTCGTCGCCCCTGCTGCTCGGATGGCCACCTCGTAGAGCATGATCCAAAGGCTGGATCTCGCTTGCCGTCGTACGCCTGGATCTCCGAGGTACGGAAATTTTTAGGCCATATGACTGCCTTGAGCTCCTCGGAGAAGGGCGGGATGCCGCCAATGTTCCGGCGTGCTCGGAGGCGCTCATCTATCCGTTCTCGGAGTCCGTCGATCGGGTTGGATTACTTCGTCGTCTTGTCGGCCCCGGTTGCCTTGCTGGCGATTAGGGCGTCATCGACTGTTCTGAGGACGTGCACGTCGTGGAGCTCTGCCGGCTGCTCGACACGGTCGTCGTAGTCCCCTGCGTCTCCATAGGCATATCGCCATTGTGGGACGAATTGTCCCTCCACTCTCAACTCGCCGCTCACGTCGATTCCGGTTACGCGAGAACGGCGGGATCGGTAGAGCTGGCCATGGAGCCCATGGAACGAAGATCGTTCACTTGGTCCTCGGCCGCCGCGAGGAATTCCTGGATCTCGTTGAGTCCGGGGTCTCGGGGAAGTCTGTTTCAATTTCTCCATTGCCACGGCAATGTTTGCCGTGGGGGTCTCATGGACCACTGGGTCGCCAGCACCGTCGAACTCGGGGTTGAGGTTGCGACGCCAGGGTCGGTGCCATGGTCCGGCGCCCGCGTTGGGACGGCCCTCCCCGGCAATGCGTCGTCGGGCGCGATCATTGTTACGAGCTTCCCTTGCCTGCCGCTGGGCGTCCGTCTCGTTTGGAGCCGGGGGCTCGTCATTGCTGACCATCAAAATCGTTGGTCCGAAGCCGGGCGGATACTTGGGGAAATCCGGCGCGGCTGCTGGGGTTTCCGTCCGGTGGTCGGGAGTGATCGGCGTGTCTTCGCGGTCGGATTGAGCTCCGTATCCATTGGATAGTCTTCGTCCGAGGAGAGGTATTCAGTATAATCAGGAGAATACTGCGCGAGCAGATCGGAGACAGTTGGGGAGTCCGGGTTGGCATCCTGAGACGGATCCCCAAGCTCTCGAATCTCCACCATCCCGATTATGTGAGCGGGGCTTCTCGGGATGGTATCCTTGATGAGAAGCGTGTCGAACTGTCGCTCGATGTCCCTTGCATACGTCGACGCCGCGTTGTTCAATCCGAAGGACAGAACGGTTGGATCGTGCGGCGGAGCACTTGGGTCTGCTGCGAGTGGTTCGCTTGGCGGAGCACGACCTTCACGGTTTTGCTGAGCTGGTGCTCGGCGGTTTTGTCGTGCTTCGATAAACTCGTTCAACCTGGGAAGAGGAGGAACGTTTGCTCTGCGCTGGATCTGCTCGGCCGGAATCAGGCGGCTTCCCTGGTTGGGATCTAACCACCGGGAGCTTCTAGCCGTTCTGGAGGGAGCTGGTCGAGCGTCGGCGATCGCTACCGACGGGATCGTGTTCTTGCGACGGACGAAGCCCCGCGGCGTGGTCGAACGGGTGTGAAATCAGAAAAGTCCGGCCCTTTGCGGATCAACTCCTGCGTGGCCTCGACTAGCTTTGTGATCTCGGCCAACCCGCGACCCTGCTGATCTATGAGTTTGATCAGATCTGAGTTGTCAGCAGGCTTTCGTTTGTAGCACGAAAGTTGATCTACGAGTGCTCGGAGATCGGTTGTATCCGCCGTTGCCGAGGGCAACGGGTGTAACAACCCGGAAAATTCCAACAACCAAAATTCCCAACTACAAAATTTTTTCTTAAAAACCTATGTGTGGTTGAGTGTCATGTAGTTGAAACCATGTTTACTCGCCTAATGAACCAATTAGATGCATGTGCACTTTACTATTTATCCTTTACTTATGTTTGAGTTTTACATTCAAGCATTTATATTAAATTATTAACATATGATTGATTTGGAATTTTATTGGCTCTTTTGTATTGATTAAATAAATCAACTACACACATATTTATGTGTTGGGAATATTTTCCCAACTAGCCTATGACCCCCCTATGACCACCATGCAAACTTTGTACAAGTGTCATGGCATAACTACACCAAACACATGCTCAAAAGCCAAAACAGAAAATAGAAAAGGAAAGGATTGGAAGAGAAAATGGCAAAGGCCATTTCGGCCTAACACCCCGGCCCAGTCCACTAAACCTCCTCTCCTCCTCTCTCTTTCCTCTTGGCCCGACCCGGCACGCAAAGCCCGAATGGGACACCCGAGACCGGCCCGTGAACCACCCCCATCTTCATGGCCTTTTATGCCATTTACCCAACCAGCCCACACCGGCCCGCTAACCCTTCCTCTCCTCTCCCCGCTTTCGGCCCGGCAACAAAATTGGCCCAATAGCCACGCCGGCCCGCGAAGGAAGCCGAAGCCGCCCCGCTACACGACGGGAAGGCGACGCCCCCGGGGTCCCACCTGTCATATGTTCCGCCGGTCCCCCCGGACTCCCCTGCTTTTTGACCGGGAAGCGAGACAGCGTAGCCACCACGCCGTTTCTCCATCCGTTTGATCCGCACCGAAGCCGCATCGATGACTCGTAGGAGCGCCACCTGGGCCGACCAGCTCTGGGCACAACATGCCCACGGCGTGGGCATCTCCTCGCGCGCTCCAACCGCCTCGCCAGCGCATATGCTGCTGCCGCGCCGCGCCCTTGCTCCCCCTTTTTCTTGGCCGCGAAGCCAAATTGGCGCCAAATGCTGACCGGTGGAGCCCACGCGAACACGACAGCGACAGCCAGAGCTTCCCTGAGCCACCTGATCATGCCGATGCCCCAATCACCGTTCGCCGTGCGCCCATGTCCACCGCTCGCCTATAAAAGCCCGGCACCGGAGCCTCGGAACCCTAGCCTCTCTTTCCCTCGGCGCCGCCACATCGCCAACGCAGCAAGCCGAGAGCAAGTGGAGAAGAAGAGGAGGGAAGGAGAAGCGGGAGAAGGCGGAGGAAAGAAAAGCTGGAGCACCGCTGCCGGACTCGGAGAAGAACGACGCCGCCGCCGGGAGGAGGAGGCCCACGCCGGAGAAAGGAGTACCGCGAGCTCGCCTGCAACTACACCGCAACGCACTCTTGCTCGCCTACACGGGAAGGTGAGCACCGCCATGAACGCCGTTGCTTTTCCTTCCTCCTCGCCCTGCTCCCATGGCCATGGCGCCCCCGTGCGCGTAGGCGCGAGCCACTGCCGGCTCTAGACACACGCACACACGCACACGGACCGGCCACTTCCCAAACTGACACGCCGGCGTTGATGAACGCCGCCGCGATCGTGCCTTGACCACCATGACACTCGCCGCGGCCATGCCCTGCCACGGCGAGGCCTCGATGCCAGCTCTTCCTGTCCCAACTAGCCTCCTTGCCACCGGATTCGGACACTACTGACCGCAGCGCACTCCATGCGCACGCTTGGCCGAACGGGGAACCACTGGATACCCTCGAACCGCGGACCATGCCGTCGTCGGAGCTCCCCGGAGCGCCGCCAAGCCATGGCTAAGCACCGCCGATTTCCGGCTAATCCAAGGGACCTCGGACCTGTTGGACGCCCGATCTGGGATCGCCTCGACCTGGCACACGCCGTGCGCACGCTTGGCGAAGAAGATGAGCCCTGGACCGCCCCCAAACAGTGACCTTGCCAACGCGGTGCATGCACCAGAGCTCCACCATGCTCCGCCGTGTCGCGCTCGCCCCGTCTCACTCTGGCCGCCTAGTTCCACTTGGAAGCGCCGTCGAGGTCCGCCTTGACTCGCCACGACTGGAAGATGAGACCGGAAGACCCTTCCATGGATGCCCTTGACGGATGCCATGCTCGTCGGAGCTCCGCCGTGGGCTTGTCTTCCGCGCGGACGCCGCCGAAGGTTAAGGTCGTCGCCGTCGTGTCCGTGATGTTGTCCTTGACTTGAATCGACTCCAAGATGGGCCAAATTGCGCATACGCGCGGGCTATGCCCTATTCGCCTTGTGCCACCGCCGCCGTGCTGCCGCCGCCGCGGCCCGCGGCGTAGGGAACTCCCCCGGACTGCCGTGATGCCTCTCTGAGATCGCCGTGGGGTCGCGGAGCTGATGCGCTCGCTAGAACCGACCATGCACCACCGTGGCACCTTGGAGCTACACCATGCCGCCGTCGGCCGCCGTGCCTCTTGCGCCGCCACGGTGCATACGCCGGCCGCTGTGGACCGTTAGGACTTGCTGTGAAGCTACCAATAGATCCGCCTTGGACTCGCGATGCCGGCGCGCTCGCTACCTGTGGCCAAGGACGACCGACGAGGCCACGTGCCCGACCTTGCCATCGCCAGCCATGGCGTCGCACGCGCTAGAGCAAGGATTGGGGAAGAAAGGGGAAGCAGATGGAGAAGAGATGAGGATGAACGCGGTTCACCTGAGAAGTGAGACTGACAGCGGACCCCATCGACCCCTACCTACCGTGCACCACACCCATGGACCTAGTGCCCTGCTGACATAAATCCATGAACCCGGAGTGCATGAACCGTGTGGAGGAGAGACGAGGATTGGACTTGGTTCACCATAGACCGTGTTGCGGTCTATGGACCATGTACTAACAGTCCACCATGAGCCAGCACCTGGAATCAGACCGTGGACCAGAGCCCACTCGCGGCCCAATAGACGACGTGGACACACCGCACCCCGACACGTGGCGGGCCCGGCCGGCCCATACCGGCCCCGACCCGCCCCTACCAGGCCCGCTTCGGGCCCATAGTGTTGACCCGGTCAATGATGACGTCACCGCCGACGTCACCATGGTCCCACGGCCACGTCGGCCCGGACATGCGGGACGCCACGTGGCCCGCATAGCGGCTTGACACGTGTCGGCCCAGGAATATTCTGCCTCTTTTCATTTTCAGAATATATATTAAACTTCGGAAAATCATAACTAATTCATACGAGCTCCAAAAATGATTATCTTTATATCGAAATTCATCTAAAATCGTGCTCCATCTCTTGAGCCTATGTTTGAGTGCATTTGGATCTTTTTGTTATTCATTGGTTCTTTGTGGATTCTATAGGTGTCGCTAACGCGACTATTATGTCTCGATTACAGAGTCGATTTAGGAGGAGGAGCCCCGATCGACTACATCCGACGAAGGAGGACTTGTACGACTACGGTTGGATTTGTACCACTACTACCTCGACATCGCAGTGTCATGGCAGCACCTTCTTTTAGAGAATCCTATTAGACATTGCATTATTTATAGAATTGCTAGCGCTTTATATTTATTCCTTTGCTAGTATATGATGCATGCTATTGCACGAGCCATTTATATCCCTTGATTGAAAACCCTTCACCATATTACCCGGCTTTGCGCTCGCACTTATATTATTATTGCCACCTTTACGCTTGCTTGCACTTTATATCACCATACTTATTACTCCACTTCGCATTGGATCCGTGATGTGATGCGGGTGGTGAACCCCGGGAATGGTTTTGGCTTGGGATGCCAGCCTTGGTGGACTTGGTGAGATTCTGGTGGTTCTGCGAGTGTGACTTGGGTGCGTGGAGGGTGAGGGTTGAGTCGACTGAGCCGGGATATACGACGAGCTTATGGAGCGAGTCTTGCCCTGGGATGGACTGGACATTCCTGTGCGGATACCTGTGGCGGGTATACTTGTGGTTGGGGAAACCCCTGAGTGTGGGCTTGTCGTGGGCCGCTCAGGGAGAAGGTGCTGTGGTGGCACGTGGTGCCAGGATGGCACCCGAACGGTAACCCTGTTGGAGACATCTCGGCTTGGTCATATCTAAGGACTTACTAGTACTCAGTTACTTCAGGACTCCTTTACAGACCACATGTTCCTTGTAATGGGGAGACGGCTGGACTACTTGGTAGCACGGTGCCACTACTACTAGGCGAGATGTGTAGGGAGGTACGGGCATGCGATGGACCCACACCCTTCAGAGACGTATGGACGCGTAATCGGGCACGGTTCATGACTTCACGGTTTCAGCACCCGAAGTACTTGGGGCGTTCCGTGCCGAGAGGTAGGGTGGCATCGTTCTATTATAGCAAGCGTCGGAATCCGCCTAGGCGTGCGCACGCCGATGAAGGCAATCTTGTGGTGTGTAAAACCTCTGCGAGTGTTCTTGGTTGATCGATCGATACATATGCCGACTTGTCGGCTATGGACTGTCCCGTGTTCGCTTCACTAGATAGGAGAGGAGTGTTCTACCTTCCCCGAGCATTTCCGGTCGTGAGCCTAGATGGGGGCTGCGGGCCGCCGAGACGTACCGAGAGGGAGTTGGTCCGCCGACATGAGTGTGTAAGATGTGGTGATGGTGGTGAGATGATGTGGATTTGGGATGGATGAGATGATGAATGGATGGATGTGTGTGGGAATGGGAATGTGTTAAACTTGACTATATTATTATTATTGTTACTACTATTTACTTGCTATTTCGCATGCGCTAGGATGCAAACCATAGCCAAATTATAGGATCGCGGATCCCTTTATTTTCTCTTTTCCACTAAAGCTCATTCGGTGCTTGACCATGGCCTGCACACATCCGCGGTGTGCAGATTTTCCCGCTTCTCGCAATGTCAAACGGAATAGAAGGTCTCGTGCCTACGCTCAAGTTGGAGTTTGAAGCTGCTTCCGCGTTACTTCCGCCTTCTCAAGCTGTTTTGGATGATAGATATACTTTGTATCCGCCTTGTGGCGTTGTAATTATTAATGTAAACCCCTCTACTTGTACTCTTTAGATTCATAATTCGATGTATGGAATTGATTATCGACTGATGTATATCATTCTGTGAGATTTTCCTTCGTGGAAAATTGAGGATGTTTCAGTTGGTATCAGCTCCTTGCTTGACCCTAGGACGAGACCCTCAGGTTTGGACGATAGAATAGGTTGAGCCAGCCCTTCCTTCGGTTATATTACCGACCTTGCACCATTTTGTGCATTGCTTACCTCTTGAAATGGACTTGGTGACCCTATTTCTTGGACCCAAGTGGAGATGACAACCTTGAAGAGAATGTCTTCTACCTCGAGTACCACGATGGATATGTCCAAGTTACGCAAGAAGCGCTTCAACAATCGGAGTCCCCGAAGATAAGTAACAATAGACGTGCCACAAATGGGTAGTGCCTAGAGGAGACAAAGTCTGCTACATGGTGACTCTACAGATTCTCCCAAGTGAAGAGGCGCCACAGCGAAGGATGCATACGAACTCCTCGAGCATGGCCTCCTAACGTCTATTTTTCCCGTGCCCTCGATGCCTCCAATAGTGCCATAGGGTAATGGGATGAAGCCGAACACACCTAGACCCAAGAGTCTGATGGGAAAATTGGAAGAAGGTTCCTTTACCCCACCAGTTCAACTCTACAGACAAGATTCATCATGATAAGGGGGTAGGTAGAAGATGATCAAGATGAATCCCATTTAGCTACAAGTCATACTATGAGTAGAGTGGAATGTCTACCACCATGAGCTACCTACGCGTAGTATGTTTTCTTCGCAGATCTTTTGGTGTAGCTACCAAGGATATCGCCTTGTAATCAACCCAATGTAATGAGTGCTTGGTTCTTATCGCATTTTTATGGTTCTTCATGCTTCTTTGTATGAGTGTAGGATAGATTTAGATGTTTTAAATTGTTTAAATCATCTAATTATTACAC
Organism: Themeda triandra; assembly: GCA_018135685.1. Lineage (NCBI taxonomy): Eukaryota > Viridiplantae > Streptophyta > Magnoliopsida > Poales > Poaceae > Themeda > Themeda triandra. Next base: position 185,303 of record JAENPR010000265.1, on the reverse strand, counting down.
AAAGTTGACAATAAATCATGGCACATACACAAAGTACATCGACCTTTTTACGACACCCGCAACAGGATGAACACCCATCACTGCGGGGTCGTACGACGGCCGCTCACCCTCTACAAGACTGCCATGGGCCATGGACGTGGTGGTCCCATATCACCCTCTGATCACAGCTTTGAGGAAGAACCTTATGGTCACACTCAGCTATTCACTAGAACCCTTGCTAATGGAAGTCTCACACCGTCCTCACAATCTCTAGCTAAGGTGTTGTCCCAACAAACTCAACTCCTAGAGACCCTATCTCGAGAACCGCAACTTGATATCGCAAAGGAGACACTTACCACACCCTCAAAGAAGTGATTAGCAAGGCAAAGGAATCAGAACAAGACCTAGGCTATGAAGAAAGCTACAAATACAAGAAGCTGAGAATCAATGAGCCATCTCCCAGTTCAACACATCGGAGGAAGTGCAAGAGAGTTACTCAAGCAGTCACACCAACTCCAAACCCGGGAGAGAGCATCAACACCCTCAAGTACCCTCACCCTGAGGAAGACAGATCCCTGCAGAACCACCAAGCCCAGAGCTATGACATACGGAATGCCACTGCACCTACTCCTGCAGGCACTACAACCCTTGAGTGCTATGGATGTGGCAAATCTGGCCATAAAGTCGCCAAATGCCCGAGGAAGGAAACCACTCCACCTAGTCAGAATCGTGGTGTGAAGCGGTCTGCTACAAGTTCGAGTGTGAGGCAAGTAAGATGCTTTGGATGTCTCAAAGAAGGCCACAAGATTGTTGATTGCCCCGAGGAGAAGACTCGAGATCCGGATCAAGCGGATCAAGGTTCGGCCAAGAAGATTCGAAGTGCTACTCGAGCTGCCCACTTTCGGCTTACCCACAAGATTGTTGATCGTCCCGAAGAGAAGATTGACGAGCCAAAGCCTCTACCCGGCAAGATCGAGTACGATGAACCACAATGCTCGTAGAGCTGCTCGGCGTCTCGCTCGATCAACTACCTAGAATGTACTTAACGTGGAGTACGGCACAAATCATATCTATTATCTAGATTTCGGCGAGATTATTTCATGTATCTGTTTAAGATGTTTAGCATCAAGTTTGTACGAGAATTTGGTTTAATAATGTCGGAACTCCTAAAGTCGTTTGGAATATTATCTCGAATCATCGAGTAGCGCGTGAAGCGTGGTGGACCCATAACCCACTAGACCCTGGATCGAAATCGGGAGCATAAAAGTAGAACATGATCTAGTCTAAACTAATGGTGATCCTTCCATACATCAACCACACTCTACCAGTGCAAATACCGAAGTATTGTCGAAGGGTTCCTTTGGAATTCCTAAGATCCACATGGAGTAATTTCAACAAGCTACATGGAACAAGTAGTCAGATGACGATCAAACTTCACTTTACCACTCACGTAGTACTACACACCTTAAATCTCGGGGACGAGATTCTGATAAGGGGGTAGGACTGTAACAACCCGGAAAATTCCAACAACCAAAATTCCCAACTACAAAATTTTTTCTTAAAAACCTATGTGTGGTTGAGTGTCATGTAGTTGAAACCATGTTTACTCGCCTAATGAACCAATTAGATGCATGTGCACTTTACTATTTATCCTTTACTTATGTTTGAGTTTTACATTCAAGCATTTATATTAAATTATTAACATATGATTGATTTGGAATTTTATTGGCTCTTTTGTATTGATTAAATAAATCAACTACACACATATTTATGTGTTGGGAATATTTTCCCAACTAGCCTATGACCCCCCTATGACCACCATGCAAACTTTGTACAAGTGTCATGGCATAACTACACCAAACACATGCTCAAAAGCCAAAACGAGAAAATAGAAAAAGGAAAGGATTGGAAGAGAAAATGGCAAAGGCCATTTCGGCCTAACACCCCGCCCGATCCACTAAACCTCCTCTCCTCCTCTCTCTTTCCTCTTGGCTCGACCGGCACGCAAGGCCCAATGAGGGACACCGAGACCGGCCCGTGAACCACCCCCATCTTCATGGCCTTTTATGCCATTTACCCAACCAGCCCACACCGGCCTCGCTAACCCTTCCTCTCCTCTCCCCGCTTTCGGCCCGACAACAAAATTGGCCCAATAGCCACGCCGGCCCGCGAAGGAAGCCGGCCGCCCCCGCTACGCGACGGGGAAGGCGACGCCCCACGGGGTCCCACCCGTCATATGTTCCGCCGGTCCCCCCCGAACTCCCCGCTTTTGGCCAAGGGAAGCGAGGCGGCGTAGCCACCACGCCGTTTCTCCATCCGTTTGATCCGCACCGAAGCCGCATCGACGACTCGTAGGAGCGCCACACGGCCGACCGGCTCGGGCACAACATGCCCACGGCGTGGCATCTCCTCGCGCGCTCCAACCGCCTCGCCGACGCATATCTGCTGCCTGCGCGCGCCCCCTTGCTCCCCTTTTTCTTGGCCGCGAAGCCAAATTGGCGCCGAGACGCCGACCGGTGGAGCCCACGCGAACACGACGGCGCGGCCCGGAGCTTCCCGAGCCACGATCATGCCGATGCCCCGATCACCGTTCGCCGTGCGCCCATGTCCACCGCTCGCCTATAAAAGCCCGGCACCGGAGCCTCGGAACCCTAGCCTCTCTTTCCCTCGGCGCCCGCCACATCGCCAACGCAAGAAGCCGAGAGCAAGTGGAGAAGAAGAGGAGGGAAGGAGAAGCGGGAGAAGGCGGAGGAAAGAAAAGCCGGAGCACCGCCGCCGGGACTCGGAGAAGAAGGACGCCGCCGCCGGAGGAGGAGGCCCACGCCGGAGAAAGGAGTACCGCGAGCTCGCCCGCAACTACACCGCACCGTGCTCTTGCTCGCCTACAGGGGAAGGTGAGCCCCGCCATGAACGCCGTTGCTTTTCCTTCCTCCTCGCCCCCGCTCCCATGGCCATGGCGCCCCGTGCGCGTAGGCGCGAGCCACCGCCGGCTACGGACACACGCACACACGCACACGGACCGGCCACTTCCCAAAGCGACACGCCGGCGTTGATGAACGCCGCCGCGATCGTGCCTTGACCACCATGACACTCGCCGCGGCCATGCCCCCGCCACGGCGAGGCCTCGATGCCGGCTCTTCCCGTCCCAACTAGCCCCCTTGCCACCGGATTCGGACACTGCGACCGCAGCGCACTCCATGCGCACGCTTGGCCAAATGGGGAACCACTGGATACCCTCGAACCGCGGACCATGCCGTCGTCGGAGCTCCGGAGCGCCGCCAAGCCATGGCTGAGCACCGCCGATTTCCGGCTAATCCAAGGGACCTCGGACCCGTTGGACGCCCGATCTGGGATCGCCTCGACCTGGCACACGCCGTGCGCACGCTTGGCGAAGAAGATGAGCCCGGGACCGCCCCCAAACCGTGACCTTGCCAACGCGGTGCATGCACCAGAGCTCCACCATGCGCCGCCGTGTCGCGCTCGCCCCGTCTCGCTCCGGCCGCCTAGTTCCACTTGGAAGTGCCGTCGAGGTCCGCCTTGACTCGCCACGACGGAAGATGAGACCGGAAGACCCTTCCATGGATGCCCTTGACGGATGCCATGCTCGTCGGAGCTCCGCCGTGGGCTTGTCTTCCGCGGACGCCGCCGAAGGTTAAGGTCGTCGCCGTCGTGTCCGTGATGTTGTCCTTGACTTGAATCGACTCCGAGATGGGCCAAATTGCACATACGCGCGGGCTATGCCCTATTCGCCTTGCGCCACCGCCGCCGTGCTGCCGCCGCCGCGGCCCGCGGCGTAGGGAACTCCCCCGGACTGACTGCCGTGATGCCTCTCTGAGATCGCCGTGGGGTCGCGGAGCTGATGCGCTCGCTAGAACCGACCATGCACCACCGTGGCACCTTGGAGCTACACCATGCCGCTGTCGGCCGCCGTGCCTCTTGCGCTGCCACGGTGCATACGCCGGCCGCTGTGGACCGTTAGGACTTGCTGTGAAGCTACCAATAGATCCGCCTTGGACTCGCGATGCCGGCGCGCTCGCTACCTGTGGCCAAGGATGACCGACGAGGCCACGTGCCCGACCTTGCCATCGCCAGCCATGGCGTCGCACGCGCTAGAGCAAGGATTGGGGAAGAAAGGGGAAGCAGATGGAGACGAGATGAGGATGAACGCGGTTCACCTGAGAAGTGAGACTGACAGCGGACCCCATCGACCCCTACCTACCGTGCACCACACCCATGGACCTAGTGCCCTGCTGACATAAATCCATGAACCCGGAGTGCATGAACCGTGTGGAGGAGAGACGAGGATTGGACTTGGTTCACCATAGACCGTGTTGCGGTCTATGGACCATGTACTAACAGTCCACCATGAGCCAGCACCTGGAATCAGACCGTGGACCAGAGCCCACTCGCGGCCCAATAGACGACGTGGACACACCGCACCCCGACACGTGGCGGGCCCGGCCCGGCCCATACCGGCCCTGACCCGGCCCTACCAGGCCCGCTTTGGGCCCATAGTGTTGACCCGGTCAATGATGACGTCACCGCCGACGTCACCATGGTCCCACCCACGTCGCCCGGACATGCGGACGCCACGTGGCCCAGTAGCAGCTTGACACGTGTCGGCCCAGGAATATTCTGCCTCTTTTCATTTTCAGAATATATATTAAACTTCGGAAAATCATAACTAATTCATACGAGCTCCAAAAATGATTATCTTTATATCGAAATTCATCTAAAATCGTGCTCCATCTCTTGAGCCTATGTTTGAGTGCATTTGGATCTTTTTGTTATTCATTGGTTCTTTGTGGATTCTATAGGTGTCGCTTAACGCGACTATTATGTCTCGATTACGAGTCGATTTAGGAGGAGGAGCCCCGCGATCGACTACATCCGACGAAGGAGGACTTGTACGACTACGGTTGGATTTGTACCACTACTACCTCGACATCGCGGGTGTCATGGCAGCACCTTCTTTTAGAGAATCCTATTAGACATTGCATTATTTATAGAATTGCTAGCGCTTTATATTTATTCCTTTGCTAGTATATGATGCATGCTATTGCACGAGCCATTTATATCCCTTGATTGAAAACCCTTCACCATGTTACCCAGCTTTGCGCTCGCACTTATATTATTATTGCCACCTTTCTGCTTGCTTGCACTTTATATCACCATACTTATTACTCCACTTCGCATTGGATCTGTGATGTGATGCGGGTGGTGAACCCCTGGGAATGGTTTTGGCTTGGGATGCCAGCCTTGGTGGACTTGGTGAGATTCTGGTGGTTCTGCGAGTGTGACTTGGGTGCGTGGAGGGTGAGGGTTGAGTCGGCTTGAGCCGGGATATACGACGAGCTTATGGAGCGAGTCTTGCCTGGGATGGACTGGACATTCCTATGCGGATACTGTGGCGGGTATACTTGTGGTTGGGGAAACCCCGAGTGTGGGCTTGTCGTGGGCCGCTCGGGGAGAAGGTCTTTGTGGTGGCACGTGGTGCCGGGATGGCACCCGAACGGTAACCCCGTTGGAGACATCTCGGCTTGGTCATATCTAAGGACTTACTAGTACTCGGTTACTTCGGGACTCCTTTACGGACCACATGTTCCTTGTAATGGGGAGACGGATGGACTACTTGGTAGCACGGTGCCACTACTACTAGGCGAGATGTGTAGGGAGGTACGGGCATGCGATGGACCCACACCCTTCGAGAGACGTATGGACGCGTAAGCTGGGCACGGTTCATGACTTCACGGTTTCAGCACCCGAAAGTACTTGGGGCGTTCAGAGCGAGAGGTAGGGTGGCATCGTTCTATTATAGCAAGCAGTCGGAATCCGCCTAGGCGTGCGCACGCCGATGAAGGCAATCTTGTGGTGTGTAAAACCTCTGCAGAGTGTTCTTGGTTGATCGATCGATACATATGCTGACTTGTCAGCTATGGACCTGTCCTGTGTTCTGCTTCACTAGATAGGAGAGGAGTGTTCTACCTTCCCCGAGCATTTCCGGTCGTGAGCCTAGATGGGGGCTGCGGGCCGCTGAGACAGACCGAGAGGGAGTTGGTCTGCCGACATGAGTGTGTAAGATGTGGTGATGGTGGTGAGATGATGTGGATTTGGGATGGATGAGATGATGAATGGATGGATGTGTGTGGGAATGGGAATGTGTTAAACTTGACTATATTATTATTATTGTTACTACTATTTACTTGCTATTTCGCATGCGCTAGGATGCAAACCATAGCCAAATTATAGGATCGCCGAGATCCCTTTATTTTCTCTTTTCCACTAAAGCTCATTGGTGCGACCATGGCACACACATGCGCGGTGTGCAGATTTTCCTGCTTCTCAGTAATGTCAAACGGAATAGAAGGTCTCGTGCCTACGCTCAAGTTGGAGTTTGAAGCTGCTTCCGCGTTACTTCCGCCTTCTCAAGCTGTTTTGGATGATAGATATACTTTGTATCCGCCTTGTGGCGTTGTAATTATTAATGTAAACCCCTCTACTTGTACTCTTTAGATTCATAATTCGATGTATGGAATTGATTATCGACTTGATGTATATCATTCTATGAGATTTTCCTTCGTGGAAAATTGAGGATGTTTCAGTTGGTATCAGCTCCTTGCTTGACCCTAGGACGAGACCCTCAGGTTTGGACGATAGAATAGGTTGAGCCAGCCCTTCCTTCGGTTATATTACCGACCTTGCACCATTTTGTGCATTGCTTACCTCTTGAAATGGACTTGGTGACCCTATTTCTTGGACCCAAGTGGAGATGACAACCTTGAAGAGAATGTCTTCTACCTCGAGTACCACGATGGATATGTCCAAGTTCTGCAAGAAGCGCTTCAACAATCAGGAGTCCCTGAAGATAAGTAACAATAGACGTGCCACAAATGGGTAGTGCCTAGAGGAGACAAAGTCTGCTACATGGTGACTCTACAGATTCTCCCAAGTGAAGAGGCGCCACAGCGAAGGATGCATACGAACTCCTCGAGCATGGCCTCCTAACGTCTATTTTTCCCATGCCCTCGATGCCTCCAATAGTGCCATAGGGTAATGGGATGAAGCCGAACACACCTAGACCCAAGAGTCTGATGGGAAAATTGGAAGAAGGTTCCTTTACCCCACCAGTTCAACTCTACAGACAAGATTCATCATGATAAGGGGTAGGTAGAAGATGATCAAGATGAATCCCATTTAGCTACAAGTCATACTATGAGTAGAGTGGAATGTCTACCACCATGAGCTACCTACGCGTAGTATGTTTTCTTCGCGAGATCTTTTGGTGTAGCTACCAAGGATATCGCCTTGTAATCAACCCAATGTAATGAGTGCTTGGTTCTTATCGCATTTTTATGGTTCTTCATGCTTCTTTGTATGAGTGTAGGATAGATTTAGATGTTTTAAATTGTTTAAATCATCTAATTATTACACAAAGTTGACAATAAATCATGGCACATACACAGTACATCTGACCTTTTTACGACACACCGCAACAGGATGAACACCCATCACTGCGGTCGTCGGCGGCCGCTCACCCTCTACAAGACCTGCCATGGGCCATGGACGTGGTGGTCCCATATCACCCTCTGATCACAGCTTTGAGGAAGAACCTTATGGTCACACTCAGCTATTCACTAGAACCCTTGCTAATGGAAGTCTCACACCGTCCTCACAATCTCTAGCTAAGGTGTTGTCCCAACAAACTCAACTCCTAGAGACCCTATCGAGAACCGCACCTTGATATCGCAAAGGAGACACTTACCACACCCTCAAAGAAGTGATTAGCAAGGCAAAGGAATCGAGAACAAGACCTAGGCTATGAAGAAAGCTACAAATACAAGAAGCGAGAATCAATGAGCCATCTCCCGAGTTCAACACATCGGAGGAAGTGCAAGAGAGTTACTCAAGCGATCACACCAACTCCAAACCCGGGAGAGAGCATCAACACCCTCAAGTACCCTCACCCCCGAGGAAGACAGATCCTGCAGAACCACCAAGCCCCGGAGCTATGACATACGGAATGCCACTTGCACCTACTCCTGCCGGGCACTACAACCCTTGAGTGCTATGGATGTGGCAAATCGGCCATAAAGTCGCCAAATGCCCGAGGAAGGAAACCACTCCACCTAGTCGGAATCGTGGTGTGAAGCGGTCTACGCTACAAGTTCGAGTGTGAGGCAAGTAAGATGCTTTGGATGTCTCAAAGAAGGCCACAAGATTGTTGATTGCCCCGAGGAGAAGACTCGAGATCCGAGATCAAGCGAGATCAAGGTTCGACAAGAAGATTCGAAGTGCTACTCGAGCTGCCCACTTTCAGCTTACCCACAAGATTGTTGATCGTCTGAAGAGAAGATTGACGAGCCGAAGCCTCTACCCGGCAAGATCGAGTACGATGAACCACAATGCTCGTAGAGCTGCTCGGGCGTCTCGCTCGATCAACTACCTAGAATGTACTTAACGTGGAGTACGGCACAAATCATATCTATTATCTAGATTTTGGCAGAGATTATTTCATGTATCCTGTTTAAGATGTTTAGCATCAAGTTTGTACGAGAATTTGGTTTAATAATGTCGGAACTCCTAAAGTCGTTTGGAATATTATCTCGAATCATCAGAGTAGCGCAGCGGAAGCGTGGTGGACCCATAACCCACTAGACCCTGGATCGAAATCAGGAGCATAAAAGTAGAACATGATCTAGTCTAAACTAATCTGTGATCCTTCCATACATCAACCACACTCTACCAGTGCAAATACCGAAGTATTGTCGAAGGGTTCCTTTGGAATTCCTAAGATCCACATGGAGTAATTTCAACAAGCTACATGGAACAAGTAGTCAGATGACGATCAAACTTCACTTTACCACTCACGTAGTACTACACACCTTAAATCTCGGGGACGAGATTCTGATAAGGGGGTAGGACTTTGTAACAACCCGGAAAATTCCAACAACCAAAATTCCCAACTACAAAATTTTTTCTTAAAAACCTATGTGTGGTTGAGTGTCATGTAGTTGAAACCATGTTTACTCGCCTAATGAACCAATTAGATGCATGTGCACTTTACTATTTATCCTTTACTTATGTTTGAGTTTTACATTCAAGCATTTATATTAAATTATTAACATATGATTGATTTGGAATTTTATTGGCTCTTTTGTATTGATTAAATAAATCAACTACACACATATTTATGTGTTGGGAATATTTTCCCAACTAGCCTATGACCCCCCTATGACCACCATGCAAACTTTGTACAAGTGTCATGGCATAACTACACCAAACACATGCTCAAAAGCCAAAACAGAAAATAGAAAAAGGAAAGGATTGGAAGAGAAAATGGCAAAGGCCATTTCGGCCTAACACCCCGGCCCGATCCACTAAACCTCCTCTCCTCCTCTCTTTTCCTCTTGGCTCGACCGGCACGCAAGGCCCAACGGACACCGGACCGGCCCGTGAACCACCCCCATCTTCATGGCCTTTTATGCCATTTACCCAACCAGCCCACACCGGCCTGCTAACCCTTCCTCTCCTCTCCCTGCTTTCTGGCCCGACAACAAAATTGGCCCAATAGCCACGCCGGCCCGCGAAGGAAGCTGAAGCCGCCCCCGCTACGCGACAGGAAGGCGACGCCCCCTGGGGTCCCACCTGTCATATGTTCCGCCGGTCCCCCCCCGAACTCCCCTGCTTTTTGACCGGGAAGCGAGGCAGCGTAGCCACCACGCCGTTTCTCCATCCGTTTGATCCGCACCGAAGCCGCATCGACGACTCGTAGGAGCGCCACCTGGGCCGACCCGCCGGCTCGGGCACAACATGCCCACGGCGTGGGCATCTCCTCGCGCGCTCCAACCGCCTCGCCAGCGCATATGCTGCTGCCGCGCCGCGCCCTTGCTCCCCCTTTTTCTTGGCCGCGAAGCCAAATTGGCGCCAGACGCTGACCGGTGGAGCCCACGCGAACACGACAGCGACAGCCAGAGCTTCCCTGAGCCACCTGATCATGCCGATGCCCCGATCACCGTTCGCCGTGCGCCCATGTCCACCGCTCGCCTATAAAAGCCCGGCACCGGAGCCTCGGAACCCTAGCCTCTCTTTCCCTCGGCGCCGCCACATCGCCAACGCAAAGAAGCCGAGAGCAAGTGGAGAAGAAGAGGAGGAAGGAGAAGCGGGAGAAGGCGGAGGAAAGAAAAGCCGGAGCACCGCCGCCGGACTCGGAGAAGAAGGACGCCGCCGCCGGAGGAGGAGGCCCACGCCGGAGAAAGGAGTACCGCGAGCTCGCCTGCAACTACACCGCACCGCGCTCTTGCTCGCCTACAGGGGAAGGTGAGCACCGCCATGAACGCCGTTGCTTTTCCTTCCTCCTCGCCCTGCTCCCATGGCCATGGCGCCCCCGTGCGCGTAGGCACGAGCCACTGCCGGCTCTGGACACACGCACACACGCACACGGACCGGCCACTTCCCAAACTGACACGCCGGCGTTGATGAACGCCGCCGCGATCGTGCCTTGACCACCATGACACTCGCCGCGGCCATGCCCTGCCACGGCGAGGCCTCGATGCCGGCTCTTCCTGTCCCAACTAGCCCCCTTGCCACCGGATTCGGACACTATTGACCGCAGCGCACTCCATGCGCACGCTTGGCCAAATGGGGAACCACTGGATACCCTCGAACCGCGGACCATGCCGTCGTCGGAGCTCCCCGGAGCGCCGCCAAGCCATGGCTGAGCACCGCCAATTTCCGGCTAATCCAAGGGACCTCGGACCCGTTGGACGCCCGATCTGGGATCGCCTCGACCTGGCACACGCCGTGCGCACGCTTGGCGAAGAAGATGAGCCCTGGACCGCCCCCAAACCGTGACCTTGCCAACGCGGTGCATGCACCAGAGCTCCACCATGCGCCGCCGTGTCGCGCTCGCCCCGTCTCGCTCCGGCCGCCTAGTTCCACTTGGAAGTGCCGTCGAGGTCCGCCTTGACTCGCCACGACTGGAAGATGAGACCGGAAGACCCTTCCATGGATGCCCTTGACGGATGCCATGCTCGTCGGAGCTCCGCCGTGGGCTTGTCTTCCGCGCGGACGCCGCCGAAGGTTAAGGTCGTCGCCGTCGTGTCCGTGATGTTGTCCTTGACTTGAATCGACTCCGAGATGGGCCAAATTGCGCATACGCGCGGGCTATGCCCTATTCGCCTTGCGCCACCGCCGCCGTGCTGCCGCCGCCGCGGCCCGCGGCGTAGGGAACTCCCCCGGACTGACTGCCGTGATGCCTCTCTGAGATCGCCGTGGGGTCGCGGAGCTGATGCGCTCGCTAGAACCGACCATGCACCACCGTGGCACCTTGGAGCTACACCATGCCGCTGTCGGCCGCCGTGCCTCTTGCGCTACCACGGTGCATACGCCGGCCGCTGTGGACCGTTAGGACTTGCTGTGAAGCTACCAATAGATCCGCCTTGGACTCGCGATGCCGGCGCGCTCGCTACCTGTGGCCAAGGACGACCGACGAGGCCACGTGCCCGACCTTGCCATCGCCAGCCATGGCGTCGCACGCGCTAGAGCAAGGATTGGGGAAGAAAGGGGAAGCAGATGGAGACGAGATGAGGATGAACGCGGTTCACCTGAGAAGTGAGACTGACAGCGGACCCCATCGACCCCTACCTACCGTGCACCACACCCATGGACCTAGTGCCCTGCTGACATAAATCCATGAACCCGGAGTGCATGAACCGTGCGGAGGAGAGACGAGGATTGGACTTGGTTCACCATAGACCGTGTTGCGGTCTATGGACCATGTACTAACAGTCCACCATGAGCCAGCACCTGGAATCAGACCGTGGACCAGAGCCCACTCGCGGCCCAATAGACGACGTGGACACACCGCACCACGACACGTGGCGGGCCCGGCCCGGCCCAACCAGGCCCGCTTTGGGCCCATAGTGTTGACCCGGTCAATGATGACGTCACCGCTGACGTCACCATGGTCCCACAGCCACGTCAGCAGACATGCAGACGCCACGTGGCCCAGTAGCAGCTTGACACGTGTCGGCCCAGGAATATTCTGCCTCTTTTCATTTTCAGAATATATATTAAACTTCGGAAAATCATAACTAATTCATACGAGCTCCAAAAATGATGATCTTTATATCGAAATTCATCTAAAATCGTGCTCCATCTCTTGAGCCTATGTTTGAGTGCATTTGGATCTTTTTGTTATTCATTGGTTCTTTGTGGATTCTATAGGGGTCGCTAACGCGACTATTATGTCTCGATTACAGAGTCGATTTAGGAGGAGGAGCCCCGCTAATCGACTACATCCGACGAAGGAGGACTTGTACAACTACGGTTGGATTTGTACCACTACTACCTCGACATCGCAGGTGTCATGGCAGCACCTTCTTTTAGAGAATCCTATTAGACATTGCATTATTTATAGAATTGCTAGCGCTTTATATTTATTCCTTTGCTAGTATATGGTGCATGCTATTGCACGAGCCATTTATATCCCTTGATTGAAAACCCTTCACCATGTTACCCGGCTTTGCGCTCGCACTTATATTATTATTGCCACCTTTCGCTTGCTTGCACTTTATATCACCATACTTATTACTCCACTTCGCATTGGATCCGTGATGTGATGCGGGTGGTGAACCCCAGGAATGGTTTTGGCTTGGGATGCCGGCCTTGGTGGACTTGGTGAGATTCGGTGGTTCTGCGCGAGTGTGACTTGGGTGCGTGGAGGGTGAGGGTTGAGTCGACGAGCCGGGATATACGACGAGCTTATGGAGCGAGTCTTGCCTGGGATGGACTGGACATTCCCGTGCGGATACTGTGGCGGGTATACTTGTGGTTGGGGAAACCCCGAGTGTGGGCTTGTCGTGGGCCGCTCGGGGAGAAGGTCTTTGTGGTGGCACGTGGTGCCGGGATGGCACCCGAACGGTAACCCCGTTGGAGACATCCCGGCTTGGTCATATCTAAGGACTTACTAGTACTCGGTTACTTCGGGACTCCTTTACGAGACCACATGTTCCTTGTAATGGGGAGACGGCTGGACTACTTGGTAGCACGGTGCCACTACTACTAGGCGAGATGTGTAGGGAGGTACGGGCATGCGATGGACCCACACCCTTCGAGACGTATGGACGCGTAATCTGGGTACGGTTCATGACTTCACGGTTCGGCACCCGAAGTACTTGGGGCGTTCCCGAGCCGAGAGGTAGGGTGGCATCGTTCTATTATAGCAAGCGTCGGAATCCGCCTAGGCGTGCGCACGCCGATGAAGGCAATCTTGTGGTGTGTAAAACCTCTGCAGAGTGTTCTTGGTTGATCGATCGATACATATGCGACTTGTCGGCTATGGACTGTCGTGTTCTCCGCTTCACTAGATAGGAGAGGAGTGTTCTACCTTCCCGAGCATTTCCGGTCGTGAGCCTAGATGGGGGCTGCGGGCGGCCGAGACACCGAGAGGGAGTTGGTCTCGCCGACATGAGTGTGTAAGATGTGGTGATGGTGGTGAGATGATGTGGATTTGGGATGGATGAGATGATGAATGGATGGATGTGTGTGGGAATGGGAATGTGTTAAACTTGACTATATTATTATTATTGTTACTACTATTTACTGCTATTTCGCATGCGCTAGGATGCAAACCATAGCCAAATTATAGGATCGCCAGATCCCTTTATTTTCTCTTTTCCACTAAAGCTCATTCGGTGCTGACCATGGCCTGCACACATCTGGCGGTGTGCAGATTTTCCTGCTTCTCAGTGATGTCAAACGGAATAGAAGGTCTCGTGCCTACGCTCAAGTTGGAGTTTGAAGCTGCTTCCGCGTTACTTCCGCCTTCTCAAGCTGTTTTGGATGATAGATATACTTTGTATCCGCCTTGTGGTGTTGTAATTATTAATGTAAACCCCTCTACTTGTACTCTTTAGATTCATAATTCAATGTATGGAATTGATTATCGACTGATGTATATCATTCTGTGAGATTTTCCTTCGTGGAAAATTGAGGATGTTTCAACGGGGATTCCTGCGCGGCTGGTACTGCGACCGGCGGCGAGGTGGTTGGCACTGCGGCCGGGTGAACGGACGGTGCTGAGACCGTCTGCTCGGTGGGCGGTGCTGAGACCGTTCGTCCTGCGAGCGGCGCTGAGACCGGCTCGGACGCTCCCGTGGAGGTGAGGGGCGCCGTCATCTTGGTGGTCCAGGTGACCGAAGGTGAAGGCGTCGCTGGCCTCGAGATCCATGGAAGCGGGGAAGGAAACCATCTCGGATCGCCTTGAGATCGAAAACTCCGGCCCCTACCCGCGCGCCACTGTCGATTACGGAAAACCGGCGGTCCCACCACGGGGTATCCCACGGCGGTGAGTTTCGGTAAGGGCGTGTTACGATCTACGATCTAGACATTCGAGAAACAAGACAAACCAAGGACAACAGGTTTACCCAGGTTCAGGCCGCTCGGAAGCGTAATACCCTACGTCCTGCTTCTCGTGTTATGCTGTATGATCAAGTGTTGGGTTACAATGAAGCGCTAAGCTCTCTAGGTTAGGTTGCCAGAGAATAGCCTGCCTTCTAGGGGGGTCCTTGGCCGCTTTATATAGCCGAGCAGCCAAGGGTGCACGGGATGTGGTCGGTTACATCAAGTCGTGCCCTAGGAGGACTCTATCTGATCTAACCGACTAAGCATACTTGCGGGACAAGCATCCTTGTGCGCGATCCACCTCCTGGTCGGTTGCGGACCACGCCATCGTCTTGTAGTCCAGCCCACCAGCCTGGTCGGTAATGGGCTGGGTCTTGTATGATCTGGGCCCTCTTGCCGAGCAGCCCTGGAACTGTCCATGGTGGTATACCGGATTTATACCCCCCACAGTTGGGTAAGCAGATCTCAGCCGGAGAGCCCTGTAGCGGAGAAGGCGACGACGCGTGCAGTTCGGCCGCGGGCATGCCGGCGGTGGGGCAGTGTGCGTGTGCTCCTTTCTTCGTGTTTTCCAGGGCCAACAGCGACGCCGGTGCGCATTCTGGCCGCGGGCTTGTCGGCAGTGGGGTTGCGTGCCTGTGGTGCGCCGGTTGGGGACCTCAGGCAAAAGCCTTACACGACCATGTCAGTGCGATTGACGACGATGCTTTCGAGCGCCGTTACCTCCTTGGAGGCGTCAATGTTGCAGGTCCCCGGTCTGGCTTAGCTTGTCCTCCTCCTGGTGAAAACCTTGCTCTAGCCATCTAGAGCCGGTGGTGGCGGCATCGACGACGTCGTAACCTTCTTGAGGGCACCACTGTGGAGGATGGATCCCAGCTCTCTGCCGCGCCCCTGTGTCCCCCTCGTCCCCTCTTCTCCTTGTTGTTGCCCCTCTTGGGTGAGGGTGGCCCTGGTTGTCTGTTGTTGCCGACGACTCGATGAGCTTCCTCCTCTGGCACCTCTGCTTCGTCGACGCTCTCCTCGATGGTGCTTAGAAAATCTTTTGCCGGGTGGGGCCCCAGATGTGCTGTATGTCTCACCATCAACTCCAAGGAGGTCGTCGTGTCCGGTGATCTTGGGCTCGCGTGTCTGTCACCACTCTTAGTACCCATTCCACTGTTCGTTCCACTCCACATTTCGCTTCTCAGGTGGAGGGCAGCAGCGGAGCGGCGTAGCTATGAAGAGTGGTGAGGGCCACAAAGGCTCCGGTGAGAACGGCGAGTATGTTGCTCGGTGGTGGTGCAAATCGGCGCCCGGCTTGCAGCTCTCCACTGGTGTCTAGACTTACCCTAGGGATGTCGTAATGTTTCTCTCCCCCTGCTAGTTTGTTCTTGGTGTCGTTATGTTGTATGTTGTTGTATTCTCTCTCACCCCCTTGTACCTCTCAGAAAATTGTGTGGAGGAGTGGTGCTTAAGCCCTTTCACCGCTCGGCTTGCCGAGCACCTGTGAATGAAAAGTAGGTGGGAATCGTTTTGATTCCCCCCGAATTCCCTCTAAAAAAGATCCAAATGTATAGCTTCAATTCGATCTACTTGCTTGCTAGCTAGAGACAAGATCAATATGTCACTCACAACTATTTTTTCTATCAGCTGTTGACATTGTTTAAGGGCATGTGGCCATCGTAAAATAATAACAACATTAATATAGTCTCAGATTGTACTCTGCTCTTATCCATAAGATCAGGAGATATGAGATCTTAGCCAATAATGTCTAGCTAGCTAAGAATGTAATGGCCAGGTGTGGACAAAGCATCCGCCATTAGTTGGAGATATGAGAGCACTAGTGATGAACTTATCAATCTATTTTCGCATATTAAAAAGGTATGTGCATACAAAATTTGAATCTAGAGTGGCACATTAGCTCATAAAATTTGGGCATGTGTAAAGTTTAAAGAGAGGAGATATATATAGTGCTCTAATTCAGTCCTACTAGTCTAGCATTATAGGAACTTTTTGTTGCGTTAGAGGAACCCCAACGGTTTTGTATTTTTTGTTTGGCAAAACATGGAGTTTGCCAACTCCCAAATAAATATGGCAAAGGTAAAAACAGCCAATCTCCAACGGTTCCCCATTATTCACTTAGCAAAAACAAAAATTTGTGGACCTACACTATTTCCTCATGATTTTTTTCCGTGGGAAAATCTATCGCGCGTGGCTTTTGTTACGTGCCTGAAACCCTAGCATTTGATCTACAAACCCCTACCATCTACAAAATTGAGAAAGAAGAAGGGGAATTGATCCATGGATTACCTGAAACCCTAGCAGACGCCGCCACCGAAGAATATGACGAACAAAGGAAGAAGAAGGGGATTGTCCCCTGGACCTGGCCGACAACTGGATGTTGGAGTCTCGATCACGCGCGGCAACGGAGCATACACGTGGGAACTACGACGGCAGCGCGCAGGAAAAGTAACACACGCGTGGGAGAAGCAGTACGTGCGCGGGAGGAGTTCCTCCGCCGTGTGAAAACACGGATGCCAAGTCTAGATCACGCTGGCATAAATGCCAAGGGTGACCCTCTATTTTCCGACTCACAAAATATGTCAAACCTAATTGCCAAATCGTTGGAGAGATATTTTTGAATTTTTTTTCCCGAAAACTAGAATGTCAAACTCAAATGCAAAACCGTTGGAGTTGCTTTTAGTTGAACGAAAGGTATGTTGTAGAGTGCATTCATGCCAATCTCTAGCTTTCTTGTTATTACTTATTAATGGATGTCTACGATGCCTCCTCTACACACATGCTTTTGCAAACAGTATTGTTCACACAATCATCCTTGATGGAAGAGAAAGTAATGATTTGTGTGCCCCCAAAGCTAGCCAAAATGTATGCTGCCAATGAGAAGACGGCAAATATTTTGTAGCTAATCTTTGTAAAAAATATTTTGTAGCTCATAATAATGATTGCTGCTGAAACCTTAAATAATACTAGGTTGATAAACTGGAGCTACATGACATGACGGATTTGACATGGCCCACAAATATCTTGAGATGTTCCAACTATCTAACTTCATGTGTTTTTATTTATGGCAGAAAATATTGGAACCTCATGAAAAACTTTGAGATTAATTTTAAAAATGATTGGGACATTCAGTGCATATTATCTAAGCGAGAATAATGCATCGTCAGTATGAACGAGATTTTTTAAGGATTAGTTTTGATTAAGTTTATGAACCTATTAAGGCATAAAAGAAGTAAAGTTTATGTCAACAAGATATCAACTTGCAAGCTTTTTTAACAAATTATTTCTAACCAAATGGATCTATGTATTCTTACCAACATGGATATCTTCTAGCTTTATTAAATTTTTCTCATGTGTATATGGCCTTCTGGACTAGTGCAAGCAAAGGTACTACGATTTGCTTGTGCTTATAAACTATAACCAAGATAACTGGACAAGTCACCACCTCAGATTGTCATCAAGTAGTAGCCGTATATGTTCCGCAAACTTAGATCAAGTTGTGAAGCCATAAAGTGAATGCATACTTGCTAGTGAATGCATGCTTGGTGTCACCCAAATTGAGTACATATCCATAAATAGATATACTACTTTAGGCTAAATCAAAATAATATGTTTGCATTGTCATGATTTACATGGTTGCTTTATTCTATACAAATAAGGATAATATTGAGTATCCATCCTACCCTTATTTCATATACGTTCAGCTACTGAAAATGAATTCAGATATATCTATTTTATTTTCATACCTAAAATCGATGTGAGAAATATATGAATAATACAATTCAGGCAACTTGATATCCATTTCCACCATGACTCGAAGGAGTGCCCATGAGAGCATGTGTGTGTCCCTAATGTGTTTGGAAAAAAATTATATTAATAAATCAACCAAAGATAGAATTTGTTGATGACTCGAGCTTGTAACATCGGTCACTTGGATTCATGGACACCGTACTGTCAAAAGTTAAAACAGAAACATGTGTTTGATTTGCCTTTTCTTTTCGTGAACCACAATACAGATATAGACATCATGTATGCACGCACTTGGTCCCTTATAATGAATATATGCATGCACATCTAATCTCTATGAGCATCTTCAGAAGACAGAACCAATATATCTTATGATTGTCGAGGTCATATAAGTGTTGCAGTTAGATTATATGGTTGATAAGCCGGCCGATGTTGTTTTGTCTCGAGAGAAAAATACAGTACCATGGCAAATGAGGCGGGCCATAAATATTCATTTTACAGCACAAGAATGCATCAAATTAGCTATTTTTATGATAATCTTATGTTTTTTCTTTATAAATACTAACTATAGATGCAAAAAGATTAAAACAAATTGTTGATAAATACGTTTAGGCATATATTTATCACATTTAGACATGCCATCATATTTGCCTGACCCCACTTAATCAAAATGGTTGGTTCTGCCTCTAACTCAAACATACATGTCACTTATGAAAGAATACTGAAAAAATCAAGAATAAATCCAAGAAAATATGAGCAACCACATCAATCGAAAGCCCAATTTCTAGCCATGGTTAACATAATCAAACCCCATCGAGTATATTAATACTTGGAGCATACCCAACCGTTTTCAAAATAAATAATTGGTAAATCAATGAGATTTACATGTGGCTAAAAATGTTGGAAGCATATTTTTTTTGGGTTTGTCCAATAGTTTCTAAAATCAGGCTCCTAAACTATAGAAGACAATTTGAATTAGGAATCCTAGATCATTTCTGAATCACAGTTTTGCATAAGGAATCCTAGACTATTTCGAAATCAACCCCTAAGCTATAGAAGACAATTTTGAATTAGGAATCCTAGACCATTTCTAAATCACAGTTTTGCATAAGGAATCCTAGACTATTTCGAAATCAACCTTATCGCTTTTATACTTTCTTTCTCTCTTGTATATTTGTATTAGAATCCAATTAAAATTGCTAATTATTTGTGGTTAATCAAACCCCAGTTATCGGATTCCTATATACAAACAAAAATGCAACTTGCACACCCAACTCATCGCCCATATAAAACGGCACCCACCCAACATATGTTTTCACCTAATGCCGTCGCCGAACTAATTGCCGTAACACCAAGACGAGCGCCAACCTTGCGGTGCTCTGCTTTCCTCGCTGTTGCTGTCGCCCATGGACGCCATGGACAGCAAGAGCAAGGGGAGCAACAAGAAGAGAAAGAACCTGCTCGGCAAGTACGAGCTGGGTAGCTTGCTGGGACGAGGCACGTTCGCCAAGGTCTACCTCGCGCGCCCGGTGGCCGGAGGCGAGGCCGTGGCGGTGAAGGTGCTCGACAAGGCCGAGCTCATGGCCACGGCGGGCATGGCGCCGCGCGTGCTCCGCGAGGTGACGGCCATGCGCCGGCTGCGCCACCCGAACGTGCTCCGCCTCCACGAGGTGCTCGCCACGCGCGCTAAGATCTACCTCGTCATGGAGCTCGCGCCGGGCGGGGACCTGCTGTCCAGGCTCGCCGCGCTCCCGCGGCGCCGGCTCCCGGAGCACGCCGCGCGCCGCGTCTTTGTGCAGCTCGTCGCCGCGCTCTCCTACTGCCACGCGCGCGGCGTCGCGCACCGGGACGTCAAGCCGCAGAACGTGCTCCTCGACGGCGACGGCAACCTCAAGGTATCCGACTTCGGCCTCTCCGCGCTCCCGGACTCGCTCCACGACGACGGCCTCCTCCACACGACCTGCGGAACCCCGGCCTACGCGGCGCCCGAGGTACTCCGCCGCAAGGCCTACGACGGGGCCAAGGCCGACGCGTGGTCCTGCGGCGTCATCCTCTTCGTCCTCCTCGCTGGACACCTCCCCTTCGACGACTCCAACATCGCCGACATGTGCCGGAAGGCGCATCGCCGGGAGTTCGAGTTCCCGGAGTGGGTGTCACAGCCGGCGCGCCGGCTGGTGAGCCGCCTGCTCGATCCAAACCCGGCCACCCGCGTCGCCATCGAGACGCTGACGACGCACCCGTGGTTCAAGCGCTCGCTCAGCGTCGACTCGCAGCTCGGTGGGCTTCTCAACGGCCAGCAGGAGCGCGCGCTAGCGTTCCAGGCGCCGGCCATGAACGCCTTCGACATCATCTCCATGTCGTCCGGCCTCGATCTGTCCGGCTTGTTCGACCAGCGGATCCGAGAGAGGAGGTTCATGACGACGGCGTCGCCGGAGCGTACACTGGAGGAGCTCGGCCGCGCCGGCGGGAAGCTCGGGTATGTTGTGGTAGGTAAGAAAGGAGTGGATTGCCTGCCGCTGGGGGGCCTGCCAGGGCTGGCGGCGATGACGGTTGAGATGTCAGAGGTGGCGCCACCATTGATGCTCGTTGAGTTGCGGCTTGAGGTTGTCGACGGAGACGGCGACGGGGAGGGACATGGGTTCGGTTGGGAAGAGCTGAAACATGAGCTAGGAGATGTAGTTAGGGCATGGCATAGCTGCCAAGATTTCTGACATGACTAGGACGCTGCTTGTAAATCATATATGCAATTCGTTTTTGGCTTTTTTTTCTTTTGCACGATCTGGAGGTGTATATGTACAACTACAATATATAGATGTGTTTGGTTAATTTTGCCTAGAATTATAGTGCTGCAGAAATTTTGATTGTGTGTGCTTATTATATATTACTCCCTCTTTTCCCGTTTATTATAGAAAATGCAAGTTTTACATGATATGGTCCGCTAAATTACACTTCAAGCATTTACTTATATTATACTACTGCATAAGAAGATCTTCTTCTTAAGCCGAAATACCAGGGGCTGTCTAGCCACCGTGGATCGAGTTTTTTATTATATTATTTCTACTTATAAGTTGATGATAATTAGATAATACATTTAATTACAAATCGAACCATATCAAGTTTTATTATAATAATTATAAATTTTAGTTAAGTTATAGGTCAAAGAGTTTAAAATTTTAATCTTGTTATACGTGTGTGGCTTATAGAAAAGAACAAAGAGAATAGCAAATTGTTATGTTACGAATTTGACAACTACTTGGAAAATATGATATAGCTAGAAGAGATTCAAACCAGAAGTAGAAATCTCACAACAAGGAAGTTAGCTTTTCACATCACCTTGAAGTTATTACAATAATCAAAACATCTAGTCTTAAATTTGGTATATTGTAATCACCAGCTAATTATAGTAGCCATATTTAGAAAAAAAATCACATATCCTCTACTATAAGAGAAATGTAGTCTGGTGGGGAAGGTCAGCACGAGAAAATTTTTATAAGAGAAATGTAGTCTGGTGGGAAAGGTCAACAGGAACAGGTGGTGCCCGCCATCATGATCTTAGCAATGGTGATTTATGGAATTTTGAGCTGAATTGAAAAAAGATGGCTCATATGTTTGCAAAACAACCAGTGGTCAAATGTTCCTACAGCACTTGAAGTACATGTATAAGCTGGTTGTCTAATTATCCTTACATTTTACATCCTCATCTAATTTGTTTTGTTCCAATTTCTCAGCGTCTAGTCCAAGTACTGCAGTGGATATCACAACTTCTAGCTTGGCAAAGCTTATAGTTTAGGTCTACCAAATTAGTCTCATTATATATAGGATAGGAGGGGAGGCCATGCTTATGAAGATGGTCATGTCGGTCTTGATTTCTTCTCCCGAGCTCATGCATTTCATATATCTATCCTTCATGACCTTCATGCAATCCGCATTTTTTATGCTAGTGCAATTTCCATGATTGACTGCATGCAATTGCATTCTCAACCGACACTAAACAGATGACTAGCAATTAAATATAAAAACAAACGGCGGTCTCGAACTGGGCCTCTGGACGAAATGTCCTCTGTTTAGCTTGAATTTGAAGTTAAAACTGACCATTACATGAGCACCACGTCAAGATCAATTTGCAAAAAGCTGTAGCTAGTACCTTCTTTTTCATTTTTAGAAAAGCAGGGTTTTGCAAGTTGGATGCCTCCATCAGTGCCTTTGAGCATCTCCAACAGTTATGCAATTGGACTTTGCAATCTTGAAATTTGCCAAAAAGCTTAAAAAGTGCTCTCCAACAGTTTGGCATTTGAGTTTTGCATTTTGCATAACTTGGCATTTGATAGACCAAACATGGCATTTTTGCATAGTCATGTTGGCTTGGCAATTCTGCATCCCGAGTTTTGTGGACACGTTGTCTCGCTTCACCTGGCCCCGCGCGCGAAGAGGAAACCCCCGCGCGAAACAAAGAGCGCGCATGCACGGCGGGAGTGGAAAGAAAATCGGAAAAAAATTGTTGGGTCCACTATTTTTAGATTTTGCCAAAGCAAAAATGCATAACTCTTGGAGATGGAGTTTATTTTCCTTTGCCATATCATTTGGGGAGTTGGCAAACAACACCAATTGCCAAACCAAATATGCATAACTCTTGGAGATGCTCTTAGTGGAAGGACGATACCCTAAGATCTGAACTTTATTTCAACGAGAGACGATCTTTTTTCAAGTTGTCTTTACATTCCGACTATTCTAGTGGCGAGGTGCCAAGAGGATTAGCCAGACAAAACACAAACAAAAGGCGCCGGCTCGAACGGCGGAACTTCGGAGGTTGTAGGAACTAGTAAACCTATTGTGCGACAGTGAGCCTGTGGACACCTGTGAGCCTATACCGGCCTCGGCGTGAAGCGCACCCGGCGGTCACCGTGCTGAGGAAACAACACCCGCATGGCCTGCTTCCTGGTGGACATGCTTGCTGCAGCGAAGGCTTCAACTTCAACAAGAGACGATCATGACAACTCGCGTTAAACAAATGTTAGGTTTGATCAAGTTGGCTTCCATACACCTGAAAAGGTTGTAAAGATGAAGCGCGTTTGAGGTTCGACTACACAACTTTCTCTCCAACAAGCAGAAAAGTTGCAGTCACCACAGTAACATCAGTATGAGCATCTCCTCCTACCATACAACTTCCATCCTCATCAACGAATCAGAACTCAGAAGAGTTCCATCCACATCATGAACACAGTGACCTACTATTTCTTAATCAAAACCAGTGACCTGTTTGGCATGCTGGTACAGAATAGAAGGCTGCTCATGCTTCAAGATCAGAACCTCAGATCCAGCTCTTCAGGGCTCTTGTCTGGTTAAGATTTTAGCAGAGCACAGAAACTGCCTATATATGAATGATGTTACAAAAATACTATATTTCCTTCTCTGGAGTAACATGCGTGCCTCTGTTTTGGTATTGTTCTTTAATGAGATGAATATTAAAAGAAAAAAGTCTAGAGAAGCACTGTTATCTGTTCCCATAGCTGAACGCATATTGTTCCAGCCAATTAGGCTTTCAGTTGAATGAACGCTAGGGTGCAGCCTGATTGCCTGAATGATATGATAGTGAATAAAATAAAGTGTGACAGGGAGGCTTATAACTCATTGTACCCCTTTATTTCTATAAAAAGAAAATGAAGTGCTGTGGGGATCTCTCCCACAGTTTTTGCCTTAAAAAAAATAAAATAAAATAAAGTGTGACAGGGAGACTTGTGTTCATGGTAACCGTTCATTTCATTTCATTTCAGGGGATGTAGGCTGTGTAAGTGGCAAGTATATTGATGTTATAGCACTCCATGAAAGCGACCATAGATGTCGACCACATCAATTCGTAACTGAGCAAATGCAACCACTAAATACGCTTCGATTGCTCACAAATAGTTTGGACCCAATTGGTTCAGATGACTGTCACGATGGTAATGTAATAACCACAAAATTATAGAAAATCGTGCATCTATCAATGCAGTAAGGAACCAATTTTCAGCCTACAATTGGTAACAACAGTTGCTTAGTTCACAACCGTGCATTTCAAGAGGACCGTCGGCACACAAACCTTTCAAGAGGGTGACAATCTGAAAGCAAGGTTAGTTGCTCCTGTCAGTAATCAGTAACGATCAATGAAGGGAAATGTTCATGTTATAATGCAGGGAATGCTTCCCTGGACTCAACTGATTGAGCTTTGTCTCTCACTGAATTTTTACGTCTTGCTGGAGAAGTTCCTCTAAGTTGTAAAACCATGTGTCTGGACTTGTAAAAGCAATAACTCGGTACAGACAAGGCATGAAGCTTATAAATTCAGCTCATCGCCCAATTGGTTCAAAGCACCAGGACCAACCTGTGTTTTCAGAGATAATAAGACAGCAATTATCTAACCAAAGGAATAACCCATGTTCAAGGCTATCAAGTTCCCTGTTACCCAACAGAGAACATGAACATGACCTTCATTCACAGAAAAACTCCCTGACAATAGGCTAGCGTATTTTAGTCAGCTGGTGGGAAAAGAACCCTCCTAGACATATCAACTAGAAATTCTGCCTTCATAACAAAGCATAAAAAACAAAACAAACACAGTCCTAGGATGATCCAAAGCATATCAAAAAAGAAAACTGGAGATGTAACTAAGATTTGTGCTTATCAAACATCACATTGTATAGTATAGAAGAAAAATATATTATAATCAGTCCTAGAACAATCCAAAACACGGTGTCCTCTCCTTTATCACTTCGCCTAAACTAACCTATCGCTTGACCATGCTCCCCACTTTTCATTGGAAGCATAAAAAAATAAGTTATCCCCCTGATGCCCCAAAAAGTGCAAGAACAACTTGTCATGTTCCCATAACAGTTGCTCACATCACAATATCTTATCGGTGATTATGTGCTTGCCGACTGAAGATTACTCTTCAGAAGAGAGAACAAAACCTCGTGACCAAATAACCAATCATGCAGTGATGCAGAGCACTGCTCCCCTAATTTCAACATCTCTGAGCTCTGAATCTCCAGCATTTCCCCTAAAAAGTTGCAAGTAGTAATTTCCTTAAACACATACAGATTTTGACCGTATGCTTTCTTAAATAATCACATGTTGGTTGAAGCACAGAATATTATTGAATGCTTCGTAATTTTTAAATTATGACAAACTACTTTAATAAATCATTTCTTTAGAGATTCCAATCTGAAAGATATGATATCTGAACAAAATGAGAGGGAGACCTGTATCCTTAGCAACCGTTGGTTTCAGAGGTGTAAACGAAGTAACTAAATTGTCCGTTGAGAGATGATTGTACACCCTGAAGGTGACTCGCCGAATTTCTGTATCTTTCAGTTTGCAAGAGCTGTCACTCTCATTAGCAAGAAACTACGTGCTCTGAGTCTCTGGCATGGGCATCAGGAGTTGAACATCGAACAAGCAAGTACTGACAAAGTAGAGTATCCCAGAAATTCAGCTCATCTCCCAATTGGTTCAAGACACTAGTATTTACTCTTTCTCTGAATTAAGTTGGCCGTTCAAAGTTCCAACCCCCAATGATCTGTAAAGTGGTGAAAGGGAAAGCAGCATCTGACGTAGCTTCAATTTGTAATGAAAGTTTGGTGCTACGTACAACACAACTATGAGAATTTTTAACCCCAGAATCTACAGCAAAGTTTCAGTGTCTTATGCAATTTTTTTTTTGAGTAATGTGTCTTATGCAATATGCAGAGCAGCATTGCACAGCTTGAATGTTGATTCCTTGTCTGAAATTTCTCTGTTTCTGCAGCGAAGTTAACTGACCAAATGCTGCACTGGTGAAAATGAAGGACCGAAAATGGCGACCAGAGGGGGGGTGAATGGGAGCCTCAAATTTCTTTTGAAATATTTGGCCTATGTCCCGAGTTCACCGCCAAACGAGCAAATTCTCCAAATCTAAAATACCCGCGTCAACTGGTGACGGAAGTACCTAGATAAATTCCTTGTGACGATAGAAATCCAACGCAACAAACGGAAGTCGAATCGGAGCTCAAACGACAAAACTACGCATAAGACTAGAAATCAGAGCTAGTGAAAACTCCTTAGAAAATCAGCGGAAAAATCGTTCATCCATCTTGCCAACACAGAGATAACAAACTGCTTTGAACTGCCACAGAACGATGGATCACAGTGGTAAATATTTTGCCAGCCAAAACCGTGAGCAAGAAGAACAAGAAGTAAAATCGATTAAAAAGAAAGCTCCAAAACAGATGACGTGAATTAACTAAGAAGGAATTAATAAATTCTAGCACTATTCCTTGAAAGCGACAACACAAGAAGGAATTGAAATCCCGTCAAAGAAAATCTCTTGCGGCCTGTGTTCGTAGCTTGGTGGCGCTCAGCGATTAGCGCTGCAGTACTGCTGCACTTTCTTCAGATGCCTGAGATGGTTCCCTCACCAACACCGAAACCACTACGCAAGAAACAGCGAGCACAGGTAGCTCTCCTCGATCTCCGTCCAACGACCACTAAAGGCCGAGCCTTGCACGCAGCGGCGCGAAGGGGACAGGAGTCAAGCCTGGAAATCTGAGCTCACCATCTGAAAACCGCCGAACGCCCAGACAACAAGAACAGAGAGGAAACACTGCGCTCCTAGATCCAGAAAATTGAAGAACTCGCAGAAAATAGAACCTCAGAGTCTCAAATTTTCCATAAGGATTTATGATGGAGACATGAGGCTGCTCCTACGAGATTGCTGCACGAAATAGACAGGAACTTTCCAAATCGAAGAAATTGACACAAGAACACAAGAGGTAAAAATAGATCTCAGGAAAAAACATAGACACAAGATTTAATCCCGGAGGAAACAGCAGAGACTAGGCGCTCTGCTTGCCACACACTGGTTCGAGTACAAATCAAAAGATTTGCAGACCTCTCTCTCACACAGCAACTAGAGGAAGGGAAATCCTAAAAGGAGGAAATGGAAATGGAAGAGGTGAGGGGGAAGGGAGACCCTCATCCTTTATTTATAGGGGCAAGTCTATTTTACATTCCTTCTTTGCCCTTGGATACATGAAGAGCCACACCACTTAGCCGGGGCATAAGGGTCCAACTCGGGCTTCACTTGATCCGACGGCCACCGCGCCTCCTCACCGGTAGCCTTGCTTCCAAGCAATCTCCCCGATGCCGCCACGTGTCGTCCGTCCGCATCGGGACCTCCGCCCGGTTTTGAGGCGCAAACCGGGAAACCCGCCGTCGATGGTTTTGAGGCGAAACCACCAAACCCTCCGCGAGTAGCGTAGCCCATACGCATCCCCGCCGTGTACACTTGCGCTCGTCAATGTCCCGGCATTTGTCGGCCACCACGGCTGGCCACCCGGTCCTCAGGTCCCTCGATCCAAGCCTCACGTCCGCCCTTCACCACACCCGGTCCGTCAGCACGGCACGCCCTACTTGATCTTCACCGACCGTCGACCACCGTCTCCGAGCTCGACACCTACAGACAACATGAGCCAAGAGACACCATTGTTTGACACGTATCCGCGTGCCATCGGTTAGTAAGAACACACACACGCCTTGTGTTGGCATGTTGACAATCACTCATCACACAAAGGTCCACACAGTGGTTATGGAAAAACCATGTGTCCTCAATCTCCCCCTTGATGAGTGCATTGTCAACACCAACACAAACCAGAGATAACTCATCCAAACGACCAAGAGCCAAAGAAAAAGCATAAAATAGGTCATTTGCAATGAGCAAAGCGAAATCACAACTTGGTCCCCAAAGACATGGGCAACGGCTCGACGCGACCAAGAAAACCAAAGCTAGCCCTCAAGAAGAGGCAAAAAACTCAACACCACTAGCACAACATAGAACAACTGAAAAACAGCTAGATCCTCAAGAAGAGGCAACGGCTCAACACATCTAGCAAAAACAGCTCAAAGTCATAACTCGGAGTGCAACTCCCCCTTGACAAATGCATCCTCACCAATGAACTCTCTGTATTTGTGGATGTTTCTCCCCCTTGTTGGCACATGCACTTATCAAGATTGAGACAAAAGAGACTGCAACTCCCCCTCAAATCATGCCATGAAAGAAATGCAAAAGATAGAGCTTCACAAGTATAGCAATTTGAGTACATAGATGATCTAGCAAGTATGGCAAGTGTATAGCAAAAGGCACAAGACAAAACCAATGCTCAAGCTGATCAAGTGGTACGGAATATGAAACATAAGCATTTGATCAGGTGTTGGGCATTTTATAAAAGGTGTTCACCAAATAGAATAGCACCTTGCACATATAAGCAGGAGATCAAAACAAGTGCTAACACATGTATACAAGAGTGAACTACCCCATATAACGGTCACACATCATGTCTCAAAGATACACTTAACAACACTTGTTACTACAACATTGATCGAATTAAAACGGTAGTTAACAAGGTTTCATTTAGACATGAGTATGCGAGAGGATCAAAACGTCCGCCAAAAGGTTGTTTTTATCATGTTTTTCAACCACGCCGAGTTCATCCCTTAGTGCAAGTGGGAAGTCAGTCTCGTCACGAGTGGTTGTGGACTAGCACTACAATGCCCAAGTTCATCTCACTCGAATGAATGAGAAGCAATCTCGTGACATTGCCGTGGGACGAAAAAGATCCAACTCAAAACTTTTCATCATTTCTTAGCTTAGACATCAAGTTTTAGCACAAGATTATCAAGAGATCCGAGCTAAGTGAATGACTCAAGAAACATGAGACATAGCAACTCAAGCATACAAATGAAAGCAACAAGGTTCTCACAAACCTACACATGCTAGTTGCCATCTCAAAGGTGAACAATTTTCGAGTTGCATCAAGATTTAAGCGGGTTCACATTATAAAACAAAGCTTAGCTCATAACATGTAACAAGTGATCGAAGAAGCCTAAGCCGCAAGTTCCAAGTGACATACATAAGTCATACTAGCAAGAGCATGAATGTAATCGAAAACCGCTATAGTCATGAAGCTCAATAAAGGTAATATGATACATGATGATATGCAATATGATACACATGTAAAACCAAAGAAACAAAAAGCAAAGAAAAAGCCAAAGATCATACTATACATCAAAATACAGCTACCCTACTCTAAAAAGGGTAGCAAATGCCCAACTCCGCTCTCAAGTGGGCAAACTGGGTTTGATCGAGGGGCTTAGTGAAGATATCGACAAAGCTGTTCATGGGTTCTCACGGCGAAGGTCTATGTCTCCTTTCTCTTGGTGATCTCTCAAGAAGTGATATCGGATCTCAATGTGCTTGGTTTTTGAGTGGAGTACTTGGGTTCTTAGCAACGCTAATGGCACTAGTGTCACACCGAAAAGAGGCACTTTCCTAAAGTTCAACCCATAGTCTCTCAAGGTAGCAACCACCCAAAGCAACGAGAACAACACGCAGCGAAGCGCGACATACTCGGCCTCACAAGTGGATTGGGAAATAGAAGACTGTTTGCGAGAAGACCAAGAGATCAACGACGAACCCAAAACTCACAAGTTCCCGAAGTGGACTTTCTCTTAATTCGATCACCCGCATAATCGCATCGAATAACCCGAAAGAGAAAGAGATGAAGAGGTCGAGTACCATAGACCAAGCTCGGGAGTGAACCGAAGGTACCGTAAGATGCGTTTGACACCCTGCCGATGCGAAGTGCGCGGTGAAGACTGGAAGCGTGCGCAAAGGCGGACGGCGAACGGATGTCGGGCCTTGTCGCCGTTAGGTACAAAGAACGACCCGATCATGCTGCGGTACTCCTTCGGTCCACGACTTCTCCTTCTAGATCGGCATCCAAGGCGGTCGTGGTCGACATGGGAGTTTGAAGTGGCTTGGCATCACCCATGTCGAAGCGCTTGAGAAGATCCTTCGTGTACTTGCCTTGATGTACAAATGTCCCTTCTCGAGTTTGCTTGATTTGCAAACCGAGAAAGAACGTCGCTCGCCCATCATGCTCATCTCGAACTCCCGCTCATCATATCCGAAAACTTTGCAACAAGAGCATGTGACGAACCACCAAAAATGATGTCATCGACATAAATTTGCACCAAAAGAGTGTCACGCCATGCTTGAGGAGAAACAAGGTTTTGTCAACCGACCCCATGGTAAAACCCTTGCCCGGCAAAAAGGACTTCAATCGCTCATACCACGCTCTTGGGGCTTGTTTGAGACCATATAGGGCTTTGTGGAGTTTAAAAACATGGTCGGGATGCTTGGGATTTTCAAAGCCTGAGGGTTGCCTCACATACACTTCCTCATCTATGTACCCATTCAGAAAAGCACTCTTTACATCCATTTGATACAGCTTGAACCCTTTCGAAGCTGCATAGGCTAGGAAAATCCTAATGGCTTCTAAACGGGCAACAGGTGCAAAAGTTTCCTCATAATCTATCCCCTCTTTCTGACAATACCCCTGAGCAACCAACCTAGCCTTGTTTCTCACCACAACCCCATCCTCACTCTGCTTGTTCTTGAACACCCACTTGGTTCCTATGGGATGACACTGAGGTGGAGGTGGCACTAAAACCCACACTTGGTTTCTCTCAAAGTTCTCAAGCTCCTCATGCATGGCATTTACCCAATCTGGATCGAGTTAATGCCTCAACCACTTCTTTGGGTTCGAAATTTGCAACAAAAGCAGAATGTGCAAAGTGCGAAATCTCATAAGATCTGTTGCGAGTGACCCGCTCATTTATGTTACCGATCATGGTTGAAGGAGGATGGCGATGCTGAATGTGTCGCGGTGCTTCTCTTGATGAAGACGCCTCCCCCTCAACAGCTGGAGCTCCCTCGGTGCGAGGGAACAAGGCGAGGAGCCTCGTCGTACGGTCCCCATGTGGTAGAAGATGTGGGAGTGGGGCCGTCAACGGAAGTAGTCGTCGCGAGGTCAAGCTGGGGCAGCCGGTGGAGTCGGCTCGGGATCACCCCAATCAGCATCATCCTGCTCCTCCTCCACAAAGATGCTCTTGTTCATCTCCTCATCACCCGCACTCTCAAAGACGGGAGAAGAACAAGGTGCGGTCTCGTCGAAGGTGACTTCACAAGTCTCCATGACACGGTTAGTTTCAAGGTTAAGTACTCGATAAGCATGCGAATGAGATGCATAACCAAGAAAAATCCCGTCGAGGATCTCGATTCAAATTTGTCTAAGTTTCCCTTCTTCAAGATAAAGCACTTGCGACCAAACACACGAAAATGGCTCACTTTGGGCAAACGACCAAACCGCAACTCATAAGAGGTCTTCTTTGTAAAAGCTCGAAGGAAGATGCGATTTGAAACATGACAAGCCGTGTTGATTGCTTCGGCCCAATAGCGCCTAGGAGTCCTATGCTCATCAAGCATCGTCCTGGCCATCTCAACAAGGGTCCGATTCTTGCGTTCAACAATGCCATTTTGCTGTGGGACATATGGCGAGGAAAACTGATGTTCAAGACCTATGGATGAGCAAAAGGTCTCAAAATGAGTATTCTTGAATTCAGTGCCATTGTCACTGCGAATAGCTCGCATGGCATGCTTTGGTAACTCATTTTGCAACCTTAAGATCAGGTCATGAACATGAGTAAAAGCCTCATCTTTGCTTTCCATGAAAAAGACCCACGAATAGCAAGAAAAGTCATCAACCACGACCAACACGTACCACTTTCCACCATCTGACCGGACCCGAGCTGGACCTACAGTGTCCATATGTAAAAGCTCGCCGGGCCCCTTGGTCATCACTTGGTTCACGGGAGGATGAGAAGCTGCAATCATCTTCCCGTGACGGCACGGATGACAAACAAGATCCTTCTCAAACTTGAGCTTAGGCAAACCCCGAATTAGATCAAGTGAGCTCAATCTTGCAAGCAAGTCGAAACTCAAGTGACCAAGTCTGCGGTGCCACTTCCAGAGCTCTGAGGAGGAGTTTGCCATCAAACAAATGGGAAAGACCAAATGAGCGAGAAAAATCAGCACGAAACACTTTCCCAAAAGGCACAATCTTGCAAACGAGGTTCTCCCGAGCATCAAGAACACGACAAAGTCTTGGCTTAAACCGAACCTCAAAACCGTCATCAAGAAGCCGAGAAACGAAGCGATTGAAGTGCAAATTTGAAACCAAGGCCACATCCTTAAGCACAAAGTTCTCATTCGACGGATGGACCCACGTGAAAGCACTTTACCCTTCTTTGTTATCCCCAAATGTAATGTATTCACTACACTTCATTTGGGTGAGGCCGGAGAACCATTTTGAGTTCCCGGTCATGTGTCGAGAGCAACCGGAATCAACTAGCCACGTGTTCTCCGGCCCTTCATCCTGCATCAATAGCGAGACATGGGATGAGCAAATGATCCAACACTGGGGTTAGTAAACTGAGGAGAAAACCAGTGTTGGCTCATTCGCCCACGAGAAGTGTTAACAAAAGCATCGTGCATGCCATGTCCCATTTGAGTAGAGCGATCACCACGACGAGAAAAACGTGGTCCGCTCATCCTGTAACACTGAAAGCCACGGTCACGAGATCCAAGGTCATAAGAAAAACCTGAACCCCGCCGGGCACGACCTCCTCGTGGTCTCACACCTTGAGGCCTAGGTCCTTGAGGTGTTGCACCTCTTGGCCTAGCACTGTGCCTCTGGAAACGTGGAGCAAACACACCATGAGTAGAGTTATGGAAAAGCTCATACTCATGCCGCTCATCTCTCTTCCTCCGAAAGCAGAACTCAAACAAGTGACCATCATGGTGACAATAATCACAGTGATACACCTCTCTCTTGGGTGGTGGTTTACTCACTCTCTCATGGGTATGGGTCACTCTTTGGATTTGCTTGTTCTTTGGAGGGTTTAATAGAGATGTCGGGAAGTGTGTCAAGTGGGTTCCTTAGGTGGTTTGGCTTGGGAGTCCACACTTGTTTTGGAGGTGAAGCTTTGGGAGGTTCCTCAAACACACCATCTTTCACCTTTGGGCTTGTTAGGGCCGAGGTGGAGTGATTTTGATCAACTTGGGAGTAGTGGAAGGCTTGGTGGATTTCTCGGATGCACTCATACCACTTGTGTTCACCAACCTTACCAAAAACATTTTCACCCTTCCCACCTATAGCAAAGCCTAATCCCGTTGTGTCGGTTCCCTCTTGAACCGACTCATCATCATGCCAAGCTACGGTTCACTTTGCAAGACAACCAACGAGCATGGACCGAAGATTTGTGATTTCTTCTTCGGCCCTTTTCTTGTCATGCCTACAAGAGTCTAGTTCTAGTTCCAAAGCTTCACAACAAGCACATCTAGAAACTTGACTAGTTTTCTCTAGCATGGCAATTCTAGTCATTTTCTCACCTAGCTCGGACTTGACTCATCACAAGATTTGCAAGGATTCACGAGAGACGACTTAGCCTTAACCTCATCAAGCTCATCTACCAAAGCCACATACTTGGACTGCACATCAGCTAGGTTTGCCATATGAATGGCACAAGCATCACATTCAGACTCATCAGAGATATGCACCGTCTCCCTAACGAGACTCTAGCTCTTTGACGGCAAGCAACCACTTAGCCTTGAAATCTTTCCTCTCACGAGCGGCAAGCTTAAGCGAGCATCTTGTCTAAGCAAAGTGGTAGTCAAGCTATCAACCTCAGCAGCAAGAGATTCAGGAGTTTGTTCTACCTCAGGCTCGGTGTCGCCGTTCTTCTCAATGCTTGGAGTAGACTCATCGAGCGCCATGGTGCAGTAGCCTCCCAGCTTGGAGTCAGCGAAGAAGCACAGCCCGTTGAACTTGTTCTCGACCTTCTGCTCGGCCTCATCATCACTTGGAGGAGAGCCGTGTCGGAGTCGTCGTCGAGATCGGCGAGGGATGTGAGGAAAGCTCGCTGCCTTGCCTCTTGCTTCTCAAAGTACTTCTTCTTGACTTCCTTGTCGAATCCTCCCTTGTACTTGTACTTGTACTTGGGTGCGAGGGACTCGTGCTTGTCATTGCGCTTCTTTGTAGTCGTTCTTGTTGTTGTAGTGGTTCTTGTCGGCCTTGTGACGGTTGGCGACGTAGTGGTCGGGATCTCCACACCCGAAGCATCCTTGCTTGGTGATGCCACGCCGGCGATTCAAACGGTTGTTGTGAAACCGTGAGAACCGGCTAATCACCAAGGCGAGCTCGTCGTCCCCAAGAGCCTCCATCTGCTCCTCTGTAGGGCGAGACCCGAGAAGACGGGGCAAAAGACAGTTTGTGAAGGGTTAGTCAAAGAACTTGAACCTCCTGTGCACGAGACCAAAGCCATGGTACGGGCGGACGGATTTCGATCCTCGCTGCGTCGGTGGTCAATCTCGGTGGACTTGAGCTTCTTGAACAGCTCATCCACGGTGAGAGTCTGTTAACACCGAAATTTGGTCGGGAATATGACGGGTGGACCCGCGGGCGAGAGAGAGAGATTCGGCAAATGCATATGCGGTCGGCTAATTTCCATGTGTTCGGCAAATGGCCAAGCGGTCGGCAACCGCTTCGTTTGAAGGCGGAAAAAGGAAAGGGAAGCTGATCGAAAGGGGAAGGAGTCGTGATGGTCAAGGGCTCCGATTATGGATAGAGTTAGTGTGTTTTTGTCTTTCCAATTTTGTTTAGATAGTTCGTAAGTGCTTAGGACTCATGTTACGTCCCGGGGTATAAATATAAACCCTCGACCATTGTAATAAGGGTTCACAACCAAATCAATACAACCGGCTACGTGCCACCTTTCGAGTCCTTTAGTCGTGTCGTCGAGTTCTTCAAGAGGGCCAATCGATCCGTCGACCTCCGTAAGTCCCGGCAACCTTGCTATCATGTCTAGTATCGTGCGGCGGATTTAGATTATGATGCAAGTAGTCTCATCCGTTTTGCTTAGTATCGTGCGGCGGATTTAAGCTTAATGATGGGAAGTTTTTGCTTGTGCCTTGTATCGTGCGGCGGATTAAGACATGAGTAAAGATAGTTATCGGCTCTCTTAGATTTGGCAAGATCTAATAGATTCATTAAGTTATCACATGTTGCTTGCTTTATTTAATGTTTAATTATTTGCAACACTCTTTTGCCCAATCTAGATTGATACTCTTTCGGCTTGTTGATCGTTCCTTTCATGCTTATTCAATATCGAGTAGATCAAGCTCATATAGCCGAACTAGATCTATCTAGATTGTCACGTGTTGCGGGTTCATTCACGTTATATGTAGATAAGCCTTGACGGGACCGGGTACCGTGCGGCGAATCGAGTCTTTGGGTTACTCTAGAGCTAGTCATCCGGTGGACTAGAGATCGGTTTAATCGATAGGCTCCTTTTACATGTTACTTGTTTGTTCCTTCTTCATGGACCCCGATTCGGCAATCTTGCCGATACGGTTATGCTCACACATGTAGCGAGTATTTATAGATCTGTTAGGTAATTACGTGCTTTTAGCTCTTTATTGTTAGATTGTATCATGCGGTGGATTGATCTAATAGTAAGGAGTGGTGTAAATTCATAGCGAGTGGTATCATGCGGTGGATTAGCTTGCTTGGGTTTAAGCTCGACGGGTTTATGAAGGCTAGACGTGCGGCAGACTAGTTGGAGTAGCCTATGCATGTATTATTTAGTGGATTTATATTTATAAGTTACTTATCCTTAGATGTTAGTGCTTGATGATGCTTTAAACCTGAGATGTAGTTTGATATGCTTTAATGATTTAATCTTGTTCAAACATGTCTTCATCTACCGTATTCGGCAAGTTCGTTCTGTTTATATCAGTTATGTTACTTTAGCCGAATGAAATGCAATCTGTTGGCAGATAGCTTCTATAGCTATATGTCGTCGTAAGTGGCTTCAGGGCCGTAAAGATGGAAGCTGTCTGGTCTCACCCGACGTTCCGGTTATGATCTTACCGTTTTATCCCTTGTCGATTTTTCGAGTCAAATCGGCGGCACGCCACCGGATTCAAACGCCGGGCACCCGATTGAAGCTAGGCTTTCCGGCTTGCTTGTGTGTGAGACACAGTGCACCACATTTTGTGTCAACACACTTTTTGGCACGCCCGGTGGGACAACTTCTCAGTCTAGGATGGGATCGGAAATTGACAACAGTCACGTTCTGAACGTGACTATGGACGAACTACAGCGAGCAACGCCGGATGGTGGAACGAGGCAATGGAACAGTTTCGGCGAAATGTCGATGTCTTTTTCCAAGAACAAGAGTGGCGAGTGATGATCAAGCAATCAACGCCACGCGTTCTTCTCGCTGGGTCGATCGATATGCGACGAGGAAGAGATGCAAAGGGTAGTTGGAGCCATCTACAAAGGCTGTGGGAGACACTATGTTGAATCACAACACGGCTTTTACGGGCACTTTCCGCAAGATCATGGCTGATACTTTTGGTCCGAGCGGTTGACAAGCGCTTTGAGGAAAGATTTGGAGAGCTTCTTGGACCGGTGTACTTCAACACTCGGCGGTCTTCGGGGAAGCCAAGCGGGGCGGGAGAGATGATCGGTACAAGCAAGGATGGAGCTATTCATGATGAAAAAGAGAAGCCTCCTATCACCGAGCAACGAGACTCATGGTCAAGTAGCTTTTGGTGCAACAACGAGACATACACATCTGCTTACAAGATCTCCCCGAGTGGCAAATAGATTGCGAAAGAGTATCTATGGAGATGGGTACAATGAATTTACTGATTACGGCGCTCGAGTGCTTTGCCGAATCCGGGTACGGGAGTGCGTCAGGAGTACCTTCTAGGAGACAGGGAGCGCAAGATGCAAATGACGACCTCCTAAGCAGAATGGCTGATATGATGCAGAATCAATTCGGCCTGAAACCAAAACATCAGACATATGCATATAAATCTCCTTTCCCAGTGGTACAATAGGGTAGCTCTTCCACCAAGAGTTAAGCCACCAACGGATTTGACCAAATTCTCTCGGGATGACACCCGAGTACCATTGAGCATATCGGCGGATATCGATGCAACTTGGAGAAGCTGCTGGCGATGAAGCTTGGAGGATCGAGATATTTTCCTATGTCTCGACGGGGCCGGCTTTCACATGATTTGCATCGCAGCCGGCTAATTCCATTGGTACATGGGCGGAATTGGAGCAAAAGTTCCACTCATACTTTTACACGGAAACCAATGAGAAGAAGATGGTTGATCTTTGGGCTATGAGGATGAAGACTACGAGACACCAATGGAATATCTTCGTAGATTCGGAGAAGCGAAGAACATGTGCTATTCTCTGACTATTCCCGATGACCAATTCGCGCAATTGGTCATTGCAGGCATGCTACCACATATCGAGACAAGCTATTTGGCATGGAGTTTGAAGACCTTGGACGGCTTGCACAAAAGTTGACAGCCATGAGCAATCAAGCCCAAGGGTTCGAAGAGATGCTCGTTTTCGGAAGAACAAAGTGCAACTGTTGACATGTATCGAGGATTTCTAGAAGAAGCATCGAATATGAAGATGAAGATGAAGTAGGCTGCTGCGAGTTGAACTGGACAAAAGAGCCTACTTTGGTCGAGTCATCGATGGGTGAAGCGGCAAAAGGGATCCTATGATTTTGATGTCGGCAAAGCGAGATAAGCTCTTTACGTATCGATCCAAGAGGGACGCGTCAAGGCGCCGAAAGGACATCCTATCTTTGCGCCCTGAAGGAGTAAAGGATAAGAAGTCTTGTGGGTTTCATGATACAAGTTCTCATCATATCAATGATTGCCGAGTGTTCGAGTAAAGATTCGAAAAGCTATTCAAGATGGACACTTGAGATTTGATGGCAAGATGAAAGTAGACAAAAACCCGTTCCCTCGAATATGGTCTCTTTCTCTATAGGCATGGTTGATGCCAGTGAATCAAGGGAAAAGGGAAAGATGAAGGTTTTGACCTCTGAAAGAGCCAAAGAGAGTGGTGCTGGTTACCCTAATCGGCAAGTTACCAAGGAGGAAGTGCAACAAGTACGGTTCAGAAATAGCCGAACGAGAAAAGGTCAAACTTCGAGATGCGGCTAAGGGAAATTGCCGAATACACGCTGAACCAAAGCGCGAGTTACAAGACACGACACTTGTTGAATAAATGGCGAGAGAGAAAGGAGATAGAGTATGATGAGGAGCAACAAGTACATTGAAGAGGAGCGCAGATTCATGGCGGAGCGTCGGAGATATGAAGCGAAGTGCGCCAAGAGAACAGGAAGAACACATGAGAGAGCAAGAGCGGTCGCATTGGAACTGTTCCTTCTTCGGTTCTTGTTGGAATGAAGGCTTGAAATTGCTGCTAAAAACAATTGCCACGAATGCGGTGATCAATATTCGGAGTATAGGCAATCTCGAGTCAACCGTCCCCGTCCATGATAGACTTGGGATAAGAATTCTGAAGACGATCGGCGCATAAAAATAAATAATTTTGATGGACATCGAGAGGAAAAGATTTGTAGATCAAGCTTGGGCTCATAGCAATGTTCATAATGCGAGAGGAAAGCTCATACGGGTGGCAAAGAGGACAATGGTGCCCTCCCGGTCCGGAAAAGCCGAGAAGAGAAGAGTTCGAGCGTTTGAGAAATCAAGAGCTGAAGCGAGGAATTAGCCGAAAAGAAATCGGTGTGGCGTCCTAAGAAAAAGGATGATGGACGGGGTCCTTGGTGATACTAACATGGTGTTCTTTATCCCATTGGAGTTTAGAGCTCCTGAAGATCAAGAAGTTCAAGATGAAGTATACTCGAGACTTTGATCAAACTGAATGCCGGGACTGATGGCTCAACTTGTGTTGACTCGGCAAGCAATCTTTGACAAGCCGATTAAGAACCGTCATCGAAACCATTATACCTAAAGGGATATGTCAATGGCAAACCTTTAACCAAGATGCTTGTTGATGGAGGGGCTGCTATCAATATTATGCCCTATGCTACTTTCGAAAGCTTGGTATGACAAGTGAAGATTTGCTTTGCAGATGACATGATCCTTAGAGATTTTGCTTGGCAATGCTTCGATACTCGTGGAGCGGTACATGTGGAGCGATGATTGGATCCAAGACTTTGATCACTACTTTCTTTGTCATTGATGGCAAGGGGGCATATAGCATGCTTACGGGAAGGGATTGGATCCATGCTAATTGCTTGTGTACCCTCAACTATGCATCAAATCCTTATTCGGTGGATAGGAGATGATGTAGAAATTGTTCAAGCGATGATTCGTGAGTGTTGCCACCTCCGAGCCTTTATTGGGAGTATGATGGACAAGACTGCCTTTCGGGTAAGAAGTGGAAAGAAGGTCCTGTCAATGTGTTCGACAGAGATCAACGACCCAAGCGATCGGCTCGACGATGGCAACAAAGGCAAAGCCGGGTCGTGGTTTCATGTCGGCCGACAAGTTAGAAGAAATCAATGTTGGTGATAGCACAAAGTCAAGGCCGATGTATATCGGTGCAAATTTAGACCCGAATATAAATTGAAATTAATAGAGTTCTTGAAGGAGTTCAAAGATTGTTTTGCTTGGGATTATACGAGAGATGCCTGGATTGGATCGATCAATTGTTGAACATAAGTTGCCTATAAAACCTGGATTTCGTCCTTTCGGACAACCTCCACGTAAGATTTATAAGGAGGAGGTATTGGCCGATGTAAAGAAAGAAATTGAAAGACCGATTGAAGCAAACTTTATTCGGCCATGCGGGTATGCGAGTGGATTTCAAACATAGTACTTTGTGTACAAAAAGAATGGGAAGATGAGAGTATGCATAGATTTCGAGAGATCTCAACAAAGCTACTCCTATGGATGGTTACCCAATGCCGATTGCCGATTTACTAGTGGATGCGCGACGGGGTATGAAATCATCGGCTTTATGGATGGCAATGAGATTGTTGAAGATATTGCAAAGACCGCATTCGATGTCCCGGCCACATTGGATTGTTTGAGTGGATAGTGATGACATTTGGATTGAAGAATCTTTGGTGCAACTTATCGAGAGAGCCATGAACTATATCTTTCACGAGTTGATCGGCAAAATTGTAGAAATTTATATTGATGATGTGGTAGTCAAATCCGGAGACCATGAAGGACATTTAGCCGATTTGAGGAAGACTGCGGAGTGCACGAGGAGACATGGCTTAAAGATGAATCCAAATAAGTGTGCTTTTGGAGTCTCGGTGGTGAGTTTTGGGGTTCTTGATCCACAAAGGAGGGATAGAAGTTGGGAAAAAGAGCATGGAAGCAATAGACAAAGTTGTGCCCCCAACTAACCTTACGAGTTGCGATCATTCTTTGGGCAAGATCAATTTCGTGAGGAGATTCATATCCAATTTATCGAAAGAGTATTGCCTTTCTCTCCATTATTGAAGCTCAAGAAAGATCGAAAATTTATGCAGGGTGACATACGGCAAAAGGCTTTTGATGAGATCAAGCAATATATGAAGGCACCACCGGTGTTGGTACCTCCACAACTTGAGAATCCTTTCAAGGCAGTATGTGGCGGCCGATAGCCTAACAATAGGATCGGCCCTTATGCAAGAGTTTGATGGAAAAGAGAGGGTAATAGCTTACCTTAGCCGAAAACTGCTAGATCCCGAAACAAGGTATTCGGCTATAGAAAAGCTCGTTTGTGTGTTTATTACTCATGCACAAAATTTCGGCACTATTTGTTAAATGCCGAATGTGTGGTGATATCTAGTTTTGATGTAATTAAACACATGTTGTCAATGCCGATTTTAAATGGAAGAATCGGCAAATGGGTATTAGCACCGTCGAGTTTAATTTAAAGTATGAGTCGGCAAAAGCGGTGAAAGGATAGGCAATTGCCGATTTTATTACTCGGCATCGTGATTTATCTGTGATATGATTAACATTGCCCCATGGGCATTATTTTTTGATGGATCATCATGTGACAAAGGTGGTGGTCTTTGGTATTCTTTTGGTATCCCCACGTGGACATACATTTGAGTTTGCTTTTTCAATTGAATATCCTGTCACTAACAATCAAGCGAGAATATGAGGCTTTACTTAGAGGGCTTCTACATTTGTTAATAGAAGTGAAGACTGTTCTTTGTTGAAGTATTTGGTGACTCGAATTGGTGATCAATCAATTGACAAGGCAATATGAATGCAAAAACGATATATTGCAAGAATATCATGAGCAATGTCGGGAACTTTTGAAGAGCTTTTCGGTGGTAACTTTGCATTATATACCCGAGAGAGCACAATGGAGGAGCGAATAGATTGGCTCAAGCCGCTTGGATATCGGGAAAATCATGAAATCTATGCGCGAGAAGAAGGTGCTTTCAATGTTGATCGAGATAAATGGTGACCGGAGAAGTGACATTATCGGTTATCGAAAGACCCATCTCAAAAAGTTTCCCGAAGACTCAGGTATAAGGCCCTTAAATTCGTACTTCTTGATGATCAGTTGTACCACAAGTCTATAGATGGAGTGTTGCTCAAGTGTTTGAGTCAAGAAGAAGCTAAGAAGATTATGTTTGAAGTTCATGAAGGAGCTTGTGGTGCACATCGGTCGGCTTACCGAATGAAGTGGATAATCGAAGGACGGGGTACTTTTGGCCGACTATGTTGGAGGATTGCTTTGAATATTACAAAGGGTGTCGAGATTGTCGGATATTTGGTAATGTTCAAAGAGCACTGCATCTGCTTTCGAATCCAATAATCAAACCTTGGCCGTTCGGAGGATGGGGTATAGATTTAATTGGACGAGATCAATCCTCCATCTAGCAAAGGGCACAAATTTGTGTTGTTGGCAACAGATTATTTCACCAAGTGGGTTGAAGCTATCCCCTTGAAAACAGTCACATCGAAAAATATGATCGGTTTTGTCAAGGAGCATATAATTCATAGGTTTGGGATTCCACGAGACCATTACAAGCGATCGGGGACTCGGTTCACTTCCTCGAGTTTTGTGACTTTGCCGAAAGCATGGGGATAAGGTTATATAATTCTTCTCCTTATTATGCACAAGCCAATGGCCAAGCGAGAGGCATCAAATAAGATCATGATCAAGATTATCCGAGAAGAAGATCGATGAGAAACCAAGGAGATGGCACTTGGTCCTTAATGAAGCATTGTGGGCTTACCGAATGGCTTGCCATGGATCCACACAAGCATCTCCATATGAGTTGGTTTATGGACATAATGCTATAATGCCTTGGGAGTTGCAATCGGGATCAAGGAGAGTTGAGTTACAAAAGGACCTAACAGAAAAAGATTATAAGGATTTGATGATGGATGAATTAGAAGATTTGCATTTGATTCGTCTTAAAGCTTTGGAGAACATCGAGAAGAATAAAATGCGTGTTGCCAAATACTACAATAAGAGAGTTAAAATTAAGCAATTTGCAGAAGGAGAATTGGTTTGGAAAACAATATTGCCGATTGGTACAAAGGATAAGACATTTGGCAAATGGTCACCAAATTGGGAAGGACCTTTTCGGGTTGTCGATTCTTTGCTGGTAATGCGTATATACGAAAATGCTATTTGGAGAAGAACTTACTAGAGCCATCAATGGC
This sequence comes from Themeda triandra, assembly GCA_018135685.1. Lineage (NCBI taxonomy): Eukaryota > Viridiplantae > Streptophyta > Magnoliopsida > Poales > Poaceae > Themeda > Themeda triandra. The sequence goes on along the minus strand of JAENPR010000265.1, from coordinate 142,732 downwards.
GAGATACCTTAAGAAGTTTTATCCAAGTGTCGAAGTTGGATCTTAATTGTGACTATGACGTAAACGTGGTATAGCCGATTGAATAAAATTGCCTTGAGAACAAAGGGAAGAAGTTGGAGAAAAATAGCCGATATTATTGTATCGCCTCTAGTGCAAAAAATAGCCGATATCGTGTGTATCGTCTTGAGAACAAAAATAGCCGATGCGGTTGTATCGCCTTTAGCCAAATTTTTTAAAGTATGAATGAATAGTTTGATCTTATCTCTCGGTGATGGGTTTATCGAGAGAAGATAAAGAGAATTGAAGTGCTACGCTACAAACCGTCAAGTCATGGAACAGTGCCAAGATCTAATCGGCTGAGGTGACGTCAGGCGTTCGGGAGAATTTCATTCGGGAAAATTGTTGCAATCGAAATGCCAGCTAAGGGGCAAGAAAATTCGCAAGAACGAACGTGATTGCCAGAACACCATTGCAGCAAAGACAGACAAAATCAAGGAGACGGCCAACATTCTTCATTAAAAAAAAATTTTTTACAACCCGCGCCAATCCTAATACAAGCTACTCCTCTTCTTCGGTGAAGAGCTTGTTGAGGACGGACTCCGGGTTGGTGGCGTTGGCCATGGCGTCGGCGTGGCCGTCGTACCCCGCCCGGGAGGCCCTCGATGCCGTCGACCTCGTGAGGAAGCCCGCCGCGGAAGCCGGTCGGCATCGGAGCGTAGTCGTCCCCGGTCCAGGACGACATCCCCGCCAAGCCAAGCGCGGTGCCGAGGCGCACGCCATGAAGAGCAGCCTGGTCGATCTGACCAGGCACCGCCTCGAGGCGATCTGCCAGGGTCGCCCCCTGGGCGTTCACGTGGTTGGCCGCCGGCGTCGCCGCCAACCTCGGGCGGTCCGGCTCCGCGTTGAGGTCTCGCAAAGGAAACAAGACGGGACAGTGAGTAGGCAGATCAAGAAAAACGGAAATCAAGCAATGGCAGTAGAACAAGTACTGGTGATGGTCTCCGTCTTCTGCCGGCAAGTGTCCTCCCACTCCAACTAGGCGATCCCAAACTTCTTGGTTTCTTCACCAAGAAGCTCCATCGCCTCGTCCCTCTCGCGGCGGTACGCGGCGGCGTCGTAGCGGCTGTACGCCGGGATCTCCTCGTCATTCCTGTCCCATATAGGACGGTACGAAGAGCGGACCCGATGAGGCCGAGCGAAGCGATGCGGAGCGGGAGAGGAACCGAGGCTGGAGCCGGAACCGGCGCAGGAGCAGGTGCGTCGAACGCCGCGGCCGGCGCCAGAAAACGCCATTGGCCGGTGCTGATCCTCGCCGTTCTACAAACAAGGTGCAATCAAGATCGGCTAAATAAGAAAAAGAAACCGCAAACAAAATGGGGAAGTTATCTCTTACTGCAGACGGCGACCACCACGGCCGCTTCCCTCCGCCGCATCCGCCGCGGGAGCGGGAGCGGTAGCGAAGGAGGAGTGTGAGTGCCGGCCGGCGACCCTCCTCGGAAGTTGGCGACATAGTCGCGAGGTGTTCCCGACGGCCACGAAACGGATCGAGAAGATGAACAACCGCAAGGGCGAGAGACTCGGATCGGGTAAAGGCTATAAAGCAACACGACTCAAAAGGTTGAAGATCTCACCGTCGGCGCCGGTTCTTCTGCCCTCCGCCTCGTCCCGAGCGGGGACGCTTGTTGCGATCACCGCCGCTCGCCATTGGTGGTGGTGGGGGGTTTTTTGGGGGCTTGAAGGCGGAGAGGAAGTGGAAGAGATTAGGGATGATAGCAATTGCTTGTGCTTGATGTGATGATGGTGGGAGCCGACGGTCCTATTTATGAACGTGGGAGCCGTGGCGAGGCTGGGAAAGCCAAGCGACGGGATAGGGTTTCCACACCTATGGGCCGATGTTGAGTTGGGCCGAGCCCATCACCACCGGCGATTCGGTTACCATACGCTCGGTCGGCTAAATAGGCGATGAGAGCTATTCGGCTAAAGTGAGCACTTGAGGCGGCGAAGGTTACGTTCGGTTAAAACGCACGAGTACGGTTGTGATTGGAAGAGCCGAATGATAACGAAGCGAGAGAAGAAAGAGAAAAACAAAATATTAAATCGAAGGAAATAAATTTTTGCTTGAGTGCAATGTATTCGAGCATAATGTTTACAAATTTCATCCTACAGATTGAAGGTTTTACACACTCAGATAAGAACTGATGACATTCAGAGCATTAGTCTTGATTCTATTAACCTCATCAAGGGCTCTTTTATCTTCAACTTCAGAGTTTTGGATCTGCTGCAGTCTGATCTTGATTTGCTTGGTCTCTTTGACAAGGGAGCTTATCTTGGTCTTGGCCGAGTCAAGAGGTGGCAGAGTGGCAAGTTTGGCTTCATGAGATTGAATGTTGGCGTCCAATTGGGCCAACTGAGCTGCCAGTCTAATCCTCTCATTTCTCATACTCTGCAATTCCGGCTCCAAGGTGTCCCAAGACTGTTTGGCTGATTTAAATTCAGAGTAGAGCTTTTTAACTTGCTGTTCTCTGGTTGCCTTGTCAGTCTCCAAGATAGCCTTGTCAGATGTGTTCTTATGTGCTCTCTTGACAACGGCAAAATGGTCATCAAGATGAGACAAGGTGTTTATGGCATCCTTGAGATCGAAGGGAGCTCTTGGCCAAGTGGCTCGCCATTTCCCTTATTTTATTAGATTCCCGAGTCGGGTCAACAATATCCCTCTCCGAAATGAAATTATGGCCTTCGGTTTAACGACTCTCGATGATAATTGCCGATTGGAGGAGACTTCATCATCATCGGCAAACTCTTCGACAATGAGAGAAAAGCTGGCCTGTTGAAGAGCAGTACCCTGATAACAGGAGGAAAAATTATTTTAGCTGAATGACTTGATTCAAATAAAGATATTTAGAAAGATCAAGATGATACCTCTTCGGCAAAAATTTGATCAGTAGCATCAAGACTTTGAATGACTGATGCAGTTGCCATTCCAGGAATAACAGTGTCATGACTCGTTAATATATCCTGAATTGTCAGAGAATCTGTCAAAAGTATTGAGTCTGGCACATGTGGGGGAAGAGATTTTTCTGCTGTCTCCCCTGACTGGTGAAGAGGAATTTCTTTTTCTGCCTCTCTTTGTTCAGTGATCTGGTGAGGAGGATTCTCTTCTGCTACTTCTCTCTGATCACCTGCTTGATCACTTGCCTGATGGGGAGAAGTTTCTTCTGCTATTCCTCCATGATTATCTGAGTAATATAAGATAAGATTGGTGTGTGAACAAAGAGATGAAAATAACAAGTATGAGTACATACCAAGATTGCTAGCGAGACTCATTGGCATTTGCTTGGCCGAGTAGAAGTTTCGGGGGAGTTATCCAAGTTCACTATCTGTCGGGGCTTTGGGGTTTGGCTTTGTGTTTATCAAAAGCCATAAGCACAAATCCGTTACGAGATGATAATGGAAAACTCAAGGATATGCATACCCGAGGGAGTGGCTTAGCTTTCTTTGATCTTGTTTTCTTGGGAATTGCGGTGTCCTTGATAGGGGAAGAAGGAGTTTTTCTTTTAAGGTCCTTCGGAGAACCTTTGTGTCATCAGCAGGTGTTTTGTTGAACACTGTTAAACTTGGAGCATCATGCCCCAGAGCAGCATTAGGGCCAGGTTGCCAGTATTGAATCTCTAGAGGACTTGGAGGAGCATTATCCTGTTCAAAAAGATATTTAGAAACAGAACAGAGACATGAAGTAAAAGGTAGCCATAAGCGTGTACCTCATCATCGAAAGAGAATGAGGGCATTAAAACTTGGCATAAAGGATGGACTTGTGCTCGAAAATGTGAGAATGCTATTCTTGCCACCGAGAGTGAATGAAGGATGAGCAGCTTCAATTATCACCAAAGGATTAGGTTCATATACCGGAAGCTTACATCCAAGGTTGAAGACTTTGTTGGCCTCGGTTATGTTCGGCAATGACTCTGGGGTCGATGATGCTTGAAAAATATGGCCTTGGGGGCAATTGACCAAGTCCAAGCTGCACGGCAACCATGTTTGGGTTGTAGAATTCATAAGTTGAACTTATCGGCCGACCATGATGAAATTCTGCTTTGGTAGAGCATAGGGTCGATGAAAGAATTAAAGATGTCCCCGGAATCATCATCTATGCGCCCGACTCATAGCTAAATCTGCGGGGAAGGGTTAAATTTTCATTCTCTCGTAGGGAAACCGAGATCACGTGGTTGAATCCCTTGTAGAAGATCTTGAAAAGATGGCCCGGGTCCAAGTCAATGATGATTGAAGATGCAGCCTCTCCATATGTCGACAAGACTTGTATCCGGATCTTCACCTTCGGCGTAGTTGATTGAAGGAAAGTTCAGGTTGTGAAGATCAACGATACAATCGATGCATATATAGTTGCAACCACATCTGAAGAAGCCACCATGGTCCATTGACACGGGAGATTTCACCCCGATTCCTCATCGAACGGTGATCGATGCATCATGTGGTAGAATGCTCCCGGCGAGATATTTGCCCAAAGGAATCGGCTTGCTTGCGGCCAATTCTTCACCATCACTATGTGATTTAGAGTGGGCTCATTGGACTTGCCACGGAAGATAAATCTGCATAACCACATGTTCATGAAAGCCCTATACTCTTTATCGGACACGGGGCCGGTTGAAGCATAAGTCGAACATACTTGGCCCAACCTCCTCCCGATTTGACTCGCATTCGTGAGCTAGTGCTTTTGTATTTGAAGGGATAGGTTGGTTTGGTGATATTCGGACCGTCATCATGAAAATGTCTGACAAAGTGATTGACATTGGGCCATGGCCGAAGATGAACGCATTAATGGCGTCAGACCAAAAGTGGGAAGCAGCTATCAGGAGGGAGTCATTTCTCGGCATATCAGCTAAAGAGAGCTCCAAGCAGTGTTGAATATCTTGTGATTCCCAGAAATCGCTGTTCTGGATTGCATCCTACGGTACCAATCACGCCATCCTGTGATTGAAGGAAGGGGCCAAGTTTTGAAAGTGTTCGGCCATCTATTTGAGGGGGCAATCCTGGATTTGAATGGGATCCTCAAAGTTTCCTTTTCAATAAAATCCCTCGGATTAGGGTCTCCCATCGGACCAAGGAAAAATGACCCGGGATGAGCAAGATTGGAAATCAAAATCTCGTTCTTCATTTCCTTTATAAAAGTAAAGCGGATGAATCAAGAACACATCCGGAAAATGATTCAAGAAAATTGCCGAATGGGTGAAAGCGAGGTAGGGTTACCTCTAGAAACTCCTCTTGAGTTCCTGTTGCCATGATGGAGCTAGTTGAAGTCTCCGTCGCCATTGAAGACAACGAAGTGGCGCAGATCTCAAGAGGCGAGCTGCGGGCGTTAGGCGGTGCTTGACCTAGGCGAAAGGCTCGACGTCAATTTCGAAATAAAACCCTTTTATCTCGAAATTGAGGGGGCATGTGTTAACACCGAATTTGGTCGGGAATATGACGGGTGGACCCGCGAGGCGCGAGAGAGAGAGATTCGGCAAATGCATATGCGGTCGGCTAATTTCCATGTGTTCGGCAAATGGCCAAGCGGTCGGCAACCGCTTCGTTTGAAGGCGGAAAAAGGAAAGGGAAGCTGATCGAAAGGGGAAGGAGTCGTGATGGTCAAGGGCTCCGATTATGGATAGAGTTAGCGTGTTTTTGTCTTTCCAATTTTGTTTAGATAGTTCGTAAGTGCTTAGGACTCATGTTCTGTCCCGGGGTATAAATATAAACCCTCAACCATTGTAATAAGGGTTCACAACCAAATCAATACAACCGCTACGTGCCACCTTTCGAGTCCTTTAGTCGTGTCGTCGAGTTCTTCGAGAGGGCCAATCGATCCGTCGACCTCCGTAAGTCCCGGCAACCTTGCTATCATGTCTAGTATCGTGCGGCGGATTTAGATTATGATGCAAGTAGTCTCATCCGTTTTGCTTAGTATCGTGCGGCGGATTTAAGCTTAATGATGGGAAGTTTTTGCTTGTGCCTTGTATCGTGCGGCGGATTAAGACATGAGTAAAGATAGTTATCGGCTCTCTTAGATTTGGCAAGATCTAATAGATTCATTAAGTTATCACATGTTGCTTGCTTTATTTAATGTTTAATTATTTGCAACACTCTTTTGCCCAATCTAGATTGATACTCTTTCGGCCTGTTGATCGTTCCTTTCATGCTTATTCAATATCGAGTAGATCAAGCTCATATAGCCGAATTAGATCTATCAAGATTGTCACGTGTTGCGGGTTCATTCACGTTATATGTAGATAAGCCTTGACGGGACCGGGTGCCGTGCGGCGGATGCGAGTCTTTGGGTTACTCTAGAGCTAGTCATCCGGTGGACTAGAGATCGGTTTAATCGATAGGCTCCTTTTACATGTTACTTGTTTGTTCCTTCTTCATGGACCCCGATTCGGCAATCTTGCCGATACGGTTATGCTCACACATGTAGCGAGTATTTATAGATCTGTTAGGTAATTACGTGCTTTTAGCTCTTTATTGTTAGATTGTATCATGCGGTGGATTGATCTAATAGTAAGGAGTGGTGTAAATTCATAGCGAGTGGTATCATGCGGTGGATTAGCTTGCTTGGGTTTATGCTCGACGGGTTTATGAAGGCTAGACGTGCGGCGAGACTAGTTGGAGTAGCCTATGCATGTATTATTTAGTGGATTTATATTTATAAGTTACTTATCCTTAGATGTTAGTGCTTGATGATGCTTTAAACCGAGATATAGTTTGATATGCTTTAATGATTTAATCTTGTTCAAACATGTCTTCATCTACCGTATTCGGCAAGTTCGTTGTTTATATCGGTTATGTTACTTTAGCCGAATGAAATGCAATCTGTTGCGAGATAGCTTCTATAGCTATATGTCGTCGTAAGTGGCTTCGGGGCCGTAAAGATGGAAGCTGTCGGTCTCACCCGGCACGTTCCGGTTATGATCTTACCGTTTTATCCCTTGTCGATTTTTCGAGTCAAATCGGCGGCACGCCACGGATTCGGGGCCGGGCACCCGATTGAAGCTAGGCTTTCCGGCTTGCTGTGTGTGAGACACAGTGCGCCACATTTTGTGTCAACAGTCTCATAGCCGGGCGATTCGATGATCGCCGAGACCTTTACTACCCAAACCCTCCGATCTAGAGCATATAGAAGCTTAAGCGCTCTCTGATGATCGTCATAGGGCATCTGAGGGTTGTTTGCCCTCATCTTGTTCACGATGGTTTGAAAGCGAGTGAACAAAGAATCAATAGATTCACCATCGGTTTGAACAAAATTCTCGTACTCTCTCTTGTGTGTCTCATAGAGTCTGGTCTTGACATGGGCAGTACCCTCATGATATTTACGCAATCTAGACCGAGATCTCTCGAGCGATAGCACAATCGAAACACGCTCAAATTCTTCCATAGAAAGAGCGAGAAAACAAGACGGTTACGCGGTGTTGTTCGCCTTGTGTTGGTCGATCTATGCTTGGTCAACACGGGCAGCAAGTACCACGTAGTCCGCATTCTCACAGATCTCCCAAACACGCGAATCAATCCCTTGGAGATGCGCCGACATGCGGATCTTCCAATAGGGATAGTTTTTGCCATCGAAGTGCGGTGGCTTTCCAAGCCCACGGTTCTCCATGATGTCGCCTTCGGGGATCACGGACCGATTAAGGTGAAGTGATCCTTAACCGGCTCTGATACCAATTGAAGGACCGGAAATGGCGACCAGAGGGGGGGTGAATGAGAGCCTCAAATTTCTTTTGAAATATTTGGCCTATGTCCCGAGTTCACCGCCAAACGAGCAAATTCTCCAAATCTAAAATACCCGCGTCAACGGTGACGGAAGTACCTAGATAAATTCCTTATGACGATAGAAATCCAACGCAACAAACGGAAGTCGAATCGGAGCTCAAACGACAAAACTACGCATAAGACTAGAAATCGAGCTAGTGAAAACTCCTTAGAAAATCGGCGGAAAAATCGTTCATCCATCTTGCCAACACGGAGATAACAAACGCTTTGAACGCCACGAACGATGGATCACGGTGGTAAATATTTTGCCGGCCAAAACCGTGAGCAAGAAGAACAAGAAGTAAAATCGATTAAAAAAAAGCTCCAAAACAGATGACGTGAATTAACTAAGAAGGAATTAATAAATTCTAGCACTATTCCTTGAAAGCGACAACACAAGAAGGAATTGAAATCCCGTCAAAGAAAATCTCTTGCGGCTGTGTTCGTAGCTTGGTGGCGCTCGGCGATTAGCGCTGCAAATTTGTACTTTCTTCGAAACCGAGACGAATCCCTCACGAACACCGAAACCAACACGCAAGAAACAGCGACGAGGCGGCTCTTCTCGATCTCCGTCCAATGACCACCAAAGGCCAAGCCTTGCACGGCCGGCGCGAAGGGGACCGGAGTCAAGCACGGAAATCGAGCTCACGATCGAAAACGACGAACGCCCGGACAGCAAGAACAGAGAAGAAACGCTGCGCTCCTAGATCTAGAAAATTGAAGAACTCGCAGAAAATAGAACCTCAGAGTCTCAAATTTTCCATAAGGATTTATGATGGAGACATGAGGCTGCTCCTACGAGATTGCTGCACGAAATAGACAGGAACTTTCCAAATCGAAGAAATTGACACAAGAACACAAGAGGTAAAAATAGATCTCAGGAAAAAACACAGACACAAGATTTAATCCCGAGGAAACAGCGAGACTAGGCGCTCGCTTGCCACACACTTGGTTCGAGTACAAATCAAAAGATTTGCGACCTCTCTCTCACACAAGAACTAGAGGAAGGAAATCCTAAAAGGAGGAAATGGAAATGGAAGAGGTGAGGGGGAAGGGAGACCCTCATCCTTTATTTATAGGGGCAAGTCTATTTTACATTCCTTCTTTGCCCTTGGATACATGAAGAGCCACACCACTTAGCCAGGGGCATAAGGGTACAACTCAGGCTTCACTTGATCCGACGGCCGCCGCGCCTCCTCACCGGTAGCCTTGCTTCCAAGCAATCTCCCCGATGCCGCCATGTGTCGTCCGTCCGCATCGGGACCTCCGCCCCCGGTTTTGAGGCGCAAACCAGGGAAACCCGCCGTCGATGGTTTTGAGGCGAAACCACCAAACCCTCCGCGAGTAGCGTAGCCCATACGCATCCCCCGCCGTGTACACTTGCGCTCGTCAATGTCCCAGGTATCGGCCACCACGGGCGGCCACCCGGTCCTCGGGTCCTCGATCCAAGCCTCACGTCCGCCCTTCACCGCACCCGGTCCGTCGGCCGGCACGCCCTACTTGATCTTCACCGACCGTCGACCACCGTCTCCGAGCTCGACACCTGCAGACAACATGAGCCAAGAGACACCATTGTTTGACACGTATCCGCGTGCCATCGGTTAGTAAGAACACACACACGCCTTGTGTTGGCATGTTGACAATCACTCATCACACAAAGGTCCACACAGTGGTTATGGAAAAACCATGTGTCCTCAGAAAAATATGCAGCTAGCTGCTAGCGAATCTGCAGTCTTCTAGCAATCCTGCTTGAAAGTCAGTTGATTCTAGCCCTCAAAGAGAAAAGCAGTTGATTCGAAGTGCTTCCCAGTATCACCAGCACGGTACCAAAACCTTCATCAGCTACAGATAAGTTTGACGACAGTTGGGGAAACTAATCTACTACATAGCACTACACTAAGGACAAGCATATTCAGAAACGATAAAGATATTCCTGGCCATATTAACTAGGATTCGTGCCTATCAGGCATTGCAGTGCCGTGGAGAAAGGAGTGCATACAGTCCTAGAACAATCCAAAGCATGGCGTCCTCTTCTTTGTATCTTTCAACTAAACTAGTCTATCGTATTGACCGGCTATAGTCCATTCCACCACGCTTCACATTGAGACTTGAAAAAAAAAAGAAATGTGAGAAACTGTTCACAAAAGAAATTTCAATAGAACGATTGTGTCGAAACAGGACCTGATGTTTGAGTAACTGAGTTTGTACGATAGATAGAAAGGGATTTTTTTTTTTTGAATTTAGATAGAAAGGGTTTTTACCCAAATGGACAAACGGGATTTCTGTCATGGGCCTAACTCATACAAATAGATGAAGGATATGAGGAGACGAGTTGGACTCGCAATTCCAGGGATCCCCGTGGTGAAGCCAGCAGGCCAGGCCAATACTTCATCACGTGGGGCCATGGGCCTAGAAAAGTAGAAAGGCTGCAGCCTGCAAAGCAACAGCACACAGCTACAAGGCCGTTGGCGCAACATTCGTTCACATGGCCGAATGCTCACAAAATTGCCCAACAGTGCAATGCGCTATAAAATCGAAGCTTAGTTCAACATTTCTGTGGCCTTCTTGAAACAGACGTTGGTGTTATCGCCATGTGCACATACTGTATAGCCTTGTGTCCATATTTTCGGCACTGTTTCTACAATTATACAGATTACGTCACCTACTGTCAGCCACAAGGATTAAGTGGCCACGCTTCACCTTGTGGTAAATGTGCTTATTTTTAATCATGGCTACACTCGAAGACTGTGCTCGGCCACTAACTCATTTAAGACCTGTTTGAAATGGATGTTTTTTACGGGAATTTCAAAGAAATTTCATTCTTTGTTTTCGATTCAGTAAAATGCACCGGGGGTATCTGAACTATTCGACTTTTCCCATGTAGATACCCAAACTTTCAAAACGACTATCTGGGTACCTGATCTATTGTCGACATGCACTAAAGGTCCTTAGCCAGCCACGCCAGCCATTTAATCTGATGTGGTCATGCCACCGTGGCCGAGCCTGTGCCCATTTATTAAAAAAACCCATGTCTTGCTTCCATCCTCACTCCCAGCTCCCAGCTCTTGTGCAGCTCATGTCCGCGGCGCCCGCTCCCGCTCCTGCCCGCGACGGCCTGGTGGAGGCACTCTCGCAAGCCCCGTGCCAGGGAGCTCTGGCGAGCAGTGCTTAGGGCGCGTGCTCTCCCTCCTCGTGCCCACGCCATGCTCGCCCAGCGCACGAACGCCGCCGCGCCAAGCACCACCACGATGGAGGACGCGGCCCCGACGGAGATCAGCCACGGCGCGACGCTGGACGCCGGCGACGTGGAGGTGCGTGCGACGCCGGAGCTACGCGCGCGTCGTCGCTCGGATGGGGGCGTTGCTCATGGGCATCCGCGTGGGCGGGCCTCGCCGCGCCTCGCCGGTGGGGTAGGAGAGGCGGCCGCGGAGGCCCGTGCCGCCGCCATGAGAATCGGAGAAGTGCCTGCGCGGGTCGGGACGCCGCTCCCCTGCGCGTTCACGCGTCCCTGTCCCTCTGCGCCGCCATCTGCCGTGCCGCCGACGCTCCCCCGCGGCGGCCGGCGCACCGGCGAGGCGGAACCGTGCTCCCCCACCACAGGTGAGCTCTGTCGTGTCCCCAATCGCTCGATACAAAGCTCTGCGGCCATCCCCTCGCGCAGGAGCATGCCGACAGGACGCACCACCGGCGCCGACCCTGCCTGCATCGCCTCCATCGCCCACGCGCGCCTTTCATGGTGGCCGGGCTAGAGCTCTCGCGCGCGCTATTTGCGGTGGCCGGGGATCGGCACGCCGGAACTCGCCTCCTCAACGCCTTGGGCGCGAGTGCGCCGGCGCCGTGCGCGGGCGAGCGCATCTCCACCGATGAGCTCGGGCGCGGGCGCCATGCGCGGGCAAGGGAGATAGCGACGCCGCCGCCGCTGTGTGAGAGCTAGCGTCGCCGCCGCCGCTGTATGAGGCCTCGTTGGGGGCGCCGCACCACGCCGCCGCGGGTGGGCCGATCGTGTCGCGCCGCCGCGGGTGGGCGGGCTTCGCGCCACCGGACGGCGAGAAAGGAGCACCTCCGGCGACGGGGACGGTCGCGGCGTCCAGCGGTGCGGGGGTCGGGCGTTGAGCGGAAAGGATGGGGAAGAAGATGGATGGACTGGAGTGTGAGGAACAGAATGAGCTAAGGGGGTCTATGCTAAATTTGGTGGGGACCAGCCATGGTGGCACATCCACATCAGATTAAGTGGCTGGCGTGGCTGCCTAAGGACCGGCGATGCGCTGCGGTGAAAGTTGAGGTACCCCGATAGTCGTTTTGAAAGTTTGGGTACCTACATGGGAAAAGTCGAATAGTTTAGGTACCCCCGGTGCATTTTACTCTTTTCGATTCCTCCGTTGCAAATAAAACCTAATTAACTTGCAACTAGCGACACGTTGGTCATGGGCCACTCATTTTTTCAGACACTAGTCATTGCCGCTGTCACTGACAAGCTTTGCATTCTTCACACCGCATACGAAGTTTTCCCTAGCGTTTTTAAAAGCTCAGGGACAGTGACTTTTCTCCGGCATGGTCTGGTGCCAATCACCATATAGTCGTTCTATCCGGAATTTCACCACGGCCCACCGCCTCGCTCCGAACGACTTTGTCTTTGGATTTCCTCATCGCACTACGTGAAAACGTACAAAGAGGACGCCCTCCTGCACTATAGGGGCGGTCCCCTACAATGACTGCGGCGGCCAGACGCATTGGCCAGCAAATCAGCCGCCCCTACAGTGGCGGCTGGATCCTACAGTAGTTTGGGCCAAAAATTAGTCAAACGAGGTATTAAATGACCTCAAATGAAAAACATTTGAATACATGGATGTTAGAGCTCACCAAGGTCTACCTTTGATACATAGGACACTTTCGCATTTGGGAAGGTTTCAGTAAACTCTGGTCACAGGTTTTGAGAATCCAAGACGAAGACATGGTCAACCCTGGTCAAATGAGGCACTAAATGACCTCAAATGAAAAACTTCTGAATACATGGTAGTTAGAGCTCATCAAGATACACATTTCATACATAGCACATTTTTGTATTTGAGAAAGTATTGGTAAACTCTAGTCACAAATTCTTGAAACCCACACAGACTTAATGAAACTTTATGCGGAACCTGTGGATTTAGAACTTGAAGGACCGGTAAGGGCGACTAGAGGGGGTGAATGGTAGCCTCAAAAATTTCTTTCGAAACATTTAGGTCCTAGGCCCAACAATCAACCCCAAGATACGATACACAAAAACTTAGTGATCACGACCCTATTGAGAGTGTGGACATTCTCTAGGAACACAATGGTTCACTACACAAGAAGCGGAAGAAGCGATAAAGAAATTGTAGCACACGCAATCGCAAGCCGGAGAACAAGTCCTGACTGGACAACCTCGGACTGTCCGGGTTACCAGGTCGGACTGTCCGCGGGCAAAAACTGCGGAAACAGACTTCTCGGAACAGCTCTGGAATCAGACCAGCAAATGACCCTCGGACTGTCCAAAACAGACTTCTCGGAATAGCTCTGGAATCAGGCCAGCAAGTGACCCTCGGACTGTCCGCACGTTGTGGCCGGACTATCCGTGGTTCAAGTTTTATAATTCCGTACCGAGAGTCGAAAGACCAGAGTTGCTTAGCAAATAACCCGGACTGTCCGAGGTTTGGACTCGGACTCTCCGCAGGTCAAAACTTGAAAACTGAACTCCTGGAACAGTCTCTGAACTACAGTAGCAGATCAACGTCGGACTATCCGCACTGGAAGCCCGGACTGTCCGCGGGTCAAAATCCCAGAAGTGAATAGGAAGCTGAGAGCTCGATACAGTTCTGGAGTTGACCTTCGGACTGTCCGGGGTCACTTCAACAGAAGAGCCAACGAAAGCCTCTGGCTCAGACTTCCAGCCGTTGGACTGTCCGCTGGGGCAACCCGGACTGTCCGCGGTTACAACTGAAAGCCAGGTCAGCAAAGAACTTGAAACGACTTGACTGAAACCCGAGGGCCGGACAGTCCGCGGATCAAGCCCGGATAGTCCGCGTGCCCAGAAACATAATCGCCCGAAAATCACCACGAACTTAATTCGTCCCAATCTCTCTCAAATCTGAACCCCGTGCCATGAAATTTGAAACACTTGTTCCTTATGCAGGGGAGAGACTATATCTAAGAGATCATAGCCCAATTTGATGAGGAGAGGGAGAAATCAAGAAGGGGGTGGAAAAAGTCGTTCTTACACAACCGAAGACAAAAACGCGTGGATCTTTGATATCAAGAGGAATCAGCGGGTTTCCTTTGGTGGAAACATCACTCTTGTGTCATAGATCGATCCAACGCAAAAAGAATGAACTAAAACAATCCCAAAACGGAGAAATCACGCGATGAACAAGTGGGGGCAAAAGCAACTTGGGAAGAACGCGAATTTCATCTCAGAAATCACAGACACAAGTGTTTAATCCTAGAGGAAACAACGGATACTCGGCGATCCACTTGCCACACACTTAGGTTCGAGTACAAATCGAAGATTTGCAGACCTTTCTCTCACCAAGCAACTAGAGGAAGGGAAAAACCTAAAGGAAAAATGAAAATGCAAGAGGTGAGGTGGGAAGGGGACCCCTCATCCTTATTTATAGGGCCTATTTTACATTCTCTCTTTGCCCTTGGAAGGGGCATAAGGGTCCAACTCAGGCTTCACTTGATCCGACGGCCACCGCGCCTTCTCACCGGTAGCCTCGCTCCCACGCGATCTCCCCGATGCCGCCACGTGCCGTCCGTCCGCACGGGACCTCCACCCCGGTTTTGAGGCGCAAACCAGAGAAACCAGCTGTCGATGGTTTTGAGGCGAAACCACCAAACCGTCCGCGAGTAGCGTAGCCCGTACGCATCCCTCGCCGCGTACACTTGCGCTTGTCGACATCCCAGCTGTCAGCCACCACGGCTGGCCGCCCGGTTCTTAGGTCTCTCGATCCAAGCCTCACGTCCGCCCTTCACCGCACCCGGTCCGTCAGCACGGCACACCCTACTTGATCTTCACCAACCGCCAACCACCATCTCTGAGCTCGACGCCTGCAGACAACACAAGCCAAGAGACACCATTGTTTAACACGAAACCGCGTGCCATCGGTTAGTGGAAACACACGCACACACGTCGTTGTGTTGGCATGTTGACAATAACTCATCATAAAAAGCCACACAATGGTTATGGTAAAAACCATGTGTCCTCAGAACTGTACATTCGTAACGCTTCGTCAAATGCAAAAATGTCCTATGTATCAATTGTAGGTCTTGATGAGTGGATCAAACTTTCTATTCATGACTTTTCGAGGTGGGCCGTCTAGGGTGTCGAAAATCCGCGTGTAGCTGTAAAAATTTGAAATTTCAAAGTTTGAGTGGTCCAAACCCTCTCAGATGAAAAGGTGACCATTACACCAAATGTGTATCTTGATGAGGTGGACAAACCTGCTCTTCGTCACTTTTGCATCTGAGACCATCTAGGGTCCGATCAAAGCGTCTTTCCTGGAAAAACGAAGGTTTGACTTGGTCAATCTAGGTCAAACGAGGCACTAAATGACCTCAAATGAAAAACTTTTGAATAGATGGGTGTTAGAGCTCACCATGTTCTACATTTGATACATAGAACACTTTTGCATTTGGAAAAATTTTAGTAAACTCTGGTCACAGGTTTTAAGAATCTAAGGCAAAACAAGGTCAACCCTGGTTAAACAAGGCACTAAATGACCACAAATGAAAAACTTTAAATACATGGTAGTTAGAGCTCATCAAGATACACATTTCATACATAGTACATTTTTGCATTTGAGAAAGTGTTGGTAAACTCTAGTCACAAATTCTTGAATCCCACAGAGACTTAATGAAACTTTACACGGGGCCGGTGGATTTAGAACTACACTTTCGTAACACTTCGTCAAATGCTAAAATGTCCTATGTATCAATTGTAGGTCTTGATGAGTGGATCAAACTTGTTATTCATGACTTTTCGAGGTGGGGCCGTCTAGGGTGTCAAAAACCCGCGTGTAGCCGTAAAAATTTGAAATTTCAAAGTTTGAGTGGTCCAAACCCACTCAGATGAAAAGGTGACCATTACACCAGATGTGTATCTTGATTGAGCCGCCCTTAATGTGGGACACTATAGGGGTGGCTGGAACACCAGCCGCCCTTACAGTGATTGTTGACGGTCGTTAAGTGTCAATTTTTACCGTCAACAAGACATAAAAAAGGACCTAAACATAATTACCTTCTAGATATAGGGCTTACACTAATGGAATTCCACGAGTTTTGGTGAATGTCTGTTTCTGCAGGGTGTCGGCTGAAAATACCCAAGGAAGGCCCACATGTCAGGTTTACATAGAGATAATCGGGAACCGGTGAAAATTCTGTAATCTGGAAGGTTCGAGAAGGCTCTGGACCAAACGGGAGCCCGAACGGGCTCGGTGGAGAGTCGGCCGACTCCCCACCTTGGGCGGCCGACGCGCCCACTTCCCGGCCCAATCGGCGTCGGCCTCGCGGATCCCCTGTTCCACCGCCTTTGAGGATGAATAATAATCGTCCGTTTAGGTCGGTTTGATCCGAGGGCCGTGGTGCATCCTAGAGGGCTATATAAACGGGGCCCCCGGCCCCTGGAGGAGGCATCCCTAAAACCCTAATTCATTATCTCCCGGCGGGATCGAGTTGTAGAGGCGTCCCTTGAATGGATGACTTCTCTTCTCTAGAGAATTAGAGCTAGACATTCCAATGTAGTAGATTAGATCTAGATGAGAGTTAGGGAGAGCGGAGTCGCGCTCCGGTTCGGAGAAGTCTTCGAGATTTGGTATGTCTTTGTATCTACTCTTTGTAAGACTTATGCTTCAATATATTTATCTTCTCTATTTACTTTTATGCCTATCTTGTGATTGTTAGTATAGTAGTTATGCTTTAGTATGGGATCTTCGCTCGCATCGAGTGCTCTAGTTATCTTAAGTAATTAGAGTAGTAATTGATAGTGTAGACATGGTGTCTAGACTAGAGGTTACCTGAGATTGCACCCAATCCCACGGATTGTTGTGGTAGCCCCAGGATCGTGACAGTCCTGACGGCCGTCGTATTCCACCTCGTTCGGGTTGGTGTTTGTAGGACCGTAGTCGGACCTTCCTAGCCCCCTTCTCATCCATGTCTGTGGCTAGTGCTCCGATGTCCCGAAGTGCTATTGTATGATTACTATATCTATCCATCCCCTATTATCATAGAACCAGAGTAATAGAGAAGTATATAGGAACCTTGATCTCTCCCATTGTCCTCTCACTCTAGCTAGCTACTCATTTATCATAGAATTCTCATGTGTGCTTTATTATTTATATTACCTTTTATATATATATATATCATTTACCCCTGCTTTAGTCTAGTTGGTTTACTAAGTTAGTAGATACATGATGGTGAGTTATCAGATTCTTTAACCATTGCTTCCCTGTGGTAAAATATAAATAACGATACCTGGTTACTCCCGGTAAAATGCTACAATGGTATGTTCTGTGCGCTTGCGGAATCCTTCATATTTTAGTTGCACTTAATTTATACCAACAGTGATCCACTGTAAGGGTGGCTGGTGTTGAACCGCCCTTACAGTGGGTGACCACTGTAAGAGCGTTTAGGTAAGGGCGGCTGGGCCAACCGCCCTTACAGTGACTTTTTAGCCGCCCCTTTAGTATGTTTTTGTAGTAGTGTCGATTTGATGCTCAGCGTTTTTCATGCACTCTTACACATTTCTCCATTTGGCTGGGGGATTGTGTGGTTTTTCTCCACTAGTAGAATTGGTCCTTAGCTACCCTAGGGACTGGTTTTCTCTCCCTATTCATTAAGTTTCTATCCCTGGAACCACATGACCATGTCACCTCGAGGACTAAAACTGCCCGCACTCATACATCCTCAAAATCTTCCTCTATAAGGAATATTCCATCGTGGTCAGCAAGATTCTTTACTCTATACCAATTTCTTCCGCACTCATGCATCCTTTATATCTCCTCTATCAATTGTGGGGCCTACTTATTAATTTTTTTTCTTTTTTCCCTTTTCCTTTTCCTTCTCTTTTTTCCCCTCTCTTCCCAATCCATTCAACCGCACACGGCCCCGTCCTCTCTCCAGCCGGGCACGGCGGCACGCACCGCCACCGCCCCTCCCCCCGTCGGCCACCGTCCGCGCCCCACCTCTCCGCCGGTGGAGGAGCTCGCCGCCGCCGGTGCTCCCAGAGCGGTGAGCGTCGAGGAGGACGGGGCGAGCTCGGCCCCCCCGTCCCTGGCGCGAGGCGAGCTCGGCCCCCCGGCCATGGAGGCGCGCATCCCGGCGGCGGAGGTCGCCCGCACGGCCATGGCGGCGCGCGGCCCCGCGTCAGGTCCTCCTCGTGCTGGCAAGCCCCGGCCCCGCCTCTCCCTCCCCGACCAGCGAGTTGCGGGCCCCCTTCTTCCTCGAATCGATCGACGCCTCCCCGGCCGGCGAGCTGCTGGTGCGGCGATGTGAGGTAGGCGGCGGGCGCGGATCCTCCGTCTCTGGCGACTGTGAGTCCCCGCCGTGGCTTCTCCGCTTCCTCCTCGCGCGACTTCTTCTCGTGCGCCCAACGCGCGACGCCCACACGGCCGCTTCCGGCTCATGGCGGCGCGGTGCCGGTCCTGCTGCCTCACCGGCCTCCTCCCACCCAGCCCCGGCGCCTTCCCTCTCTGGCTCTGCTCCCTCCCTCTCTTCCTTCTCTCTCCTCTGGCCCCGCAGCGTCTTTACGTTCGCGCCATACGAACGCAAAAGGCACCGGACGAGGCCCCGAACGCAACGGTTGAGGAAGATATGCAGTCTCCCGCTGCGGCGCTTGAGTAACTTTAAAGGCACTTGAGGAAGATATGCAGTCTCCCAGTGCAGCTCGTCTAAGTGGGCATACTTCACCTTACGATGAATGTGCAGCTTTTACTCTAGGCTACGCTCGTGGGCAGGTTGCCTGATCGGCAAGTCATTCGGGCTCTCATTTTTTTTGACCTTAGTGCTTGTCTCTATTTCTCAGATGCCTCTGTACCTTCAAAGCCTCATTGTCTAATTCTGTCACGCAAAACCTAAGTGGGCACACTTAGTCCAAGAAAAATAAATTTTAAATTTTAAACTTGGGCTCCTAACATCCTTGTTATAAATCTTTCTTTGGATAAGTCCGAGCTTGGTCGGTCAGTTAAGCTGGTCGGAGCTTTGCTCTAACTACTTGGCTACCAGCAGATTGGTCTGCCGCGAACTCCATGGCTCCAACACCGGTCGGGTGGGGCACTCTGTGCGCCGTCGGTTTCGGTTACAGCATCCAAGCCACCGTCCGCAGTAGTTGACAAACACTAGGTGATACACGTGTGTTTTTTCTGTCTGTAGCACATGGATTTTTTGGCCGTCCGATCTCTTTGTTGTGCGATCTGTGCCCTTCTCACCCACCCCAGGGCTTTACTCTCTGTCCATCTGGTCCACATGTCAGCAGGAAACTCCCATTCCATTTCGCCCCTTTTGGCTCCGTGGGCAGTGGCCGAGGCGGAGGTGCTCCCGGCCGGCGATTCGCCGTCGTACGCGGAGGCGGAGTCGTCCCCTACCAGAGTCTGTGGCAGAGGTGCTCGCCGTCGTCGATCTGCCCTCGTTGGTGAGTATATTAGCTAGCATCGCGTCCGCAACTCCCTCTACCACGACGGACCTCGCCCTCCACCCTCGTGCTCGCCTCGCGGACGGCGCGTCGTCCTTGTCGGCGGCCAGCGATACTCCCTCCACCTCCTGCTAAGATGATTTTGTGGTTCTGTGTTGTGTTGAGGGAAGGGGAAAGGTTTTCGTCCCCGGCGTTTCTCTCGCTGTCGTGGCAATTCTGGTTCATGGTGGTGGTGTGGTTCGTGGATCTGTATTGTGTGGGGGCAGAGGAGATTTGGATGGAGCATTTTGAATGTAAGCAGGCGTGGGGGATCGATGGGGTAGGAGATGGGGATCGATTCGATGCGGCACCGTCGTTGGAGAAGGGGTATGAGGTCGGATTTGGCGTCATATTTTGCTGCTTTGCTTCCTGTTCGTGGAGCTGTCCAACTGCGCTGATGGCCCCTTGTTTAGCTGTAGATTTGGTTGCGGCACCCTCGACGATTGCCTTTCTGTGCCACTCGTTGTGCCCCTATTTTTAGCAGTTAGTTGATTAGTTCGTTATGATGTAGTAGAGGATCTGAAGCCTGTTGTGCATGTTGCTAGGAGAAAAAGGAAGACAACATGTGGAGATGGCTCGAGCAATGGTCTCACGTCATTCAGCTCCAGGTATTTTGTTTATTCTGAAATAATATAGCATCCTATTTGTTTATATCTGTTCATTTCATCTCGGGTGCCTGTATGTATTTTTTTCAGCACTCAATACTGGAACACTCATCAGTCAAAGAGCTTAATCTGGGCAGAAGTCACTATTTGGTTGTGAATTTGGTTTCTGTGTAGTTCAGGCAGGCGACGGTCTCATGTACCTGCTCCCATCCACATATTGTTTTCCCTATAGATCGTATAGGGTTCGTTTCAGAATGAATCAGTCAGACTTCAAGTTCAGGTTTGTGTGTTCTCTGTTGTACTTGTGAATGCTTCCAAGCATCTTAAAGGAGTATGTTCTTGTAGAAACACCGCACACCCTAATCAGGGGGGGTGACCTTTATTATATAGCCTGGAAGGCTTGTAGTACATGTACAGATTACAATATGGTACTAATCCTAGTCAGACTAGAGTACAAGGCCAATGGGCCGTAAGCCCAATATGGGCTGTTACAGTTATATTCTAACAGTTCTGAATCTTGTTTGACTGAACCGTGCAGCTTTTTCTTTTTCTTTTTGCCTTGTTATGTGATTTAAATACTCGTATACTTGTGTATTTAACTGATCTGCATTTCTGTCTGCCATTTATATTGTCCACTTGCTCCTAGCTATTGTGCTATTATAGTTTCTTAGTTACTGGTGGCATTAGCTACTAGCTATAGTGCCATTGTAGATTTCTTAGTATGTTAATTCCAACAATGATAATGTGTTTGTATATTTTCCTACCAAGGTTATAAATTTTGATTCGTGGCCTTCTTCTGTAGTGAATAGTATTCTTGTTATTTTTAGATGCTGACCAACTTATTAGTTGTAGATCGCCAATCACTTGTGGTCTAATATTCCCATAGCTATTACTAGTGAGTTCATTACTAGGATCCATTATTTGACATGTACCCTTCATCATCTATAGTAGGACTACTATGTTAGGCACAACTAGCTGCTTAAGACATAATCGCAGTTCCATCTTCATCATTTATGTGATCCATCAACCTAATTATTGTTTAGTGCAAGTTTGGTTTAATTCCCCTGTCTGAAAGGAAGAACGTGTGTTATCTGTTGTGTGATCCCTATGTGTTTCATGGGTGTTTGTGCCCCATGTGTGCCCCTGAATGATCTCTATGTGTTCTTTTGGTGTTTGGGTTGGAGGAATTAGGGTGTAGACCTCGTAGATTGTGCTATTAGGGGATGGTAATGTTCTGCTTATCACATTCCTGGCATGCTGGACTGCTCTTGTAAATTAATGCTTTGGCAGCTCAAGCTCGAGTAGGTGTCTGTTTCACTTGCCTTTTTGCAATGCTGTAGGTTTGGAACTGTTTCATGTGCAGGGTGATGCTAGTTTGGTTTATTGAGATGTACGCATGGTTTGGAATGTCATTCTAAGGTTTTATGTTTCATATGGACATAATAACAGTAGGAGACTAATAATCTTTGACTGGTTATGTTCCGCCAACTTGTACTATATATTACTAATGATGTAGCGCATGGCATGCTTGTAGAGTTTGTGACGACAGGATTTCATCATGCAGTACGCTTTCTGCTAAATTAACAGAACACCGGACTTGTGTGACATTTATCCAGGAGCTCATGCTAGGACCTGCATTTTCTGAGAATTAATTGGAATGTACGTATAGGAAGCATTGGGAACCATAATTTTGCTTCAAGCCACTGATGACACGAATGAAGGCATATTTCCTTCTGTTTAGCTTCATAAAGCATCTATTTTAGCTTGTTGTCTTGGAAAATAATATGCTTATTTTGTAGTAATTACCATTTAGTCAGTCGAAGTTATGTCTTTTGGTTCATTTTGTGTAGGGTCTGTCAGTTACCATAGTTTAATATTTCTGTTTTTGCATGCAGAAACTAGAGGAAAGAATGGTGGCATCCAGAACCAACATGTTCAACAGATAGCTACTCCTAGCAAATCTGAAAATATTTCACCCCCATCTATAGTTGCAGATCGGCTGACACTATCATTCAAATTGCGGAAGTTTGCTTTCAATGAATTGAGGATCGCCACCAAAAACTTCCTTCCTAAGAGTCTTCTTGCTGAGGGAGGGTTTGGTCGTGTCTACAAAGGTTGGATTGGAGAGAACAGAACTGCCCCTGGGAGACCCAACACCGGGTTAACTGTTGTTGTCAAGACCCTCAATCGTGACAGGAAGCAAGGGTACAAAGAGAGGCTGGTATGCTATTTTTAGCTGCAGGTTTGTTACCATTTCTTTCCCAATTTGTTTCATACACAATCAAACCATTATTTGGCTAATGACTAATGAGTAATGACTTGGTTTTGTAGGAACCCTGAGGAGATCCTATGGGGTTCGATTGGTGCTAAATATGTTGTTGAGTCTAGTGGTGTTTTTACTGACTAGGAGAAGGCTGCAGCTCACTTGAAGGTACAATCTTCTATCTATTGTGTTATTGTAGAATTTATAGCTTTTTAATTCTATTGTTCGAATCATCTAATGGTCTTCCTGTAGAAAAGGCATGTATAATTGTTTGGGTGACAGGTTGTTGTGTCAACATGGCAAGAATTAGGAGCTGAAATGTTATACTGATTCATACATAGTCCGTGTGTTGGATGGAGAGTTGGTGTAGAAAATGCATATATCTAAAGCCTAAGATTGAGAAGTTGGCTGCAGAATACCATCCAAGGTTCAAAGAGTTTTGTCTCCCTAGATTGATAGAACTACACTGGCTGGGTTTTTTTGGTGAAAAATTGTTGATCCCTGTCACAACTTAATATGCAGTGTCCTATTATACTGTATCAACGTGAATTCAATAGAGACTTGTGAACCATGCTACAGTAATAGTAGGTCTACCCTTGCACTGTATTTGTAAATATATTTGAAGGCATATTGTTTCTTGTGATTTGTGTATGGTATTTGACCCTGAGGTGCTGTTGGTTAGCTCGAGAAGGCACTGCTCATTGTTTTTCTAGGAAAAAGGATACTAGTGGCAGTGCATTAGATTCTATGCATGGGCTATTCTAGATCTTGAGGATAAATAATATATACACACAAATCTGCATATGTGTGTGCAACCTACATGTGGAAAGTGGGAACGTGTGTTTCTATTTTCTTTATTTTTTTGTCAAATCTTTTTCAGTCTTATTAGGTGAAGTGTTGCTTGTTTTATTTGCAAAATGTAACTTTCTTGTCTTAAAAAATTGAAGCGTCTCACCTAGTGCTCTACTCTATTGCATTTGGAAAACAAGTGTTGAGATCCGTCAATTAGTAATAGTATTGTGGTCATTGTAAGTCAATGTCCATGTTGATGTCCCTACCCATGAAACAAAAAAAACATTAATTTAATTAATTGCAATTAGCAATAATATAAATTGCAAGTATTGAGCAATGCAATTGTAGTTATGAGCATGTGCAATTTGTCCTTGTCATTGTTATTGCATAAATTGGTGTGTGATATGTGCCAGCACACACCATGTTTTTGTCCTTTGTCATTGTTATTGCACCAACTTTACATGTCTGGTAATCTTTTCTAAGCTTCAAGAGTAATTATCATTATCATGTAGTGTACCTTCTTTGCACTTGTCCCTCTGCACTTGTATTGTCCTAATTTTGTCCTTGTGCTTATTTACAATATATTGTGCTAATTTTTTTATATTGTCCTTCTATAGAAAAAAAATTGTCATCTCTGTAATTTTTCCTCTGCAATTTTGTTATATTTAATTGTCATTTCTATCATTGTTTCTCTGTCCTTTGTCCCTCTGACCTTTGTATATCTGCACTTGTCCCTCTGACCTTTGTATATCTGCACTTGTCCCTCTGCACTTGTCCTTTCTTTATCTCCACTTGTATGGTGCTTTTTGTCTATTGTCTTTCTATAGAAAAAAGATTGTCTATCTGCATTTGTATTTGTCATCTGTAATTGTCCTTTCTGTCATTTGGTATGCATTTTTGTCCCTGTGTCATTGTGCTTGTTTCAATCTAGGGGAATAATTTTGTCTATTGTCCTTCCATAGAAAAAAATTATCCTTTTGTCATTGTGCTTGTTTCGATCGAGGGAGAAATTTTTGTCTATTGTGTTTCCATAAAAAAAGATTGTCCTTTTATCGTTGTGCTTGTTTTGATCTAGGGAGAAATTTTTGTCTATTGTCTTTCTATAGAAAAAAGATTGCCCCTCTGCAATTGTGCTTGTTTCGATCTAGGGGGCTAATTTGTCTATTGTCCTCTCATAGGAAAAAATTGTCCATTGTCTATTGTCTTTTGTGATTGTGCCATTTTGGGGAGAGAACTTTGTCTTTTGACCTTTCATAGAAAAAAAAAAATTGTCCATTGTCTTTGTCCTTGTTATCCTGTGATAAACTGATAACACATCCTAAACTTTGTTTTTTTGTCTTTATCCTCGTCTTTGTGTTTGAGGGTTAAAGTTCTAGGTTCTGAATGAGAGTAGGCAAAATTGTGGTTGTTGTCCCTGACACTGATGCATAGAGTAGGCAAAATAAACTATTTTTCTCTTTCTTGGGTTGATATTAGTTTTGTTTCAGTTTAAGTGTTGTGTTTGGCTTCTACCGGTCAATCTTTGTAATGGCTCAGCATTATTCTAGTTGTAGCATCTCTACTCCCATTTTCAGCATTTGATTGTCAAGGTTGCTCACATGCATCACTTCAGTTTTGTATTTTTGTTTTGTTTATCTGAATGAGCTATTGCTCTCAAGTCTGACATAAAACTAGATACATAATTTGAGCTAACTATCCTACCTTCTCTTTGCTTGCAGTTTTCAACATTTTTAGAGAAGCAGTATGGGAGGTCCTTTGTTTATTGATTTCTAGCAGCGGCTTTTCACCTTCAGTCCTTGTGCAAAATTAGGTGGGCAACAACACGTCAAAAGCTTGGCTCTGGTTTTGGTGAGCAACGATAATAGCTAATAATCTGAGATTGAGATATAAGTGCTCTAGTTTATGCTTGACCGTGCCTAGCAGTTATGCTTAGCTTTTCTTCTATCACTATATGCTTATGCTTAGCTTTTCTGCTATCATTTAGGTCCAAAGTGTCTTGTGATTTGTGCTACACTTTATGAACTTTGCTAATTCTGATTTATGTCAACACACATCTCATTTATCCTTTTTTTAATGCGTGGTTGTCTCTAAATGTCGCCCATTTGTGTTTAAATGATTAACTTTCAGTATATATGCGCTATGCTGGACATTACTCCTACTTCTAATTCTCATATGCCACCTCTTCTTCATGAACTAGCAGGCTTGTACAATGATCGTTGTCCGATAGACTCACTTGATTTACTGAAAAATACACCCCCCTTAAACAGGTTGTCTTTATTGCACTTTTCTTAATAGTAATTTGCTAATCCAAAATACTGTAACTACAATATTTGGCATGTGCAATATATGTTCTTGTGACCTTTTAGTATCAATCATGCAACTGTTCTTGCTTTAGGGCTTGTTCACTTAGGTTTAGGGATGAGGGTTATTTTCTATTCTTGTAGATCCACAGAAGGGTATTGTTTAAAAAAAGTCCTACAGAAGGACCCAATATAGACCACATTTTTGCCCTTGTAATTCCGTTATTTGTGATTTTTGCCATTGCCTGTACATAGATCATTATCTGGCTCTCTTCTTCCCAACCCGCCACCCACACTCTGATGAGTGTTCCTATCTGTTTGTTGTCCTGATTTGCATGTTCCAATCCCCAAAGCTATTCCCTGTAAATGAAAAGGGTATCCTTTACCTCCTAATTTGCATCTTAGTGGTTAGTATCAGTTTCTTGATTGCACATTTATAAGTAGTAAATTGCACATTTAAATTACTGCAATTATGGTGCTTTTCATGTGCAATATCTGGTCTTTTATAAATAGTTTGCATCTTTGTGTGCACATTTTTCAAGACTGCTACTTTCAGTTTTAGTTTATTAGTTCGTGTGTTTGGCGCCATGAATTGTAGTGTCTATCCTATTCTTTGCCATTGTAATAGAGGAAGAAATATGAAAATAAATATAAGTTGTGAGGCAGTATTTTGCTCATCTATGTTTTAGTAATTGATGTCTGATAGATTTGTGAACGTAGAATTTGTAAATACATAGAATTTTAGTGGAGGATTATTTGAGGATTGGTGAGTTGGTGTGAGGCTGTAGAATTACTTCTAGAGAATGTAGAATTAACATGGGCCTCTTGTTGTCTTCAGGTTTGTGGGCTACAACAGACAACAACTACAAGTACAATTATATGGGCTATATGTTTTTGGGCCTTGTTGGCACAGAATACAACTTGTACAAGTACAAATACAACTACAGCAAAATTCGTGTGCTAGTTGCTTCAAAAACACACAGATTTTCGGCTTCCTGTTTTTCGTGTGCTACTAAGAGGAAAAACACATGGATTTTCCTTTGTGTGTAGGAGTCTGTGTTTGCTAGGCTGTCAAAATTTGTGTGCTAGGATGGTAAAAAACACACGGTTTTCTGGCTGGGTGAAATATGTGTGTTTTCTTTGTAAAAAACACACGTGTGCTGATTTGATTAAAAACACACACGTTTTGACTAGACAGGTCCCAGTAGTTCTTTTTTATAGGATAATAATACATGATAGGTTTTGAGAAAACATTACACGGGTTTATTAGGACACTCACAATGCAGACTCTATATAAAGTCTAAATGAATTTATTATCTCGAAGATATTATAGACTTGTAGTCTAAATAAGATTTGGTGGAGTATTATTTTTTCTCCCCCTCTCTTCAATAAATATACTGTAACATAGTATAAATAGATGGGTAATAAATAGTCTTAGACTTTATGGTACGTGGACTCGTAGAGTTTACACTGTTAGTACCTTATGGACTCCAAACGTTAATTCCATATTGGAGCGGTGTACTTCGGCTTGGGCCATCTTTGGCATGGTTCCCGACCCCGTCCTTTGTGTGTCCTGGTGGCCAGGCCGTCCATTCCTGCTCTTGTATGTTGGTAACACGTGTCACTCATTTTTTATCCCTTCATTTAGCCCCCTTCTTGAGCAGGTCGCTCCATGCAGGTCAACTTCTAACACTTGAATCGATCGAGTAATACTTCCAACAAACGAACCCAGCCATAAATTATATAAGATTATAATTATAATATATATAGGTTATATAAGATACTTCATCTCAGGGACGAAGCTACGTTGTAGCTCCCACAAAAATTTAAAAATCACCACTAGAAACGAATTTTTAGCATGGTCACAGATCAAATTTTCACACTATAAAGAGATTGGCAACCCCCTCAATTTCGTTTTAGCTTCGCCACTGCTCTATCCTTGGAATTGATCGTCACCAATGACGGTGAATACATTTCAGACCCTTGTACTATATGGCGGCTGTGGCCCAGTGCCATTCTCATTGCAAGATCTCTGTCGATTACACCTCAAAATACACGTCTCGCAACGCAACCAACGCAAACGGTGGTCGCACCAACATGTGCGTAGCTTCCTTGCTGGTTCTGTGGATACTATACGTGTGTATATACACACACACACACATACAATGTGTTCGACATCGTACAGACATCCTGTGGATTGAACGCGCGCATACACTTATCACTCACTCGTCTGTTAGTTGCTCTAGGTTTGTTTCTGCGGAATGGCTTCGCGTAAGGTGCTACTCATCGCTGCCGCCACCATGGTCGTCATCGTGGGTGCTCTGCTCCCGGCGACCGCCTGGCCGAACAACCACGTGGTCGGGGATCTCGACGGCTGGAACCTCAACGTGAACTACACGAACTGGCTCATGTCCTTCAGCTGGCGACACGCTCGGTACATCACCTCACCTATGTTGCTACACGCCTAAACAATGCTGCGTCTGCAGTCCTACATCCATAATATATGCTCGCGATCGATTCATTGAATGATTAATGTGTACGATACGGATCGTGATTCTTCGCAGAGTTCAGATATGCTCCGGCTGACCACAATGTGGTAATGGTGGAGGAGGACGACTACAACGTGTGCGACGCGACAAACAACATACATACGTGGAACTCTGGGGACGACAAAGTGCAGCTGTCGGAAGCCGACACGTTCTCTTTTTCATTTGTGGCATGGGAGACCACTGCAATCAAGGCATGAAGTTCGCAATCACCGCCACCTGAGTGATGTGATCAGTGATTGGATGGATAGCACACGCGCCTCGATGTCTTCTTGAGTGCGCTCGCTGCGCACGACTGGAAGCCTCAAGGGAGCAGTATATATAGGTTCTTCACTTTTAAAATAAAGCGCAGATTTTAATTTCCATACTAGTAGAAGCCGCGCGCCCCTGCGCGCGAGTCTAGGCGGTGAGTGCAAACTATATATATGTGATATACATTGGTGATTTGCATAATAATGGGGCACATTGATGGATACATACCTAGATTGAGAATGCTTATATTACACATAGATGCATATAGAAAGTATTGCTAGGTTCCTTCAGGTAGATCATATATGTTGTTGATGTATATAATTAGGATACCATGACTGCAATACATGTTCAGGGCATGTATATATTATATATAGCTAGGTATATTGTAGAGTACGTAAAGAAGACAACATGATTAACCAGCATTGACTGGTGTATAAACTGATTTACACAATACACAAAAGAATACTGGACGAATCCACAAAGGTTCCGTACGGATATTTTGACATAGAGAAGCTCTCCCTATGGACTGAAGGTTTGCTTCTGAAGCTCGTCAATCACACCTGAGTCAAGACCACCAACAAATACCTGCGAACAAAGAAGCAAGTCTAGAAAGTAAGCACCCATCATGCAGCTTGGAAATGACAAAACTATCTATAGATGCATACATTAGTAATGTTTGGATCATTATCAGAAGTAGTTCCTTGGGTACTCTGGTAAATAGCTGCAGAATGTTTTCAAAAAAAAAAAAAAAATAGCTGCAGAATAATGGAAACAGCAAGATACTTACTTTTTTTATTGAAGCTACAGATTTGTAAGTTAGTCATGAATATCGGGAGAGTTATATAGCAATCCATAAACATTGGAAGTTTCAACAATTAATCATGTGTAAACACCTGACATAAGTAGATAATCCAACCAGAAGATGCGTAGGATTACACTAAATAAGTAGATAATCCAACCAGAAGATGCGTAGGATTACACTAAAAAAATGGGATTATTCAATGATATTGCAGGTACAAAAAAAGGACTCCAATGAAGATACGCAACCAGCACTCATAGGATTTTTTTTTTGGTTGTTGTTGAATGCACCGTTGAGTGGAACGGCTCAATGTTTGGAGTAAAAGGTACCTAGGTGCGTGCCTCATATCATATGCGAGGTCATTTCTTAAGAAACCATTTGTCTTAAGCTACTGACAATGCTGGTATGACATATCATCGCGAAATGCAATACATTTAGAAGACAAACGGTACATGCAGGATCGTAGATGATCTCTGGGAACTCTAACCACAAGCTAAGGATGCAAAAAAGAATCCCAGGAAGAAGACAAAGAAATGCTCCGAATGACTAAAATAAAGAATGCAAGTGCTGGGATGGTTGACCATCCGAAATCCAGAGAATAAAAGTCAGAGTCAATATTTTATTCAGACTGGCTTTACATGGAAGAATAATAGTGGACAAAGTTGGGTTCATAGTGTATTTGGTAAACCGGGTATTTGGCTACTCATATATATATATATATATATATATATATATATATATATATATATATATATATATATATATATATATATATATATATATATATATACACACACATATATATATATATATATACACGAAAAAGAATGTTGCTTAAAAGTTTCATTACTTTTTTTATTCCTTTGGAATTTAAAATGAGCTGTCTATGTGCAATTACATGGACCAAATTTAAAATAATCTACCAAAGTATTGAGCTGCTTCAGAGAGGCAAATAATACAACCATGTGTAGAATTTCTGTGAATAGTAGAACAAATTCACATAACCAGTTGGTTGCTAATGTCTTTTTTAAAGAAGGACATGTGTCCCATCCCAATCTATATATTTATTTCAGAAAATAGCTTTTTACATATCACTATATAGGTTTGGGCTCAAGAGCTATATTGATTCATTTTTTTAAAATATAGAATAGCTTCGACTGAGGACATGGACAATTCTTCGTGTGAGTTGTTATGATAGATATGATACCTGAGGTTTAGAAGAACTAATGAATTCAAACGTGTCAATGTCCCAAAATTAAGAGTCCTGTGTACTAAGCCTGCAGAAGTTCGGAAAAGGGCATCATGGAACACCATACTTCGATGTCCAGGTGACGTACAAATAAGAAGCATGATGGAGCAATAATTCTGTACTAAAAATAACAGAAATCCTATTTTAGAAAATTGACATCCCAAGGAAAATCTACCACTGTGCAGTTATACATGCCCTATAATCTAATGATACTCATGGGGGGTGCACATCTAAGCAGTTGCCTAGAGATATTTCTGACAAAATTTCAGTGATCAGGAAATATGTGCATATGCATATCTTCTTTTGAATATCTCATATTTTCATGTTTGAGTTTAAATAGCAACACCCTGAAAATGAATTGAAATAGTAAATAAGAATAGGTGACCTGAAAGCCAAAAGAAGCAGCAAAAATTTTATGAGATGATGACTATATGCTATCAGAAAATACTTCCGTTGGAATAGTAACACCCTAACGACTATATTATGAGATGACGACTATATGCTATCAGAAAATATTATGAGATGACTACAGTGCCTGTGTGCTTACCGTTCCTATTATTGTTAATGGCAATGAGATATCATAAAAGGAATCATACATGTTTAGGAGTCATGATCAACGTTTTTGGTATGTGGTATCAAAAGTATCAATATGCAGGATCAGAACGCAAGAAAGCACTTACCAAAGTTGTGTTGGTAACAAAGGTAGTCTCAGTGTATAAGCAGAGCCGATGTCAAACCTGCAAAGAGAACAACTTATGAGAACCATATTTGAGGTCGTTGTCAGGGGACATATAAAAGGAGAAAATAAGCAGTAAATACAAATCAAAAATCAAATAATGATCTTTGTAAAACTACACATATAGAGGCAATATAGTAATAAGGTCACTACAATATTCAGGTAAGTGGTATATGTAAGCCTTTCTCTCCCAGCGTATGAGTAATGAAGCTACAGAGGTAACTGAAAGGTGAAAACCACATTCACTCACAAACTAAAATGTTGTTAGCACAAACTTGAATTAGAGCCGTGTGTGAATAAAATTCATAGAGGTGGTGCAGAAACCAGCATTGTGTAAAAGTGTAGTCTTGACATTCTAAGTAATTACTAAGCAACAACCATGTACAAGGGAAAAAAATTAAAGACACCTCTACCTGGTAGAGACAAGGGTAACGGAAAATGTACACATGGTAGCAAATAACATATCTAACATAGCAGGTAAACAGGGGCACCATGATAAGTGGCAATTTCAACACTGGTACAACTAACCTACGAAACACGGACACGTGAAGGAAGTGCCGTATCGCGTATCTGACACGCATCGGACACGGATACGTCTCCGATACGGCTGCGATACGTATCCAGGAAGTATCCGAATTTTTATTATTTTTGGAAATTTCGGATACGTTGGCCTGATACGTACCAGCGTGTGGATACGCGTATCAGCCGCGTCGATACGGCCCAGCCCAATGACAGAGCATCCAGCCGGGAGGAGGGCGGGCCGCCGGCGCGGCCAGGCGGCGGCAGGCGAAGAGCGTAGGCTAGGGCACGGCTGGCTGGAAGGCGGGCGGGCGGACAGCAGCGGAGACAGCGGCCGCGGAGACCTGCGGCGGATCTGAGCGGAGAGGGGGGCGGCCCCGTGCTCCGCGCACGCGGGAGGAGGGAGCTAGCCGCCGCCGCTGCGTGGCTCCCGGGCCTGTGCTTCGCCGGCTTCAGAGCTGGCCACCGCAGGGGAGGAGCTTCGGCCCCGCGCGCCCCCGACGGAATGCCTCGCCGACGACGGTAGGCCGCGCCCCCGATGGAAGAGATGAGGGAGGGAGGCGAGGGTGTCAGGCGAGAGAGATGAGGGAGGGAGAGACGGCCTTCTTCTTTGCTTTAGTGCCTTGCTAGTTGGATCGAGAGACCTGGAGGTAGGCGGCGGCGCTGTGTCAATGAAACCTGGACGTGAAGTTGTAATTGAATTCAGTTGAATGAGTGGTGATGAGGTCCGTATTCAGGTAGCCCAATTATTATTATTATTATTATTATTATTATTATTATTATTATTATTATTATTATTATTATTATTATTATTATTATTATTATTATTATTATTATTATTATTATTATTATTATTATTATTATTATTATTATTATTAATAATAAACGTATCCGCATATCGGGTTTTTGGGAAGTTGGCGTATCCGATACGCGTATCCGTATCCGATACCGATACGCGTATCCGTATCCGTGCAATTTAGCAACTAACCATGCACATAGAACAAAGGAAGACGATGTTTCTGAAAAAGGGTGAAGGTTATGGAAGAATTGGTACATGCGTATAAAGCATTACACAATTAAATAGGAAGGATGTAATAAAAGCATCACTCTACCATTGATGATGTACTATTTGTAGGGAAGTATGGCTTCTTTTAAGCAAAATCTCTTACTGACTGTACTACTATTTAGATACCTTAATTCTTGGTACCATCTAAACTTGGCATATGCCTTCATGCTTGAGCAAGTCGAATAGATATGGGCGATGGGCCTAAACAGAATATATGGGGCATTGTAATTAGTTGATGGGAGCATGAGAAAAATAGGACCACCTGGAGCAACTGGCAGATGATGTAGAATCCTAGTAGGGGAAGGAATGGGGCACTGCCGGCTGACCAAGGATACATGAGCGTTGTGGACCTCGACAGTAGCAGAATGGCATGTCAGCTGTGCCCCGGGGGCAGCAGGAATAATAGCCTATTTGCAAATAGAACAATGAAGTGTTACAGAGATTTATTTAGCACTGACAAAAGTATTTATGAGACATCATCAGTCAATTTCAGTTAGCGCTAAATATGTTTTTTAAAATATCTTGCACTGGAAAATGTAGACATGAGCCATATTCAAGTTTTGCCAAATAATCGCTCCATTAAATAGAACTAATATAGTAGTTGCAGTATAGAGATTTGCTTTTGGAACAACATGGACCTATATGTAGTGGTGTTTCACCAGCTGCCATAACCTTGTTTTTTTTTTGTCAATTAAAAATTAAAAATAGTCCATCAATAAGAAAGCAAGGACCAATTTGTAGTATGAATCAAATAAAATATTCTAACAAACAGTTGAGAAAATTAATGTGTCCACATGGTATGAAATAGAAGGGGGATCTTTTAGGCATGTGGAGCTTGCCTCAACCAACGAAAGCAAAACATCTCAGCTCAATGATTAGTTTCCAATCCTTGGAATGATATAGTGGCCTTCCAACAACACAGGTAAGGATCAGTAGAAATAATGCAATAATCAGAGGTCAGCTAACTTTCATGGAGTTCCAAACAAAATTACCAAAAATACATACCAGATGCAGTGGTACATTAGGATCATTCTCGTTCTCCATGCTGCAGGATAACCTACATGTATCAATTGGCTGCAAACTAAATTAGCTCAAAATACTTGGCGTTCATCCTTCAATCAAAAAGAAAAATAGATAGGACCTAGAGCCCTGGGCCTGGAATTGGACAAACTCGAAGCAGATCGAAACAGAGGGCCGATTGGGACTCACCGTGCGACTGCAAGCAGGCGATGCAACATCTTGGGCACCGGCAGCATCGCACGGCGCCTCATCTGCTGGCGGAGGTGGGTTGGGGCCTGTGTTTTTTTTACCGGTGGCGTTGAACCGACCGGAGGCGGCCGGAACCGGTAAACCGGCCGGTTCGTCCGGTTAACCGGAAAAAACCGCCGGAATTCAAATTTGAATTTGAAAGGCGCCGTTGCTCCGGTTTGTACCGGTAAACCGGCCGGTTTGTGGCGGTTACCGGCCGGTTTTCCCGGTAACCGCTGCAAACCGGTTTTTTTTTTTTTTTTTTTTGCTTGAATAAACACTTTTTTGGGGTAGTTTTTTTCCACCTATTAATGTTCACATACAACACAATGTGGTACTAATTACCATAAGTCAATAAAGCAATAATATTTAGTCGAATACAAATACAACTACAAACCGATACGTAGTCTCATACAAATAAATCGTCGCATACAAATACAACCACGTCGTCGCATACAAACACAACCACATAGTCTCATTCACTCTGGAGGATGTATGGGAAGACCCCATATCGGCACGACGCTTGATATTCGGCGGTGGACATAAGAGAGATACCCTGCTCCTGGAGCAGTTCAGCCTTGTATTGTTGCCAAGTTTTGCCCGTCCATGCTGCTGTTGTCTCCCAATCCTGAACTAATGTTCTATAAAACTCAGGGTCTTCCCATTCAAACACCCGTTTATTAGTAGGCTGCACGCTCACGTCAGGAATGGGATAGCTATAAGTAGGCTGTGAGGTATCACTGTAGGAGGAAGAAGAGTACTGTGGGGTGTCGTAGTCCGTCGGTCCTCGTGATCTCCTCTGCGATGACGGTTGCCCATGGTCACGGTCTTGAGTACAATGTGTGAAGTCGGTCTCGCCTGCAATCAACCATAATTAGTAGGCATTGACAGAAAAAACTGTGCGAATGTAGGTGCAATGGATACCTGTGAAATGAAGACCGGCGTAACGAGGATCACCAATATCACTACCACGACCACCACCACCTTCATAGCCACCACCACCACCACCTGCATACCCAGCACCACCGCCACCTTCACCACCACCGCCACCGCCACTGCCACCGGCACCGCCACCGCCACCGTCACTGTCATCGTCAGTACTGTCAGAGTCACCACTAGCACGAGCCTGGCTATCCTCAGAATAGTATGGCTGGCTCTGATTGTCATCCTCGCCTCTGTCGCTGGTCACTGGCTTTCCTTTTCCTTTTTTCCTTTTCTCTTGACCCTTAGGAGGCGACATGTGCATCTTTCTCTTCCCGAGGTGACTGGAACCCACATTGTGTCGGGCCCAATCACTGACGTTATCATGCCCTGTAGCCCGACGTAGATCGTGTGGGTCTATTTGGTCACTGCCAACACAAACAAGTCAGTCACGCAAGTCAAAATACAAGATGTCATATATACCCAACACTGACATTTATATATATATATATATATATATATATATATATATATATATATATATATATATATATATATATATATATATATATATATATATATATATATATACGTACGACAACATGTGATGGCGGAGGGACGTCGACGTCGTCGTAAATCCTCATCAAGAACCGGAGCACTGTTGGATCTACCATACTCCATCCATTCTCTAATCGGATTGCTACGGTCATACACTGAGATTTCGGCGAACCGGTCAATAAAATCTACTTGATCCCGCCTTGGTGGGGTCACATCCGCAAGTCGCAGGCCGAAGGTTGTACTTGGACATAAACAAGCTTGTTTAGTTTCTCATGGGACAACCTATTGCGAACCTTTGTATGCAGCAAGGCAAAAGTACTCCAGTTCCCGCTCGCATCCACTTGAGGAGATACATTGTGAAACAAGCCGCAAAGCAAGGCGCTGCAAATTAGGAGTATCTTTCCCAAATATCGTCCACCACCGGGCTGCAAGTGCAACAAAGCATGTTAGCTATGTATCCAAATATAGGAAACCAACAAGGTGTCGAGGGTACTCTTACATGCGGAGGTCCCGTAAT
Source organism: Themeda triandra (assembly GCA_018135685.1). NCBI lineage: Eukaryota > Viridiplantae > Streptophyta > Magnoliopsida > Poales > Poaceae > Themeda > Themeda triandra. The sequence goes on along the minus strand of JAENPR010000265.1, from coordinate 106,881 downwards.
CCCGTGCCATTCTCTCCGCCGCCGTGCCAAACTCACCAACCTTTTGTCGAAAAACCTCGGCCTCCCGCAACGCCCGCATGGCGGTGTTCACATCCGTCATTCTCGAAAAGCCTCCTTGAGTCCGAGAAAACATCGCCAAACTTGGTTCCATAGTGTATGCAGCCTTTGGATTTAGAACAGCAGCTGCAACATATTGAGTAAAATAAGCAACATGTTGAACATATATAGCGGGAGGAATAAATATAAGTCGTATATATCATACCTGGACCCACATACGTGTGTATGTACACGTCACGAATCCGTCGGTCCATTATAGCTTCATACTCTTTCCATGTGTGCTCATTTCTTCCAAAGAACGACTGCATCTCAAGTTTGCAGTTCTGGTACTCGAGGACCACTTGACACATGTTGGCCTCCTTGTCTTTATCGGCGAAGCGAAGGAACCTGTAAATTGGTGCAACTGTTTCACAGATGTATCCCAATCCATCCCACCACTGCACGTTTGACATCCTTGACTGAGCATAACGACCTTCATCTGTATTTGCCCATTTGCTTGACAAAAACTCAGGAGATGTCATCCACTGCAAGAACTCTGAACGTTTACGACGAAAGCTCTCTAGAAACATGTAGTTGGTCCCAAATCTAGTGTCACACCACTTCACCAACTCACCCCCGATTGCTTTCCTCATCATTGCATTCAACTTATTATGGTTGTGCAACCAAGTTGAAATTCGCTTGCATGATTTTATCATACCTGCATGATCGGACCTCTTTCCAATATCCTTCAACATCAAGTTGATGGTGTGTGCCAGACAAGGTGTCCAAACAATGTGTGCAAACTCAGCTTTCAGAGCGTTGGAAGCTTTCTTGAAGTTGGAACCATTGTCGGTGACCACATGGACAATATGCTCGGCGCCAATCTCAAGCACGACCTTGCGAATCTCCTGAAAAAGAAGCACAACATATTAGCATCTTGTACGTATCCGCAGAAAAAAAAAGGATAATAAGACAACAATGTTTAGGAGGTACCGAGTACGTATAGTCCGCATCTTGAGTTAATCCAGGTTGCATCAATAGATTTGTGAAACCATGTGATCCCATTGCAATATATCGAAAGTTTATGACACTCATTCTAGTGGGGCCGGTCCACGAATCACACATCAACGTGACGCCAAAGGTGGGCCACTCGGTCTTAAACTTTGCGTACCTAGTCTCGCAAGTCTTTCTCATTCGAGCGAGGTACTTGCCATCAATCTCCCTTCCAAGTGGGTGAATCGATGCCTTCACCTGAAACCATAGGCAAATAATGAGAATATGCAAAGATAAAAAATACCGAATCTACAACTATAGGTACTTACCATGCTTCGTGTCTCTCGGACCGCACCGACAAAGTACGGATTGTCCGCATTTCTTCCAGGGACTCCTATGTAATGGAACCACTTTGACCAAGCTTTACCAATTGCTTCCTTTGCATTTTTCCCCTTTTGTGTCCACTTGCCGCATCAATTCTTGGTTGGTACATTCCTCTACTCCCACCCATTGCCGCATTATAGTCGTCCACCACCACAGAGCCTCCCTCGTGATCCCGCTCTTCTACTAAACATCCTCTCGAATAGGATTCCCCCACGCGAACCACCACCACCACCACCACCGCCACTACCACTACCCCCTCCATGCTCGTACTGACCTCCTCTCTGTCGAACAGTATGTTCGTACTCATATTGTGTTCTCGACATGTTCATTGCTGCCTGCATCTGAGCCTCATATTCCTCATCACCAAGTGGCTGGTTTCCCTCTTGTGCAGCCGCCTCCTGTGCCAGCTTTACTCGAGCCCGCTCAGTGGTTCTTTGCGCAGTTGCGTCAAGCTCTCGTCTAAAGTAGGCACGCACATCTGGTGGCACTCTGTTGCAATGCACGACTCCGCCCCGCGCCCGCCAAATGCTTTGCTTGAATCTAGTGCAACCACCGCCATGTTTCGTCACTTTACAGTAATTGCAATACCATCCAGGAGAAAGGTTTTGACCATGCTCCCATACACGATCGTGGGGTCTGCCCGACATTGTCTACCTGCATGAACGAACAACAACATACACATACCAATATATAAATACACCAAGTGCACGAAATGTATGTCAAGAATATATATCAAGTGCCTAAGTCACTAAGTCACACCTAAATTCCATGTATCTCGACTATATAAAACAAAAAAATACATGCATCCTACCCCAAATCCTACCTAAATCATACCCTACACTATAAAATCCTACCTAAATCATAGATCGGCCCCAAAATCATACCCTACAAGCATATCCTACCTTAATCCTAGAGCTAAAAGTACTCTAAACAAAAAAATAAACAAAAAAAAAACACTTACCTACCCGGCGGCCGCCCGCCCGAGCCGCTCGGTAAACCGCCGCGCCGGGGCGGTAAACCGCCTGACCGGGGCGGCTTACCGAAGACGCCTGCGCGGGGCGGTAAACCGCGCGTCCGGGCCGGTATACCGACCTCCCGCGGCGGTTCGTCGAGGCGGGGCGGCGGTTCGCCGCGGGATGAAGCTGGCGGGGGGCGGATTGGCTGTCTGGGGGCGTTGCCCCCCCCGCGAGCCGCGCCGTCATATGCGGCCTCTGAGGCCGATTGGGCCTCATGGGCCGTAATGGGCCGGCGGCCTTTTTTTTTCTTTTTTTCAAACAAGTCAAATTTGAATTTTTTCATATCACACGACGTCCAATTTGAAAAATTTTACACCATTGGGTTCCATAATTCAAGAGCTATTTTTAGGAATTTTTTCAGCATTTTTTTTTCAAACTTCAAATTTAAAATTTGGGCCGGTCCGAACCGGACCGAACCGGAACCGGACCGGCCCGGTTACCTCGGTTACCGCGGTTTACCGCGGTAAACCGTCCGGTAAAAAAAACGCAGGTTGGGGCTAGGGCCGGTGTGGCATGGTCCTCATGCCCCTCGACACGCGACGCAAGGCCCTATGCCTGGCCGCACCGTTGCACGAGCCGCTGGCACCGCCGCCGGAATCGTGGCCTAAGACCCGCTGGTGGACGCGATGGGGGACATCGCCGTCGTGTGGGCTGCCGCAAGCGCGGAAGACGCCGCCGCCGTGCGCTTCGAGGTCGGCAAGCGGCTGGAGCGGGGCTGGCCACCGCTGGCGCCACTGGCCACGCGTGGAGAGCGCGAAGAGAGGAGATCGACAGCAGAGAGAGGGAGGAGGGAGGAAGGAGGCGGAGGGGGTCGCCGGCGCGCCTCCCGCGGTGGGCGCCGTCGCCAGGCCCGCCGTCGCCTGGAAAGATCGAGAGGGAGAGAGCGGGCGTATTTTTTTTTTTTTTACCGAGATGGGTGGGAGCCGCGAGATATTTACTACGGGGACGTGAAGACAGCGGAGGCGATTGGGCTGAGGTGGACCAATTGGAGGCAGAGCTGGTGACGTGGATACGACGTGGACCAATCCAGGATTTTAGGGCGACGTGTACCCAATAGCTGCGCAGGGGTCAACAGCCAATTATAATAGTTAACTAGTAGAAAGCGCGCGCCCCGCGCGCACAATAAAATTATACCAAGGCAAATATACACTTTGAGATGTATGGTAATCATAAAGGGTATATGTTACACACGTTGTTGTAATTATCCTGAAAGGAAAGAAGAATCTATTACATATGGTCAAACCATGTATTCACTGGTGATCGGCACATGAACACAATGTGGTAGATTAACAAAAACTACCAAATCAAGCAACTCATGTGCTACTCTATTACAATCGCGAGGGATATAAGAAACTTTGGACTCCAGAGTAATTTACAGCAAGCAGCTCCTTATGTTCATACACCAGGCCTCCCATTGTCGACAACCTGAAATGAATGGAATTCAGAGCTTTCGTAAATATCACAGTTTCCGTATCGAGGATTATTCTGTCCACTTCCCGATTCAGCGATTCCTCCGCCCCTGGATGCACGGCAACAACTAAGTTTGGTACGCCTCTAGCGAATTGGACATTTTTGCAGCCCCCGCTTGGTTGACCTCTTTTTCACCATCTCTGATTACAAAGACCAAACTTACTTCCATGCTGGTGCACCAAAGTTGCTGCGCCAACTACATTGCGAGCAGTGGCCATCGCTACTCTTACTGCAAAGAGAGAAACAGGACATCTTAGTGGCACATAATGGCACATACTAATTAAGAAATGTTATAGTTGGCCTTGAGAAACATGCTTACCTGTTGCGATGGTGCGGCTATGGTGGCTGATGTCGGTAACTCTGATACCATGGACAAAATGCATAGAAAATGAGGGGACGATATCAAAGATCTGTTCACAGATATTTTAGCCTTCCATGGCTCAAACTGATGCATAACCTCGTTGTCATGTTGTGCTATCCCATCCTTTGATCTTGAAACTAATTTGGAGATGGCAAATCCATGAAAATCGGATGCAAGTAAACGAACTGAAAATAGGTAGCGCAACCGCCTTTGTGCTACTCTGAAATCTATTGATAGGTAATAATCTCGCTGTGAACCCGGTTTATGCTGGGGGGGAGTTTGGCGTTTGTGCGCCCTGATCACTGTGGAACCTTGAACGCTGTTAGCTTTTGCAATAAAAAGCTGGGGAAACCTTTTCTCAAAAAAAAAAAATCTATTGATAGGTAAGCACTGGCTGACAGTTTTCGAGATACCGGAAGTATCGCAAGACAATTAGACCGACAGCTATTACCAATTTCAAAATATGGTAAAATGAGGGTTGTGGTAGAAACTGGGTTATTATAGCTTATGATAGAAAGTAACCAAGCAAAGTGAGCCCACTGTACATGCAAGTAGATCAGTCCATGTTCAAACCTTCTTCTTTTAACACCAATAATAGCCATCATCATAGGATGATTCTACAAAACTGTGAGTTATCTATATAGGAACTGTGGTGAGAAGAAAATCTAATCGAAGATAGTTATAGGAAAAAAAAAAGGGAAAACCACAAACAACAACTAAAGATGACAAGCATTTAATAAAAACAAATATCATAGTTTACACACTATGTGGTGGATGTAGTCTAAGAAATAAAAAGAAGACTGTAATACAGAAAGTATGTGCAGCAGCTATAATTTGTATCTTTTGTTGCACAGAAGGCGTCAAGGTTCATCCAATTTAGATTTACAATTTATAGTTACAGTAGGAGTTAAAACTGATAGTTCGCTATTAGGCTGAGGAATGCATGGGCAGGGCAATAACATGGAGTTCCGTAACATCTCACCTGTGTTGCATTGGACATCAAAGGTTGTGTTAATCAGCCTCCGCAAAGAGCTGACACGATCAAACATTTGAAATGCAGAATGAAACAATTTTGTTCCCCCTGAAATGTAGAGCAAAGACCTTCATATGTGTTAGCCAAGGCAACAGATAAGTCAATCGCAATGTTCAGAATAATGTAAGGGAGTGCTATCCATCATGTTCATAACAAGAAAAGGCATTTATCATTTTGAAACACCACACATCGCTGGCTGTTATTCTTGGAACCAGAAGAAAAGAGCAGCATGTATATGTTACTAAACAATAGAGACATTATGTGAAGGAAATGAAGCCAATAGTTCTCTTCAGATGTATTACCTGCAGCTCCATTGTATTAGGGAATGCATGTCTCCTAAGAACTGCACATGTATCTGATATAGAATGCAAACAGATAAAGGCACATCAACTTTCAAATAATATATAACATATGTTGTGTATTGTGTTTGCCCAATTTTTGAAGTTACAGACAAAATATTACCTTTCACAGAAGGTGGACAATTTTTTCGAATGTGCTCGTGCTGCTCCCTTCTTTTCTGCCAAAAGAACGACAATAACCGATAAATGGCATATTTAGTAACAATTCTTATGAACCGATAAATGTTTTATCACAGCGGAGCAAAGCAAACCTAAAAGGCAGTGCTTGTTCTTAGCCTGGGAAGCATTCAACATTGTGATTTACCATAAGAAAATGCATGGTTATTTAGATAACTGAATCTTACCTGGCTGTGATAAGTCCATTTTTGGCGCAGGTCCTGTAATAGCTCTAACATGTCAGCACATACAGTAAGTATCAAAAACAGAGCTCCGAACCTAGTGGCGGCATTTTTCTCAGATGATGTGTGGAAGAAATCATTAGGCAGATAGATTGCATTGGCATAGTTAAGAAACTCTGGCTCGGCCATGTAGCAGTAACACGCCATTAAAAGAGTAAAGAAGAGCACTAAAGCTGGTAGAATTTACCAGTTTGAAAGGTATTGCAGTATTTATCAATGCAACAGTATGGGTAGCACCATGGCAAACAATGTCAACATCATTTTTTCCTGTGATCCAGCACTGGCTCGTTTTTCCTATCTTTTGGTGACAATCCTGAGTATGCAGCAAAAGATGAAAAGGGCAGGTAGGTGGTGGCAAAGAACGAGGTAGGATCCGCACAGCATAGCAGATACGCCACACTTTAGAACAAGAGAAAGAAGCCCTTCAGTGCGGCCATAATGACCTGCACAGACAGGAGGAAGAAAGCACCATTAGACGGCTGCAATCTTTTTGATCTGGAATCAGTGGAAGCTAGCATCATGTATAAATACAAATTTGTGAGGCACACAGAAGGAACTCTTACCCCATACAAGAATCAGTCGTGCACATGATCCTCATCCACACATGTACCCGGGTCCGGCGATGTCAAGGAGAGCAAGCATAGGAGAAAAAGTTCTTTCCCATTGCCTCAGTTCGAAAAAGGAGAGCATGCAAATAGCAAGAACCATGGAAAAATCAAATAACAATTTCATGTCGCACAATTCCATTGTCTGAGGCTAAAAAAAGTTCATCATCGCACAATCCCAGAAACTCAGTGGACAATATGAAGAATGAAACAACCTTCGTCATCAGACAACAAAGGAAAAGTAACAATGCTCGGACCTCGAAAGCAAGGCAAATGGCCAGGTTATTGTAAGGGCACGACAATTTAAAGGTAGAAAGAATCTAAGGAATATGAGTAGCCTCAGAAATGAACAAAATGACATCATTTGGTCTTTCATAAGCAGGCACAACGGAATGCAGCGGGAAATAGCATCACCTGTAGCAATCCATGTTGTCGCACATACATAAAACAACGAATATAGAAAGGAACTGGGTATAATGCGAGGAGACGGAACCACAATGAACGCAGCGTAGGGAAGTTGCATCAAAAGATCAATAAACAGGTACCAATGCATATATGTACATGGAAATATCGTAGGACTTTGAAGATCATCAGTCTATATCTGCATGTTTCATGGGAGTTCATTTTCATCACAGGCTATAAATCCAACCGAAACAATTTGGGCGGCATGGATAGTGTAGCAATCCTGCTGGACAAAATCATAGGATGTCCTGGCAGAGGAATTTCCAGGATGGAAAAGACGAACCAGGGAAACCACTGCAAAATCAAAAAAGGCACATGGCCAAACTCAAAGGCGAGAGAGGGAGACCCCTGTCTCCCTGACAACCAGCAGCGGGAGGCCAGCTCCTCCATAGGGGAGGCAGCCTAGGCTCAGCCGCGCCCAATCGAATCGCAAAGGAAGATGGAGAGGACGAGGCTGTGTGCATGCGGAAGCCGCACACTGCTACAGGAACACGAGTAGGCGAGGGCGCTCGGCCCAAACCGGCCCTGCGACACGGCGCGGAGAGGAAGAGGGAGCGGGGTAGGGGAAGAAGATGGCGACGGACCGGCAGATACAGTCGTCAGACGTCGCTGCCGCCGGCGATAAAGAGACGGCTAGGGTTTCGAGGAGGGGCCGCAAGCCACGGAGAGGATGCAGCACGCGGCAACCATCGGCGAGGCGGAGCCCGGAGGGAGGGAGAGGGAGCCCGCTGCCGCCGCCACCGCTGCCCAACCATGGCGCGAGCCCGTCCATGGCTCAGTGCCAGATCGTGCCGGAGGGAGAGAGAGAGAGAGGAGGGAGGGGGCCGCCGGCGCTGCGCCGGCGCGCCGCACCGCCCGCCCGCCCACGGCGTAGCACATCGGGAGGGAGGGAGCGAGGGAGGCGCCGGGGCCGGCGGCAGCGCCGGGACGATGGCGGCGCGGTTTCGCGGGAGGAGCGGTGCGGCGGCGGAGAGAGAGGAGGGAGGGGGCCGCCGGCATTGCGCCGCCGCGCCGCGCCGGCCGGCCGCCCACGGCGCAGCACATCGGGGGGAGGGAGAGGGAGAGGGAGGCGCCGGGGCCGGCGGCAGCGCCGGGACGGCGACGGCGGAGGTGCGGTCCGCGGGAGGAGCGAGGCGGCGTCGGAGAGACCGAGAGAGAGGAGGCGGTGTCTTTGTTTTTTTTACGGATGAGGACGGGGGTGGAGATATTTAGCGTGGGGAGCGAGCGGACGTGATAAGCTAGCGATTTCGTACCGTAAAAAAAAATTGACTGACACAAACAGTGCCCGAGAGGAAGCACAACCATCGATCGGAGGCATCGAAAGGCTAAAAACAATTGGGGCGACGTGTACACGGTGAAAATGCTGGGAACAACTGCGGCTTATATATGTTAATATGTAACGACGAATAATGGCATATAAATATGTCTGATGTGGTCAGGTACTCCGGTATGAACTCAGACTAAATTCACATTGGTACTTTAATAAATCCAAGTTCATTATTTTGTTACTCCCTCTGTACTAAAATAAGTGTCATTTTAAGTTTTTATGCCACAAGTTTGACTTGATTTATAAAAAATATGTGTAATATTTATATCTCTAAATAATTTTGTTAAAAAACTAGATTTAAAGATTTAAAATAAGTGTAATATTTATATCTCTAAATAATTACTTAGCACAAATACTAATACATTTTAATATATAATTGCCAACAATTATTTCTCGGGAAGCAAGAATGGCATTTACTTTGGGACGAAGGGAGTACTTTTGTCAGTAAAATAAATATAGAAGCATTGGAAGCAAGTATGCAACTAATGACACATAAGAAATTACTCTCTGCATCTAAAGATACAAGGGATCTTTGAAGAACTTTTAAATATATAGATGTAAAGATCAAATGGCCGCCCTACTAATGGGTGAGAACCAGCCCTTCGCACCCGGGTCCAGAGCAAGTAACTTATTTTCTAACTCCACCCCACCCCATTCCAGACCGATTTATCCCCACCCCAGACTGTGTTGGGTTTGCCATGGGTTCTGCTCCCGTGGGCTGCCTTGGATACGTCGTGCTACACGCCATGGGTGCTGCTTCTCCTGTGTTGATGTTCGCTTGTTCATTTCATCGATTTTATCGATACAGGCGTACCAGCCAAGGAGCAGCGCTGCCGGGACGAGCTCGCTACCAGCCGAGGAGTACTTTCTGTGCACTAGAACATCAGGCGCCCGAAGGGTGCCCTGCAATGACTTGATAGACAAAGAAGTACACCCTGCAATGACTTGATAGACAAAAAAAAGTACACGTGTTAGCAAAATGTAAGTACAGACATTGGTATACAGTCAGTGTTAAAATAATCTTGATTTGAACACATAGTATCAGACATATATTGCACCAAAAATGATTATAGTGCTATGAGTTCTCAAACAAATATTTGCTGAAACGAAAATATTAACCCCAATTAAGCAAATAATCCCACATGTGTTGCTTCTCCGGTCCCAACATGGAAGACCATCAGGAACCAACATCCAATAAAAAAAGAAAGCAGTTCTAACTGCAGGTTTTGTGAGCAGGATGAAGATATTAATCACTTGTTCTTTACTTGTGCTGTTGTTAAAGTAATTTGGGGAGCAATGGCTAAAGTGTTAGGTGCCAATGATATTCCCACGTCGTTAAACCTATGTTGGCATTGGTGTGCTAAATGGCTACCTAATGGCAACAAATTTTATATGTGGGCAGTATCAGCCATCTGTTGGGCGATTTGGAAAGCGCGAAACAATGCTTGCTTTGAGGGGAAACTGATTAAGAATCCAATTGAAATAATCAGTCATGCTGGGGCACTAATGCGACATTGGGCAGGTTTATATGAAGAGGTGGACAAGCAGATTGCTATCAATGGAGTGAATACTATGCTCAGGGAGGCGTCCAGAACCTGAAGCCGGAAGACTGTTGAACCAGATGCAAGATGAGGATCAGAACTGAAGACCATTCAAGCCGGCTTCGGTGGTGAAGGCTAATCAAAGCCAAAATCGATATGAACTTCTGAAAAACTGATGTCTGTTGGAGGCCGAATGTGGCTCTCTCACTTTAAATTGTTCTGCTGTAATAACTTTTCTGGGTGCGAGTTATGCCCCAGCATAGGTCCTCTTCTAGTTTTAGCATCACCTTGTCTGACTCTGAGACAGAGTTCAGGTGAGGATGGGTCTGGTAGTTTCTCGAGTTTAACTCGCTCTATTCTTGCTACTCTTGTATTTTCGTTAACATGCTTAATGGAAATGGAGCATCGTCCTCTTATGAAAAAAGATAAAAAAAGAAAGCAAGACTACCTACCCGCACTACAGGGTAAAAAATCAATGGCAATCTGCCGTAAAATCCCAGCCACAGAACCGCCATCGTCGTCTGCTTGCAGGTTGAGCAGGAGGCAACTCGGTGGCGCAGGGCAGATTGTCCATGGGAGCCGATGGCGTACACCTCCTCTTCTCGCGCAACGCGTCCTTCACCTCACGCACGACGCCCCTCCTTCCCTCCCTCTCCTCCGTACCCCCTTAACTTCTTCACCCCTCACACCAGCGCCCTTTTCTTCCTCCCTTCCCAACCCGGACTGATGAGCTGCAAGGCCACGACGGCGCTAGGCGAGGCGGCGTGGGGTCACGTGCGGCGCGTGGTGGCCCAGCACGCGGGCGCAGAGCGGAGCTGTCGCGGCCCAGCACGCAGGCGCGGTGCAGAGTGGAGGCGCACCTCTTCCACGACCGGCTCCTTCTCCAGCTCCTCATTCGAAGACCATGGTGAGTAGATCTTTCGCAGGTGATCGGATCTGCGACTACGGTGGTCAGATCCGGCGACGGTGGCCGCCCAACAGCCTCTCCTCTTGGCGGCTCTTGGGTTTCGGGCTATTGGGCTAACTCGCGAGCTCGGAAACGGGTTCGTAGGCGGGCTCGTGGATTTTTTTAAACGATTATAATCGAGGCGGGTAACGTGCCCGCCTCCTTGTGGACACATGAGTCCGCCACAGTTAAGTCACAATTAACCGTGACCTCATGACCGTGGCGATGCTATTGCACACCATGGAAAATGAAAACGTCCACCACAAAAAAAATTTCTGTACCATGAGCATATAGCTAGCCAGGCGCGCGCGCTGCCACCCATGGCTGCCGATGCACTCGTACTGACTACTATGATGGACCACAAGCTACATGCGGAGATCAATTTGACGGTGCTGCAGGACCATGAGCATAGCCATGAGGTGCTGCTGTCATGCACTCTGATGACAACTCCGGCACCGTGAGTCCCTCGTCGGCAAGGTTCAGTGCGGCCAATGCGGAGACGACGCCGGCAATGACAACAACGCGGCCGCAGCCTTTAGTGTCGTCCAGAGGAGCACGCCCATGTTAGTTAACTGAGCGGCGGCAACGACACAATGCAGCCCCGAGCTAGGTGAATGCCGCCACTGTGTTGGAGCTCACAACAAAGCTGCTCGACGATAGCCGCCGTCTGCAGGACTGCGCTTCATTTGTTGGATATATTTGTTGGATATTTAGTCATTTTACACCATGTATTAATCCGAAAATACGATAAGCAAAATATTAACTCAAATATAATGCAAGCGACCGCTTCATATGTGCTATTGATATTTCTAGCATAGCTAAACGTACCTATCATTACAGCAGCAACTACATAAAGCATAACAGTAACAGTAAGTGGTTTCGGTTTATACCCCAACGTGGCACTTCCGGTACCCGCGGATAGTGAACCACTTGCGTCCATGTCTTCGCCGCTGCCTGCGACGGTGTTGTTGTCGATGACGTCGTCGTCAGCAGCAACAGGAGTCCTCCTCGTGCTCACAGGCATAGCCCGCGAGCGAAGAACAGCAGCAGCAGTCGCGCCTGTACGGCGCTCCCCAAAAACTTGATTTCCCGCCTACCCGAGCAGGTACGCTTGACGGGAGAAGTTCCGGAGGCCTGCTACCAGAGACCTCTGTGCGCGCAGAGGATCTGGTCGGAGATGCAGCAGAGCAACTCGAGCTCAGGAAGGAGGTGGCGGCTGGAGAGGGATATGCACGGGAATGGGATGAATCCCTAGTGTGCGGACAGGGGCCTTTATATAGGCGCGCCCCGTTACACCCTGTCCGGGGGGGTGAACCTGGACAAGGTGGTTGGAAGTTGGGAGTTGGCTGGCGGCGGCTAGGGTTTGCCTCTCTTGGGCCTCGGCCCAGTGGCAAAAACTAAGCCAAGCCGGCCCGCGCCCGCGCCCGCGCGGGCGGGCGGCACGGCTCGGCTCGGCTCGGCGGCGGCGGCGGCGCGCGCGTGTGGCTCCCAGGTTCTCCTTCTCAACTTGTCTATAAGAGCATCCCAATACTCACTATTTAAGTTGATTACCCTCTTGGTGATTAATCCATTTGGTACTAATCACTTTTGCACCTAACACTAATTGTGGGCCTTTGAGGTTTATTGAATTATTAGATTTAGTAAATGGGCTTGGCCCAATAATTCTAACAATCCCCACCAAACATCAAAGGTACACAGTTAATGCCTTCGGATCTGAACTCGTTTGATATACCAGTGTTTCGATGGAGACTGTTAAGTTGAACTTCCATCTAGAATAGGGGCTTACACTCATTCACAACTGATCAATGGACTATGCCTTGAATTGACAGTTTTGTGCGAAGTGAGGTTCACCCAAATTCTTAATTGATACCAGGCTGCCTAGAGCATCCCCTCGGGTGGAGCATATAAGTCAAACTCCGTGCCTTCTCGTGAGCATCTAGAGATCACCCAAATCTCATAGACTGGGACCAGCAGTCTAACTCACATAGGTGTGTTCCTTCTAGGATGTCCTGTAGGCCGACATCCTTGCTTTTATAAGCCACTCGGATCACATTAAGACATATGCCATCCAGCCTTACAGCTTGGAAAAGAAGTGCATTTCTAAAAGATAGGGACCTTTGTCAAGGGTCTTTTCCCCCAGTCTACTTATAGCTTGTTTCACCACTCTAATTCACGGGATCTCCGATCACATAGAGCAGGTTACCACTATAGCAAACTTTAAGTGGGTCTCAGTCCCATCTCGACCGATGCACTGTCTATCACGTTACGTGACAGCCCCTTGGTGAACTGATCTGCCAGATTCTTAGACGTGTGGACATAGTCCAACGATATCACTCCGGAGTTTCTCAATTTTCTGACAGACTTTAAGCGCCGCTTTACATGCCTTGTGGTCTTCAGGTTATCCTTAGAACTGTTAACTTTGATTATCACAGTTTGATTATCACGGTTCATGGAGATGGCGGGCACAGGTTTTTCAACCACCGGCAAATCCATCGGGGAGTTCCCGAAGCCATTCGGCTTCAACGATGGCGGTGTCTAGTGCTTTGCAAGTTCTCGCTTCCATAGTTGACCTCGTGATGATGGTCTGTTTGCAAGACTTCCAGGAAACAGCACCACCCCCAAGGGTAAACGCATACCCACTAGTGGCTTTTAACTCGTTAGCATCAGATATCCAATTTGCATCACTGAAACCCTCCAGTACCTTTGGGTACCCGGTGTAGTGAATGCCATAACTTGCGGTTGCCTTTAGATACCGCATTACTCTCTCAAGAGCACGCCAATGATCATCTCCTGGGTTTGATACAAACCGGCTCAACTTGCTCACAGCATATGAGATGTCAGGTCTTGTTGCACTAGCTAAGTACATTAGTGAACCAATGATTTGGGAGTACCTCAATTGGTCTCTCATGATCCTTTTGTTCTTTCTCGAGTTAGGCTTGGATCATAGGGAGTGGACACGGGTTTGCGATCCACCGTAGCCAAAGCGACTTAGAATCTTTTCCACATAGTGGGATTGCAAAAGAGTAACCCCACCATTTTCTCCCTTCGGTAGCTTGATGTTTAAGATCACATCAGCCACTCCCAAATCTTTCATATCAAAGTTCTTGGACAGAAAGTCCTTGACTTCCTCAATCACATTGAGGTTCGTGCCAAATATTAGGATGTCATCCACATATAGGCACAGGATTACTCCTTCTCCCCACCGAAGCGGTAGTAGACACATTTATCAGCCTCATTGGCAACAAAGCCTGCTGATGTCATGGTCTTATCAAACTTTTCGTGCCATTGTTTAGGAGCTTGTTTTAGGCCATACAAAGACTTCAATAATTTACACACCTTCCCTTTTTGACCTTCTACTACGAAACCATCAGGCTGATCCAAGGAGATCTCCTCATCTAACTCTCCATTTAGGAAAGCTGTCTTCACGTCCATTTGATGAACGAGAAGACCATGGGACGCAGCCAGGGCAAGTAGTACTCTGATTGTAGTCAATCGAGCCACTGGTGAGTATGTATCAAAGAAGTCCTCGCCTTCCTTTTGGGTATAACCCTTGGCCACAAGCCTAGCCTTGTATTTTTCAATCGTACCATTAGGCCTAAGCTTTTTCCTGAACACCCATTTACATCCTATAGGTTTGCACCCGTACGGATGATCAACCACTTCCCAAGTTCCGTTAGACATAATTGAATCCATCTCACTCCGTATTGCTTCCTTCCAATAGTCAGCGTCAGGAGAGGAAAATGCCTCTTTAATGGTCGTTGGGGTGTCATCCACGAGGTATATGGTAAAGTCATCACCAAAGGATTTTGCAATCCTAGGTCTCTTACTCTTTCGAGTGACTCCATCATTTTCCTCCTCAGGACTTTCAGTGGTGGGTTGTTCAGTGCACTCCACTGGCACAAAAGTATCGGGAGCATCAGGAGGTCCTTCACTAGATGTGCTCGGTACATTCCCTCTCATAGGGAATTCATTCTCGAAGAATGTTGCATCTCTGGACTCAAATATTCCGCCGACCCTCATGTCGGGGACTCCAGATTCCACAATTAAAAATCTATAGCCTACGCTGTTCATTGTGTATCCGAGAAAGACACAATCTACATTCTTTGGCCTAAGCTTGCGTTTCTTGTTGATTGGCACATTTGCTTTGGCCAAGCAACCCCAAGTGCATAGGTATGAAAGAGTTAACCTCTTTTTTTCCCATTCCTCGAATGGTGTTTTCTCTTTATTCTTTGTGGGAACTCTGTTCAGGACATGACTCGCAGTCAATATAGCCACACCCCACCATTCCTTGGAAAGTCCCGCAGTGTCCAACATGGCGTTAACCAAATCAGTTAGAGTGCGGTTCTTTCTTTCGGCAATCCCATTGGATTGGGGGAGAAAGGAGGCGTCCTCTCATGAATAATTCCATGTTCCTCGCAGAATAGATCGAATTCTTTTGAAAAGTATTCACCCCCGCGATCGGACCGCAACCATTTGATTTTCTTCTCGAGTTGATTTTCAACTTCGGCTTTATAGATTTTAAAGTAGTGTAATGCTTCATCTTTAGTTTTTAGCAAGTATACATAGCAAAATCTAGTACTATCATCGATGAGTGTCATGAAATATCTCTTGCCGCCTTTGGTCAACACGCCATTCATCTCGCACAAATCAGAATGAATGAGGTCTAGTGGTGCCGTGTTCCTCGCCTCTTTCACAGCCTTGTGAGGCTTGCGAGGTTGTTTTGCTTGCACACAAGCATGGCACTTAGAACCTTGGACCAAATCAAATTTAGGGATTAAACTCATTTTAGCTAAGCGCGTCATACATCCAACATTAATATGGCAAAGTCGAGAATGCCAAATATTACAATCATCATCATGTCTCACATGGTTCACGACATTGTTATTACAAGAATCCATCAAAGAAAAGCGGAACAAGCCTCCGCTCTCATAGCCCTTACCAACAAATGTTCCATATCTCGATACGACACACTTATTGGACTCAAAAGCAAGCTTAAAACCATCCCTACACAATAGGGACCCGCTGACGAGATTCTTCTTTATGGAGGGGACATGCTGCACGTTCTTCAGCTGCACGGTCTTTCCCGAAGTAAACTTTAGATTGACCATGCCAACACCATGAACAGCCGCATGAGAGCCGTTTCCCATCAGCAGGGAGGAACCTCGTCCTTCCTGTACAAAGAAAACAAAGAGTGGTCAGTGTATACATGAATATTAGCCCCTGTGTCAATCCACCAATCAAGAGAGAGACAAACTGAAAGAACTGTTGGTAAATAATTACCATACCCAGATCCTCCAGCTTCACTAACAACCATGTTGACTGTCTTCTTCTGCTGTGGTTGTTTATCCTTGCGGTCTGGGCACTCCTTTGCCCAATGAGCATTGCTCCCGCACACATAGCAACAGCCACTCTTTTCACTCTTTTCCTTGTTGGCCTTCTTCTTGAAAGCCTGAGCTTGAGGCTTGAAAGCATTCTTGTTGTGCTTCTGTTTCCTCTTGCGGATGGTCTGAGGGTCCCTCTTTTGCACCAAATTGGCGCTAGAGCCTCCCTCGATGTGCACTTTCTTGCCACATGTGTCTTTTGCCCTCGCATTCTCCTCAACACTTAGAGAAGCAACTAGATCAGTCACACTGAACTCTTGCCTCCTGTGCTTTAGAGAAGTGGCAAAGTCCCTCCAAGTAGGTGGCAGCTTAGCGATAATACCGCCGGCCACAAACTTGTCGAGCAGGCACACACTTGTTGTTCTCAAGCTCCTTGGCTAGCATCTCGTATCTCATGAGCTTGTTCTACCACGAACGGTCATCGACCATCTTGTAGTCATAGAACTGCTCCATGATGTACAGCTCACCGCGCCGTCGAACCCCGAACTTGGCTGCGGTGTATCCCACATATCCTTGCCCGTAGGCATGTCCATGTACAGTGGCACCATACCCTCATCTATGACGCTAATGAGCGACAGCTTGAGCAGGTTATCCGCCTCACAGAACTTGCTCTCTTCCTCAGGAGAAAGAGGCGGTTCCGTGTGCCTTCCCCTGACAACGTGGTCGCAGCGCATAGCGGTAAGCCACAACATGCAACGGTATCGCCATATCTTATAGTTGGATCCACCATCCTTCAAAGGTGGTGGCCTCATGGATGCAGCAAAGCTAGCAGATGAAAATGACCTATCAAGTTTTTGGATTGTTGGATATTTAGTCATTTTACACCATGCATTAATCCGAAAATACGATAAGCAAAATACTAACTCAAGTATAATGCAAGCGACCGCTTCATATGTGCTACTGATATTTCTAGCATAGCTAAACATGCCTATCAATACAACAGCAACTACATAAAGCATAACAGTAACAGTAAGTGGTTTCGGTTTATACCCCAGCGTGGCACTTCCGGTACCCGCGGATAGTGAACCACTTGCGTCCATGTCTTTGCCGCTGCCTGCGACGGTGTTATTGTCGATGACGTCGTCGTCAGCAGCAGCAGGAGTCCTCCTCGTGCTCACAGGCATAGCCCGCGAGCGAAGAACAGCAGCAGGAGTCGCGCCCCAAAAACTTGATTTCCCGCCTACCCGAGCAGGTACACTTGACGGGGAGAAGTTCCGGAGGCCTGCTACCAGAGACCTCTGTGCGCGCAGAGGATCTGGTCGGAGATGCAGCAGAGCAACTCGAGCTCAGGAAGGAGGTGGCGGCTGGAGAGGGATATGCACGGGAATGGGATGAATCCCTAGTGTGCGGACATGGGCCTTTGTATAGGCGCGCCCCTGCCAGCTTCCCGTTACACCCTGTCCGGGGGGATGAACCTAGACAAGGTGGGCCCACGCCCACGCCCACGCCCTCGGCCTCAGCCTCAGTCTCGGCGTGGGTGGGCGGGCGGCTCGGCTCGGCAACGGCGGCGCGCGCGTGTGGCTCCCAGGTTCTCCTTCTCAACTTGTCTATAAGAGCATCCCAATACTCACTATTTAAGTTGATTACCCTCTTGGTGATTAATCCATTTGGTACTAATCACTTTTGCACCTAACACTAATTGTGGGCCTTTGAGGTTTATTGAATTATTAGATTTAGTAAATGGGCTTGGCCCAATAATTCTAACATCATTAGCGTTACTATGATAACCCATACCAACCAGCCCCAACCCGTTTTTCGAGTATACCCAACCCACCCCGATCCGTCAGCGCTGCTACTACCCATTCTCACACATCCACACAGACCCCATTTTAAAACCCAGCCAATATATAATACCCGTTGCGACCCGACCCATTAGCAGGCCTATCTCCAACCGAAGTACTAAGCCAGTAATAACTTGGGCTATGCTTAAATTCTTTGTGCATCACTGTTTTTCCTAGCTAAGCTAAGCTAGAAATTAAAGTGAGCAAGGTGTTTAGGTGTCCTTGATTTCCTTGTAGGCAAGATTTGCCTTGCTTGCTTAGATAAGCCTGCTAAACTAGCTCCCATGGTCTAGGAAGGACAAGGACAACCTTGCCCACAAGCCACAACCAAGTAAACCTGGTAATGGTTTCGGCGAAAACCTGATTTCTGGATTGTTTCTTATTTGAGCCTGCATGGTGTACGTGGGATTTGGCTGGAAGTGTAATGGGGGCAGCAACGATTACAATTACATCCTCTCGCCGGCGGCAGGAGCCTCACGAGAGGCCAACTGGTCAAGTCCTTCGTCCTAGAGGTCGTGAAAGTCTTCTGCAGAGGCATTCAGGCATTGAGGTATCTAATTTTTTGTTTGCGATCGATCAAGTTCGCCCCAAAGTTGTTGCCGAGAACTAAGAGTTCGTTGTACTACGAGTCTACGACACACGCTGAACTCTCTGCACGGGCTGCTCGCACAGGCTGGTGGAAGAGGAAGCCAGAAATCTCTCTAATATAAAACCGGTTCTGTACTTTTTAAAATTGAACATTTTAAGGTTTACCTACTGCAATACGCTGCTTCAATTTCTCTATACATTGTATGACGTTTGATGCATATCCACACGATTTGTAATTTACATATTGATCATTAGTTCCTTCGGTAACTGCCTCCCAGAAAGAGACACAAATAGCCATCAGTTTCTCTGCTCACGTACACTACCCATCAAGTTGGTAAAAAAAAAAATAAAAAAAATAAATACAATTTCTCCGTGTTTGGGTGTTGTTCTGTCGCTGTTGGTTTGTAGTTATATACGTATAATAAGTATTTGATTTGATGAGAACATCACGGTAACAGCAACAATTGTCGTCTAGCACGGGCAGCCGGGCCTCCTGTCCTCGCGTGTGTCATATCGTGTTATATATGCTCCATTATATTCGTAGCGCTTTTTAATCTTAGTAAAAGTAACTCTAACTGTATTAAAAATAATCCTAAGAACCTGGTTTGCAGATAGAATCTCCATTACTTGCTCTACCTCCATTACAGAATCTCCATTCGGTTTATGTAAAAACTCTAGCTAGGTGGCAGCGGTGGAGGTCAAGGAGACCACGAACTGTTGTTAAAAAAATGGCACCCCCATGAGTAGCGGCCATCCTTGTTCTGCCACTCGTACTACAGCTTGATTTCTGTCAGAACACACTAATGTCGAAATCATCTATGAAAACTATAAATAGAACAAATGTGAAAACCGTTAGTAGCTAGAACACTATTGTGCAAAAATTGGAGAGGATATATACCAAGCTGGAGATACTCTAATCTATTTCAAATGCTGAAGAAGTAATAAAAAATATAGACTCCAAGTACCATGCAGTTGAAGTTCTATGAAATTTTAGAATGAAGGTAAAGTTTTCAATAAAAAAATAAGAATGAAAAGAATCTATGAACATGATCTCCTTATTTCCTTCAAAATAAATGTTTAAATGTGCAGTATATACCCTAACCTATATATACGTATTTGTTCCACATATGAAAGCTGGTTAAAAATTATTTTGCAAGTGTTACAGTAGGCTACACGTCGGAACCCAAATAAAAAGGACATCATTCTAGATGCATGCATGCTTATATTCTCTTCCAAAATGTTATGTGATACAGTAATAGCCCGTTCTGGTCCAACACGCAACTGTCATATGGAACTGAAAATGTCAACCTAGTATGAATTTTTTATGGTTGTTGAAAGTAAGCTAACAAACACAAGAATGGGAATTGGAACTAAAAATGTACCTTTTGCATATTTTTATGGCTGTTGAACGCAAACTAAAAAAAGCTAACAAACACACGACTGGGATTTTGTGCCTCACCTTGAAGAGTGACATCCCAACATTCCAGTTCCCACAAGAATCCAAGTTCGATCAACGAGAAAGAAAGAGTGAAAAACACTAGTATTTTGCTCATTTCCTTTGCTTCTCCGTGTGTGATATTTGAGATATTAATGGACAAGCTCTAATTAATGCAGGTTGGTTTTAAGTAATCTCTATTTTGAGTTGTAAGTCATTTTGACTTTTTTAATATATATGTTTTTACTATGCATGTATATACACACACTATGTCTAAATACATAGTAGAAGTTGTTGAATCTAAAAAAAGCCAAATGACATACAATTTAGAACAGAGAATAGGATCTTTGCAATTTGGCCCTTTTCAGCGGACTGCCAAAGTTTAAAAATCTTGTCTATTAGGGAGGTGTCTATAGTATCAATCTTGAGATATACCAATCGTTCTAATCTCACGGAGGTACCGTGTTTGTGCGCATATGCCCATGCACGTTCATTGGTGAATGTCGTACATGTGTATGTATATATGACACAAAATTGCAAAACTAGAAAAGACACCTTTATCATTATGTCATATGAAATGTATGATATACAGTGGTGCATGCACCTTGTTGCACTTATTAAATTAAGCTAATATAATAAGATAGTTTCTTTAAGATTCTCACACATAGTTTCTTTAAGATTCTCTCACATCTCTATCAAATCACATAAGAACCTTCATATGATGTATATATGATGCTACATGCATCATCTTGTTACACTTATTAAGTTCTAATATAATAAGATAGATTCTTTAAGGTTCTATCACATATCCATCAAATCACATAAGAACCTTCATATGATGTATGATACAGTGCTACATGCATCACCTTGTTGCACTTATTAAACTAAGCTAATAGTAATATAATTAGATAGTTTCTTAAGGTTTTCTCACCTATATATCTATTAAATCACAAAAAACCTTCGAGGCATTGCATAAGTCAAGGTCTATCTGTTTCATCTATTAGCTTGTTTCATCTGTAAGCTTTGGAATAAAAGTTAATGTAAGCTAAAGATAATGTATGCTATATGTTGTTGACAAGCTGTAAGCAGTTCTTTGGTTGAAATAACTATAGGATCTATTGCTCTCTCTATCTCTTTGAAACCACTGTAAAATACCTATCTAGTTCCACCCCATTTTAAAAAGCAGAAAGCCAAAAGCCAAAGTAGGGTGGTTCAAGTTGTTGCGAAAATTATACTACACGAAAGCAACAACTTCTCGAAAAGCAACTTTAGGTTCCATCTGTTTGGTTTGTGTTTTAGTTTTGGTAGTAGAAACACATTCTAGAAGAGAAGATTTACCGAATACTACCTCAATCTATAGAAGATGGCTAATAATAATGACTCATTTAGATAGGTTGGAGTTTGTAAAAGCATCGCTTGGAATGGTTGAAGAGTCAACTCTTGTATCCACTCACACCGGCTTTAATTTAGAGCTAGTGAACACATTTGACTACGATGAAAGGAACCACTAGGCTTGAAAAATATTAAATGAAAGGAACATCTTTTCCTGAAACCTTGTAAGATGATGAATGTTTCACTGTAGCAGACCTCTCTATCAAATCACATAAAATCCTTCATATGATGTATGCTACAGTGGAACATTCATCATCTTACGCTTATAAAATTAAGCTAATATAATGAGGTAGTTTCTTTAAGATTCTCTTACCTCTCTATTGAATCACACAAAAACCTTCAAGGCATTGCATAAGTCAAGGTCTGCTCATTTCAGTTGTAAGCTTTGGAAAGGTTATTTCGAGCTTTAAGATATAAAAATCTAATTAATGTAAGCTATATGTTGTTGAAAAGTTGTAAGTTGTATGATTAAAACAACTATAGAACTCTCTGAAACAACTCTAAAGCACCCCCCCACCCCCAATTTAAAAAAGCAGAAAGCCAAAAGCCCACTACTACAGATTTGACTATCAATGCCGGATTTTAAAAAACCGGCACTGATATTGGTTCCAGGCACATCAGTGCCGGTTCGTGTTAAAACAGGGCTAATACTGGCATTGATGACATCACTTCATGTTCATAACATGAACATGCACTGATTGTTTGGATGAAAAAGAAATTGAAAATTTGAATTTTTCAAAACTACCTCGGACGAAAATAATGCCCAATACTGAAGATGTAGATCTAAAAAAGTTATGCAACTTTCTAGTAGATAACTTTTTTACTTGAAATCATTTAGTACTTCAAAATATTGTTTAAAATTTAATTTCAAATTGTTGAATAACACATTTCTCTTTTTAATCTGTGGCTAAAACTTATAACTAGTCTTTCTCCCTCGTACTAACTCGAAATGAGGTTTTTTTTCCCTAAAACTTTCTAAAATCATGGTCTATCAAGTTATTATGTTTTTACTGCTATTATTTTTGTTATATTTGATTGAGAACATTTTAAATTTTAAATTTTAAAAATGATAGTTCAGACAACATTTTGAAACATCAAATGATCTTGGTTGAAGAAGTTATGAACATGAGTTGTACAACTCATTAAGATGTACAATTCTTATTTTGGTCATTTTTCTATATGACAAAGTAAAAGAACATTGTTCACAACAACGATATTATTGCTTCGTCGGATAAACAAATGATCAAATAACAATTGTAGATATTGAGAAGTTATGAAATTTTATAGTTAACAACTTTTTGATTTGAAATCATCTTGCATTGAAAAGCAACAACTCCTAAAGAAACAACTTTAGGTTTCACTTATTTAGTTTGTGTTTTACTTTTGCAAGCAGAAACACTTTCTTGAAGATGTACCAAATACATCATTTATCTGTAAAAGATGGCTAATGATGAATCATGTAGACAGGCAGGAGTTTGTATAAAAGCATTGTTTGAATTGGTTGAAAAGAGTGGACTCTTACTTGTTAACTTGTATTGTATCCACTCACACCGGCTTGAGAGCTAGTGAACATACTGACTACGATGAAAGGGACTACTAGGCTTGAAAAATATCAATTGGGATAGATATTATAACTACACATTTTTTTTCTTGAAACCTTATAAGAATGAAGAAAACGAACCATTTGCAACTAAAGCTAGCAGAAAAAGTACGGGTGCATGCATGTATTGGGCTTGTGTGGGGTCACTTGCTCAGAGGAACATCAAGGGCTATATATACCCCAGACCGTCGGGAGCTATAACAGCCATCGATCATCCTTTCTTCTCATTCTCATTGTGCAATATTCATCAAAACATAGTAACAATATAGAAGCATGGATCAACAATCCGCTCTCCTCCTGATGGTGGTGGCAGTTAGCACCGTCGCCATGGCGCACGGCCACCTTGCAGCCAGCACTCCAGCAGCACGGTTCTGGGAGCAGGCCCTCCCCGGCACGCCGATGCCGGAGGTCCTAGCTAATTTTGTTCAGAAAGGTAATATTTACATAAATGTTTAATTATATAAATAAATCACAGAATTTACATCATGCGACATCTCTGAGATCAGATTCCGTATTGTGATTGAACATAAAAAATTTCCTAAAAACACTCCTAAAATTCAGTTCTCAAACTTTCTCCTAATATGATGTTTCCGCGCTTGTTAAATCGGTGGTCCTCCGTAGTCCCTCCCAATCGTTGTCGCGTGCGGCAGAGCAGCTACAGAGGTTAAGCTACCTCTTTGTCTGCCATGGAGGCATGGACAGAGCACCGTGACTTCCTGCTGCGCGCTTGATCTAGCAGCGTGACTAGCCATGGGATCAGGGGAGAGCAGGAGGGAGAAGAGTCTGTGCTGTGGGCTACTTCAGACTCCAGCAAAGTTATAATATATGACCTGCTCCTTGCTGAGTTGTTGGCTTGCTGCAAAGCTGCCACTCTTAATTTTTTATTAAGCTCATGGCCCTATACTAGGAATTGTTTTTTAGTAACAACTAGGAATTGTTGACGTGGTGCAAATTTAAGTTCTCGTACAAGGCTACAACTAATCTTGCAACTATTGGAGGATGGGTGGTATTCCGCATGATCCGACTAATCTTACTAGTTCATCATGTACCAATAGTGCTACTCTTAGTAAAACCGGCTAGAACTCATAAAAGAACTAGAACTGTAATCTCTAATTCATCATGTAATACTGATCTTAGTAAAATCAGCTAGAACTCTTATACTTCGGGAAGTGGAGGGACAGGGACAAAAAAAAAAAAAAGAACCCCTCGACCTCCACAGGGGTTGAGACAGCCTTCGAGCAATGTGCTTAAGAAAAAGATCTTCTCATGGAGGTCGAGAAAACCCCCTAATCTCCGTCCCACCTATACACAGCGGCACCATAACTCTTATGAGACTGAGCTGGCCACGGACATGTGCTTTGGCATGGGGCAGATGAAAAGATACCCACGAGCACTCGAGGATAATTATATATAAATTTCCCTCAGTGAGTGCTCCAACGGGGTTTGAACCTAACACTTCCGGCAGGTTGCCATCCAAATGCCTAGACCAACTGGTCCGTGGACGTGGTGGCACAACAGATAGGAGCTTAGAAAAGATTCTGACGTACCAAAATTCAGAGGACACATATTTTCACTCTTTAATATTATGTATGTAAGAGATAAGATATAGAGTAGTTATTTCGATCAATCTCATTTTTAATATTATGTATGTAAGAGATAAGATATTTTCACTCATTCAGAGGACATTGACTTTGTGTCCTGGTGCAGGAATCGATCAATCTCCGCTTGTGAGGCACTACTCTGTCCCGGCGGCCAGTATCAGCATGTGTGCACTCTTCAACACTATCTGCGACACACAAACGGTTGCAGAGACCGGCATCTTCTTCCATGAGGCCGATCTCCATCCGGGCAGCACCATGACCCTCTCCTTCCCGGCTGAGGCGGAGGCACCCATCCTCCCGCACAACGTCGCTGACAAGGTCCCCTTTGAGAACCTAAGCGACGTCCTCGCCATGTTCCACATCTCGCCGGGCTCTGCCGAAGCGGCCCAAGTGGAGGAGACCCTGAGAAAGTGCCGGGAGCCGCCAATCGTCGGCGAGGTGAAGGCCTGCACCACGTCTCTAGAGTCCACCGTGCAGACCGCCATGGAAATGCTCAGCAGCACCACCACCATCGAGCAGGGTGGTGGTGGTGGTGACGTGTGGGCGGCCACGTCGACGCTCCCCCGCGGTGGTCTGCTGCCACGCGGGCAGTACATTGTCCAGGAGGTCACCAAGCTAGACGGTGTCGGCTACGTGGCCTGCCACAAGGTGCCGTTCCCGTACGCCGTCTACCATTGCCACATTGCGTATAAGGGGTATGGAGCCTATAGGGTCACCCTCCGCGGCCATGGCGACGACGAGGGCCCGGCGGTTTCGTTGCTGGCGTTCTGCCATTTCGACACCTCCTGCTGGAACCCGGCACACCCGGCGTTCCAGATCCTGAAAACCCATCCTGGTGCCAGTACGTCGGTGTGCCACTTCATGTCCTACGGCAATCTCGCGTTCGTCAAGAAGGCACGCACAGCCTAGCTTGCTACCGCTGCATGTCCTCGTTGCTACGCCAGTGTCGTGCTCTGGATATCAACAGAGCGCTCTTTCGTGCACCGTAAATGTTTAGACGTGGAGACATGCATCCGTTCTAGCTAGGACGGAGTCTTCAGTCTTCTATGATGGTCGTAGTAAGAATGGTGCCATAGTTCTATAGCTTTGTCCGAAGAAAATAAAAAGGTGCGTAGCAATGGTGTGTGTGTGGTTCATGTGACAAATTATGGGGCCTAGGTTTGTTTGGAGTTTGTATAAGTACATGTCTCTAGTGTTGGTGACTGGACGTACGGGCCCCAATCCTACGTGTCATTGTTACTTCTGTCCGAAACTTGTGGTTGGTGCTGTGTGGCCTTGCTAGCGCCGAACATATTGTATATTATCATGTGTTTATATGTGTATGAATATGTTCAAGTATGAATATTATATTACATATATAATATGGGCCTTCAAGCAAACAATTACTCTCTGCATCACCACAAATATCCATATATAAACCATTGTTTATCCTTGAAATAGTATTATGATGAGCATCGCCGGGTGTTTGCATCGAACCGAGCCGAAATGCACACGAAGGCACCTTTAATTCGCATGCATGCGAACCATAGATTGCTCTACTGTGAAGTTCTGTTTTTTGTCGGCCAAAAATAGTACTATCTCCGTTCCAAATTGTAAGTCATTTTAAAAATCTTGGAGAGTTAAAGTTTTTCAAGTTTGACCAAATTTATATGATTAAATAATAATATTTATGATATCAATTAATTACCATTAGGTTCTTCTTTACTTATATTTTAATTATATATTTATTCAATGTCATAAATTATTATAGTTTACTCTATAATTTTGTTTAAATTTTTAAAAAAACTTTAACTCTCCAAAATTCCTAGAATGACTTACAATTTGGAACGGAGGGAATACGAACCAATAACAAAATAGTAGAGACCAGAGCGGTGCTGCTTTTCGTCATGGCAGCATGCGTACGAAGCTATATATTTAATGAGTAAATTACATCTGAGGTACAAGAACTATACATGTGAGTGCAAATTAACCCAACAACTTGTAATCTGCTCTATTAGGTATAAGAACTTATCATCTCTGTGCATATACGGTCCAAAAATTGATCTCTTGCGTGTTTGATAGTTTAGGCCACGGTTGGACTTGTATTTGTTATATATACATACAGCTCGGGCAGGTAGCGCAGCTCGGACATACACGGCTTATGTAGAAATACATATATCATGATCAATTGGGAACACATCACTGTTTTCGTATCTGTAGTTGGCTAAGGCACAAGCACAACACGTCGGATACCTAAGTTCGGAGAACATCACGACGTGGTGGATCAAACGCAGTGGTGTGAGTCCTCCAAAATACGGTTAGTTCACATCCGTTCTATTTGCATCTAGATGACTTGATCTGCATTTGCTGGGTGAATGGATAATCGACTGATAGTGTCAGCTGAGTCTGCAGGTACCACATATCTCTCAAGGTTGCAAAGAATCTTGGGAAAGACAGCAAATCTGCAGCTGCATAATGCTGAGACCCTGAGGAAGCAAGCTCCATACGACGTCAAAACGGGCTCGTCCCCATGCAAATTGCATGAGCCCTGCACGTTTGAGCTCCGGCACAAGTCTGTACATCGAGCTACAGGTTGCACGACTGTGTATAAGTGGCAATGGCATGACCTGCGTATGTTGAGCTTCGAGTTGCCGGATTTGTACAGGTCCAATCATAGCCTAAACTACTAAGCAGAAATTGTTTTTTGGACCGTATATGCACCGAGATGACAAGTTATTGTACCCAATAGAGCATATTACAAGTTGTTGGGTTAATTTGCACCCACCAGTATAGTTATTGTACCTCAGATGCAATTTACTCATATTTAATTGCTCTAGCGTCGACCCATCTATACGCGTCGTACTGACACCACGGTTCAAAAAATATTCTAGATTGGCTGAGCATAAGCAAGAATTCAAGTATTTAGAGTTTGGAACAACCACATCGTATTTTATGATGCAATAATTGTACAAAGTGATTGAATGTCAAAGGTCCCAAAATTTAACAATACTAACGTCTAATGTACCGTTTTTATGAGTATACTTTTGTGTTATATAGCTTGCTAACCCACGCTACTGCATGGGGTTCCTGCTTTTATAGTAAGTAGTTTCATTAAGGTTCTCTTTCACATCTCTATCAAATCACATAAAACCCTTCGAGGGGCAGTCATGGTCTTTAACATAAGAAAAAGCTAAGGTCCCGCAAAAAACAAAAGGGCTAAGGTAAGATATATGCCGTTGAAAAGGTTGAAGTTCCTTGGTAGAAACAACTGAGCATCTCCAAGAGCTTCCAAAAACTCACTTGGTAAATCTAGTGTTTTAGCAACTTGCTATTTTGTTTTCCAAGTGAAAAAAAGGTGCATCTCCAACAACTTTGTATTCTCACTTGGTAAATCCCATGATGACCACTTTTCATATTAACCCCTGAACTTTTCCAAAATCAACTAAGGGCATATCTAAAATTCTTTGTGTCTGATACTTTTTTAGAAAAGTCCGTCAAAGAAAATCTATCATATCCTAGGTCCTCGGCGGTGCTCGGCGGCGTTGCGGGCGTCGCGCGGCTGCGGTCTCGTCTGCCACCAACGGCAGGCACGTCACCTCCTTCTTCTCCCTCCCTCCGTCGGCGCCCCTGGCCCCTGCATCGAGCGGCGGCACTCCCGCTCCCGGCATCGAGCGGCGGCGCCCGCGGTCCCTCCCTCCGCCGGCTTGGAGCTTCGGCTCCCGCGGTCCCTCCCTCCGCCGGCGCTCCCGCCCCCTGCATCGAGCGGCGGCGCCGCTGGTCCCTCCCTCCGCCGGCTTGGAGCGGATGCGGCTCCCGCGGCCCCTCCCTCCGCTGGCAAGGAGCGGATGCGCCTCCTGCGCCCCCTGTCCTGCACCGACGGCGTCCCCATGGCTTCCTCCACCAGCGGCGGCGGCGTCCATGGCGGGCGCCTCCTTTCTCTCCATTAGCTGCAGCTGGCGATGTCCATGGGGGGGCGCTTCCTTCCTCTCCATCCGGCGGAGAAAAAAAAACACCGATACGCGCCCCCTCCGCGCGCGGATCTTTACGCGCGCGGAAGGGGTTTTTTCCCAAGTGCCTATTTTACCAAGTTGGTTTACCAAGTTGTTGGAGAAGCTTTTTTGTGTTTTTGTCAAAAATTATAAAATAGCAAGTTATTTTTGGGAGCTCTTGGAGATGCTCCTACTCTCTCTATCTCGTTGAAACAACTCTAAAACACTTATGAGGAGCAAAAGGCCAAAAGCCAGCTTGTGAAAAAACAGCTTTAGGTTCCACCTTTTGGTTATTGTTTTACTTTTGCCAACAAAAGCACTTTCTAGAAGGTATACTGAATACAGTCTCAATCTACACAGAAGATGGACAATAATGAGATGTAGATCGGCGGGATCTAGTTTGTAAAAGCATCACATGGAATTGTTGAGGAGTCGACTCCTCTATCCACTCACACCGACTTAAGAGCTAGTGAACACATTTCTCACTGCAATGAAACGAGCCACTAGGCTCGAAAAATAGTAGATGAAAGGAACATGTTACCACGAGAGAGAACCATTTGCAACTAAAGTCAGTAGAAAAAGTCTGGGTGCACATGTGCTTGTGTTGGGTCACTTGCTCATGAAAATCAACTATATATACCTCAGACCGTAGGGAGCTACAGCGCAGCCGATCGATCAGCAGAACATAACAATAAAGAAAGCATGGATCAACAATCCGCTCTCCTTGTGATGGTGGTGGCAGTCAGCACCGTCGCCATGGCGCACGGCCACCTTGGGAGCAGGCCCTCTCCGGCACGCCGATGCCAGATGTCCTAGCTGACTTTGTTCAGAAAGGTAATCTTTACGTACAACATGTTTAATTATATTTTCGATATATAAATAGATAAAAGGTTTTCGCCGCCGCCAGAAGAAGAGTCGTTTCCCTTGCACTTCCTAACCTCGCCGTCGCCTGAGCACGTGGCTGGAAGCCCGCGCCGGTGCGAGGATGGCGGTGGCGAGGCCGCTCTGCTCTCCTCGCGTTTTCTTTTCTCCCCAAGCGTGCTTTGTCTCCCTGTGCCTGCGCCAGCTATTGGGGAACCTGCTGGGAGTCCGGCCGGTCGGCGACTCCACGGCGACGCCGGCCTCGATCTGGTCCGCTGTGGCCGGATACGTGGCGTGGGGTGGATCCACTTGCGGGGGCACGGATCCGCACTCCATGAGTCTGGATCTGCACTCCTTCGAGCTGGTGAGGTGAGGTGGTTCACGGGCAGCAACAGCAGTAGCCTCTCGAGGCACGCGGCCACGAGGGCGGTGCGACGGCGGTGCTGGGGCTGCTCAGCAAGTGTGGCGCTCGCCGGCATCAGCATGGGGCGCTGGAGGTCGAGCAGGTCAATGACCCATTAACCCGGCTGGAGGTGACCCGTGGAGATGGCCCGGGATCTCCTTCGACCGGGCCTGTGGCTTCACGAGTCCCACCTCCCGTTGAAGAACACGGCAGGCACCGCCAGGCACCGGACGGGCAGTCGGCGGCGAGGGACGGCGCACGTTCCGAGTTCCGTACTGCCCTGTGCGCAGTGGCGGATTTGGGCCCAGACAACTCGGGCTGCAGCCCATGGTGAGGCCCAATACCTGTGGAAATATGTTTCACTGGTCAGCCAGCACAATAGCGCACCCCGGCGCGTGGACAGCCCAGGCCCAGCAATCTCTTGCTCCGACCAGCGTGATTACCCATAGGCGCAGGAGAGAGCGGGAGGAGGGAGAAGATGGTGTGTCGTGGCCTTGTGGGCTATTCAGACTGTAGCTGGCTTGCTCTAAAGCTGTCACTCTTAATTTTTTAAGCTCGTGGATCTGGGAACGAGCCTTAGGCCTTGTTTAGTTCCCCAATCGGGGGATGGCAAACTTGGGAGTTTGGCACTGTAGCGCACTGTAGCATTTCGTTTGTATTTGTAAAATATTGTCCAAATATTGACTAATTAAGCTTAAAAGATTCGTCTCACAAAGTATAACTAAACTGCGTAATTAGTTTTTGATTTTATCTACGTTTAGTACTCCATGCATGTGCCGATATTTTGATGTGACAGGGAATCTTTTTTTTGCATAGTGGAATTTTGCATGTGCCGATATTTTGATGTGACAGGGAATCTTTTTTTTGCATAGTGGAATTTGGTGTAATTTCTGGGAACTAAACAAGACCTTATTTAGCTCGGACGGCAAGTGCTCCAGTGGTGAAGAAGCCCGTCGTGAGTTCGAGCTCCGCTCGTCTCATGTCTCCCATCAGGTTTTTTCCGCGGTTTCTTCCAGGAGGATGTCTCACACGAATGGACCATAACTACCATATTTCTGTTAGACTGATATTGGTTTTCCGCAGTTTCTTCCAGGAGGATGTCTCACACGAATGGACCATAACTACCATATTTCTCGGTTGTGTTCTGTTAGACTGATATTGGTTGTAGATCCAGTGTGTATGGTGTGAGTAAATGTGTGGGTTTAGATACTACAAAGATTGAGGCAATAAAAAAAAGCTCATACTCCCTCCATCCTAAAAGCAAAAGAATGACGTTTTGAACTTTCAGACATCACATTTGACTCATTTCTCATTAACCAGTATTACACTCTGAAGTTAGGACCGACGCAACACAAGCTGGGATAATCTGCCACCACTCGAACCTAGTGTCGCTCGAGACCTGCTTAGCTAATATATGGGCTACCATATTACATTTTCGACTGACAAAAGAAAATCTAAACTCTTGAAATGATAAACTCAACTCTTGGATCTCAGCTAGGAACGGCATCACCACTGCTCGATGGTGTTCTCCCGCCTCCCAAAGCTTCACCAGTTCTTGGCAATCAGTCTCCAGCCATAAACACTGGACCCCCAACTGTTGCGCCATCTTCAATCCATCCCTGCTCGCCAACGCCTCCATGGAGAGCATCAAGACAGTGGTCATACCACTTGGCTCCCCCCTGAAGAAAGTACCGGTGTCGTCGCGTAGGACCGCTCCTATGGCTCCTCTCCATTGCTGGTCGTAAAAGGCGCCATCGGCGTTGCATTTCATCCACCCCTCTGGCGGCTTCTCCCACTTCTGCTCACCAGCTTCAGCAGCCTCCGGCGTGACCTGCCCCAAGTCATGCCACAGTTTGAAGGCAAGGTCCATAGCCCACCTGACTGCCTCCTTGATCGGTATCATTCTTTCTCCGTGACGGCGATCGTTCCGCTGTGACCAAAGTGACTACATGCTGATAAGAATCATAGCTTGGTTTTCACCGGTCATCACTCGACCACAGACTAGATCATCCGCCCACGTGTCTGGGTGCATCTCTGGAAGTCGAACACCTGCCAAGGTTTTTGCTTGCATCCAGAACGCTTTGGCAATTGTACATAGATAGGAACTTAGGAAGAGAGCTGATGACTCTTTAATATTATATATGTAGGATAAGATATAGATATATACATTGATGACTTTGTCTCCTCTCGTGCAGGCATCGATCAGTCACCACTTGTGGGGCACTACTCTGTCCCGCCGGCTAGTATTAGCATGTGCACACTCTTTAACACTATCTGCGACGCGCGGACAGTGGCGGAGACCGGCATCTTCTTCCACGAGGCCGATCTACATCCAGGGAGCATCATGACCCTCTCCTTTCCGGAGGAGGCAGAGACACCCATCCTCCCGCACGACGTCGCCAGCAAGGTCCCCTTCGAGAACCTACGTCCTCGCCACATTCCACATCTCGCTGGGCTCCGCCGAGGCAACCCAGGTGGAGGAAACGCTGCGTAAATGCCAGGAGCCACCGCTGGCCGGCGAGATGAAAGCCTGCACCACGTCGCTAGAGAGCACCGTGCAGGTCGCCATGGAGATGCTCAGAAACACCACCATCAAGCAGGGTGGTGGTAGTGGTGACGTGTGGGCGGCCACATCAGCGCTCCCGCGTGGTGGACTGCTGCCACGCCAGCAGTACGTTGTCCAGGCGGTCACCAAGCTAGAGGGCACCGGCTACATGTCCTGCCACAAGGTGCCATTCCCGTACGCCGTCTACCATTGTCACATTGCGTATAAAGCGTATGGAGGCTACAAGGTCACCCTCCGCGGCCGCGACAAGGGCCCGACGGTTTCCTTGCTGGCGTTCTGCCATTTTGATACCTCCTGCTGGAACCCGATGCACCCGGCGTTCCAGATACTTAAGACCCGCCCCGGTGCCAGTACGTCGGTGTGCCACTTCATGTCCTACGGCAATCTCGCGTTCGTCAAGAAGGCAGGCACAGCCTAGCTTGCTACCACAGTCTTCGTTACTACATATACGCCAGTGTCGTGAACTGTAAACGTTAAGTACGTACATGTCTCCGATCCTGTATGTTGCTGGTGCTGGTACATTACGTCATTGTTACTGCGTGGCCCAGCTAGCGCCGAACATACTGTATTATCGTGTTTATGTGAATGAATATGTTCAAGTATGCTACATATATTTCTAGAGTTCTTTTACAATGATTGGAATTGCCTCCTATTACCTCTCATTGTCTCCACAAAATGCTAATTATGTTTTAAAGGGTAATTTAGTCATTGCATACACTGAATCTAACCCCCACCGTTCCCTAAAAAAAAATCTAACCCCCACCGTGTCCAGTCCGGCCCCCGATCCCCATCCCGAGAACGCTCGGATCGGCCACATCGCAATCCCGCCGCCGCCGCCCTCCACCGCCGTCGTCGTCGATCTCGTCCTCGCCAATCCCGCCGCCGCCGCCCTGTACCTGCTCCTCGCCACAGCAGCCGCCGCCGCCGCCCCTCGCACGCCCTGCGCCGCCGCCGGTCCTCGCCCTCGCCCTCGCCCGGCACCGCCTCCGGGACGCCCTCGCCATCGCCTGCGCCGCCGCCGGTCCTCGACCTCACCCTCGCCCGGCGCCGCAGCCAGCCGCCCTCGCCCTCGCCGTCTCCGTGGGGCGTGCACGGCACCCCACCGTGGTGTGCCTGCGAGCCTCATCGGTCCGCCGAAGACAAGCTCGTCGTCACCGGATTCGCTGTCAACGGCAACCTCGGCACGGCCTTCATCCTCATCGACTACCCCGCAGTCTGTCACTTCCTCCTAGCTGCTAAGTGTAACCGTGTTTATGCACGCTACTCTACTCTGATTAGGTTGGTTTAGTTCTAAGCAACATGGAATTTTACATTTGATTCGTAATAACGTGTGGGCTCTCCGAGGTTATAGTGCTTTCATTTACAGTAACCTCTGTAAAGTCGGAGGAAGAAGAGAAACAAGTTTTCTGGTCCATGAACTCGGTCGCCAGATTGACATCAACGAACAGATAGAGCCGATAGATAACTAGTGTGTGGATGGATGGTCTACGCGTGGCTCTGGCCTCTGGTGAGAAATGAGATCGGTTAACTTTTGTATTATGTTAGGTGTACTCGCCAGATCATGTTCTCTCAACTATGCGACACGAGAAAGACGGAGGAAGAAGAGAAACACACTTAGGTTCGCCAGATCATGTTAGCTCTGCCCATATGGGTGGACTAGTCGCCGTATATGAACATAGCTCGGCTTGTTGAGACAGCTCGACGACGGCATGATCATGGCATGTACATGTCCTTGGATTGATGTACGTGTAAATCTCTAGAAGCTAGCTTGCTTGTGTCATCTGGTTTGCCTGTGCTGCAAAGACGGCGCGCGCCGGCACTGGCGCTCCGTGCGTGGGCCGTAATCCGTAGTTGGACCAAATTGTGCAGACACAGCAACAAAGGAAAAAATAATTTATGAAGTTACCGTTTTACCCTTGATTAAAAAAGTAAACTACAAAAAACGCAATTACCCCTCCTATATTTGGAATTGCTTGCTTCCCACTCAGTTTTTGGAGGCGATAGGGGGCAATTTAGCACCTATGGCCCACCCGTCATAGACATGTCAATCGCCTCCCATTGCCTCTCCCCCGTTGCCTCCCATCGCCTTCAGCCTTTCTGGCCATTGGATCGATCGCTGTGAGCCGTCGAAATTCTCCACAATCATTGTAAAAAATCTCATATTTCTATGCCTCTCAGCAAACAGCAACTCTCTCTATTCATCACCATAAATATCCATAATAAATATAATCTAGTTTATTCTTGGAATAATAATATTATGGCAGCCCAGTTTTATACATGTTAATTCCAAGATCATGCAAAATGGCATCATTTATTAATTAGTTGGCAAATAATCATAATAAAACAAACAACAGCATTGACCATCATTTTATCAGCATCATTGACCTTGTACAGTTTGAACCTCATGTTACTCTGGTTTAGGGGAATTGTAGGGCGAATACTCTCATTTATATATGCAAACTCAACTAGTATCATACTTGGTTTGCTTTCATGGTTGGGTTGGAAACATTTATAAATATTAGTCTTGAATAATGATCTATGCATTGTGGGAACAGTAATCTTTTTAGCAACATTGTGACTAGGAAATTGGGTGCTAAGGAAATTAAGATGATAGGTGTGTCGCTTAGGTGCTATTGTCAAACGAAGTTAGCCTATCCTTGCTTTAAGTCTCATGTCATACTTTTGCTACACTTGCGAAGGACTGAAGGACCTCTCGATGTACTCACCCTTCCTCTTTGTCCCCCTACTACCCCACCCAGACACTAGAGATGACAAGTCAACGAGGAATACGTACGTTGAAGATGGTGCCTTCGACCCGGACGATATGTTCTAGGCTGGTGCTGCCCCTGATCACCTTCCTATGATGATAGCGTCCATTTCGCCATCGGCAAATTTATGGTCAGTTTGCCGATGGCCTCGGCCATCGGCAAACCTGGGGTTCGGCGGGCCAAATTCCCCCGGTTTTGCCGATGGCTGGCCATCGGCAAATCTGGGAATTTTTTTCCCCTTTTTCCCTCGTTTTCTTCCATTCCCAGCACATTTAATCACGAGCATGAAATCACAAGCAATATATACAGCATTCATCACATATATTCGCAATAATACGCCATTTCAAACATAATATAGCATCAAATCCATGTCCATGCATACAAATCCCTATCACAAGTCAAAATGCATCCATACAAGTCCTACATCGGCCAAACATGTCCGACGTGGCACAACAAGGTCCAAAATAAGTAATAAAAGCTACCTAGCTCGTGGCGCCGTCCCCTTGGGTCCCGAGCCCCAGGAAGCATCCTCCCACGCAGCCAACTCCCCTGCGGCTGCGGCAATCTTTATTCTTTGCTGCCACGGGGACTTGGCCGAGCTGCTGAGGAAGCCGAGACGGGCCGGGCCGACGGCCGCGCGGCCACGAGTACCCGGCTGCGTGGGAACCGAGACGGCCCGGGCTGCCCCCGCGGCGGCCACGAGTACCCTGCGTCGGTGGAGGTGTCGGGACGAACGCAGGCTGCGTGAGGAGGCTCGGAAAGGACCCCAACCGGGCTGTGGAAGCGGGCAGACCTGTGGAGAAGCACCCGGTTGGAGGGCTAGCACACAGGTTGGGTTCGAACCCTCCGACGTAATGCCGCACAAAGACCAAGTGATGGAATTAGTACCATGATGGCATCACAAGCTAAAGCGATAGGCAATGTAGGGACTCACCGGACGAGGTGCGAAAAAGGCGGCGGTGGAGATACTTGGTGGTGGAGCCGAAGAAAGCGGCCGGAGGCTCACCCATTCCTATGGCACGCATGTCTTTGGGACATCTACGACCACGCCGTACGGTAGTGCGGCGCAACCGAGGCCGCGTGCTCCGATAGGCAAGCGCCATCGCGCTTCACGGTTGGCTAGCACCTCCCGGACCGTGGCACTCCAATTACACGAGCATGGTGGATTGTATTTGAAGGCAAGGTACATTATTTGTGAAACGGTCGAACGACGAATGAAACTCCACTTACCCGAAGACCCGCGATCCGGCCGCGCCTTTGCTCGGCTGAGGCGCTATGGGGACCCGCGGTGCGCCCCCCTTGCCGGTCTTCCTTGCGGATCTTGGTCGGCCGTCGGGACGGAAGGACGGGTCAATGGCGCTGGGCCATATAGAACCGGCCGTGCTGCTTCCCTCCTCCCAACCTCATCACGAGCTTAGGGTCTATGGGCTCGGCGGTGACGTCGTAGGTGTCGCCATGGGCCTCTCGAGCTGCGGCGGCGTACTTGGTGAGCTTGTCGTACACGGCCCCGGGCTGGTGTACTTCTCGGGCCCGTCCGAAGAGCTGTACGTGGTGGAGGGCGCTTTCGGGGCCCTTGTGAGCAAGGGCCCACCCCATGTACTCGTTGATGGGCTGCCCGGGGTGGTGCTCCCTCTCCGCGAGGAAAACGGAAAACATGGTTACAAGTAGAGATATATGAAATCCGGCGCTATAAGAAATGGTTGAACACAAGCATACCCATGTTTCCATGAACTCGGCGGGGTTCCCGGCTCCCCGGTGGTGTGAGACCCCGGACCTCACCATCTCTTCCAAGCGCTTCGCCCGACGTGCTCGTGCTCCACGTACGCCGCCGGCGTTTGCCACCCTCGACAATCGCACGCCGGCGGTCGGCGTACTTGCCGCACTGGCCGGAGGTGTCGCATGACATTCAAGTATTAGATCTTCCGGATAATGAGTTGAATGTGTCACATAAGGAATCACGGCGGATGTTTTCCTACTTATTTACCTGCATGTCTTGCTCCTCGGTGAGGTCGGTCTCGCTCACATATCATCTCCCTGGCCTGGGTCTTATCCACCTTCATCCCCCTGAAGTTGGCGTAGTAGGAGATGACGGCCTGGGTGTGTGCCTCATAGAACATGTCCTTGATCCGCAACTCGCACACCTTGTCCTGATGCCGCATCCTCGGGCTGTCCAAAAAACGTGGACAATCCGAAAGAGAAACCGTCGCAGATATGCACTGATCCGCATACCAACGACCGCGAATCCCTTTCGGACGGGAGACGCCTAACTCGGTTACGCAATGTACTTACAACAACTATAAGGAAGAGAGTGAATTATACCTAGGGCGGCGGCGCGGGCGGGTACGTGCACGAACACGGTCAAGGTCCCCTCCGACAAGTCCCTCGCAAAGCAATAAAGATATCAATATTTGTTGAAAATTTCGGGAACCTCCCCTATACGGGGAGGTTCCAAGACCCGCAAGAAAAACCGCCGGCTCGAAGGCCGTGTCCACATTTGCGGCACGATGGCCCACACAACCACAAACCCGGCACGAAGGCCGTCAACACGTAAACGGCGCGATGGCCGACAACCCTAGAGCTTTACCTTCTCCTCCGGCGACGCGTGGACGGACGATGTGGACGAACGGCGTCGGACGCGTGGACGAACGGCGTCGGCGACGTGGACGAACGGCGTCCGGCGACGTGGACGGATCGGTGGACGAACAAAGCGGACCTTCTCCGGCTCCTCCTCCTCTCTTCCTCCTCCCCTTCTCCTTCCTCTCCTCCCCTTCTCCTTCCTCCTCCCTTTTCCTTCCTCTCCTCCTCCTTCCTCCTCCCCCTTCTCTTCTCCTCCTTCTCCTCCTTCTTTTCTTCCTCCTCCCCTTCTCTTCTCCCCTTCCCTTCCTTTCCCCGCGAGTCCCGGCGGCGCGCGGTGACCTCCGGGCGGCGACCGCGCCGGGAGGAGGGCGGCGCGCGGCGGCGCAGGGCGCGGACCCAGGACGGGGGCTGGGGCGCGGGCGGGCGCGGATCCGGCCACCGGCCGGGCTGGGTCACGGCGGCGGGTAGGGCGCGCGGCGGTGGCGGGCGCGGGACGGGGGGGGGAAGAGCGGGCGCAGACGGGCGGCGGGATCCGGCCACCGGCCGGGCCGGTCACGGCGGCGGAAGCCGCGGGGCGCGCCGCGCCGGGCGGTAGGCGCGGCGCGCGGGTGGCGGGCGCGGGGGGCGCGGGACGGGCGGGAGGAGGGGGGAGGACGGGGCGGCGAAGATCCGGGGAGATCCGGTGGCGCAGCGATGGCGCGGCGACGGCGGCGGCGACGGCGGCGGGCGGGCGCGGCGGCGGTCGGGGAGAGTGAGAAGAAGGAGAGGTGAGAAGAAGGAGAGAGAGGAGTGGGCCGGCCCGTTGTTCTAGGTCGGGAAGTTTGCCGATAGCCGTGGCCATCGGCAAAACCGTGCCACGTGGCCGGGGCCACATATTTTGCCGATGGCCGGCAATCGGCAAAAAATGTTTGCCGATGGCTTTCCAAGGCCATCGGCAAACATTTTTTTTTTGTTTTTTCCTTCCCAATTTTTTTCTGGTGTCTTGCTACACCAAATACAAGTCACCTCCAAAATTTAGGACGATTTTGAACTTTTGAGCTATATTTTGTCAATTATTTTGTTTTCTTTGAATTTTTCCCGCAACTCAAAATTTGAACTGCAGGTACATGAAATAATGCAGACTTTTGATTCAAAAAATGATATTCATGATTCTTGGAGTATGTTGAGGCCATATCTAGGACCTCGCATGAAATTACGACCGTGTTGGCCTCGTAACATGGGTAGTGACGTGCGGGAAAGTGTTTTTAAATTATATAAAATCCAAACGGAGTCCGAATTGAGTGTGAAACTTGATGAGTTGTCTCGACATGGCATGTGTAGTGTGTGGTAAAAATTTCAAAAAAGTTTGAGCAAGTTGTGACGTCGGATAGTCAAAACCCGGACATCTCCACATGTGATCACATGTGGAGATGTCTGGGTTTTGACCATCCGACGTCACAACTTGCTCGAAACTTTTTGAAATTTTTACCACACACTACACATGCCATGCCAACACAACTCGTCAAGTTTCGTCAATTTCGGACTCCGTTTGGATTTTATAGAATTTTAAAACACTTTCCCGGCACGTCACTACCCATGTTACGAGGCCAACAGGGTCGTAATTTCATGCGAGCTCCTGGATATGGCCTCAACTTACTCCGAGAATCATGAATATCATTTTTCGAATCAAAAGTGTGCATTATTTCATGTACCTGCAGTTCAAATTTTGAGGTGCGGGAAAAATTCAAAGAAACCAAAATAATTCACGAAATATAGCTAAAAAGTTCAAAATTGTCCCAACCTTTAGAGGTGGGTTGTATGTGAGGTAGTAAGACACCAGAAAAAAATTGGGAAGGAAAAAAAAAAAAAAAAGGATTGTTTGCCGATGGCCTTGGAAAGCCATCGGCACAAAACTTTTGCCGATGGCCGGCCATCGGCAACCAAGGTGGGCCCGGGCGCTCCACAGGGCAGCCACGTGGCCGATTGCCGTTGGCCGCGGCCATCGGCAAACGAGGCGTTTGCCGATGGCCTAACGGCCGCCGCCATCGGCAAACTGACCGGCGTCCGCCGCCGTCCGCTCCCGGCAAATGTTGCCGATGGGGAAGGTATGCCGATGGCTCGGCCATCGGCAAAACAATTGTGGCCGATGGCTTTGTTTCGCCGATGGCCCGGCCATCGGAAAACAGGCCGATGCCGATGGCTTTTTCGCCGATGGCCCGGCCATCGGCAATAATTTTTTTCCGATGGCATGACTTTGCTATCGGCAAATCATTATTTTCGCCGATGGCAGATTCCTCTGCCATCGGCAACCTCCTGGGCCGTCGGAAAAAACGGCGTCTCCGGTAGTGGATGGTGCCTTCGACCCGGACGATATGTTCTAGGCTGGTGCTGCCCCTGATCACCTTCCTATGATGATAGCGTCCATTTCCATTGGAAGTTTATGATTTTATTTTTAACCCACATAACATATTTTTTAAATAATGTTTTTGTTTTCTAGGAACCTTGCTATGACACTGTATCGCATAAATAATTTTT
Source organism: Themeda triandra (assembly GCA_018135685.1). Taxonomy (NCBI): domain Eukaryota; kingdom Viridiplantae; phylum Streptophyta; class Magnoliopsida; order Poales; family Poaceae; genus Themeda; species Themeda triandra. The sequence goes on along the minus strand of JAENPR010000265.1, from coordinate 66,515 downwards.
TAAGTGTTAGAGGAGGCTACATAGGAACCCAATCATTTTTATTCTCCTCCAAAATGTAGTGGAGAATGTGGTAATAGCGTTCTGATCCAAGAATATGCAACATTATACAAGGAACTGAGAAATGTGAGCCTATGCATTTTTTTATGTTTGTTGAAAGCAAAATAAAAACTAACAAACGCACAGATCGGATTGCATGCCTCACCACCAAAAGTGACATCTTAGCATCTCTATTCCCACAAGAATCGACTGCCGACGCCAAAGAAAAAGTGAAAAACACTAGCATTTTGCTCATTTGCTTTGCTGTTCCGTTTGTAATATTTGAGATAATTAAGGGATCGCTAATGCAGGTTCTTTTAAGTACTGAGTTGTAATCCACCTAGATATATATACTGTGTCTAGATATATGCTACAAATATAAAATATAAAAAACCAAAACAACTAACAACTTAGAATTGAGAGAGAGTAGGATCTTTACAATTTAGTCCTCTTAATTGATAAGAGGCAAAGTTTAAACAATGTGTCCACCGATAGGGAGGTGTCTATGATTTTATCAACCTTAAGATATACTTCTATATGCCAGTCTATCTAGACTCACAGAAGTACCATGTTCGTGCTAGCATATCCTTACATGTTTTCATTGGTGAATGACAAAAAATTGCAAAACTAGAAAAAAACACCTTCATGTCTACGTCATGTGATTATATGAATGTATGGTAATAGAGTAGTGCATGCATCATCTTGTTGTATAATAAGATAGTTTCTTTAAGATTCTCTCACCTCTCTATCAAATCACATAAAAACTTTCAAATGATCTATGATACAGTGTACATGCATCATCCTGTTGCACTTATTAAATTAAGCTAATAATAAGATAGTTTCTTTAAAATTCTGTCACCTCTGTATCAAATCACATAAAGTCCTTCATATGATGTATGATACAGTGGTACATTCATCATCTTACACTTACTAAATTAAGCTAATATAATAAGATAGTTTTTTAAGATTCTCTCACTCTCTATCGAATCACACAAAAGCCTTCAAGGCACTCCACAAGTCACGGTCTGCTTGTTTCAGCTAATATAATAAGATAGTTTCTTTAAGATTCTCTCACCTCTCTATCAAATCACATAAAAACCTTCAAATGATATATGATAAAGTGTACATGCATCATCCTGTTGCACTTATTAAATTAAGCTAATAATAAGATAGTTTCTTTAAAATTCTCTCACCTCTGTATCAAATCACATAAAGTCCTTCATATGATGTATGATACAGTGGTACATTCATCATCGTACACTTATTAAATTAAGCTAATATAATAAGATAGTTTCTTTAAGATTCTCTGACCTCTCTATCGAATCACACAAAAACCTTCAAGGCACTCCACAAGTCACGATCTGCTTGTTTCACCTATAAGCTGTGGAAAAGGTTACTTTGAGCATTAAGATATAAAAAAAATTCTAATTAATGTAAGCTTATGCTGTTATGTTCTTTGTCTCTCTGAAACAACTCTAAAGCTCCCACCCATCTATACCTCTTATAAAGATAAACCCCACTAGTGAATTCTCTCAACATGCAAGCTGTCCACATCATCAATCCACTCAACAATCCACTATAAGTTGCAATTATAGCCAACTAGCACATAATTAAGATAGTTTCTCTTCATCCACTAAAAGGCATTTAGTTGTCCACAAAGATATGTCAAATAATTCATCAAAACTAATTTAAGATAGTTTCATTCAATTGTCCACAAAGATATCTCAAATCATTAATCAAAATTAGTTCAAGATAGTTAGTTTCATTCGTATAATTATAAATATAAATAGTCTATTTTTTAAAATTGTCTGGGTATTCCACCTAGTTTTAAAAAGCAGAAAGCCGAAAGCCAGAGTACGGTTCAAGGTCTTGTGAAAAATATACTACTCGAAACCAACAACTCCTAAAGAAACAACTTTCGGTTCCACTTATTTGGTGTGTGTTTTTACTTATGCAAGTAGAAGATACATCCTTAATCTGTAGAAGATGGCTAATAATGAGGAATCATGTAGACAGGTCAGAATTTGTATAAAAGCATTGTTTGGATTGGTTGAAGAGAGTGGACTCTTACTTATTAACTTGTATTGTATCCACTCATCACACCAGCTTAAGAGCTAGTGAACATACTGACTACGATGAAAGGGACTACTAGGCTTGAAAAATATCAAATGGGATAGATATTATAACTATACATTTTTTTTCTTAAAACCTTATTATAAGAATAAAGAAAAAGAACCATTTGCAACTAAAGTTAGCAGAAAAAGTACGGGTGCATGCATGTCTTAGCCTTGTGTGGGGCCACTTGCTCAGAGGAACATCAAGGGCTATATATACCCCAGACCGTCGGGAGCTATAGCACAGCCATCGATCATCCATTATTCTCATTAATTCTCATCCGGTGCAATATATATCAGAATCAGAACATAACAATCTCGAAACATGCATCAACAATCCGCTTTCCTTCTGATCGTGGTGGCAGTCAGCACCGCCGCAATGGCGCACGGCCACCTTGCAGCTAGCACTCCGGCGGCACGGTTATGGGAGCAGGCCCTCTCCGGCACGCCGATGCCGGAGGTCATTGCAGACCTTGTTCACAAAGGTAATCTTTACTTACATGTTCAATTATATGTTTGGTATACATACATAACATATTTCCCGTGTATATAATTAATTACTAGCAAATGCAGGGATCGATGAGTCACCACTTGTGGAGCACTATTCTTCGCAGCCCAGTATGGGCATGTGCACACTCTTCAACACTATCTGCGACCCACAGATGGTAGCAGAAACCGGCATCTTCTTCCATGAGGCCCAGCTACAGCCAGGAAGCATCATGACCCTGTCCTTCCCGGCGGAGGCTGAGACACCCATCCTCCCGCACGATGTTGCCGACAAGGTCCCCTTCGAGAACCTAAGCGACGTCCTCGTCACGTTCCACATCTTGCCAGGCTCCGCCGAGGCGGCCCAAGTGGAGGACACTCTAAGCAAGTGCCAAGAGCCGCCGACGACCGGCGAGATGAAAGCATGCACCACGTCGTTAGAGAGCACCGTGCAGGCCGCCTTGGAGATGCTCGGTGGCACCACCATCCAGCTGCCTGGTGGTGGTGGTGCTGGTGACGTGTGGGCGGCCACGTCGGCGCTCCCCCGCGGTGGCCTTCTGCCACGCCAGCAGTACGTTGTCCAGGCAGTCACCAAGCTAGTGGGCAACGGCTACGCGTCCTGCCACAAGGTGCCGTTCCCGTACACCGTCTACCATTGTCATGGTCACAGTTCGTATATGGGGTATGGAGGCTACAAGGTTACCCTCCGCGGCCGCCACGGGGGCCCGACGGTTTCCTTGCTGGCGTCCTGCCATTTTGACACCTCTAGCTGGAACCCGATGCACCCGGCGTTCCAGATACTCAACACCCACCCTGGTGGTAGTACGCCGGTGTGCCACTTCATGTCGTACGGCCATCTTGTGTTCATCAAGAAGGCGGCAGGCACAGCTTAGCTTGCTACTGCAGTGAGTGCAGTCTTTGTTATTACCTAATTGAGCCAGTATCGCGCTCTGGATATTGAGCAACATGGCGCTCTTTATGTTCGTGCACCGTAAATGTGTAAACGTGGACATGTGTCCGTTCTAGCTAGGGCGGCGCCTTTATGTGATGTGATGTAATTAAGAATGGTGCCATGTGGTTCTATAGCTTTGGCAGAAGAAAATAAGGGTGTAGCAATGGGGTGTGTGTGGTTCATGTGACAAAGGGCTTAGGTTTGTTTGGATTTCATATAAGTACATGTCGCTGGTGTTGGTGAGTGGAGGCTCCGGTCCTACATGTTACCACTAGCTTGTGCTGGTACATGTCATTGTTACTCCTGTCTGAAACTTGTGGTTGGTGCTGTGTGGCCTAGCTAGTGCCGAACATATTGTATTATTGTGTTTATGTGTATGAACATGTTCAAGTATATATTAGGCCTCCCAGCAAACAATTTACTCTTTGTTCATTCATTGGAGTAGATTCCAACACTCGGATGGTTGTTTTACCAATCTGTGATGTAGTTAAGACCCATCTCTAATGTAATCTATATACGGACATGGATTTATAGCGGTGGCCCATCCATGTTTAATTTAGTTCACAGACCGGCCGGGCGCTATAAGGCCCATCTGTGGGCAGTCCCTCATTATCAGCGTAGTTTCTTTAATCCCTGTATGTGATGATTGGTGATCAAAGAATGAAGCCGCTTCGTCAGAGATGCAGATTGTGTTTATTCACGTCTCTATCAAGCGGCATCCGAAGCAATCGACATATGCAGTTAAGCCATCAACCACAGTAGTTCAGTTCAACACACACACGCCATGTGTGTAGCTATATGTATGTACATATATAGACGTCATAGGAATTAATTAGTATTAGATCGCAGGCACTTGTTTAATATTCATTTGCAAGACAATATATAGAACTCCCCTTTCTTATAAATTACCTGGTTGACTTTAAATGTTAAATCTTTTTCCGAATATTGTGCAATATATATTTATATTCATGGTTGATGTCAACAGTTCGAATTCATGTAATATTCCAGATTTGTTTCATCAGACTCCAGACATACTGAGCCAAACAACAACAAAAGAGTAAATGTTCCACATCCTCTACCCCACCCCCAAACAGCCAAATACCTAGTCTCAGTAAAAGACGACCTGAGTTTACCAATGGTTGTCATCTTATATCAATTTGCAATTCCTTAATTTAAGGAGAGAGTAAAAATAGGATTGTAAGGTGCCCCAACTCATACAATGGTAAAATAGTTGTCCATAGTCCTAAATTTTAGCTCATGAGGTGGTTGTTTCGTGAAGCAACGACCTCATCCTCTCTTAGCATGAGACGACATATGAGACCGCTTACGTGTAGCAATGTACCTTAGACCCCTTCCAACCCCTGTTTTTCAGGAAGCAGCAACCTGCAGTTTGTTGTTAAACACTTGCCACAAGAAAAACTTGATTTTCAGTGGTAATTTGGCTTTCCAAACATATCTTGCTACTCTACACTTGCAACCCCTCCAACAGCTATGAATCTATACAAAGACCTAGTAGTGAACTGCTTAGATTTATCTAACTCCCAAATCACCACATCTTTACTATCAGATAGCTGAAATAATACTAACCTATAACTTTTTTGTCATGGATTCACGATGGATCTTGATGAGATCTGTCGCCTTTTAATATTAAAATTGTTTTAGCAATTTATGATTGTATTTTGATTGAAGTGGTTTATATAATAAGGATTTTAAATTAAGTTTCTTGTCCATTAAAATGCACAGACATATTTATTATCATTGATGAAGCACAAAAATGTGGAAAATTACGGGCATGTATTATTATAATTATGGTTACTACTACTATTATTGTATTGTTATTGTTTAGAAGACTTTCGTATACTCACTCAGCCTAAATGATATCAAATTTAAGAATTATATTAAACCAAACTATTTTAGATTTGACAATATTTATAGAAAAGTTCATAAATATTGTGATACCAAATTAAATATTTCGTGACGCGTAGTTGTGTTGGGAGAGAAATGCGGATTTGAGTTTAGTGATCAATGGTGGAAGTTTGCATAAAATCCTTCATATATGGTGTATGATACAGTGGTACATTCTGTTAGATGAATTAGAGATCTATACCAATACGAGTTTTTTTTTTTGAGATTACATGGTACAACGCAGACGCTCAACACGCACGCACACTCATCCTTATGAACACACGTACGCAAACCCTATCCCTATGAGCACCTTCGAAAGACTGAGCCGACAAATCTTGAAGTTCACGAAGTCACCACAGGTGCCTCGCCGTCGACGGGAACTTAATGCATAGCGCCGGAAAATGCTGAAATAAATCCAGAATAATGTGTCGCACCCAGAATTTAAACACTGGGTGGGAGCCGCCGTGAACCCCTTGACCTATACCAATACGAGTTTGCCGTGTCTAAATGCATATGTAACTAGAGTCTACCGTGACCCCAACTTGCAGGAGCCTGTCTAGGCCTGTTTAGATGTGTGGTTTCCGGTGTTGTACTCCCATCAAATGTAAGTCACCGGCGGGGGGCTTTTCCCGTCATTATTAACACGTAATCGAGGACCTGAGAAGGTTACCTCGTTCCCTCTATTTCAAAACATTCATCATCTTACACTTATTGTAACCCTCTCAGTTGCAAAACCATGTGTAATAACCCGGTACAGACAAGGCAGGAAGCTTTATAAATTCAGCTCATCTCCCCATTGGTTCAGAGCACCAACCTGTCTTCTCAGAGGTAGTAAGACAATTTTTTTTACTAAATAATAAGACATGTATTCTCTAACCAAATGAATTATCCATGTTCAAGGCTACCAAGTAACCTGTATCCCAACAGAGAACATGAACATGGCCTTGCTTCACAGAAATACTCCCTGACAAGCTACAGTGTATTTCAGTCAACTGGTAAGAAAAGAACCCCCTAGACATATCAACAAGGAATTCTGCATTGATAAAGCATGAAGAAGAAAAACAGTCCCGGGATGATACAAAGCATATCAAAAAAAGAAAAGAATCTGGAGATGTCGACTAAGATTTGTGCTTATCAAAGATCACATTGTATAGAAGAAAAATATATTACCGTCAGTCCTAGAACAATCCGAAACACGGTGTCCTCTCCTTTATCACTTCACCTAAACTATCCTATCTGCTTGACCGTGCTCCTCACTTTTCAATGGAAGCATAGAAGAATAAGTTATCCCCTGATTCCCTGAAAACTGCAAGAACAACTTGTCAGATTCTCATAACAGTTGCTCACATCACGATATCTTATCAGTGATTATGTGCTTGCCGACTAGCAGCATATACTAAACTGGAGATTACTACATGGTGCAGAGCAATGATCCCCTAAATTCAAACAAAACCTCGTGACCAAATAACCAATCATGCAATCATGCAGAGCAATGCTCCCCTAAGTTCAACAGCTTTGTTCTCTGAATCTCCAGCATTTCCCCTAAAAAGTTGCCAGTAGCAATTTCCTGAAATATCACCCGCAAAAAAAAGCAATTTCCTGAAATACAGATAGATTTTGACCATATGCTTTCTTAAACAATCACATGTTGGTTGAAGCACAGAATATTATTGAATGCTTCGTAATTCCTAAACTATGAACTACTACTTCAACAAATCGATTTCTTTACAGATTCCAATCTGAAAGAAATGATATCTAAACAAAGTGAGAGAGAGACCTGTATCCTTAGCAACCGTGAAGATGATTGTACACCCTGAAGGTGACTCGTCGAATTTCTGTATCTTTCAGTGTGCAAGAGCTGTCACTCTCAGTAGCAAGAAGCTCTGAGCCTGAGTCTCTGACCTGGGCATCAGGAATTGAACATCGAACAAGCAGGTACTGACAAACCAGGTATCCCAGAACTTCAGCTCATCTCCCAATCGGTTCATAACACTAGCGCTTACTCTTTCTCTGAACAAAGTTGCCCGTTCAAAGCTCCAACCCCAATGTCTGTAAAGTGGTGAAAGGGAAAGCAGCATCTGACGTAGCTTGAATTTGTAATGAAAGGTTGGTACTATACATACAACACAACTATGAGAATCTTGAACCCCAGAATCTACAGCAAAGTTTCAGTGTCTTGTGCAATATGCAGAGCAGCATTGCCCAGCTTGAGTGTTAGTTCCTTGTCTGAAAAATCTCTGTTTCTGCAGTGATGTTAACTGACGAAATGCTGCACTGGTGAAAAATACAGCCAGCTTCTAGTGAATCAGCAGTCTTCATGTGATCCTAATTGTCTTTTTGGTCGAACATGTAATCCTAGTTGTCAGTTGATTCTGAATGAACGCTAACATCAGGACAGCTATGTTTGATAGACCAAGTAGACACTGATCTGAATGAACGCAAACATGGCACATCTTTTGGTCTGAGAGTACTTCTCATGAAAGTCAGTTGACTCTTGCCCTCGAAAAGAGAAGCAGTTGATTCTGAAGTGTTTCCCAGTTTCATGAGCATGGTAGCATAACCTTCATCAGCTACAGATAAGTTTCATGACAACTGGGGCAACTAGCCCACTATATACCACTACACTAAGAGACAAGCATATTCAGACACGATAAAGATATTACTGGCCATATTTTTCGCGAACGTGTTTTGCAGCCTGCATATCAACTAGGATTCGTGCTTATCAGGCATTGCTGTGCCGTGGAGACAGGAGTGCAAACAGTCCTAGGACAATCCAAAGCATGGCGTCCTCTCCTTTGTAGTATCTTTCAACTAAACTAGCCTATGTTATTGACCAGCTGTGCTCCATTCCACCACGCTTCACATTGAGAGTTGAGAAAGAAAAAATGTGAGAGACTGTTTTATAATGCAGAAATTTCATAAGAAATGGTCAAATGAGTATGAAAATTTTCTAAACTCCAAACAGGACCTGATGTTTCAGTAGCTATGATAGATACAAAGGGATTTTACCCAAACAGACAAACCGGATTTCAGCTAAACTTTCAGTTGCAGGTAGCGACAAATTGTAAGACTTCTTTTGCCCAAGGACAAGGATTTGCTCCCAGGCCACTTCCATTTATACGGAAACCACAAAAGGCTCATTTTTCCATAGTTGTGCCTTGGGCCTCAGTCATTCGCGCAGCTGCGTCCGTTCGAGACGGAGCTGCGCCAAGACGTCATCACGTAAGCCCATGGGCCTAGAAAAATAGAAAGGCTGCAGCCTGCAAACCAACCAAGTTTGACCCGTGTGTGATACAGTTAAGACCCATCTCTAATGCAATCTACATCATGGACAAGGATTTATAACGGCCCATCTATGTTTTTATTTAGTACACAGACCGGCCGGCCGCTATTAGGGCAATCTGTTGGCAGTTTTAACATCAAGACGTAGTTTCTTTAATTTTAAATCCCTGTATGTGAATGATTGGCGCTCACAGAATGAAGTCGTTTGGTCAGAGATGCAGATTCTTTGTTGACGTCTCTATCAAAGGGCATCCGAATAAGCATCATTTATATATAGCAATCAACAATATGCAGTTCAGCCGTCATTGACTAGTTCAGTTCAACACACACGTACGCCATGTGTATATCTACTATGTATATTTATATTGCTATGAACGACGTATGGAATATGAAATCAATCACAGCAAGGACATACGATTTAACGTAGAAAACCCCTCCAATATGAAGGGGAAAAACCACGAGCACCAGCCAGGCAACAATCTCACTATCTCAAGAGTTTTGGGTTACACGCCGTTGGCGGCTTACAAGAGAATCAAGTCTCCACGAAACCCTAGTAAGGGCTCATATAGCATACCGTACCGCGTTTAGGGGCCCAAGCCTCCGGCGACGGGCCTCCGCTCCGCTTCGTCAGAAGCCCGATCATTATCTTGAAGTGAATTTGGAACAACTCCAACAAACTCCACCTTGAGATAAATTCTGCTTGAGCTGGTGCCAACATCTTAAACAACAAAGATAGAAAACCGCTGGTGCCAACAATAGTCTCTTGGCCTATTCAATTAAACCAATTAAGCTTGAGCACAACTCAAACTTAACAACAGGAATAGGCTTTGTCATCATATCAGCAGGATTATCATGAGTACTAATCTTGCATACCTTCAGTTTACCTTCTTCAATCACATCACTCACAAAATGATACCTGATATCTATGTGCTTAGTTCTCTCATAGAACATCTGATCTTTAGTGAGGTAAATTGCAATTTGACTATCACAATGCAAACTTATGCGAGACTCAACTCCACTAAGCTCAGCATACAAACCTTTTAGCCAAATTAGCTCTTTGCAGGCTTCACAAATAGCCATATATTCTGCCTCAGAAGTAGACAAAGCAACAACAGACTGTAAAGTAGCCCTCCAACTCACAGCACAACTGCCAACAGTAAACACATAACCTGTAAGTGATCTTCGCCTGTCCAGATCAGCAGCATAATCAGAATCCACATATCCAATAAGGCCCTTATCAGTTCTTCCAAACTTCAGACATGAATATGTTGTGCCTTTGAGGTACCTGAAAATCCACTAAACTGCCCTCCAATGTTCTTTACCAGGATTAGACATATATCTACTAACAAGACTCATAGCATATGACAAATCTGGATGAGAGCAAACCATGGCATACATCAAAGACCCAACAGCACTAGAATAAGAAACCCTTGACATGTACGCAATCTCTGCATCTGTACTAGGACACTGAGCAGCTGACAACTTAAAGTGAGATGCAATAGGGGTACTAACAGCCTTAGCATTTTGAATGTTGAAACGCTGAAGAACTTTCTTGATATAATTATGTTGACTTAGAAATAGCAAACTAGATTTTCTGTCTCTACTAATTTTCATACCAAGAATTTTCTTAGCACTACCAAGATCTTTCATATCAAACTCACTACTCAACATCTTCTTTAACTTAGTGATTTCAATCTTACTCTTGGCAGCAATCACCATATCATCAACATATAGCAGTAGATATATCGGTGATCCATTAACATGCTTGATATAAAACACAACTATCATATTTAGATCTTTTAAAACCGTGTGACAGCATAAATGAATCAAACCTCTTGTTCCACTGACGAGGAGACTGTTTCAAACCATACAAGGAGCTCTTCAATTTGCACACATATTTTTCCTTGCCAGGCACTATGAACCCTTCCGGTTGGTCCATGTAAATGTCCTCTTCAAGCTCTCCATGCAAAAACGCAGTCTTCACATCTAACTGCTCAAACTCAATATCATGTGAAGCAACAATACTAAGAAAAGTACGAATTGAACTGTGCTTTACCACTGGAGAGAACACATCATTATAGTCAACACCCGGAATTTGACTGTAACCTTTTGCAACTAACCTTGCCTTATACTTTGGAGGCTCGCTTGAGGATAAACCCTCCTTTCTCTTGAAGATCCACTTGCAGCTGATGGTCTTCTTTTTCTTAGGCAAGGGTACAACCTCCCATGTACTGTTCTTCTCAAGAGACTGCATCTCCTCATGCATAGCAGAAATCCAATTCTCGCTATCACCACAATGAACAACTTTTTTATAGGTTGTTGGCTCATGAAAATTCTCCACCTGTTCAACACAACTCAAAGCATAGTAAGACAAATTACATTCTTCAATAAGACGTTTGGGAGGTTTTGTCGTCCTTTTTGACTTGCGTTGAGCAATAGGTATATCCTCCTCTAGCTGCAAAATAGGAGTTTGTTGAACATCATCATGAGCATCATCATCAGCAACATCATTATTATGGTCATCCTGCTCATCAGCAGGCTCCACCTGAACACCTGTATCATCATCAACATGCTCCACCTGCATGTGCATACACTGCAACTCTTTTTTTGGAACATATTCTGAGGCCAAACTGTTTGTAAACATCACAGATTCATTGAATACAACACTCCTGCTCATAAAAGTCTTCCCAGTTTCAGGATTCCACAATTTATAACCTTTGACTACCTAACCATAACCAAGGAAAAGAAACTTAACAGCTCTAGGCTCTAATTTTTCATTGTCAACATGAGCATAAGTAGTGCATCCAAAAACTTTTAACTGTGAATAATCAGCAGGCTTACCAGACCATACCTCAATAGGACTTTTCTTATTTAGTGGAATAGAAGGCGACCTGTTTATTAAGTAACAGGTAGTACTTGCAGCTTCAGCCCAGAAACGCTTGTTCATCCTTGCATGACACAGCATACAACGCGCCCTGGATATAATGGTCCTGTTCATTCGCTCGGCCACACCATTCCGTTGTGGAGTATAGGGTATAGTGTGATGCCTAACAATGCCTTCCTATCTGCAGTAATCATTAAAGGCATGCGAACAAAATTCTCCATCATTATCAGTACGAAGCAATTTTACCTACCTTTCAGTTTGCCTTTCAATCATCACTTTCCAGTTCTTAAAAGCAGTAAAAGTATCATCTTTATGTTTCAAAAAATAAGGCCAAACCTTTCAAGAGTAATCATCAATAATTGTAAGCATATAACGAGCATCACCAAGTGAGGGCTTCTTAGAAGGACCCCACAAATCAGCATGAACATAATCAAGAGTACTTTTAGTGGTGTGAACAGAAGTGTTGAATTGTACCCTTTTATGCTTGCCGAAAATACAATGCTCACAAAACTTGATCTTACTCGAAGTGCAGCCCTTTAGCAGGTTTCTCTTCATCAATTCTGCCATACCAAGGTGACTCATATGTCCCAAACGCATGTGCCAAAGGTTAGTCTTACTAGGTTCATCATTAGTAACAGCAGTAGCAGTGGAATCAGAACCAGGTAAAGTACACCCTCTAAGGACATATAACTTTGCATAATTAAGATCACCTTTCAAACAAACAAGAGAACCTTTTGATACCTTTAGAATGCCATCTGAACCGGAATATTTGTAACCTTCTGCATCAAGTGTGCTCAATGAAATAAGATTTCTGGACATCCCTGGTATATACCTGACGTTTTTCAGCGTGCGTGTCATGCCATCATCAGTCTTGATCTGAACTGATCCTATCCCCACGACAGCACATGGGTTATCATCTCCCATCCGCACAACATCTCCTTTCTGCACAGGCTTGTAAGAACTAAACCAATTTCTTTTAGTGCAAATATGAAACGAACATGCGGAATCAAGAATCCATTCATCATGTCCAGAACACAACCAACAAATACTACCCGGACAATCACTAGAATCATCATCGAAGCGTGCTTGAAGCAACAAAGTCCTTACCATCCTTTTTGTTTTTTCTCTCCTTAGCCTGGACCTTTCGCACTCATCAACATTATGATTTTTCAGCTTGCAATAAACACGAAACTTTTTATTTCTAGGCGGCTTGGACTTGGAATGGCCTCTGTTCTTTTCATTTGAGGTTACGTTGCCGATTCCCTCTCACATGCAAAGCTTCGCCCTTTGAGGACGACAACCCGTCATTCCGCACCATAATTTTCATCTTCTCCTTGTTTTGGAGAGCATCATAAACTTCCTTTAGGGTTAGTTCATCACGACTCAAAAGTATGGTGTCATGGAAATTTGCATACGAATTTGGCAAAGAACATAACGGTAGAAGACCTAAGTCCTCATCATCATACTTCAACTCCATCGACACTAGGTCAGCCATGATCTTCTTGAATTCAGCGATGTGGGTGATCACCGAATCCTCCTCCTTCATCTTCAGAGTGAACAGCTTCATCTTCATCTCGCATCTTAATTGGTTAGATCCTTGGACATGCGAGATCAATTCCGGTTTCAGCCATAGTTCTGCAGAAGTTTTCTCTGTCAAACACTCCTGCAAAATATCATTATAAAGATGCAACTGAATTAGGGCGAGCGCCTTCTGATCCTTGCGGATCTCTTCAGCAGTCCACTCGGCCTTCCTCTTGCCGAAGTTATCCAGCGCCTCATCATAGTCATGAGTCTGCGCTAGAATCCCCCGCATCTTGACTTGCCATAGCGAGAACCGCGTGTCGTAGTTCAGCAGCGGAAGATCAAACTTCATCGACGTCGTCATGGATCTACATCAACCAAGCTCCGATGCCACTTATTATGAACGACGTATGGAATATGAAATCAATCACAGCAAGGACACACGATTTAACGTGAAAAACCCCTCCAATATGAAGGGGAAAAACCACGGGCACCAGCCAGGCAACAATCTCACTATCTCAAGAGTTTTGGGTTACACGCCGTTGGCGGCTTACAAGAGAATTAAGTCTCCACGAAACCCTAGCAAGGGCTTATATAGCATACCGTACCGCGTTTAGTGGCCCAAGCCTCCGGCGACGGGCCTCCGCTCCGCTTCGTCAGAAGCCCGTCCATTATCTTGAAGTGAATTTGGAACAACTCCAACATATATATGTATGTGTATACTTCATAGCAAGGAATTAGTTAGCATTACATCGCAGGCAGTTGTTCAATATTCATTTGCAAGACAATAGAACTCCCCTTTCTTATGGTGGACTACAAATGTTGAAATCTTTTTAAGAATATTGTGCAATACATATTCTTCATTCATGGTTGGTGTCAACACTTCGAAATCATGTACATGTATCGAAGAAAACACACATATTTCATAAATATATAGGCAAGCTGCATTAAGTCTAAGCCTTAGGTATAAATAGCCGTTTTACATCTCTTTGTAGATTTAATATATTAGTATACATGTAATCTTAGGTGTGAGATCGAGACATAATCTTTTTTTTTAAAAAAAACCCGACAGGTTAACTGTCAGTCTATGTATTGATAAATTAAAGAAGATGAGATCAAGACATACTTAGCCTATTGTAGCTGGTCAATGCCAGGTCGCCATCATGTGGTGTGCAGTGAAGAAGTTATGGATGTTGTCAGGAGTTTGCTGGTGTGGCAGATGTGGAATCGTCTTCCGCGGACGCCTTATAACTTGATGACATGGCCTGACAGACAGCCAAGTCAAACCAGTCGAAAAGTCTCACGGGCCTATCAACCTCTCATCTCTGACAATAAGGTACCTTCTTTGGCCAAAAAATCCATTGAATAACCTTTTCCTAATTAATTTGAGTGCTGATAATTCCCATGGCTGCTCTAACTCCAACCATACGTATCGAAGGCCATCTAGATTTTTGCGCGCGTGTATGCAGGTTCTATTTTGGGTCAGTATCTGTTCTTAGAGCGGATGGGGTGTCTTCATATACTAATTATGTACTCCTTGACGTATACTGCAGCTCTCGTCAATATGAGTATATCGGCTTCCAATTGGAATACAACGTTTCCAAAAATTCTTTAACATCTGATTCTCTCCTTCTTATGGTCCGGCAGACATGAATTCTGAAAGCTTTTCATCTAAATTAGGCGATGCCTCTCATGAGTATACTCCACTACTCCACACGTTGACAATCCATTCGACTATCCTCGTCCATACTCGACGGAAGAGTGTAATCTTCGACTAGTGGAGTTACTTTGCTCTTTTTGAGTTTGTCGCCTTCAATGTCAACGTGTTGCTACGGCCACAATTGGTTCCGGGTGGATGACACGTACAGCAATATTATCTTGCAAACCTGGTGTCGTGGCAATCCTTGGTAGACTGATGCTCTCTGAGTTTGGAAATTTAGCTTGAACAATTAACCGAATTAATTAATCGGTTCGAACAAGGAGAACAATGACTGTACCAGGCCGATTGTTCATGTTCCAGCACCTTTGGCGCAATGATGATGCTCTCTGAATGACTTTCTTACATATCCTGCCAAAGGACAATTAGCACTTATTCTTGAATTCTTCCAACTTGTGCTTGATGATACCAGCTACCATCCTGATTCGTTGGAAGGTCATTGGTCAATTATAGAAAATATTGCATTTGCTCTTCATTCCTTCTCTTGACCGAACCTTATTGATAAAAATAAGCTGAACGGCATCTCATCATGATCTTAATAAATATTTGGAGATGATCTGAGACTTTGGATCAAAACAATTGTGTGGTCTCACAAAGCATGTAAAAAAGTGTGTTGACACGAAAACGTGTATCCCGTGCCAAGACATACTCTGGGAGGCCTGCGGGGATCAAGTGAAGCATAAGTTTTTGAGATTCCCTAAGCCTCAGACGCCGGGTGAATCGAGTTAAACAAGCCTTGGCGTGCCAGTCAATTTGACCCTGCAATTGATAAGGAGGAGCAAAAAGTCAACGTGGAACAAGGAGGTGGTGTTGCCCGACAGTTCCGAATGTGGCTTCAAGATAGTTGATTATCAGAGGAAATTGACTAGAAAGTCAACTCCTGTGTATTTATAAGCTCAAAGGTAAAGAATAAATCAAAACGACTATATGAGATATATAAGACAGGAACAATTTAATTAGTTGATCTAACTTAGTCGATACAGATCATTCAAGATATGCAACCCGCGTGCACAACAATTAATCAAGCACCAAGCAATCTCGTGCACTCTCTAGATATACCAAGGACATCGCTGGCAGTGGGGATCTCAGGTATAATAGTCATAGTAACAAATACTCAGCATACATAGAGCGAGTACATAAGATTATTAATCAATAAACAGTCAAGCTATGCATGCACATTGCCGATGAAAGCATAATAGTATCGGCTATTTAGGCGATACAGGGTCCATGACGCATGAACGGGTGTTTGCCTGACCACAAATAGATATAAGATCAAAGCAAACTTGTTCTAGTAATCCTTGCTCAGGTTAAACCAGTTTTACCGGATGACTCTCTGTTTAACTTAATACACTATATCCATCGGATGTTGCCGTGCTTAAATAAAGACAAAGGATCAAGCTTGAATTAACCACAAATCTACTCATGTCTACTCATGTTTCAACAAGCATCGAATGCACAACACGTAACAACCAAGAACGATAGAATTTAGCCGATGAAAGTATAGATCAACCTTTTTAGCAAGAATAATCATACAAAACCTCTAAAATAGTGAATGTACAAGGTTTAAGGCCAAATCTATCATTTTTTGATTGGGCAAAGATATAGTTATGATAAATAAATCATTAAAGAGCAAACAATATAGGTAACTTAATGAATCTACTAGATTGCTGATCTAATAGAGCCGATAACTAACTCTTACTTGACTTTTAGCTTAATCTAAGACCATGTCCACTGGATGACGCCAAAACTCAAACCAAGCATGAAAACAAACAAGAATCGATAACTAATCCTTACTCAATCTAAGCCCACGTCCACCGGATGACGCTAAA
The DNA here is from genome assembly GCA_018135685.1 of Themeda triandra. Taxonomy (NCBI): domain Eukaryota; kingdom Viridiplantae; phylum Streptophyta; class Magnoliopsida; order Poales; family Poaceae; genus Themeda; species Themeda triandra. The sequence goes on along the minus strand of JAENPR010000265.1, from coordinate 49,789 downwards.
CCTAAACCAAGCAAGAATCAATCTTAATCTACCAAGCCCCATGTCCACTGGATGATATCAAAACAATGTAAAACAAGACATGATGGTACTTACAACAAACTTGTGTCCACCGGATGACACCCAACTTGTTGAAGAACTCGCCAGAATCTACTACTATTCCTAAAGATTTTAGCCTGAGCCAAAAAGGTTATTGTATTGATTGATTGATGTATATTTTACAATGGCCTTGGTTTTATATTTATACCCTGGGCCTGACCGATGATTTTCCTTAATATAAAATATCTAATAAAGAAATGTTAAGATACAACGAACTTTGATTTCCCTTGTACAGAGTCACGTTCCTTGAAAACTCCTTGCTGACGCCAGCTTTCTTATCCAATACGTAGACTTCTTCTAATAGGAGGACTTGGCATCCTCCATCCTCCATCTAGAGTCCTTGCTAGTTACGTATCAATCAATGGATGATAAATATATGGATAATAACTCGTCATGAAGTGTCCTGCTTGCCTGTTTTACCATGGCGCCATCATATCTTTCCTTGCTTGCCTCGCTGGTTCCTGAAATGCAATACTATACATACATGTATATAACACTTCGGTCAAATGAACAGATCAACCGCGCGTTAGGCTGCCTTCTGATATGCCTACAATCTGGAGACGTATGCCCTCTTCTCTTCTAGGCCTGTCTACCCATTTTGTATATGATTTTATAGTTGGTTGTCTTCCACTTTTCAGAATATCATTGGAATATGTATAGAACAGAAACATCGTCGGGCAAATCGTGTGTCAAAAAAAAGTGGTGAATGAGAGTAGATCGTGTGTGTCAGCGGTGAATGAGAGAAGATCATGTGTGTCAAAAAAAAAGATGACAGATTAAAAAATCTTTGAAAGATAAACAGAAATTCTGCTCTTCTATCCACGTGATGAGCTCCTGGACCTCACGTATCTCCAAATATATTAAAGAATGGTTCCTTCCATATCACCAATAGCCAACACACAAGGCCAAATGTGCTAATTGGCCGTTCGTGCACGAACATTCTCAATAGTCGATCCCCAATTGCCGAACTCATGGGTCTAGCTAGTGATCACATATTCACATATATCTTCTAACTGCTTATCTTGTTGGCAACTATGACGCCTTGTTTACCCAGAATATCTTCTTGCCAATGTTATTTTTTATGGTGGTGACCAAATTTTGGTGTCAACTGATTCTTTTAAGTACTCAGTTCTAACACACCTAGATATATATATGCACTTCGTGTAGATATATCCTAGAAATATAACCATCCAACACGACATCTCACAGCCTCCGGCGGCCCTTGGGGTCTCGGATGTGTGGGGAACCGTGTGACCTTGACCGGCGGTGTAGATTAGGTCCCTTTTCTAGGGTTAGGGTTTCTGGCGGCGCGAGCTTAGTGGAGGTGGCAGCGCAGCTATGGTGGAATAAGGTCCTCCCGGTCTTCGTCCACCTCGTCGTCGCCTGCTCCGGTGACGATGGGAGGCCTGTGAGGCGGTTTAGGAGTCTGCGGCGGCTGCTGTTTCGTCGTCGTGGCGGAGCAGCGGTGCTCGTGTCGCGTTTAAGGTCAAGGCTATGGTGGCGGCTGAGGGCATGGTGGCAAGATGGAATGCGGTGGATCGAACTCGATTTGCCGGCGGCACGGATCGGGATTGAGCGAGCTTGGCTTCACTATGACGGCGGATGCCATCGTCGGCGCCACTCTCGTCGTTCCAATCTGGATTGTGATCCTGACGGATGGGTGCTCAAAGACTTCTTCGCCTCCGCGAGATTGAGCGTCTGCTGCAGTCCACCTCAACGCCGGTGGTTTCCTCCGGCTTCTGGTGATTCAGGTTTGGCGGCTTCGGCTGGTGTCGGCGAACTTCGTCGACATAGGATCTTTGCAATTTAGCCCTCTTAATAGATCAGATGCAAAGTTTAAAAAATATGTCCACCAATAGGGAGGTGTCTAACGGAGGTACCATGTTCGTGCTAGCATAGCCTGCTTGCAAGGTTTGCAAAGGGCGGCTGATCTAGGAGTGCAAAGATTAATCCTAGAAACGGACGCTTCCATGGTGGCACAGTCAGCAAAGTCTACGGATTATGATCGTTCTTCTGCTGCTGGTCTTATGATGAAAGATTTCTTGCATAGTAATTTTTCTTCAGTAATTGTAAATCAGGTTAAAGGGGGTGATGGCAGCTGATTTTTCCTTCGAAAGCAAAAGATGAGAGTCGTGTCGGAGAGGGCGACTAGGGCGACCGAGACGGCCGAACGCCGGCGGGGTCCGCCGCCGCGTTTTCCGGGTCCGGTAAGCCCAGTAGTGGTGAGAGGGTCACCACCGGTCCTGGGAAGGATAGGGCTCACCCCAGAGACTGCAAGCGGGGCCGCCATGGGAAGCCACGCGGCGAGATCTGGAGCAAGGGCAATCCTGAGATTGTTGTTTCTGCTGAGGGCAGGAAGCCAGAGCTAGACGACGATGAAGGGGTAGTAGAGGAATTCTATGGGCAGCTCTGGCTTATCCCTGATCCACCGCGCCGCGCCGCCACCCAGGGACCCAGACCTAGGGTTCGAGATGGGAGAGCTAGGGTGAGAAATCTGGTCTGGATCAAGAAAGATTTGTGGGAGAGTAGAGAGTTCGAGAGCCAAGATTGTTACCCAGTTCAAGAAGGAGATAGGTGGACGAAGAAGCCGGTTCTAGGAAGATTTGCTGAAGATTTTTGGGGGAAAGGTGTTCGTGAGTCCTTCGTCTCCAAGCTGAATTCAGAGATGGCGGGTCGTGGAAGAGGAAGGCCGATGCGCCCGAGGAATCCTGAGGAGGAATGGGATGCCTGGGCTGGTGGCGGTGGATGGCCGCCGCACCCTCCACACTTCTTCCCCCCTCATCCCATGGGGCCGCCAATGATGCCGCCGCCGCCGCAAGGTCCATATGGGTACTATCCTCATCCCCAAGGTGCCTTTGCTCAACCTCCTCCATACAATCAAGGTGGGCAGTTCAATCAATTCAGGCAGGGAGGGAGACCCAAGAGTGGGCAGCCGATTGGGAAAGGGAAACAGAATCAGGGTCAGCAGAATTTCCAAAAGGGAGGGCAGCTTGATGCTGGGTCACAGCAAGGACAAGGTTCATCTCGGACTGGGCAAGGATCTACTCAACCAAGTCAGGCTGGTGGTGGAGGTCAGCAGAAGACTAATGGTGATGGATCAGATAAGGCTATAGGAAAGGAAAAGGAAGATAAATCTCTCCATATTATCTGTCACAGCTGTGGAGATCCTGGGCACTACAGCTCAGACTGCACCAAGCCTAAGTTGTGTTTCATCTGCTTCAAAAAGGATCACCAGGCAGACAAATGCCCAAGATGGAAAGAACCAGCTGTCTCACCTCAGTTTATGGGTAGTGCTAACAAAGGGCTGGGTTTCATTCACATAGATGTGGAGGAGAAGGGGAATAGATTCAAGCTCTGGAATGGCTTTGATAATTGTGGGTTGCTTACCATTGAGGAGGGCTATCTGAACAAGGAACACATTGTAGCTCATCTGAAGAAAGTGTTTGACTCTGAGTGGCCATGGCACTTGAAGACCATAGAGGAAGATTACAAATACCTAGTCAAATTTCCACCAGATAAGAGAGTGGATCTGTTTGTGATCAATGATGGCACATATTTTTACATGGAGGATACTTATGTGTCTATCAAAATCTGGAATGGCAACATAAGCCCTTTAGCTAGCCTAGAGGAAGTTTGGGTTCAGATCAGCAACATACCACCCAAGTGGTGTGATTGGGAGACAGTGAGGCAGATTGCTGCATCTATAGGGAGACTGGTGGATGCTGACTGGCAGTCACTTTTCAGCAGTTTCTTTGGCATGATCAGGATTAAGGTGAAGTGCAGAGATCCCACAAAAATCCCAAAACAAAGGATTGTGGAGATGAAAGATGATATCTATCTGATAAACCTGAAGACTGAGGGAGTAGAGCAATTGTTGGATGCTGATGATGGAGTAGATGGTAAGGGAGATGATGATGGTGATGATACTGACAAACAAGATCACAATCTGGGAGGTGATGAAACCAGGGAAGACATGGAAGATGATGGGGGTAACCAAGATGACAATAGAAAAGATAAGGAGAGGAGTGGTACAAGCAATGGTCCTAAATCTGGATCTCAAAAAGGGCAGTCTGCTGGTGGAAACAACAAGACCGTGAGAAACCTCTTTAGCTTGTTCAATGAGGCAGAGAAGGAAACTTTTGGTCATGTTTGGGAGGAAAAGACATGTCTGAACCTTTTCAGCATGATGGAAATAGAAGATGGGAATGATGGCTTGGAGCAGTCTATTGTAGAGGATGTAGATGTGCAAGACGAAGAGGAGGAGGAACAGCTTGAACTACCATGTGAATGGACCTGCAATGTGGACAGGGGAGTGAATGAAAGTCCTAAAGACAAGTCAGAGGAAGATATAAGGGAAGAGTCAATCATGGTGGGAGAGAAACAAGATGTAGTTCAAGAGGAAGTTGGAGATCAAGATATGCTGCCAGAGGAATGGTCATATAACATTTCTGCTGAAAAAAGGCTGAGAGAAGAGGCTGATGCTATGATAGCTGATGATAATGGTACAGCAGTTCAAGATCAGGGAGGAGAAGTTAAAGTGACCAAGAAGAAGACTCAGATTTGGGGGCCTGTCATACCAGAGAGAAGAAGCAGCAGACATCCAAATGATGGGAGGTCAATGCTGGAGAAAGCTCAACAATTGGTAGAAAAGAAGAATCTGGTCATACCTCAAGGTATAAAACACCTTCCATCCCTTTCTACTAATGTTCTTGTAGAAGTTGCCGATAAGATAGGTGTTTCTCTACAGAATAGCAAGGTGGATAGTGATAGTGTAGTGATTCAGGATTTAAGGAATTTAGATGGTGACAGGAATCTTGCTTTCTGTAGGTTGTGTCAGTTAGATACTTGTCCTCATATGCAGACTAGTGGTAGTTTGGATCCCTCCAATCACAATAGGATTTATGATGATAAGACAGCCAATAGGGCAAGTAGGAATGTTAGTATTAGAGATTTTCCTCCTTTCAATACAACTAGTTCAGCAGTAGATGATAGTTTGGTGTTAGGAGTTGACCTAACAACAAACTTGTCAAAGAATGATGATTCTCAGACAGTGGAGTCTGAATTAGATAGAGAAGTAGAGTTAGAAGAAAAGTGTTGGTCTAAGGTAGGTAGGAAAAAATTTTATAAGAAAAGGTTTAAATGATAGGTCTCTTTTGGAATATCGAGGGTCTAAACAAGATAGGAAGAGTACCTTTGATCAGCAGGATTAGATCTACTCATGCAGATATTATAGGAATTATGGAGACTAAAAAGGAGTCCTTTACTACTGGTTTTTTGAGAAATTTAGCTGGAAACACTCCTTATGAGTGGTTTGTGCTTCCTGCAAAAGGTTCAGCAGGAGGGATCCTAGTAGGTTGCAACAAAGATTTATTTTCTGCATGTGTATGTGCTTCTTTAGATTATTCCTTGAGTTTGATGCTGACTGAAGTTAAGTCTGGTTTTACTTGGAAATTAGTGGTTGTTTACGGCTCACCTTATGAAGAAGGTAAAGCCCATTTCATAGATGAGTTACATTCTGTTTTACAAAGTTGGCAAGGACCAGTAATGTTGGCTGGTGATTTTAATTTGATTAGGACTGCTGTTGATAAGAATAATCTAGATATTAATTACAAATGGGCTGATCTCTTTAATGACTGGATTGACAAATGGGGTTTAGTGGAGTTAAATCCTAATAACCTCAAGTACACTTGGACTAACAATCAGGAGAGATTAGTTATGTCCAGAATAGATAGGATCTTTGTGTCAACAGAGTGGGATCAGGCTTTCCCTTTAACCAGGGTTAAAGGTTTAGAAAGATTACCTAGTGATCACAACCCCTTGTTGCTAGATTCAGGGAATAATGTTTTCTTTGGCAAGAAGCAATTTAGACTTGAGAAGTGGTGGATGCGAGAAAGCTAGCTTTAATGAAGGGGTTAAGAGAGTGTGGGAACAACCTTGTAAAACAAAGGATAATTTAGAAGTATGGCAGACCAAAATAAGGGCCGTGAGGAGGTTTGCCAGAGGATGGGCAACAAATGAAGTAGCTGCCATGAATAAGGAGAAAACAGAGTTAGCTGTAGAGTTTAATGAGCTAGAAAAAGAGTTAGAGGATAGACCTTTGACTGATATTGAGTTAAGAAGATATAAAGAAATTTCTAGGAAGTTGGATGAAATTTGGGCACTTGAGGAGATTAAAATTAGACAGAGAGCAAGAGATAGAAATATTGCAGAGGGAGATAGGAATACGGCTTATTTTCAAGCCATAGCCAACCATAGAAGTAGAAAAAAAAGAATTGAGTCTTTAGATGGCCCTTTGGGTCCAGTAAGTGATCAGGAAGGTATGCTCAAAATTGCTAGAGATTTTTACAAAGATCTTTTTGCCAGAGAAAATAGAGGAGAGGCTAAATTGAGTGAAGACTTTTGGGGACAAGATGAATTGGTCTCTCCTGAGGAAAATAGAGATCTGATTGAGCCTTTCTCTGAAGAAGAGATAAAGGAAGTAGTTCTTAGTTGTTATGCAGAAGGAGCCCCAGGGCCAGATGGTATATCCTTTATGTTCTATCATAAGTTCTGGGATGTGATCAAGGGAGATTTGATGAACTTAGTCAATGATTTTCACCAAGGAAAACTTGACTTGCATAGGCTAAACTTTGCTATGATTACCCTTATTCCTAAAGAGGAAGGGGCTACTTCTATGAAGAAGTTTAGACCAATCAGTTTGATTAATTGTAGCTTTAAAATTTTCTCAAAAGCTCTGACTCTCAGGCTTGGGAAAATTATTAACAGATTAGTTACCCCTCACCAAAGTGCCTTCATTAAAGGAAGGTACATTTTAGAGAGTGTTGTAGTTGCTCATGAACTAATACATAGTGTTCATAAGGATAACAAACCTGGGTGCATTCTAAAATTGGATTATGAAAAAGCCTACGATAGAGTTAGCTGGGAATTTGTGTTTGAAATTCTTCAATCTAGAGGCTTTAGTCCAACTTGGATTGGGTGGATAGAAAAGGTTATTAAGAATGGTTCAATTGGGGTGATGGTAAATGGAGAAGAGAGTAGCTACTTTAAGACTGGGAAAGGGCTGAGACAGGGTGATCCCTTATCTCCCCTTCTTTTCAATCTAGTAGGTGATGTTTTAACTAGAATGCTCATTAAGGCAGCTGATGCTGGGCTAATCAAAGGGCTAGGATCTGAGTTTAGAGAAGGGGGAATAGTTTCCCTCCAGTATGCTGACGATACTATCTTATTCTCTGATGATAGTCCTGATCATCTGTTAAACCTGAAATGTGTGTTAATGTGGTTTGAAAAAGTTTCTGGGATGAGGATAAATTTTCATAAGAGTGAAGTAATCACTATGAACATGTCTGATAATGATGCTCATGAAGTAGCTCATTTGTTTGCTTGTCCTATAGGTAGCTTACCAATTAAGTACTTAGGGATTCCTCTACATTATGAGAAACTTAGAAGAGAAGATTTGCAACCTTTGGTAGATAAAATGCTTAAGAGGATAGCTGGCCGGAGAGGCCTTGCCTTATGCGGGGAAAAATTGTCCCGATTAAGTCTTGTCTCATCCAAGTATACCCGTTTACTTGCTCTCCTTCATCAAATTCCCCAAGTGGGCTATTAAGTTGATTAATTCTCATCTAGCTAATTGCTTATGGAGTGACAAAGATGGAAAGAATAAGTTTCATCTAGCTAACTGGGAAAGTCTCTATGCCTAAAGAATTTGGAGGAGTTGGAATACCTAATATAAGAGACTTAAATATTTGTTTGTTAGCTTCATGGGTTAAGAGATATAGCATTGATGAAGGTAAGCTGTGGAAACAGTTGATTGATCATAAATATGGAACTGCAAAACCAAATATTTTCTGTTCTTCTAGTGTTGGAGTGTCTCCTTTCTTCAGGGGTTTTATGTATGCTGCTAGGGCTGCTAGAATGGGTTATAGATGGAAAGTAGGAAATGGTCAAAAGATAAGATTCTGGGAAGATAACTGGCTTGGGCAATCTAGTCTAGCTATCCAATTTTGGGATATTTATGTTCTTGTTCATGAAAAAGCTGGATCAATAGCAGATTTATGGGATGGTACTAATCTAAAGTGTACCTTTAGGAGAACCGTAGATCGAGATTGATGAATAGATGGTTAGAAGTTGTGCAGCTAGCCTCTACTATTGTCTTTACCAATGAGGAAGATTCCCTTATTTGGCAGTTTAACTCTTGCGGTGTTTATTCATCACAATCTCTATATAAAGTCATAAGCTTTAGAGGAATAGTACCAGCCTTTGTTCCAGCTGTTTGGAGTCTAAAGATACCCCCAAGAGTGCAATTTTTTCTCTGGCTCCTATCTAAGAACAAAGTATTGACTAGAGACAATCTCAAGATTAGAATTGAAATAGAAGATGAAACTTGCCTGTTCTGTTCAGAACAGGAATCTGTGCACCATCTATTCTTTGGATGTGTGATAGCTAAACAGCTTTGGGAGCATATATCGAGGCTATAGATAGAACTGTAGGCATTGACTTTGTTTCCATTGGGCAAATGTGGCTTAGTGACAAAAAATTTGTAGTTGATAATATCATTTGCTCGCAGCCCCGTGGGGGCTTTGGAAACTAAGAAATGAAATTTGCTTTCGGGGCTTCCAAACTGTTAGATATCGTGAGTCTACCGATGAAGATTGTGATCATGCTTTGCAACATTGGGTGATCCTCTCGCCCGAAGCAAAGAAGCAAAGCTACAAGCTGAAGGTGAACAAGTTGAAGGAGATGGTGTCAAGGCCAATAAGGATTGGTGGCTGAAGAAGGTGGAAAACAAGTGGGATCAGTACATGTTTGTGCATGCTTTCGATGAAGGAGGTGCTGATATGTTACCAGAAGAGGCAAAGCTGAAGCTGACTGGTGATTTCAAGGAAGGAGATCTCAACCTGGGAAGAAAATGGTTCGTGCTGAATGATCTAAGCGCGATGTAATAGGGCTAGTGTGCTGAGTTGTGAGAGTCTTTTGGCGGTGTGAGAGTTAGAAGTTTCTGAACTTTTTGCATTTCCCTCTTTTGGAGCAGTTTGGCTCCCCGATGCTCATTTTGTAAGGCGTAACCCGCCTCAGAACTTTAACTGCTACAATTTTTGGTGTCTTTTGCAATGCATAAGACAGGGGGTCGGAGCCTCTTTTACTCTAAAAAAATTGTAAATCAGGTTTCTTGTTCTTGTAACATGGTAGCTTATGATAGTCTTGCAGCCCTTGGGGCAAGTATGAGTTTGGGTGCTGAACCGGTCATGGACAACATTCCAATTTGTATGCGTGAACTGGTTATCAATGATTTGGCAGCAAGTTATGAGTAATGGAAAAAACTTTCCACGTCAAAAAAAAAAAAAAAAATCCTTACTTGCGTTCATTGGTGAATGTACATGTGTATGTATATATGACACAAAATTGCAAGGCTAGAAAAAACAACTTCATGTGATCATGTCTATGTCATGTGAATGTATGGCACAGTGGTGCATGCATCATAATAAGCTACTAGTTTCTTTAAGATTCTCTCACATCTTTATCGAATCACATGAAACCCTTCAAATTATGTATGATACAGGTGTACATGCATCATCGTACACTTATTAAATTAAACTAATATAGTAAGATAGTTTCTTTAAGAAAAATTCTTCAAGGCATTAAGTCAAGGTCTGATTATTTTTCTTCAAGGCTAAGAAAAATTCCTCAAGGCATTAAGAAAAATTCTTCAAGGAATTAAGTCAAGGTCTGATTATTTTTCTTCAAGGCTAAGAAAAAATTCTCTCAACTCTCTATTGAATCACATAGAAAACCTTCAAGGCATTGCATAGGTCAATGTCAGATTATTTCAGCTGTAAGGTGTGAAAAGCTTACTTTAAGCTTTAAGATATAAAAAAATCTATTGAAAAGTTGAAGTTGTCCCACCAAAGAATACAATTCTTTGACTGGACGTGAATACCAAGGCTGGTAAAATTACAATAATTCCCTTGGAAAATTTGGTCTGACTTTCCCTATCTTCCTTTCCTTACCTCAGTCTGGAAGGTTCCCGGTCTCGGCAAGTCTTGTCGAGCAAGTATTATAGCAGCCAACAAGCTAGCTATATGCTGACGTGGAGGTGAGGAGAGGAGAGCGAGGAAAAACGGGTTGTAAGCTTATAGCTGGCTTGGGTACAAAAACCAAAAACCTTGTGAGAGACAAGTGGGTCCCGTATTAGTGGTAACGGCTCAACCGTGGGCGAGATTGCGAGAAGGCTCCAAGGGACCTTACAACTAGCATGTCGGCTGTATTATAATAATTGCTCTCATCTCCCCCACGCCGTCGTGCTTGTACGTCGCCAGACTACTCCTAGTGGCTTACGGCTGATTTTTTTACGGCACTTTTTTTTGCAGGAGAAAATCGAGTGGTGGGCAAACATCCTAGGGTTTTGTTATAGGCTGGTCCCACAGGATGACAGCTCCAGGCTGGTCCCACGGAATGACAGCTCCATGTACTCAACTTTAGCAGTTATAATTACAGTCTTTTGTGGGACGGAAGGCGTATATAGTTAAAATAACTATAGAATCTACTCCTCTCTATCTCTTAGAAACAACTCTAAAACACCTATCTATTTCCACCCATTGTAAAAAGGAGAAAGCTAAAAGCCAAAGATGGATCCAAGATGTCGAGAACCAAAAATACTACTGGAAACTTGAATACTTTTGTGCGTGATTAATTTTTGTGTGCGTATTTCTTGCTACGCACAGAAAAATTCGATTTATTCTAGCGGTATAAGAAAATCCCTTCAGAAAATTTAAAAAACACACAAAAAATTGTATGATTTTTCTTTGTGACGGAAAAATAATCCCTCATAGAAAAATTGTGATTTTTCTGTCAATATTTACATATAACTGACAGAAAGAAGGATTCAAGGTGTCGAGAAAATTATACTACGTACACAAAAGCAACACCTTCTAAAAAAACAACTTTAGCGTCCACCTTTTTGGTTTGTGTTTTACTTTTGGTAGCAGAAACACATTCTAGAAGTAGAAGATGTACCAAATATAAACTTAATCTACAGAAGATGGTTAATGAGGACCCTTGTAGACAGGGAGGAGTTTTTATCAAAACATTGTTTGGAATGGTCGAAGAGTGGACTCTTACTTCTTAACTTATATCTTATCCACTCACACCAGCTTAAGAGCTAGTCAACGTACTGACTATGAGGAAAGGAACTACTAAGCTTGAAACATATCAAATAAGATAGATATTATTATAACTATACTTTTTCAAACCTTATAAGAATAAAGAAAAAGAACCATTTGTAACTAAAGAGCTAGCAGAAAACGTACGGGTGTATATATGCATGTCCTGGGCTTGTGTGGGGTCACTTGATCAGAGGAAAATCTCAAGGGCTATACACCCCAGACCGTCGGGAGCTATAACAGCCATCGATCATCCATTCTTCTCCTTAGTTCTCATTAGAACATAACAATATATAGAAGCATGGATCAACAATCCGCTCTCCTTCTGATAGTAGTGGTGGCAGTCAGCACTGCCGCCATGGCGCACGGCCACCTTGCAGCCAGCACTCCGGCAGCACGGTTCTGGGAGCAGGCCCTCCCCGGCACGCCGATGCCAGAGGTCCTAGCTGATTTTGTTCAGAAAGGTAATCTATACGCACATGTTTAGTTATATGTTCGGTATAAATACATAATTCGTTGCATATATTACTAGCCTCTAGGCTACTAGAAAAAATACACGTACGTTGTAACAAATTTACATCATGTGACACGATGACGAAAAAAGGAATTTACATCCTACTACGACGCCTCTGTTCTATAACATGATGTTCTGAGATCAGATTTTGTACTGTGATTGAACATATAACTAAGAGCATCTAAACATTGTTCCTAAAAACACTCCTAAAAATTAAGTTTTAGCACAAACTTAAAAAAACTTCCTCCAGATGTTTCCACGCTTGTTAAGTCACTGGTTGCACTCCTTGTTAATTCCCCTCCTAATCATCGTCGCCTGCTGCGGTGCGGGGACAGAGAGGTTGGTTAAGGTACCTCTTTGTCCGCCATGGACAGAGAGCACCGTGACTTACTGCTGTGTGCTTGATCGATCTATCAACGCGACTACCCAAGGGCGCAGGGGACAGCGAGTGGAGGGAGAGAAGAGGCTGTGCTGTGGGCTTCAGACTTATAATTCATAAACGAATTATTAGAACTGTAACTTCTCTATGATTCATCATATATGTACTACTACTCTTAGTAAAATCTGCTAGAGCTCTTGTACTATTGAAAGTGGAGAGACACATAGGAAGATAGTCTAATGGACCAAAAACCCGGGGCACCGATTTTTCGCCCGTTATGTATGTATAATAAAGTACGGATATAAACATTGACTTTGTGTGCAGGAATCGATCAGTCACCGCTTGTGTGGCACTACTCTGTCCCGCTAGGCAGTATGAGCGTGTGCACATTCTTCAACACTATCTGCGACGCGCGGACGGTGGCGAAGACAGGCATCTTCTTCCGCGCGGCCGACCTCCATCCGGGCAGCATCATGACCGTCTCCTTCCCGGAGGAGGCGGAGGCACCCATCCTCCCGCACGATGTCGCCGATAAGGTCCCCTTCGAGAACCTAAGCGACGTCCTCGCCACGTTCCACATCTCGCCGGGCTCCGCCGAGGCGGCCAAGGTGGAGGACACCCTGCGCAGGTGCAGAGAGCCGCCGCTCGCTGGCGAGGCGAATGCCTGCACCACGTCTCTTGAGAGCACCGTGCAGGCCGCCATGGAGATGCTCGGCGACGACACGACCATCCAGCAGGGTGGTGATAGTGACGTGTTGGTGGCCACATCGGAGCTCCCCGCGGCGGCCAGCTGCCACGCCGGGAGTACGTTGTCCAGGCGGTCACCAAGCTAGAGGGCTCCGGCTACGTAGCCTGCCACAAGATGCCGTTCCCGTACACCGTCTACCATTGCCACATTGCGTATAAGGGATATGGAGCCTACATGGTGACCCTCCGCGGAGGCGACAACGACGACAAGGGTCCGACGGTTTCCTTGCTGGCGTTCTGCCATTTTGACACCTCCTCCTGGAACCCGATGCACCCGGTGTTCCAGATACTGAAAACCCACCCTGGTGCCAGTACGTCGGTGTGCCACTTCATGTCCTACGGTAATCTCACGTTCATCAAGAAGAAGACAGGCACAGCCTAGCTTGCTTGCTACCGCTGTCGTCTCTCTGGTACTACGTACGCCAGTGTTGTGCTCTGGATATCAACTTATATGCATATGGCGATATTTGTTTGTCCGCCATAAGTCTGTAAACGTCGAATGGTGCCATGGTTCTATAGCTTTGGCCGAAGGAAATAAAGGTGTAGCAATGGTGTGTGTGTGTGTGGTTAATGTAACCAATTATATAGGGCCTAGGTTTGTTTGGAGTTTGTATATGCATGTCGCTAGTGTTGGTGAGTGGAGAGGCCTCGATAACCTACGTGTTGCAGCTAGCTAGCTAGCTAGCTAGCACTGGTAATACCATTGTTTACTTCTGTCTGAAACTTGTGGTTAGTGCTGGCCTAGGTAGCACCGAACATACTATATCGTCATGTGTTTATGTCTATGAATATGTTCAAGTATGTATGTAAGTTGTAACATATATTATATGGTCCTCTCAGCAAACAATTTCTCTTGGCATCACCATTGTTTATTCTTGAAATAGTATTATGATGGCCCAATTTTAGAGTACATGGTAATTAGATCATGCAAATTGGCATCATATTGATTAATTGGTAGATAATTATAATCAAACAAACTGCACCATATATCATCATCATTTACCAGCATCATATATTGAGATCATATATAGTTTGAACCTCATATATTTCACTATAGGTTTAGGGATAAGCTGTAGGGTGAATAGTCTCATTTAAATGGAGTCATGAAGCTAACTAACCACAAAGTCTGAATAAGATGATTATATTGGGGTGATCTTATAAGTATGTTGAATACTAGAGGTGTATAATAAAATTAGATATAACATGTTACAAACATGTAAAAATAAGGAAAAATATAAAGAAAATAAAAACATAGTGTTAAGTTCATATTGAAAACAAGATTTATATGTGGTCAGGTATTATGATTTTTGTTCTACAAACACTTGCAAACCTTGGATGGAGCTAGCGAGAAAAAAGACAAAACTAGAGACCATGGTGCTATTTCAAGCAACAATCCAAACAATGACAGTTTGTATAATAGCATAAGGAAAAAATCTCAAAAATATATCCAACATAATATATGGAAATGCTTGTATGTTTATTAAAAGTCAACATGGTGTAATTATATGCTTTGAGCAAATACCAAAATTCTCAAAAACATATCCAACCTAATATAGTTGTCATGCCAATCAAACTGGTGACTAATAATCTACATATATAGTATAAATAAAATGTTGAATTTTTAGAAATAAATTCACGCAATTTGCCAACCATTACCTTTTTTTTTTTGAGCAACGCCAACCATTACCTTGTTGAGCTCAACTCCTCGCACTAAGTGAGGACATAACCACCCACACTAATGTAATGGGCCATTGTTGGGCTATCCAACGTGTCTTATAAGATTGAGAGACATCTGTTATGTACCTCCTCCGATACATTTTTTTTTTTTGTAGTGGACTGCTGTCGGACCGATTTTTCTTCCACCCTATTTGCTACATTTGGTCCATTCATTCCAATTCAACTCATATGACATATATGTTTGAGTCCAACAAAGTATGTTGGTTTACGTTTTGTTGATTATTTATCTTCTTGCTTGTATTCCATGTATTATTATTTTTTTATTTTTTGTTGTCGGAAACAAATCATGTGTTCATTTTTATTTGAGTTTTTTTTGTTGCTTTCAATTTTTCCTAATTATACAATGTTATACCATTCTCTTCGACCTAGAATATTATTAGTTTCCTTTTTTCCTGTTTTGCTTGGTATGATTTTTTTTTATTTTTTGCAATTGTGCTCCGTATGATTTTTGTTCCCTTGTAGTGCTATCACTCGGCAAAGCCTTTGCCGAGGCGGCACTCAGCAAAGAGCCTCCAGCAAAAAAATATTTTTTTCGTAATTTCTTTGCCGAGTGCCCTGCTAGGGATTCTGCAGTTCAAGAATCCCTTGCCAAGTGTCAGGGCCAGGGCACCCGGCAAAGAGGCTAAAAATATTTTTTTTATCTCAAACTATTTTTTCAAAATAATTGTTTGGTGGTGGTGCTTTGAGTTATTCCTTCATTTTATCTCAAACTAATTTCTAACATCTTTTTCTGAATATGGCAACATCGAACTTCAAAGCAACACTGAACATCAGCAATCTTCAGTTCATAGTATCTTACTACACGAGGAATGGAGCGGATGAGAAGATGATGAGTCCGCATTAGATATTTAGATTCATGGCCCAGCTGGTATTCGCTGAATCGCTGGACGTCGTCTTTGGTAGGGATCAAAATGGTGGGAAACGATCGGAAGCAGGCTAAATCACTTTCACTTTCATAATTTTTTCTCGAAAACGAAATCGGTACGATATTGTCAGAAATGAATACGGCGTCGGTATTGCGGTAATATCGAAAATGATATTGTCAATCGGAAAACACAACGATAACGGTCGAAATTGACAAAAACGATATAGTAAAAAACGATAAACATACCAAACCGTAGAGTTAAAACCACACAGTTCACACTAATCTTAGTCTCAAATAGTGGCAAACCTTGCAAGACCACGAGATGGTACCGTGTATGTGAACGTGATTGTTTCTATTTGGCTCATCAGAAGAGACGATCGACCGAATACTAAGGCACTAATCGACCAAATACTAAGGCACTAAAGCACATCAGTACGTGAACATGATTCTTGCCTGCCTATTTGGCTCATTGTTTCTATACGCACCAAATACTTCTCTAATCTTTAGTGCCTTTCCAATAATAAAATAATTTACCTTATGTGCAGATTAATGGGCTTGGTCGCTTGGGCGTGCTTAGATGTGGGCTAATTGGACCAAAAGTATGTGTTGTATCGGTAATTACCAACAGTAAATTACCGATTAAATACGGAAATCTTTGGAAACGGTCGGAAGAGGGCTAAATCATTTTCACTTTCAGTTCCAATTATTTTTACCATTATCATTTTTGTTTTCTGGGTTACCACTATCATTACCATTTATGTCCAAAAATCGGAAAAAGCTCGAAAACGATTTTCAGAAATCGGAGATTACCATTTTCGTTTTCATCCCTAGTCTTTGGGTCGTTGTATGAGCAGTGGGACCGATGCAGATTGGCGCGCGGAGGCCACACTGTGCGTGAGATGTGAGGTCGAGTAGATAGCGAGTGTACTTGGTAGTCCGTACGAGGCAGAGTCGCGAGGGAAACGGCCAAGAGACCAGACGTGGTTCGGAGAACCAATCAAGCCACTGATTAGTGTGGTACACACCAGTACACCACTATAATGAGTATTTACCAGTTCCTCCGTTTTTCATTTAAGTGTCACTAGCAAAATTGCCCGTGCGTTGCAATGGGTCAACAGAAAACATATACTGATTTTTATTTCCTGAAGATTTAGATGTAAAATAAATATTTATTTATGTCAAAATAATCAAAAGATCCAATTTTGTTTAGTGAACACCCATGAGAGTCGTGGTTCGTGTCCTTCACCTCATCGACCTCCTCAAATACCGCTATACTATCATCTCTAATTCCATCTCGTCGGCAGGCAGGCGGCTTTGCCTAGGTGGGCGTGGGCCTAGCAGCAACCACGTCTGACATCAGCGCCTGCTCGGGCTTATACTTCACAACCGAGTGGTGCAGCAGGCACTAGCGGAGAGCGAGCCTTTTCCGATGGCGGCCGAAGTTTGCCGATGGCGAAGCATAAGCCATCGGCAAAAAAACCCGGTTTGCCGATGGCAAAGTGAAGCCATCGGCAAACATATTGTTGCCGATGGCCGGGCCATCGGCGAACAAAATCCATCGGCCAAGAACTTGTTTGCCGATGGCCTGGCCATCGGCATACTCGGCCATCGGCACACTTTGCCGAGCGGACGGCGGCCGACGCCGTCAGTTTTGCCGATGGCAACCGCCGTTAGGCCATCGGCAAACCGCCTCGTGGTTGCCTGGGGAGTGCCCAGGCCCACCTTGTTTGCCGATGGCCGGCCATCGGCAAAGCCTATTTGCCGATGGCTTTCCAAGGCCATCGGCAAACAATTTTTTTTGTTTTTTGCTTCCCATTTTTTTCTGGTGTCTTCCTACACTACATACAACCCAGCTTCAAAAGTTGGGACAATTTTGAGTTTTGTGGCCATATTTCGTTAATTTTTTTGGTTTCTTTGAATTTTTCCCGCAACTCTAAATTTGAACTGCAGGTACATGAAATAATGCAAACTTTTGATTCCAAAAATGATACTCATGATGCTCGGAGTATGTTGAGGCCATATCCAGGACCTTACACGAAATTACGACCCAGTTGGCCTCGTAACATGGGGAGTGACGTGCACGGAAAGTGTTTTTAAATTCTATTAAATCCAAACGAAGTCCGAAATTGACGAAACTTGACCAGTTGTGTTGTCATGACCAGTTGTGTAGTGTGTGGTAAAATTTCAAAAAGTTTCGAGCAAGTTGTGACGTCGGATGGTCAAAACCCAGACATCTCCACATGTGATCACGGTGTGGAGATGTTTGGGTTTTGACCATCCGACGTCACAACTTGCTCGAAACTTTTTGAAATTTTTGCCACACACTACACATGCGATGGCGAGACAACTCGTCAAGTTTCGTCAGTTTCGGACTTCGTTTGGATTTAATAGAATTTAAAAACACTTTCCGTGCACGTCACTCCCCATGTTACGAGGCCAACTGGGTCGTAATTTCATGCGAGGTCCTGGATACGGCCTCAACATACTCCGAGAATCATGAATATCATTTTTTGAATCAAAAGTCTGCATTATTTCATGTACCTGCAGTTCAAATTTAGAGTTGCGGGAAAAATTCAAAGAAACCAAAAAAATTAACGAAATATGGCCACAAAACTCAAAAATGTCCCAACTTTTGAAGCTGGGTTGTATGTGATGTAGGAAGACACCAGAAAAAAAATGGGAAGAAAAAAATAAAAAATATATATTGTTTGCCGATGGCGTTGAAAAGCCATCGACAAAGACTGTTTGCCGATGGCTGGCCATCGGCAAATAAGGTGGGCATGGGCGCTGCAGAGCTGCCACGTGTGTTGATGTTTATTAAGTGCAACTGAAATAAGGAGGGTTCCGCAAGCGCACAGAAAATATCATCGTAGCATTTTAACCAGGAGTAATCCAGTGTATCGTTATTTATAATTTTACCACTGGGAAGGGAATGCACTTGGATAATGAGTGATGAGCAATGCACATGCGATAATGGAGAGCTTAACCTTGTCTTTATCAATCATCTCATACGGGGTAAGTGTCACATAAAATATAGGAATGAATGATAATTGACATAAGATAAATGAGAGCATTTAGCCACATAAAATGATAGTAACCATCTCAACTTAGCACTCTAAGCTTATAACACTAGCATGGACTAGGACAATCTAGGGTATAATCCTATGTTATTCTAACTATAAAGTCAAAGCATACAATGATTGGTGCAAGAACATCTAGCAATCATGGCGGGAAAAGGTTATATCTATGCATAGTGATATTACCGTAGAAGACTAGAGACATAGCAATGACTTCAATGTAATAGGGTTGTTCCGCTAGACCTATACTCGGGAGAAGGGCTACAAAGGACTCAACGGGGATCACTCCCGCGATCTACCTCACGATCCGGAATATAGGGTGCAATCGCAGATAAATACGGTCTAGGCACCATGACCACACAATATCTCATCACTCACCCATTGGCCTAATGAGCAAGCGCTATACGATCCTATGCATAAACATAATTCTAGTCCAACTATGCTAAACATATAATCAAAGTAGACTAAGAACGATATAATTGAGAACATAAACAAATAGAGCAAAGTCAATTATGATATAATAGACATAAACAAATAGAGCAAAGTCAATTATGATATAATAGAATAGAATAAAGTACTATTCATAGTATCACGAACAATGATGAATATTACAAGAATGTAGAGGGGAATTACCAAGAACTTCGACAGATCCGGACTCCAAGCTAGGCTTGATTCCCTCTAGATCTATTCCTATGTAGCTATGCTACTAAACTATGGAGCTCTAATTGAGATGGTGGCTCTGGCTTCTCTGAATTCTCTCAGATGAATGAATGGAGAATGAATTAGGGTTTCACCCAGGGTCAGGGCTCTGAATATATAGCCCCCTAGGATGCACCACAGCCCTCGGATCAAACCGACCTAAATGGATGATTATTATTCATCCTCAAAGGCGGTGGAGGCATAATCCGCGAGACTCCACCTCATTGGTCGAGGTGGAGAGGCGGCCGCCTCTAGGGCTTGGTCGGCCACCCCGGAGGCCGCCGGGTGGGGCCCGACTTCCGGGGTCGCCTTCGGAGTCTTCTAGAGTATACTTTTTTACCCGTTCGGTCTTTATCTCTATGTAATTCCGACATGTGGGCCTTCATTAGGTTCTTTCCTGATAACCCCCTGCAGAAATAGACAATCACCAAAACTCATGGAATTCTGTCAGTGTAACCCCTATATCTAACAGGTGAACTCATATTAGTCCTTGCTCTTGCTACATTCATGATATAAAATTGATACTTAACTACCGTCAACAAACTCCCCCAAGCTTACCTTTTGCTCGTCCCTGAGCAAAGATAGGCTTAGTGATGGATGAGGAGTTGCTACAATGCTTTCACTCCTCACAAGTACACATGTGTTCAAACAAGAACTCTCCTCCGGATTAGAGTGAACTATTCTGACTCAAAACTTACTCATATTACCTTTCACCATGGGGCTTGTAACCGTCACTTGGGTCTTGAGTAGTTGAAAGATAGAACGGTCAAGTCAAGCGCCACGTTTCTCGCTCTTTGATCAACTATTAATCCAGAGTTTTTGCAAAGTTTTGAAATAAAACTCAGAGTTCCTTGTATGAACCTTTCAGGTCTCTCATTTGTGGTATTTCTGGATCCTCTCCAAGGCATGAGTAATGTATGCCTTCTCTTCTCTCAAAATATGTGGTATTTGTGGAACTAAGACATAGCGGAAAGTGCCTTCTCTTCTCTCAAAATATGTGGTATTTGTGGAACTAAGACATAGCGGAAAGTGCCTTCTCTCTCTCTCACCCTACTTAATAGGCTTATGTGGAGTTCATAGGTGGGGAGACACTCAAACTCACTTGCATATATTGCACAGTTAAACCATGGATCCAACAGGAACTAAAATAATAATAAAGTCATATGTGCATGTGAATGAGGGGATGGGATGAATGATAGGATGATGATGATAAGGAAATGATTATGAGGGGTGATCACTTGGTGAACATCTACTTCTACACTTGCTCCTTTGGGGATAGCATGACTCCCTTTATTCGGAAACTTTAAAACTTCTTGAAGGAAGGACTTGGCTATTCTTTCTCTCTTTCTTCTCCTCTTTTTTTTTCTTTTTTTTCTTTTTTTTAATATAGCAACCAATCCTTCCGAAAACAAAACTTTAGCAACGGGAGTGTATAACTTGAAATGATAATGACCGAAGCTTTTGTGTGGGCAATGGATCGGCGATGATTATTTCTAGACGTTCACTCCCGTGATAGGAGTAAAACCTTTTCTCGGATGAAGTGAAATGAATGGCGTATTTATATGTGGATGGATAGATGGATGGATGGATGCGTACTCCCGGGGTAGGAGCAAAGATAAGTGCGTATCTCCGGGTAGAGACAAAGACAATATGTGGGGAATGCGTACTCCCGGGTAGGAGCAGCATAGGTGCATATCTCCAGGTAGAGACAACACAATATGTGGTGGATATGGATCTATATGTGGGTGGTACCTCTAGGGACAGAAGTAGCATAGAATGAATGTAGTATTTATAAAATGGGTGCATGCTTCTGAGGACAGAAATAGCATAGATCAATGGATGGAGAGCACATAATATTGACTTTAACTGCATGACTGATTCCTTATGGGTCCACACATTAACCACACTCAATGCCTATAAAGACTACACTCAATGCCTACAAAATGATCTATATAAAGAGATGGGTTTTCCTAATCTAGTAAGCATGAATATATGGTCAGTGGTAGGAATTTGAACTCTCATCATAAAGGAACTCATCATGCAGGAATTTAATATTTTCAAAGATAAATTCTCCGTAACTCTAGTATCACTAGGAACAAGATGGACATGACTGACTCAAAACTTTCCCATATCATACCCGTCAACCACCTAGACTTAGATCAAGTGTTTGCTACCCACAAGTTTCGGAGTTCGAGCAAATCTCAAATCTAAACAAGTTGTGTCCAAAAGTCGGGAGAGTGCAAGGTTGAAAACTAGGTACATGAAAAGAATTACGGCGAGCAACTATTCATCATCTCCATGTAGAGTTTATTCGGGACTACTTTCAAGACAGTTGCAAGAGCTCTCCAAAAGGTAGAAAAAGATAAATAAAGAAATCTTTCTGGGTTTCTATAGTTATGCATCTTTTTTAGTTGTTTTAACAAAGCACACTCTAACAAAGCATAAATAGATAAGTTGGGAACACTTAGCTTGGTACACGGGGGATGCATTCCCCCAAGCTGGATGTTGACATAGTCTACTGATGTTGCTGACAGGCAATGGAGACGTTCTAGTCCTCCAGGAGTGTCGTAGATAGTTGCTGTTGGAAACTTCGTTGTTCAAGTGTCGTGGGCGGCACTCCGACGGGACCTGGATGTCCTTCTCGCCCGTTAGCTCTTCTTGATTCTTGATGTTGTGAAGCTCAAATTGACAACAAAGCTTGTGGAACTAATTAAGCGTTAGTGATAAAAACCTCTAGGCCTTGGTTGTCTAGAACCTTCCAACTTAAACTTATTCTAACTTAAACTTATTCTAACAGATCTCAAGAAATATTTTTATCTTTTTTTATTATTTAAGGAATGCGAGACGGGAATGATAAATATGCTAGGAAATTATTTTTGTGCCACCACAAGAATGATTATCCACATGGGGCTTAATGATTTTCTAGATGCAAATGCACAACATTTTTATTTTTCTTTTCTAATGCGTAGAGATAATAGAGCAAAGATGCAACTAGGATGCAAGTAAGAAAATAAATATGCTAAGGTAAAGAAACACAATGCTGAAAAGTAATGCGATAAATACCAAGTTACCTCTTGGCGCGGCGTTCGGTGGTTTTAAGTCCTCCGAACAGGACTTGTCATGTTCGCTCATTTGTCAAGGGGCGCATTAGGCCGGCGCCTCGATGACGTCGCCTCGTGTGTAGGAATTGATTCGATTTTGCTTTTACCTTCCACACCTTCTTTGTTGGAGAGGATGACCTTGAGGAGGAAGCTTCTTGGGGCACTTGTTTTTCTGGTAGCACCTCTTCTTCTTCTACAATGTTCTTCTCTTCTGGGTATCGATCTTCATATCTAGACACTTCTCCCTCATAGTAAGCCCATCCATCTGTAGTGATGTTCTTCTTGTTCTAGTGGCGGGTATGCTGCCTTCTCCTTGCTCTTTTCTTCTTGGGCTCCTTAGTGATTATATAATTATTGTTGAAGTAGCGGCGTACCTTCTCAGTGGGAAAGTATAAATGGATCTCTCCTGTTCCAATGTAGATGATAGCTCTGGTGGTGTTCAGGAATGGTCTTCCTAGGATGATCAGAGGATCGTAGTCATCTCCCATATCGATGACTAGGAAGTCCGTGGGGACATAATGGTCATCTATCCGGATGAGGACATCCTTCACTTCTCCTTCGACGAAGCGGAATGTCCGATCTGCGCATCCGTAGCTGTGCATAGGTGGGCTCCAAAGGCATTGTGCCATATAGATATTCATAGGTTATCTTGGCCATAATGTTGACGCCGATCCGGTGTCACGGACATGCCTTTATTGAAAGAGCTTCGTTGATGGAGCATTGAATGGTTGGGACTCCCGGGTCATCCTTCTTGATCAAACGTGGGGACCCGAGTAAGTGGTCATGCTCCTTGTGGATACAGGTGACCATTCTCACTGTCTCCATCTTCTTGGTCTTCTTATTCTTGGTCTTGTTCTTCTTAGACGGATTCTTCTTCTTCTCATTGTTCTGGCGATGAGGGTGTGCTTTGAACCGCTGCGACCTGCTCTTGAAGAAGAAGGTCTCTCTCTTGCCCTTGATGTTGAACATGATCTTGGCGAGTGTTGGCGTACATGATAGCTCCAGCGGTGTTCAAGAAGGGTCGGCCCGAATGATGGGGACCTTCATCACCGCCGTATCCACTACCACGAAGTTCAGGAACATACGAGTTGCCCACTCGTACACATATGTCCTCAAGTATTCCCAAGGGAACACGGAGTGACCCGATCCGCAAGCAAGCACATGGTTGTGTATGCTAAGGGACATCTGAATAGCTTCTCATATATCACTCTTGGTATGATGTTGATGCTTGCACCGTAATCACAGATTGCCTCATTGAAGTTGGTACCTCCAATGCAGATTGGAATGACTGGTCTCCCTGGATCACCCTTCTTGATTGGCAGAGTTGAATCAATCCATGACCCTTTCGATGGGTTACTCCAGCTACTTTACTCGCATTGAATATATCCACAAGATTTGCGGTTTCGAGCTCTTCCCGGTTGTCCTACCGGTTTACCTTGGCCGTGGAGGAGCAAAGTTGGCAAGTCTGTTGTACTGAGACTCTAGCATTTTGTTGAAGCTGAGTTGGTTCTTGATGGCATTGGAAAAGCCATCCATTCTATTGCTGATTGTCTCTAGGGCCTTGTCATTTGATGCCAGCTTCTTGGACAAGTTGTCCATCAACTTGCCTTGATTCAGCACTAACTCTCTCAAAGGCGGCTGGTTGTAATTATTGTAGGAGGAGTTGTTACCTTGATAGTTGCCTGAATAATTGCCTGAGTAGTTAGGCCTCTGCTGTTGATTCCAACATTGATTCTGATGAGGACGATAGTAATTGTTGTTGTTGTAGTTGTTGAGGTAGTTCGCGTCCTCCTTCACTGGCGCTTAGCACCAGGTGCCCAGTCTCTCCACACTCTTCACATGTCATACGAGCATCATATATATGCATGACTTCTTTCTTCTCCGTGGCTCTCTCATCGAGCCTCTTCATTAGCAGATCCATTTTGGCAGACAAAGATGTCTACCTCCTTCAATGGTGCATTCCTCCACCTCACTTGCGGGTCCGAGTTCTTTCTTCACTCCAACCTTGGTTAGATGCCATCTTCTCCACAAGAGCCGTGGCTTGAGGAATAGTGAGTGATAAGAATGCACCTCCAGCAGCAACATCCATCGTCTCACGTGTGTTTAATTCTTTGAGCCTCGGTAGAATGTCTGCATAAGCAGCCAATTCTCCATGCCATGATGAGGACATTCGAGGATGTAGTCTTGAAAGCACTCCCAAGCTTCTCGGACAGTCTCATCATGTTGTTGCTGAAAGCTTGATATCTTCCCACGAAGAGCATTTGTCTTGCCCATGGGAAAGAACTTCGCCAAGAAATTGGTGGAGCATAGTGCCCACGTAGTATTCTTCTCCTTATTGGCGTAGAACCACTGCTTCGCTCTCCCCAAAAGTGAGAATGGAAAGAGGCGAAGTAGTATAGCATCTCTGGGGACATCCTTGATAGTGAATGTGCTGCAAATCTCCAGGAAGTGTTGGAGATTAGCACTAGCATCTTCATGGGCCTTCCCACAGAACTGGCTTGCTTGCACCATGTTGATCAGCGCAGGCTTGAGCTCAAAAGCTCTATCGATGTCCGCAGCTGGTCCAAGCGAATGTTGTCCCGTAGGGAGCTAAGAACTCACGGAGTGACTTGTTCGCCATGGCTTCAAACGCGGTGTCAAGTCTCGAACGAAGGATTGACTTTCTCGCTGACAAACTTTCAAGTTGAGTTGATGATGATGATTGATTGGTCTTCTTCAACTTGCTTCCGCTTTCCCGAATAAAGCTTCGATTGTCAATATAATTATCGGGAAGAGTAGTCTTTTTCATACATTACCCGCATAAGATATAAAATAAATGAAAGACAAGGGTAAGGTCTGTATGAGTAGAGAATGGTGACAGTGCTCAATCTCATTATCTAGTGCAATGCTGCTCATTATCCATTGGCTTTCAACCTTCCCCGGCAACGGCGCCAAAATACTTGTTGATGTTTATTAAGTGCAACCGAAATAAGGAGGGTTCATAGCAAGCGCACGAAAATATTATCGTAGCATTTTAACCAGGAGTAATCCGGTATTGTTATTTATAATTTTACCACTTTTGGGAAGGGAATGCACTGGATAATGAGTGATGAGCAATGCACATGCGATAATGGAGAGCTTAACCTTGTCTCCAGTATCAATCATCTCATACGGGGTAAGTGTCACATAAAATATAGGAATGAATGATAATTGACATAAGATAAATGAGAGCATTTAGCCACATAAAATGATAGTAACCATCTCAACTTAGCACTCTAAGCTTATAACACTAGCATGGACTATGTTATTCTAACTATAAAGTCAAAGCATACTATGATTAGTGCAAGAACATCGAGCAATCATGGCGGGAAAAGGTTACATCTATACATAGTGATATTACCAGAGAAGACTAGAGACATAGCAATGACTTCAATGTAATAGGGTTGTTCTGCTAGACCTATACTCGGGAGAAGGGCTACAAAGGACTCAACAGGACTGTCACTCCCGTGATCTACCTCACGATCCGGAATATAGGGTGCAATCGCAGATAAATACGGTCTAGGCACCATGCCCACATAATATCTATCACTCACCCATTAGCCTAATGAGCAAGCACTATACGATCCTATGCATAAACATAATTCTAGTCCAACTATGCTAAACATATAATCAAAGTAGACTAAGAACGATATAATTGAGAACATAATCAAATAGAGCAAAGTCAATTCTGATATAATAGAATAGAATAAAGTACTATTCATAGTATCACGAACAATGATGAATATTACAAGAATGTAGAGGGGAATTACCAAGAACGTTGACAGATTCGGACTCCAAGCTAGGCTTGATTCCCTCTAGATATATTCCTATGTAGCTATGCTACTAAACTATGGAGCTCTAATTGAGATGGTGGCTCACTCCAATTCTCTCGCATGAATGAATGGAGAATGAATTAGGGTTTCACCCGGGTCGGGGCTCCATATATAGCAGGATGCACCACAATCCCTCGGATCAAACCGACCTAAATGGACGATTATTATTCATCCTCAAAGGCGGCATAGGCATAATCCGAGACTCCACCTCATTGGTCGGGGTGGAGAGGCGGCCGCCTCTAGGGCTTGGTCGGCCCCTAGAGGCCGAGGTGGGGCCCGGATGGGGTCGCCTTGAGGAGTCTTCTAGAGTATACTTTTTTGGACCTGTCATCTTTATCTCTATATAATCCCGACATGTGGGCCTTCATTAGGTTCTTTCACGATAACCCCGAAAAATAGACAATCACCAAAACTCATGGAATTGTGGTAACCCCTATATCTAACAGGGAATTGATTTCGATGAAGTATATGCCCCTTAAGCTGCCAGATCGAGACTGTAAGAGTTCTGCTTGCACTAGCAGCACATGGTGGTTGGGAGGTTCACCATATGGATGTTAAGTCTGCATTTTTGAATGGTGATCTATTAGAGACAGTGTTTCAGCAGCAGCCTCCAGGTTTTATCATTGGCAGTTCAACAAGGTGTTGAGTTGAAATCGCACCCCCGCCACATAGGCACCTCGAGCTCCCCGCAACTGACAAAGCCTGACGTCCCCGGCCGCCGCCGCAACTCGAGCCGTGCCCCGAGCCAAGTTAACTTTTCCATTGCCGGCGTTTCCGTTGCGACCTCAACTCGGTCTTCTTGCAAATATTCTAAAGCGGAAGAGAAAGAAGAGGTTCAAATGAGGATCCTAGAATCTTGAAGAAGAGATTGTTGACGGTCGTTAAGTATCAATTTTATACCGTCAACGCAGCAAGAGAAAGGACTAATATGAGTTCACCTGTTAGATATAGGGGTTACACCGACGAATTCCACGAGTTTTGGTGATTGTCTATTTCTGGGGGTTATCGAAAGAGAACCAAAGGAGGCCCACATGTCATGATTACATAGAGATAAAGACCGAACGGGTAAAATTGTATAATCTAGAAGACTCCGAAGGCGACCCCCGAAGGCGGGGCCCACTGGCAGGCCGGGCCGACCGGGGAGTCGGCCGACTCCCCACCTCCACCAATCGTGGAGTCTCGTGGATCCCGCCTCCACCGCCTTTGAGGATGAATAATTATCGTCCATTTAGGTCGGTTTGATCCGAGGGCTGTGGTTCATCCTAGGGGGCTATATATTCGAGCCCCGGCCCCTGGGTGAAACCCTAATTCATTCTCTCTTCATTCATCTCAGAGGATTCGAGAAGCCGAGCCACCATCTCAATTAGAGCTCCATAGTTTAGTAGCATAGCTACATAGGAATAGATCTAGAGGGAATCAAGCCTAGCTTGGAGTCCGGATCTGTCGGAGTTCTTGGTAATTCCCTCTACATTCTTGTAATATTCATCATTGTTCGTGATACTATGAGTAGTACTTTATTCTATTCTATTATATCGACTTGACTTTGCTCTATTTGATTATGTTCTCAATTATATTGTTCTTAGTTTACTTTGATTATATGTTTAGCATAGTTGGACTAGAATTATGTTTATGCATAGGATCGTATAGCGCTTGCTCATTAGATCGATGGGTGAGTGGTAAATATTGTGTAGGCGTGGTGCCTAGACCGTATTTATCTGCGATTGCACCCTATATTCCGGATCGTGAGGTAGATCGCGGGAGTGACACCTGTTGAGTCCTTTGTAGCCCTTCTCCCGAGTATAGGTCTAGCGAACAAACCTATTACATTGAAGTCATTGCTATGTCTCTTGTCTTCTCGGTAATATCACTATGCATAGATGTAACCTTTTCCCGCCATGATTGCTAGATGTTCTTGCACTAATCATTGTATGCTTTGACTTTATAGTTAGAATAACATAGGATTATACCCTAGATCGTCCTAGTCCATGCTAGTGTTATAAGCTTAGAGTGCTAAGTTGAGATGGCTTATTACTATTATTTTATGTGGCTAAATGCTCTCATTTATCTTATGTCATTTATCATTCATTCCTATATTTTATGTGACACTTACCCCGTATGAGATGATCGATACAGACAAGGTTAAGCTCTCCATTATCGCATGTGCATTGCTCATCACTCATTATCCAGTGCATTCCCTTCCCAGTGGTAAAATTATAAATAACGATACCTGGATTACTCCCGGTTAAAATGCTACGATGATATATTCTGTGCGCTTGCGGAACCCTCTTTATTTCAGTTGCACTTAATAGACATCAACAAGCATTTTTGGCGCCGTTGCCGGGGAAGGTTGAAAGCCAATGGATAATGAGCAGCATTGCACTACATAATGAGATTGAGCACTGTCACCATTCTCTACTCATACAGCCTTACCCTTGTCTTTCGTCTATTTTATATCTTATGCAGGGTAATGTATGAAAAAGACAATTCTTCCTGATAATTATATTGACAATCCGAAGCTTTATTCGGGAAGGCCGAAGCAAGTTGAAGAAGACCAATCAATCATCATCATCAACTCAACTTGGAAGTTTGTCGAAGCGAAAGTCAACCTTTCGTTCGAGACTTGACACCAGCGTTTGAAGCCATGGCGAACAAGTCACTCCGCGAGTTCTCGGCTCCAACTACGGACAACATTCGCTTGGACCACGGACATCGAAGGAGCTTTTGAGCTCAAGCCTGCGCTAATCAACATGGTGCAAGCAAGCCGGTTCGTGGGAAGGCCCATGAAGATGCTAGTGCTCATCTCCAACACTTTCCGGAGATTTGTAGCACATTCACTATCAAGGATGTCCCCAGAGATGCTATACTACTTCGCCTCTTCCCATTCTCACTCTTGGGGAGAGCGAAGCATGGTTCTACGCCAATAAGGAGAAGAATACTACGTGGGCACTATGTTCCACCAATTTCTTGGCGAAGTTCTTCCCCATGGGCAAGACAAATGCTCTTCGTGGGAAGATATCAAGCTTTCAGCAACACCATGATGAGACTGTCCCAGAAGCTTGGGAGCGCTTTCAAGATTACATCCTCGAGTGTCCTCATCATGGCATGGAGAATTGGCTGCTTATGCAGACATTCTACCATGGGCTCAGCAACAACACACGTGAGACGATGGATGCTGCTGCTGGAGGTGCATTCTTATCACTCACTATTCCTCAAGCCACAGCTCTTGTGGAGAAGATGGCATCCAACCAAGGTTGGAGTGAAGAAAGAACTCAGACCCGCAAGAGAGGTGGAGGAATGCACCAGCTGAAGGAGGTAGACATGCTGTCTGCCAAAATGGATCTGCTAATGAAGAGGCTCGATGAGAGAGCCACGGAGAAGAAAGAAGTCATGCATATACATGATGCTCGCATGACATGTGAAGAGTGTGGAGAGACGGGCACACAGTGCTAACCGCCCGAGCTGAAGGAGGACGTGAACTACCTCAACAACAACAACAACAATAATTACTATCGTCCTCGCAGAATCAAGGTTGGAATCAACAGCAGAGGCCTAACTACTCGGGCAATTATTCAGCAACTATCAAGGTAACAACTCCTCCTACAATAATTACAACCACCGCCTTTGAGAGAGTTAGTGCCGAATCAAGGCAAGATGATGGACAATCTGTCCAAGAAGCCGACATCAAATGACAAGGTCCTAGAGACACTCGGCAACAGAATGGATGGCTTTTCCAATGCCATCAAGAGTCACTCGCTTCAACAAGATACTTGAGTCGCAGTACAACACTTGTTAACCTTGCTCCCTCCACCGGCCAAGGTAAACCGGCAGACAACCCGAAGAGCTCGAAACGCAAATCTTGTTGATATATTCAATGTAGAAGATAGCCGGAGTGATCCATCGAAGGGGTCATGGATTGACTCAACTCTGCCAATCAAGAAGGGCGATCCAGGGAGACCAGTCATTCCGATCTCCATTGGAAGTACTAACTTTAATGAGGCAATCTGTGACTTCGGTGCAAGCATCAACATCATGCCAAGAGTGATATATGAGAAGCTATTCGATGCCCCTTAGCATACACAACCATGTGCTTACGGCTTGCGATCGTCACTCCGTGTTCCTTTGGGAGTACTTGAAGACATATGTGTACGAGTAGGCAACTCGTATGTTCCACAGACTTCGTGGTAGTGGATACAGTGATGAAAGGTCCCCTATCATTTTGGGACGACCATTCTTGAACACTGCTGGAGCTATCATGTATGCCAACACTGCCAAGATCATCTTCAACATCAAGGGCAAGAGAGAAACCTTCTTCTTCAAGAACAGAGTGCTGCAGTTCCCAGCACACCCTCATCAACAGAACAATGAGAAGAAGAAGAATCCAGCTAAGAAGAGCAAGAACAAGAATAAGAAGACCAAGAAGACGGAGAGTGAGGATGGTCACCGCAGTCCACAAGGAGCATGACCACTTACTCAGTCCCCACGTCGATCAAGAAGGATGACCCAGTGTCCCAACCATTCAATGCTCCATCAACGAAGCTCTTTCAATAAAGTCATCGTGACACCGGATCGGCGTCAACATTATGGCCAAGGTAACCTATGAGTATCTATATGGCACTATGCCTTTGGAGCCCACCTATGCACAGCAGATGGCGATCGACATTCCGCTTCGTCGAAGGAGAAGTGAAGGATGTCCTCATCCAGATAGATGACCATTATGTCCCTACGACTTCCTAGTCATTGATATGGGAGATGACTACGATCCTCCAATCATCCTAGGAAGACCATTCCCGAACACCACCGAGCTATCATCTATATTGGGACAGAGAGATCCATTTCCACTTTCCCAC
The DNA here is from genome assembly GCA_018135685.1 of Themeda triandra. Taxonomy (NCBI): domain Eukaryota; kingdom Viridiplantae; phylum Streptophyta; class Magnoliopsida; order Poales; family Poaceae; genus Themeda; species Themeda triandra. The sequence continues at coordinate 18,717 of JAENPR010000265.1, read as the reverse complement.
CGAGAAGGTACGCCGCTACTTCAACAATAATTATATAATCACCGAGGAGCCCAAGAAGAACAGAGCAAGGAGAAGGCAGCGTACCCGTCGCGTAACAAGAAGAACATCACTACGATGGATGGGCCGACTATGAGGGAGAAGTGTCAAGATATGAAGATCGGTACCTAAGAGAAGAACATTGTAGAAGAAGAAGAGGTGCTAAGAAGAAAACAAGTGGTCCAAGAAGCTTCCTCCTCAAGGTCATCCTCTCCAACAAAGAAGGTGTGGAAGGTAAAAGCAAAATCGAATCAATTCCTACACACGAGGCGACATCATCGAGGCGCCACCAATGCGCCCTTGAAAAATGAGCGAACATGACAAGTCCTGTTCGGAGGACTTAAAACCACCGAACGCCGCGCCAAGAGGTAACTTGGTATTTATCAGCATTACTTTTCAGCATTATATTTTTACCTTAGCATATTTATTTCCCTACTTGCATCTTAGTTGCATCTTTACTCTTTTATCTCCGCATTAGAAAAGAAAATAAAGATGTTGTGCATTTGCATCCGTAAAATCGTTAAGCCCCATGTGGATAATCATTCACCGTGGTGGCACAAAAATAATTTCTCAAAGATATTTATTTCCCCGTCTCGCATTCCTTAAATAATAAAAAGATAAAAATATTTCTTGTGATCCTGTTAGAACAAGTCTAAGTTAAGAAAGTTCTAGACAACCAAGGCCTAGAGGTTTTATCACTAACGCTTAATTAGTTCCACAAGCTTTGTTGTCTATTTGAGCTTCACGAACATCAAGGATCAAGAAGAGCTAACAAGCGAAGGACATCCGGGCCTCGTCGAGTGCCGCCTACGACAATTGAATGATGTCTCCAACAAGAACTATCTACAACACCCTCGGAGGACTAAACGTCTTCGCGCCCGTCGGCCATCAGCATGTCAACATCCAAACTTGGGGGAGAGCATCCCCGTGTACCAAGCTAAGTGTCTCCCACTTATCTAATTATGCTTTATTAGTATGCTTTGTTAAAACAACTAAAAAGATGCATAACCATAGAAACCCGAAAGATTTCCTTATTTATCTTTTCTACTTTTGGAGAGCTCGTGTGCAACTGTCTTAAAAGTGATCCCTAGAATAAACTCTACATGGAGATGATGAATAGTTGCTCGCCGTAATTCCTTTCAAGTACCTAGTTTTCAACCTTGCACTCTCCCGAGTTTTGGACACAACCGTTTAGACTTAGATTGTCAACCCGAAACTTGTGGGTAGCGAACACTTGATCTAAGTCTGGTGGCTGATTATGGGTATGATATGGGAAGGTTTTGAGCTGCTATCTATCTTGTTCCTAGAGATACTAGAGTTCGAGAATTTATCTCGTGAAAATATTAAATTCCCGCATGATGAGTTCCTTTATGATGAGAGTTCAAATTCCTACCATAAACATATATTCATGCTTACTAGATTAGGAAAACCCATCTCGTTTATATAGATCATATTGTAGGTTTGAGTGTAGACTTTATAGGCATTGAGTGTGGTTATGTCAGTGGACCCATAAGGAATTAGCCATGCCAGCTTAAAGTCAATACTATGTGCTCTCCATCCATTGATCTATGCTACTGGGTCCCGAAGCACGCACCCATTTTATAAATACTTACATTCATTCCCGTGCTACTGCTCCTCAAGTACCACCCACATATAGATCCATATCCACCACATATTGTGCTATCTCTACCCCGGAGATACGCACTTATGCTACCCTATCCCGGGAGTACGATCTCTGCCATACTCCAGGCCGCTCTCTACCCTAGAGATACGCACTTATGTCAAGCCCTACCCCGGGAGTACGTATCCATCCATTCATCCATCCACATATACATACCCATCTTCACATCATCCAAGGGTTCTACTTCCTATTCTCGTGGAGTGAACATCTAGAAATAATCATTGCCGGCTTTCATTGCCTACATAAAAAGTCTACTATTATCATTTCAAGTTATACACTCCATGTGCTAAAGTTTTGTTTTCGTAGGATTGGTTATTCAAAAAAAAAAAAAAGAGAGAAAAGAAAAAAAAAGAGAAAGAGTAGCCAAGTCCTTCCATTCAAGAAAGTTTCAAGGTTTCCGAATAAAGGGAGTCATGTTATCCCCAGCTGAGCAAGTGTGGCAAACATGTTCACCAGCTTGAGTACCCTCATAATCATTTTCTTATCACCATCATACTATCATCATCCCCATTATCATATTATCATCCATTTCACTTCCTCATTCACATACACATATGACTTTATTATTATTTTAGTTCCTATTGGATCCATGTCTTAACGGCAATATATGCAAGTGAGTTTGAGTGTCTCTCCACCTATGAGCTCCACATAAGCCTATTAGAAAGTAGGGAGGAGAGAGAGAAGGCACTTTCCACTATGCCTTAGTTCCATAAATACCACATATTCTCGAGGGAAGAGAAAGGCATACACTACTCATGCCTTAGAAAGGATCCAAAAATACCACAAAATGAGAGACTTGAAAGGTTCATACAAGGAACTCGAAGTTTTATTTCAAAACCTTGCAAAAACTCCGGATAATAGTTGATCAAAGAGCGAGAAACATGGCGCTGACTTGACCGTTCTATCTTTCAACTACTCAAGACCCAAGTGACGGCTACAAGCCCCATGATGAAAGGTAATATGAGTGAGTTTTGAGTCGATAGTTCACTCTAAACCGGAGTGAGTTTTGTTTGAACGCATGTGTACTTGTGAGGAGTTGAAAGCATTGTAGCAACTCCCGATCCATCATCGAGTTCATTCGCTCGGACGAGCAAAGGTAAGCTTGGGAGCTGTTGACGATCGTTAAGTATCAATTTTATACCATCAACGCAGCAAGAGAAAGGACTAATATGAGTTCACCCGTTAGGATATAGGTGGGTTACACTCTATTTAATTCCACGTAGTTTTGGTGATTGTCTATTTCAGGGGGTTATCGTAGAGAGAACCAAAGGAGGCCCACATGTCATGATTACATGTAGATAAAGACCGAATCAAACGGGAAATTGTATAATCTAGGAAGACTCCGCAAACCCCGAAGGCCGGGCCCACTGCGCAGGTGGCCACGGTCACCCAGTAAAGAGCTCTGCCTACACCCATCTCCACTAATCAAAGGAGTCTCGTGATCCTCGCCTCCACCGCCTTTGGAGGATGAATAATTATCATTCCATTTAGGGCTCTGGCTTGATCCGAGGGTCGGTTCATCCTAGTGTGGGCTATATATTCGTGAGCCCTGCCCCCCGGGTGAAACCATAATTCATTCAAGAGTTCATTCATCTCATCGAGAGGGATTCAGAAGCCGAGCCACCATCTCACTAGAAGCTCCATAGTTTAGTAGCATAGCTACATAGGAATAGATCTAGAGGGAATCAAGCCTAGCTTGAGTCCGGATCTCACGGAAGTTCTTGGTAATTCCCCTTTACATTCTTGTAATATTCATCATTGTTCGTGATACTATGAGTAGTACTTTATTCTATTCTATTATATCGACTTGACTTTGCTCTATTTGATTATGTTCTCAATTATATTGTTCTTAGTTTACTTTGATTATATGTTTAGCATAGTTGGACTAGAATTATGTTTATGCATAGGATCGTATAGCGCTTGCTCATTAGATCGATGGGTGAGTGGTAAATATTGTGTAGGCGTGGTGCCTAGACCGTATTTATCCTAAGGATTGCACCCTATATTCGGATCGTGAGGTAGATCGGTGGAGATACCCTATTGAGTCCTTTGTGCCCTTCTCCCGAGTATAGGTCTAGCGTAACAAACCTATTACATTGAAGTCATTGCTATGTCTCTGTCTTCCGGTAATATCACTATGCATAGGTGTAACCTTTTCCCGCCATGATTGCTAGATGTTCTTGCACTAATCATTGTATGCTTTGACTTTGTAGTTAGAATAACATAGGATTATACCCTAGATCGTCCTAGTCCATGCTAGTGTTATAAGCTTAGAGTGCTAAGTTGAGATGGCTGATTACTATTATTTTATGTGGCTAAATGCTCTCATTTATCTTATGTCATTTATCATTCATTCCTATATTTTATGTGACACTTTACCCTCAGATGAGATGACTGATAGCTGCATAAGGTTAAGCTCTCCATTATCGCATGTGCATTGCTCACTCATTGATCCACAGGCATTCCCTTCCCAAAGGGTAAAATTATAAATAACGATACCTGATTACTCCCGGTTAAAATGCTACTGATGATATATTCTCAGGCGCTATGAACCCTCTTTTTATTTCAGCTGCACTTAATAGACATCAACAAGGTGGTACAATCACTCTAAGCCAAAGTGCATATGCTCTCAAGATTTCGGAGAATGCTAACATGAAGAATTGTAATTCATGTGATACTCCAATGGAGTCAAGGCTGAAGCTCGGCAAGTTGAAGGAGAAGATGTATGGATCCGACATTGCCCTATAGAAGTCTCGATTGGCAAGCTTAAGGTACATTGTAAACACACGACCGCATTCTTAGCCTATGCCGTTGGAGTGGTGAGCAGGTATATGGGAGGCTGAAAGGAGCACCGGCTAGCTGTTAAGTGTATTCCGAGATACCTAAAGGGAACCGTTGGGTAAGGATGCATATATACAAGAGGAGGGAGAACGCAGCCCATGCTGTTGGGCTATAGCGACAATGACTTTGGTTTGGGAGATGTAGGAAGATAGAAGCATCACATCTGTGTCAGTCTACTTTCTTGGCAAGAGCTTGGTGACATGGTCGTCACGTAGCGTAAGATCGCGCCGCCATCTTGTGAGGTCAATACGCCGTGGCAAAGAAGAAGCTAGCCAGGTTAAGGAACTGGCCGAGCCGACTCATAGCCGACATGTTGGGAATGAAGGAAGCTGATTATGGAGCTACTCATGGATAATATGTTCGCACTGAGCTCAGCTATAGAATCCTATGCATCATGAACGAAGCAAACATATTGATATGAAGTATCACTTTCTTCATGAATGCATAGAGGATGGTAAAGGTGGAGGTGATCACATCGGGACAAAGCAGATCAATTGGCCGACATCTTCACCAAGTCGCCGGGGAGAATTAAGTTCACGTAATTAAGGAGGCTTTAGAGTCGTGAGGTGCATCAGACTTAGGAGGTGATTTGTTAGATAAGTTGATGCAGCACTTGTAATCGGTTGTTTCAGTTCGTGTTTCGGGGTGAGTCAGCTTAGGACCGACCGTAGTCGAGTCGTGCCTCGCTACGATGCGGTCCGTAGAGTTCGCCATGGCCACGCCATGACGTGCCGGCGCACGGGACAATCATCGCAGGAAACGGTGTTTGTACCCGATACGGCATGGCGTGGGGTCTTATATATACATGAATAAAGGACTCAAAGGCTGTCACGTTAGCAGTAACAATTCCAATCTTGTTCGCAAGTTTTTACATCTATCTTAGTTCTAGCTCTCGTTCGAGGAGTCGCGCGGTCACCACGCCGACGTCGACGTTCACGTTCCAGCCGATCAAGCTCAATCGGCTCCAACAAAAATGTTGGGCTCTATGTACTGTAAACTCGATGGGTCTCATAACCATTTTCTTTGATGCATTTTGTATCATATTCTCGGTGATAACCCTTGTAAAGGGATCTACTAGTTTTTTTCTGTTTGAATATAAGCAACAACTATTACTACAAAGAGTTTTATTGAGTTCATGCATCCTTTAATGTTTCTTGTTGACCTCGATAGAACTGTTGACCTTAGTAATCACCATTTGTTTACTACGGTTCATAAGGATAGCTGGTATTGGTTTTTCAACCACTAGCAAGTCCAATAAGAGCTCTCACACACTATTCCCGTCCTCTCCAAAGCAAGTTCTACCTTCATGGTTGGATTTGTCAAAATGGTATGTTTGAAAGACCTACATGACACAAAGTAAACACATACCCACTTGTGGTGTGGATCTGTATGTAATCTGTTATGGTACACAAGTATAAGATGAAGGAAGAAATTGTAGGTTTCTTTTTTTTTCTGAGATTACACAGACCTGTGTCTACCTCTTATGGGCTCATATCATGCTGGTTTTAGTTGGGCATAGAGGGCAATTTGGGCCTACTCGTACAGGCAAGGATAATATTTGAGTTCTATACAGGCAATTTCGAACCATGTTATAAATTTTCAACTTTTTTTCTCTCTTCGAATTTTTTCTAATAACTGAAGAAAACAAGAAAGAGAAAAGTCTTAATAAATCTACAGGGAAGGGAGATATATAGAATATAATTTGTAAATGCTATAATCGTTGCATTCATGTAGGTAATATTTATAGTAATGTGTATACAATTTCTGGTTACACCTTATTTTAAATCTCGATACCATTAGAGAAATCAGATATGCCAAAAATGCACAGAAGATTTTATTCTCCGTTTATTTAGTGCTATAATATATATATCTGCAAATGTTCTCTATAAAAGAACTCTCACAAGTTCGAAAGTAATACTGTTCTGTCTTTTCTCGAGAATTGGAGAGAGGCATAGAAAGCATCATCGTCAGACAAACAACAATGAAGCACGTAATTCTTTGCCTGCAAATCTCACTGCTACTCTCCAGCTTCTCCTACCTCGATGCAGGCCCAATACACCTCGATTTTTAGCTTCGGCGACCTCTACACCGACACCGGCAACAAAAGTCATCCTCTCCGGCCCGTCGACGCCAGGCCTGCTGATCAACAAACCTCCGTACGGCATGACCTTCTTCGCCATCCCACCGGCCGCCTCTCCGACGGCAGACTGGTCATAGATTTCATCGGTAAGTTTCTTCCACGGTGTGCGACCGAGCGTAGTTTCGTCTGCCCTTATCTCGACGCCGGCCGGCAATGTAATGCAGGCATGCATGATACCTGATCGATTAATTCGCGCCCTTTTTGTGTGCGGTGTGACGACATGTACACAGCCCAGGCACTCGGGCTGCCTCCTTCCGCCATCGCTGTCGAAGAACCAAAAACTTCAAGCAAGGCGCAAATTTCGCGGTGGTGGCGCTACGGCGCTGAAAACGAGCACCACGAGCCCAGCATTCTACCTGCAGGCCGGCGGCGCAGCGCCAACAAGCCGCCTCCCAATAACATTTCACTCAGTGACGAGCTGGTGTTCGACGCCATGAAACCCACGCTCTGCGGCTCACCCCAAGGCACGTAATCAATTCGCAGTGTTCATGTCCGTTTTTTTTCTGTTCGTACGTACACCATACTACTGATACTACGCACGTTGCTGACGTGCTCTGTATGCTCTGCAGCATGCAAGGAGTTTTTCGGCAAGGCGCTGTTCGTCGTCGGGGAGCTGGGTTGGAACGACTATGGCGTGATGCTGGTCGGCGGCAAAAGCATCGCTGAAGCGCAGTCCTACGTGCCTCGGATCGTCGCAACAATCGTTGCTGCCACGGAGGTACGTGACTTAACTGGGTAAACCGCATGAAGCAATGAATGATCCAACTGGGTAGCTTTAAGTCTTTAACTGGTCGTGTGCACGCATGCAGAAGCTGGATCAACGACGGCGCCATGATCGTGGTGTCCGGGATCTCGCCGATGGGCTGCGCGCCGGGGAACCTAGTCCTCCTGGGTAACCAGAACGGAGCCGGCGATTACGAGCCGGACACGGGGTGCCTGAAGGGCTTGAACGATCTATCCAAATCCCACAACGCACAGCTGAGCGTGGCCCTGAGAACGCTGGGGCGGAAGTACCCCGGCAAGCGGATCACGTACGCCGACCTGTACGCGCCCGTGATCGCTTTCGCGGCGGCGCCGGCGCGGTTCGGGTTCAACGGCGCGGACGGCGCGCTGGGGGACTGCTGCGGCGGCGGCGGGGGCAAGTACAACTTCGACCTGAAGGCGGCGTGCGGGATGCCCGGTGTGCCCGTATGTGCTAACCCGTCGGCGTATGTCAATCTGGGACGGCGTCCACCTCACCGAGGCGGCGTACCGCCGCGTCGCCGATGGGTGGCTCCGGGGACCTACGCCAACCCGCCCATTCTCGGCGCGTAGCGATGCAGTCACCACTCTCACCAGTCGGATATGTGAACACGTGCATAAGAAGAGTTGCACAACGGTAGACGGGAACCAGACGTGTGTTGGGTCGTTGTCTAAAGATGTGCCAAATTTAATCATCTCTCCAACACCATGTGAAAGACAGAACCGTTCCCGCGCCTCGACCTAGGGCTACAGTAGCCCTAGGCTGCGACTGCGGGCTACGAGGGAGTTCGGCGTTCGCCGGCGAGGCCGGCCCCTCTCCGGTGGCTGGCCACGGAGGTGGAGGGGGCCGTCCTCGCTGGGTGGGTTAAGGCTCAGCCCGCGACGGGCTGGGCGACGGCGACTCCGGACGAGGCGACGGCGTGCTTTCGTGGGTTCTGGGGTTTCAAGCCTCGTGTAGTCGGTCCTCCAAGGCTGAATGCGGTCGACGCCGGGCGGTGTCCGCGCCGTCTGCCGCCTGAGGTGGTGTGTCCAATGACGAAGATGGTGATGACGCCTTTGGCCGCTGGACAAGGTACTTTCCGGACCTCTTCCCATCCCGCGGCGATGTCTTTTGGCGGCGGCGTCGGTGGTCCTCAGGAGTGTTAGGTCTAGGTTTAGGGTTAGGATGCGCTTCGGATCAAAAGGAAGATGGTTTGCATGGAGATGGAAGGAGACAAATAAAGGTCTGTCCGGAGAAGCGCGATGGGCTTGGGAGGCGGCCGAACTTCGGCATCCGGCTGTATGGGCCCTCCCATGCGGCCGCCATCTTGGTGTTTTGCGACGTCAAGCGTGATCCGTGTCCGGCGACGGCGTTAAGTGGTTAGGTGGAGGAGGCGATGGAACCCGGGCTTCAAAGATGAATGTAGTCATAGGGACTTCTTTGTAATTTTCCTTTTTTGGGGTTTCGTTTGTAAAAGTGTAATATCTTCCTACTCAAAAAAAAAAAAAAAAAAAGATGTGCCAAATTTGAGAGATTTAGATTATTTTCCTAAAATTATAATCTGAACACGTGCCAAATTTGAGAGGAGTTTAGAATCTTTTTCCCTAATAAATACTAGAAAAACAGGAGTGGCCATGTGTGCAAAGCTCTAAACTGGGTCCTGAGCACGTCCAGATCCAACCCTATGTTGGGCCATGCTCAACCATAGCCCAACTCGTTGCGCTTTACGGAGTAGGAGTACTCGTTACCTACTTGGACTGGTGGGCCGGGACTCTCTTTTTCACAGGCGTGGCGTTTGCTGCAGACTGCAGCTGCAGACACGGAGGATTCGGACGCCACTGTAGCGTAGTGGCGGTACACGGGCACCATCTGCATAACACAAAGCTGCAGACTGAACTTGTCCATGCAGAGTCCCCAGAAGTGTCTGGGCCCTACTCGCGTGGGGAAAAGGGCCCAGCCCAGAAATAAGATATTCGAAAGCTGAGCATCCTCCGTATCCCCCAGGGCCCGCTGTCGAGTGTCGACCAGAGAGGAGAGCTTGTCGCTAATCGTATTCTTTGTTTGCTTGGTGTACAGTAGCGCACAGGATTTGTTATTTACTACTAATAAATCTACTGTATAACAGTAGAGATTACGATCTACTGATCTCGTGATGCCTGTGAGATCCTGCTAAGCATTGCATCAGCTAGTGGTTTCTGGTGTTACAGAACAGTAGTGTGACTTTGACAGTTGGGGCGATGCAGCTATGCAGGCTGCAGGTTAACTACTAGTGCTGCCGTGTTGGCCGTGGCTACACAGCGTTGCATTGCATGATGCTGGCATGATTTTTGGTTATTATTGGCAGCGCGCACCCTACTAAAGTTTATGTCATTTACGAGCACTGAATGCCCAAAATGAGCAGTAATGTGTAGGAGTACGAGTAGTCTGTACTGTCGTAAATGAGCAATCAGAATGGAACAGCATAGCAACAATGTTCTTCGGACCTGTGAATGGTTGCCACTGACCGCTGCTGCTTCTGATGTGGACTATGGAGAGAGCATTGCATCAGCCATTGCAATTCCAGTTCTTTGCTAATGGTACTGGGAATTTGTGCGTACTAGGAACAAGAAACGACTCAGTTACTGTTTATTGTCGTAACTCGTAACAATCTGTCACGTTGTGCGTGCCTGCCTGATCCCAGTGAGCACCGCGTCGCTCGCTGTGGTCGGGGCCCGCCGGAATAATTGAGCTTTGGCCTTTGGGAGCGTCAGGCCCTGGTACTGGAGCTACACCACACATGAGCACGTGAGCTGAGCTGCGTGAGCATGAGTGAAGACAGGACGGAGGAGGGTTTTTCGCGGCGTGGCAAAAAAATCAGACAGACAGGCGGCAGGAGGACCCGCCACAATTACTGTGGACGCAGTACTGGAGTAGCCGAGCTCGAGCTGCTGTGCTGCTGGCTGCTGCCGTGCTGCGTCCACCACCCACCTCCTATTCACATCACACACATCGGCCGGCATGGCATTTATCCCCCACCTACAATCCTTTCAGGCAATCCGCCATTACTGAGCCTGAGCCCCCATCGCCCATCTCCCCATCCGGTCGTCGCACCTCGTAACGCCCAAGCGCCACCACTCCCTGTCCGTCCCCTAGTGCCAAGCCTAGCCTGCCTCTGTATCTGTGGTGGCTGGCTATCAATCAGTGACTGACTGACGGACGCCACTGCCGTGCCACCACTCGCTTGCTTCATCCAGCCGTCCCGGCGGTGTGCTGTACTGGTAGCATCACCACCGCCACCGATCCCATTCCTCCCATGGCGGACCACGCCAGGCTGCAGCCCGTGCTCGCCGCCGTCCTGTTCTGCTGCAGCTGCTTCCTCATCGCGCAATGCCGCGGCGGCGGGCCGCAGAACTACACCTCCATGTTCAGCTTCGGCGACTCGCTCACCGACACGGGCAACCTGCTCGTGTCCAGCCCGCTCTCCAACCACATCGTCGGCCGCTACCCCTACGGCATCACCTACTTCCACCGCCCCACCGGACGATGCTCCGACGGACGCCTCGTCGTCGACTTCCTAGGTAGTGGAGTGCATTTCCTTCAGTATCCGATCCGAGTGCATTTCGTTGTTCCTGACGGTCGCGACTTGCTTGTTGTTCTCTTTGCAGCGCAAGCGTTCGGCCTGCCGCTGCTGCAGCCGTACCTGCAGTCCCGCGGCAAGGACCTCCGCCGGGGCGTCAACTTCGCTGTCGGCGGCGCCACCGCCATGGATCCGCCCTTCTTCCAGGAGATCGGCGCGTCCGACAAGCTCTGGACCAACCTGTCACTCAGCGTCCAGCTCGGATGGTTCGAGCAGCTCTGCCCCTCACTCTGCAGCTCCCCAAAAGGTCCGTCCGTTCCTTCGCATTGCATGCCTTCCAATACTCAAATCCGATTTCACATTTGGGATTTTCAAGTGTCCCAAAAAAAAGAGATTCTCTAATGACTAAGATTGAAATGAGCGCTGATTGCAATGTCTTTTTTGGTGCTCGAAAATCTGTTGACACAACAGAGTGCAAGGAGTACTTCAGCAAGTCCCTGTTCCTGGTCGGAGAGATTGGGGGAAACGACTACAACTACGCTTTCTTCAAGGGCAAGACCCTGGACGACGCCAAGACCTACGTCCCCACGGTCGCCGCCGCCGTCACCGATGCCACCGAGGTCACCCACCGAATCTCGCTCCCCATTCTTTATTGCATCTAATCCATCTCTGCATTTCGCACTAAACAATTTGGGAATCGCTACTCACGACAACAAACAGAGGCTGATCAAGGCCGGCGCCACGCACCTGGTGGTGCCGGGGAACCTGCCCATCGGGGTGCTCGTCGGCGTACCTGACCCTGCACCCGGGCCGGAACAGCACCGACTACGACGCCGCCGGCTGCCTCAAGACGTACAATGACTTCGCGCAGCACCACAACGCGGTGCTCCAGCAGAACCTGCGCGCGCTCCGGGCCAAGTACCCGCAGGCACGGATCATGTACGCCGACTACTACGGCGCCGCCATGTCCTTCGCCAAGAACCCCAAGCAGTTCGGTGAGTGAGATTGCGAGAGCTTTTCCAATTCGACATCATCAGACGTGTTCATCTCATAACTGATCGGATAGTCTGAAAGTGACACGGAATGGTCACTATTCTGAGGTAGACTAGACATGGCCCCACCACGATCTGCAATCCAATTGGAGTTCAGATTGGAGGGCTCTTTCAGAAAATAAAAAGGGTTGGGGATCTAAGCTAAAACCTGTTCGGCCATCTCCTTTCGAGAAAAGGGAGCTATGTCTAGCTTATTGCTTGCTTTTGCTACAACGAAAGGCATATGGTCCTTTTGGTCAGTCATCTTCAGATTGCAGTGGCTAACACATGGATGTGAGACTGAAGAATTGAATCTTGACTCTTGAGCCGCTTTTACTGTAATTGGTAACCCTGCTTTCTATGCTTAATGAAAGATCAGAGCACCTGCCTAGCTTGCCACCCCAAAAAATAAAAAAAACTGGAGTGCTAAACCCATTTCTTTTAGACTACACTGATCTAGGCAGTGATCCTTCCATCCACGTAAAATCTGAACATTGGATTCTCAGTCTCCACTGTTAGGAGCCATCTAGAAATGTCTTTGTTGAGGTTGCAGAAGTCTACTGGCATCTTGGGCTGGTTCATTTTATCCTTATGAGCATTTATTTGGCACACACCAGTAAATTGGATTTGAAATTCCCCTTACCTAGTACTAGTAGATGTCACTGTCAGTCCAATGAAATCTGCTTCATTTTTCTTGACAAGATAATAATCTGTTGCTATATTGATGAGTTTGTTAGCAGCTTTGGTGAACTATCAAGGTCTGTTCTGTCCTATGTATAGGGGAAATGAAAAAACGATATCTTCCAACTGTTTATAGACTTGGACCTCTAACTTCCCCTAACATGACAGATCCATCCAAATTCAGTTATTCGGTGGTCTTGTGTATGTGAGCATATAACAACGACCTGATTAAGTCATGACAATTGACCACTGATGGAATGTGGACTGTTATGCAGAATTTTGAATTATTTTCTCAATTCATGCTACGTCCTAATAACTCAGATTCAATGTCCAAACAGGTCTGCATGGTAGCAACAGAAGTTTATTAGCCCAAGTTTTATGTGGATATTGTAGTTCTTCTAATCTTCTGGAATTTTGGGTTCAAAAATTCAGTTCTCACTCTGGCTATTGTGTTCTGAGGTTCCAACAAGCACGGGCAAAGATGCAGAAGTAGAATCCAAAAGCAGGACACACGGACTTGACGGAGTGATTACATTTTTTAGATAAAGGATAAAATATCCGCCTCTACGTCCAGACGCATACGTATGCCCAATTATTACGTAGCTGTGAACAAATAGAAAGAAAAGGAGAGCCAAAGTCTTAAAACAAAAGACTAGGACTATCAAGAAACGGGTGATTACATACATTTGTGGAGTATTTGGAATGAAAGAAATCGGAGAACATTCCAAAAACACGGGCGATGCAGGAGCTGCAGCTGGCCTTCATCATCCTATCATGGAAGACATCAACTTCTACAAGTGGTCCTTTGAGGAAATATAGGCCATTGTCTGTGGGTTGGGTCTATGACTCCATGTCAGTTGGTTGCCTTGTGAACCCTCCATTTTGGTAGATAACTGCAGAGTGATGGGTGCTCTTGAATCTTGACATCACTACTTGCGTCTCCTTCCTCCTTTTTTCTGGCATCTTCTATGTTTATTCGTTGTTGTTTTTTTTTTCTCTGTAAATGACCTGATCTCTTTCTAACATATTGGCTCAGGAATTCTGCTGTTGATGTTTGTGAGGAAAAAAAAGGAAAACATGGTGTTCTGAACCTAAACTACTCTGTGATGGATGCAGGGTTTACGGAAGGGCCGCTGCGGACGTGCTGTGGCGGCGGGGGCCGTACAACTTCAACCCGGAAGGCAAGCTGCGGCGTGCGGGGCCTGGAGCGTGTGCACGCACCCGTCGGCGTACGCCAACTGGGACGGCGTGCACCTTACGGAGGCCGCCTACCACGCCATCGCTGACAGCATCCTCTCAACGGCCCCTACACCAGCCCGAGGCTCCTCTGATCCGGATGATCGATGAAGCTCATCGTCCATGTGTCGGTGGCAGCTCATCTCACCTGTAGTAGACTGTAGTAGCGGTGGCAAGAATGGCCGTGAGCTGCTAGCTGTGGTAATTAAACGACTGTTGTATGTACTCCTACTACTAGTAACTAGTGTGACGGTGTTGGGACTGCAAGGGTAACTTCGTAACTAAAATGATGGAGTTCTGCGTACGGCTTCTCAACTTGTGGATTTGGTGTGGACTGCGTCGTGAAATTGGTTCATCTGAGGTAGTACTTTGTCACTGAATCACTGGCAGGCGCCGGTGACTAGTGCTGAAGCTTTTCCTAAAAAAGACTAGTGCTGAAGCTGCTCTTATCGTCTCTTCATGCCTTCCAAGTTCCATAGAGTCGAACTTGAAACTGCATTTCCCTAATGCTAGAATTAATGTTGTGGACATCAGGACCGCACAATGCTTCGTTGGACAACCCGAGTATGGCGAGTCCGGGAGACTACACAGAGGACAGGAAACTACTGAAAACCTCCTAGGGTGTGTTTGATGCCAGTCTCCTCTGGGGAGCCTGGCCCATGAGCCAGGCCCAGAAGCCAGCCAGAGCCAGGCCAACGGGCTGCAGCTCGGCCATGTTTGGTCTCTCCAAGACTTTTCAAATTCTGCGCCAAGGCTTCTGTGTTTGTTCCCGGGCCAAATGGTCAGGCCGGACTAACTGCCACCAACTGGCCGGGCCGAGCCGGGTGTTTGGGGCGAGCCGGGCAAGCAACCGCCAAGAACCGCTGCAACTACCACCCTTCACCACCCGCCAACACAAATCTCTTACCCAACATTTCATTGACAGAAGCATAGGATAGGTAATATTTTCATGAAAATGCTCATCATTGGCCTCACAATTAACACAAATTCTTGATCATCGGCTCGTAATTAAACAAGTCTACACATAATATGTTCTTAGCTCTTAAAGAGCAACAACACAATGAAACGGTCCCCGACATCGGCAACAGGTTACACCAAACGGTGCAGCCTAAAACCAAGGAAGCGCATGACAATAGAGAGCATCAGGACCATCTTCCACGACCCACTATTATCATGATGAACATTGAGAGGAACAGGAGGAGCAACAGGTTCGAATGCAATGGAACATGGTACTGATGATCACTCATGTACTCTTGCAAAGGTAAACAGCAAGAGCATGGCTGTTATATTTTTTGTGAACAATGCCGATTGCCCAATGATGTACTTGCTGCATTCTGCCAGCTTTAGGTAAATCCCAAAGATGCTTTCCATTGAAAATGACATAGTAGGAAGCCATGATCTCTCGTAATAAACATTGTTAGCCTCAGTTTATGTACATATTATATTGATGTATGCCGTACAATGACATCATAGGCGTAAGAATAATGTATCAAGTGGCCTCACTTTGTCAACCGGTGGGGTTGGTTATGTTTGAATCATTGGTGGCTTTTGTGCAAAACAAAACTTCAAACAGCAAAAAAAACAGTGAAGAATCAAAAGAAAGAAAGGAGCCACCTCATCATTACTGTTTTGCATCATTGGCCATTAAGTTTGCCCACAAACACCACCAAACTGACTCAAGTAATCCAAATTTGGGAAGAAAGAAGGAAATTCCAATTGTAAATGAGAATTGCAAAGACATAAAGAGTACTTAAATAAGGCAGCCACCAGAGGCCACCAATAGTGCATTACAAAGCCAAATTTGCCTCAACATTGTGGGCAAGATTACTCCTCTCCACTAATGTTAGTCACTATCCCGCCGTACTTAACCCAAAAGAAGTCGCCTTATACCACCGCACAAAAGCTACACCTAGGAGCCATCAAAATGGGAGGAGGGAGGTGGAGGAACTATACATCTCAACAATCAACTCCCCATGACCTTGCCGTCCTTATGGACAACTACATGTAGTAGTTCTTGGCAAGGTGGGTCCTCATCCGTATGTCCCCGTGGACCTTCTCCATCTTCACAAAGCCCGGTGGCAATGGCCTTGTTCTCGCTGTAGGTGTAGGTCAGATGAAGGCCTCAAGCCGAAACCCTCCATCTCCATCACCGCTAGGTACAGTCGTGGTCAACATGACCAGCCCCGCTTCCTCGGCACTAGCAACATCTCTAACAAGATCTCGATATGTTGGTCATCAAAAGAATCTCCTTCCCCCTCTTCCTCTTACCCAACAGCAGACCGGGGCTTACCAGAGGTGGCCTTGCTGCCCTCAGGACATCATAGGGCAAACCTTGCGATCGAGGGCAGCTAAGTTCCACCTTGCTTCTTTGCTCTCACCATGTTAACCCTAAGAGGCTCACTGTACTCCACACCGCATACCTCCCAAGCACTGGGAGTGAGCAAAGATGGCCTCCATCTCAACATAGAACCTAATGGGACAAGCTTAAGGAATTCAAAGATCCTTTGGGTGGTCCTGCAGTGCTGTAGGGTAGAGTTAAGGAGAAGTAAAGGGTAGGTAAGATAGGAAAGAGAGGCACAGTTCCATCTACCTCCATGTGCCCCAGTGATCCCGCTCAAGCATTATGGCATGGACATCATTGTCCCACAAAGCAAAGACTAAGATCCTTCAAATCCTGCAGATCCTTGACCACTTCGTTCTCCACTTCCTCGTGATTGTACACCCGAGTTGGGCTCACAACATCACCACTCGTACTCCTTCGATCTTGGCAACATGGTTCACATCTTTGTCCTTGTAAACCTTGTCAGCCTAGTGCCATCATTCACTAGCCTGAGCCATTCTCCTAAGGACAAAGCCAGAGGTGGTGTTGTTCCACCTCATGATGCCATTGGAAGCCGCAGTTGGTGCCGGTGAGCGCCCCAACAAGTGCCCAGGAGCCGGAGCCCCAACAAATAGCCTTCATGGAGCATCAACATCAACCACTCGGAGCACCAAACACCGCCGCCTCGTGCACATTCACTTGGGCAGCATCCATCCTAAGCCGATGTCCAATACAACATTTCAACAAGTGTAAGAAGAAGTACTAGTATTTAAAATGGTGGCCTCGTGATAATTATCACAAACATGTCATGGTGGTCACAGAACAAATGAGGAAGTCCAGAAAGAAAATGAATGAGGTTGTAGTGGTCATTAGTGCTACACTCATCCATGGAAGCCATCACAATGTGCCGGTCAACATTAGTTGCTTCCTCCGGATGAAGGTAGCACTTATGACAACTACAAAAAAAGTGCAACAAAGCCAAATTAAAAATCCACCAACAGCCACCTTCAATAATAAAGCATTGTCAACATCATTGGCCACCACCATCACCATGGAACAAGTACCGATAAACCAACAAATAATAAACAAATTCCAAATAAAGTAAGATTATTACAGAAATTGTCTCAGGTGTCCATCAACCATTACATAAAAAAGGTTCCAAATCCACATGTTCCAAGCAAGGGCCAACAAATTCACAAATGTGACAACACACATGCAATGCTCCCTATAAAGCCCCTAAGCCCACATTGCATTAGCAATGTCATCTCTCCTCCGGGTCATGGCCACGATTCATCTTCATCCTCGATCTCGTCAAGCAGAGGGTTAGGTGGCAGCCACTCCTCATCGTGCATCATGTGGTCCATGCCAAATCCTAGAATCCAAGCTTGTGCAAAATGCAGCATGCAATGACTAGCTTCACTTGGGTCTTGCGGGTGGAAGGGCTTGTTGTAAAGGATCCTAAACCGCACTTGAGGCCACCAAAAGGCCTCTCCACACTCACCCCGAGTGAGGAGTGCCTTAGGTTGAACAGCTCTCTTGCATTTGATGGTCCTGCTTGTGTAGCCGTACTGCCATGATGTGTTCAACACCCCTATAGGAGTGGCGCTGCATGCATACCTAACACAAGGTAGCCCTATTTAAGTGAATGCAAGGGATAATAAGTGACTAATCCGTGAACATCCATCACCTTTGAACATACAAGGCATGCATGTGCAAATTACCTTCACTATGAACCCATCTTCCCTCTCAATAGCAAGGTAGCATCATTTAAGTGAATTTCCAAAATACAAGTGTTACTCCCGAATGCTTGAACCTGGTACAAGGTGATATGGCTCCATAAGTGACTAGCGGCAAATGTGTACACTACTAAATATGTACAACTACAACTAATAAATACCTTAAAGTGTGGGTTCCATCTAGGCTCCCAAGTATCTTTGGATGAGTGGTAGAGGAAGGAGGGCTTGATCATCTCATTCCTCAATCCCCCAACAAAAGAACAACCCGGTGAAAGTTTCTCAGGATGTAGCCTCTATGGACTCCGCAAACGACCGATGCACAACCCTAAAACCTTTGGTTGTGACCAACAATGTGCAAGAACATAGCAACCTCGCTCCTCTACACTACAACCAGGACTCTCAGAACTAAAACCCTCTCGGTTTAAAATAGATCACACAGAGCAAAAAAAGGGGCTCGGGCTCATCCTAATCATAGAAATACACTCCCCTCAAGCTGGAATTGTATATGGCCCGGGAGAGTGCGCTGTCTCTGTGGCGCTCATCACTTCTAAGTGCATACAAGTGGGTTAGGCTCGTGGATTGTGGATAGGACTTAATCCTACCGGCTACAAAGGAAGTCATAACAACAACCAAAGTGGATGCTTGCTTGGCAAGAACCTCTCTTCTTCCGTGCCACCATCCATCTACAGTAATGAAAGATGAGACACAAACATAAATATTGACACAAACTCGGCATCA